>JAOCZM010000196.1:0-603715 GCA_026122235.1 Vinca minor
TTAGATTGTAAATAGAGTGATGTATTGATTTAAAATAGGAGGTAGTCAGGATAGTTATTTCTTACAAATTCTGATTTTAACCGTATCAGCTATGGGGGATTAGGGAATTTGTTCAAAATTTTTAGACCTTGAACACTTAGAAGATGGAAGATGAAAGGTTTATTTCAGAGTATTGCCGCTCTAATTTTTTTGATGTAGTATGGTGTTTAATGTGTGAGGGATTGATGTGATTGTGTTGGAGTAGATAGAGTAGGAAAAAGAGTGTTAGGGTGTGCTTGGACAAGATCTTGGTTTGGGTTTGGGTTTGGGAGCGAGAAAGGCTAAAAAATCGGCAGAACCAATTCAAATTTATTTTCTTCAAATAATCGTTAAATTCAAAAAAATTTCCTCTTAAATTGACGGGAGATGTTAAAATTCCAAATTTGTGAAACCAAAATTTGAAATTGGACGATTATTTGAAAAAAAAAAAATTTGAATTTGAATCGTTCCCGACAATTTTTTAGCCTCTCTCTCTCAAACCCAAACCAAGACCTTTTCCAAGTACACCCTTAATATTGCAGTGTAATTGTCTTCTTTTGAATATACTATTTTTTTTTTTTTTTTTGCTAAATAAAAAGATATTGATTCATGTACAAAGAGAGGTCCTACCGGGAGTCGAACCCAGGTCGCTGGATTCAAAGTCCAGAGTGCTAACCACTACACCATAGAACCTTTTCCCTTTCGAATGTAATGTTGATGCTTTGTACAAGTGTTTATAAATAGATAA
The DNA here is from genome assembly GCA_026122235.1 of Vinca minor. Classification (NCBI taxonomy): domain Eukaryota; kingdom Viridiplantae; phylum Streptophyta; class Magnoliopsida; order Gentianales; family Apocynaceae; genus Vinca; species Vinca minor. Next base: position 767 of record JAOCZM010000196.1, read on the forward strand.
CACACATTACAAATTTATTACCCGTCCAAAAACATACCTTCAAATTTCGGACAAATGCAAGAGACTACATTGATAAAAAGTTTGTCTTTTAGCGTGTCAAATTCAATGTTGTAAAAGAGTTATTAATGACTATTTCAGTACATTAAAGGCAAATGTCAGTCAAGATTTCCGTATATTTAGGCGTTATTTTGTTTAATAATATACATATCTAAAGATTAAAAATTTGAACACGTTATGATTCTTGTGTAATTGGTTCGACTATCAATTACTTCCATCCTTCCACAATTTTGAATCTCTTTGAGATGTTCTTCAATTTTTATTTTTAGTTATTAATACATTTTTTTATTATTTTTAAAAGATCAATACTTGTTAAATTACTTTTTTTAGTGGTTAACAAATACTCCCTCCATTCCTTATTAATTGTCGTTTAGGAGATATCTAGGTATCCAAATTAATTGTCGTTTAAGGTTGTTTTATTAGTTGTCAACAATTTATTCCAATTATACCCTCAACATTTTCCTTTCTTTATGACAAAGAAGTGAGAGAGAGGGAGGGTGGAGGATAATATTGGAAGTTTAGGTGAAAATGACAACTTCCTTAATTTTCTCAAATTGTCTAAAAAGTCTTATATTTAGGAATGGAGAAAGTACTCTAAATTAGAATTACATTAATTATAATATATTTTTATTTATTTATTCAAGGTTTTGAATACATGCTAAATACATTTTATAGTTGTTAACAAATATTCTAAAGTTAAGCAAATTAAATGAACCTTAATTATATTAAGCATATTTCATATATTTCTTTAATAATATAATCTTGTAGATACAAAAACTAATTGTAATACCGTAACTTTTTTATTGTACCTAGTTTGAATTACTATCTCTTATTTGTATATTATGATTTGTTTGGGGTGTTTCAGTCAGAATAAAAAAGTAGAGGGACTTAAGTCTTAATAAATGAGTTAGTTGGTTGGGTAGTAATGTTAGGGAGAAGAGGGAGTTAAAATTTAAAATGTTGGGAAAGGGTAGTTTTTTATTGCAGTTTTACTTAGAGAGAAAAGAGAGAAAAGGAAGAAGTTACACTAGGCTGAAATTTTGTGCAACGACTTTACAACTTCTGGCAGAGGGATCATTTGTTATCTGATCATTCCCAATTTTTAACCAAGGATAGAGGACTTCCAGGACTACAATCTGAACAATGGAGATTGAAATTCAAATCGGTTAGTTTATGAGATATAGCCATCAAAATAAAGGTATAATTTTCTAGGAAAAAGACAGAAGAATAATCTTTGAAGTTATGACTAAGCATTTAAGGTAAGGTTCTTACACTCTTGTGTTTTCTGTCAAAAGCATGAAAAAGGGAATTTTAGCCAAAGTTAATAATTGGAATGAAATTATTTATGCACTGTTTTACTGCATCAAAATTAGATTAAGTGTTGTGATCTATGATTTACATGAATTCTATGTTACTGATTTCAGATATCTGTGTTTGATACTTGAGTATATGTTCTCGATTTGTTATTATGTAAAGTCCAAAAGTTGTACATTCATCAATCTCGTGCTCTTGTTTGTGAATGAATCTATAGAAGGATGTGTTCCAATTTTATATCGCTTGAACCTGGGAGTTTGTGATGAAATGTGTGATGCGAGTGAGAGTGTGGTGGGGACCCTAGCGAGACTAAAACGTTATGGGCTGCTAACAGTTAGTTGTGGAGCTCCCCGAGTTGATCAATGACATAACATAATGCATCTTTAAACTCGGCCCCGTAGTTCAAATCGTAAAATACCCGGACCCAAGGATAGGATTAGTCAAGCGCGTCCCCTAATGGGAATACTAAATAGTGGGATGTTAGTAGTTGTTATAGAGTCTGGAACAGACAATTGAGCTCGGTTGTGTGAATTGTGTGTTAAGTGTGTGTGTGTGTGTGAAAAGTGTGAAATGAAGGGTGCTCGGAGCACCGGATTCGAAGAAAGTGTGAAGTTTTTTTAATGTGTATGAAGTTATGTCAAAGTCTTTCCCATTGCCTGCTTGAATTGTCAAAGTCTTGGATTTTGGGAAATGGGGTGTTTTGTTGTCAGAAAATGAGGGTTTTTCCTTTGAAGTTTTACATCGAAAAATGGATTTTTGGATGTTGTGGACGATGCTTCATCCTAGGCAGCGTCCTCAGCTTCGTCCGCACAACTACCGAGGCTTTTGGCTGTCTCCCAGACAAAGGGTGCAGACGAAGGACATCGTCCGCGACATTCTTCCGCAGAGATTTATGACCTCCTAAAAGTTATGGTCGATGTGTCTGGACAAACTTGGGTGATGTACTTCGTCCTGAATTCCACGGATAATAGGTCGGACGATGCATTTTCCGCAGGTTTGTCTGTACTTGTTTTGTGATGTTTTGGTCCATTTTAAAAGTTATATTTGTTCTTTAAGTTATTACAAGTTCACTTCAAGTATATTTTACGATGTTTCAAGTACAAGTAAAGTCAATGAATGTTTGAGATGTTTTGGGAAAATGGAAAATTGTTTTTCAGTCTAACGATGCTTCATCCAAATGGTGTTTGAACCTTACTGAGCTAATTTAGCTCATTACTTGCTATTTTGAATATTACCCATGATGGGGAATTCGATGAATGAACCTGATAATGATAACGATGTAATAGTATTAATAAGTGTGAAACACTTGATGTAAGTTATGTGTTCTTGTTAATGTAATGCACGATACTTAAGAAAGGCTATAGTACTCTTTAAGTGTGATGTAAGACCTTTAAGTTATGTAATAAGTTTAAGTCAAGTTCTTTGGATTCTTAGTATTTTGTACGGGTTCGGTTTCTCATCGGCGAATGAGGCACTGCCAGGTCACCTTCATGTTACGGGGAGTGGCACTAACTATATTATAGTGATATTATATAGTAATTCTACATAACTTATTATTTTAGTGTTCATTCTTAAGTAAATACATTCGATATCTCAATAACCGATGTTTATAGTAAAAAGTCATTTATAAAATGTTTAAGTAAGTCTACAATATTTAATATAACATATATCATTGTTATAGTAATTAGATTACTTAGTATTGTAACAAGTCATTTACATAATGTTTAATTAACACAATAGTTAGATTCGTATTGCCGACACAATACTTATATTCTTATAAGTAATGATATAATAACTAACTGAAGTAACCATAATATAGTTTGTTCTATTTTGAATTATATTAGATTCCATATAACTATGCACTACTTAGTATTTATATAAAAATACATTAGTTGTTTGTAATGATATAGTTATAAATTACTTAAGTAACCACAATATACTTCACATTGTTTTGAATTATATTAGATTCCTTATAACTACGTGCTACCTAGTATTATATATAATATATTAGTTATAAGTAATGATATAGTTTATGTTCAATGTTAATTTTGAAAAACTAAACAAAAACTTAAACGATGATCAACGACTAGTTCTAGTAAATTATTAAAGTAAATGCGTAAGTTTCGTTATAATATAACAAGAGATGATCACTAAATAGTACAACACTTTGGTGTGTTTTGGGTCAATTTGTGATTTAAGAAATAATAATTAGAATTTATGAGCCGATTTGTGAAGTTTATAACATTAAGGGTCAACATAAATATATTGTTTTGGTATTTTGGATTGCAAATAATCTTTTTATCGGGACTTAGGTTATATAAATCTGTATTGTATGTGGACTTAGGTTGTTAATTTTCTTTTCATTTGAAATTTACACGTTAGCGATATGGACAAACCTTATAGGTTTATCCTTACCGTCGGTTAGTTCTTCATCAATGGCCACATAGCTTCAAAACTTTGTGTTTCTTTCCCCAAAGTCAATGAGGATCCGGACCACATCTCAAAGTCACAGGGGCCGTTGATGAGTTCTTCAGTCAATGTCCATCAATATTTTTCTCGAATTTCCTTATTTGCATACAGACAAAAAGGACAATAACCATCCCCGACCGTCATCCTTCCAGATCGTCACTTTTTTCTTAAGCGTTCCCACAACCGAGGTAAACCATTTCCCAAAGTCTTTTTGGTCTTAATTTTCGATTCCCATGGTATGAGCGGATCCTTTAGGGGAGGATTCACGGGTATTTAGAACGAGTTTCTTCCCATTAATCCTTTCACTTACAACTTTCTCGTCCTTTAGATATCAATCCTTTAGATATCTCGTCCAAAGCGAGTCACTAGTGCGAAAAGCGCCACCATAGCTTAGTAGTGAAAGAAATCCTATATTGGGCCATGCACTCCAACCCCAAACCATTACATTCCTTATCCTCGCAAATAGAAGACCACGCCATCCAATGTCGACGATGCGTATCGTTAAAGCTGCCCCATAAAAAGAAAGCTAAAAAGATTTTCCAATTTGTCCATTACCAAACCAGGGGAAGAGGCGACCAAAATGTGCATGGACATGGAGTACAAAACATGGCATAGCAGTATGAGCCTACTCGCCAAGTCAAGAAGCTTGTGTTGCCATCCCTCAATATTTAATAGTGTCTATTAGGTCTTGGAAATAGAGCACCCAATCGCATCCATGATATAGTGGACACCCGAGATATTTGAAAAAGAATAGGCCTTGTTGAACACCAGACATGGAATGAACCATTGCAAACGTCATTGAGACCAGTTTTTGATGACACAAAGAAGGAGCTTTTGCTTATATAAATCCGCTGCCCTGAGGCGTGCTCATATTGCCTCAAGAAGTCAATCAACCACTCGATACTCCGCTTCTCCCCATTGGTGAAAATAATAGTGTCATCCGCAAAGCTTAGGTTTGAAACATTGAGTGAATTCCATGGTAGGCAATAAGGAATGACCAAGCCCGATGCCATGACATAATTTAGGCCCCGTGATAAGATTTCCACTGAGATAATAAAGAGAACAGACGAGATCAGGGTGCCCTGCTTCACCCCTTATGAGATTTAAAATAGCCACGGGGCTTACCATTAATCAACATCGAAAACCAATCATTCACCAAAGAATTCCGTATGAGGTTGAGAAAATGTTCATTGAAACCAAATTTCCTCAAGACTGAGAGACAAAAACTTGTGATACTCGTCAAAAACTTTCATCATATCCATTTTCATAATTAAATTCCCGCCACGAGTGCGACGATTAATATGGTGGACCAGCTCCTATGCTAATAAGATGTTATCCGAAATAAGGCAGCCCTTAACAAAGCCCGACTGATTAAGAGAAACAAGATGAGGTAACAACTATGCTAAGCATAAAGAGAGTAAATTTGAGATTACCTTACTTGCAAAAGTGCACAAGGATATCGGTCGAAAGTCCATGAAAGATGATGGAATATGTGACTTTTTTTTTCTTTTTATTGGAACACACTGGGAGGAGGAGCCCATGTAGGGCGAATAGAAGCCCGACTGAGCGGGTGCCCCGAGAGGGGAGTAGTAGAAGTCCGGCTGAGCGGGTGCCCCTTGAGGGGAGTAGTAGTAGTAGGTGTCCCGTGAGGGGAGAAGTAGAAGTAGAAGCCCCCGTGAGGGAAGTAGTAGAAGCCCGGCTGAGCGGGTGCCCCGTGAGAGGAGTAATAGAAGCCCGACTAGCGGGTGCCCCAAGAAGGGGAGTATATAAGAACCCACACAAGAGGAACCAAGAATAGGAAATTAAATCCTTCATTTGTGTGAGTTGGGTATCGAACCCACAACCTCTTGGTTGTGGGCAGGCCATCTCCCCACTGGGCTATGGACCTTGCGATATGGAATATGTGACTCTGGAAAGAAGGATATGAGCGAGCTAGACATTGATTTAGGTTGCGAAAGACCTGCCCTAAAATCCTTGGCCGCCTGTGTAACATTATGGGCCACAATATCCCAACAACTGCGAAAGAAAGACCCCGTAAATCCATCCGGGCCCGAGGCACTATCTTTATCCAAAGAAAAAACCACCTCCTTAACTTCCTATTGGCTCGCCAAAATGCCCAAGGCACTGTTGTCGGCATCATTGATGAGCTGCAGAATGAACACGAGAATTTCCTGGTTGGCCTCCGCATTTGGCTCCTCGGTTTATAGATCTTTGAAAAACTGAGCCCCCTTAATGCCAATATCTTCCGGATTGGACAGCCACGAACCGGCCCCATCCATGAATCTAGCAAGGTGCATTTTCTTCCAGCTATTGTTGCAAAAAGCATGGAAGAACTTTGTGTTCGCGCTCCCCTCTTTAAGCTATCGGACCCTTGATTTCTATCGCCAGTACGTCTCTTCATAAAGGTGGCACTTCTCACTGAGTAGTATCATAGGTTTCTCCGCAGTTTGCACTAAAGTTTCTGCTTCCTGCAAGTTATTGTGTATGTTACCAAAAATAAAAGAGTTCCAAGTTGAAAAAGTACCTTTTAATCGCTTGCGTTTACGCATAAGGACTTCCATTCCATTCCCATCCAATTCCACCCACCAACAATCTGCCACCGTGGCAAGGAATGTAGAGTGCTTGATCCATATGGATTGAAAACGAAACGCCGAAGCCCAATTAAAGGGGAGACTTGAGCCGAGGCCCGCATTGGATAGTGGTCAAAGCATGATCCATGCAAATTCTCCATGGTGCTATCTTGGAAGAATCCATTCCATTGAGTATTGACAAGGAACCTATTAAGACGGCGTAGCAAGGGTGGAGAAGAGTTGCGACACCAAGTGAATGGTCTGCCCAAGGAGTTTGCTTCCAATAAACCACAATCTACAATAGCATCAACGAATTTAGAGATAGATAACCTAAATTTGGAATTGAATCGAATCTTTCAAAGGGCCTCAACACCACATTAAAATTTTCCCTACCATCCAAGGAGCATCAAGATTATTAGAGAACTCAACAAGATCCGTCCCACAATTCCCTCATTTGAGTGTAAGGGCAACGGGCATACACAATAAAGAAAATGATCAGCGAGCCGTAGAAACAATTCAGTTGTACATGAACCACCTGTTCAAAATCCCGTACAATGGAGAAATCTATAGTGCCATTCCAAAATATCTAGATTTTGCTCATGAGATTACCAAAACCAAAATCAAAACCCAATCTCGATGTATAAAGAGGGAGGTCCGACAGAGGTAACATTGGTTCGAACAAAACAAAAAGAGATAATCTATGTTCTTTGCTCAATTGCTTATCACACGCAATCGACCGATAATTGGCAATGCCTCTAACATTCCAAATTAATATATCTATAAAAACAAGAAATAAATCATAAAAGAGTGGGGAATCCCCCTAGGGAAGAGTTGTACCCTTAAGGGCAAGCCTTATCGACTTCCAGATATCACTTTCCGGTACCGCCTTCTCTTTGCACGACTGCTTCACTTTTTGAATGGCCTCCTCGGCTTGATTTTGGATTGGGAAGGAAGTGAGGTCTACCACAATCTCGACTTCTTTTTCCGCCTCATCACCACCATGTGCATCCAAAGCTGGAAGCACCAATGTCCTTGGAAATTCATAAAATACTTTCCAATCATCCTGTTTCACCCCCTCGGACAGTGAGTCCGGGGAGACGGAGCAAACCCCTCTCGGATCCTCCAACGGAGTCCTTGTGCTAAAAAACAATTTCGAGTCATCCTTACACACTCCATAATCAGCGGCGTTGCCTTTGGCCTTCGCGTTTTGAACTTAATATCATATGAGACGACTAACACCCTTCTGGGATCTCCATCCGGCTGTGTACCCTCCGATACATCTTGTGCAATAACCGGAGTACCACAAGAGTCCCGAGAACCCCAAGAGTGGTGGGAGATGATCCATATAGTCCTTATCCCCTACAACCTCTATCACCTCCACATCATTAGTTGTATTAGGAGACTTAGGCAATAATATCTCATTCCCTTTACCCAATAGGATTAGCAGTAACGGGCAGAATCTCAATCCCAGTAGCCGACTTCGATGGCCCTTCTTCATCCAAATCTTGCAACTCCACCATCATCGGCGGTCCTTGATTACCAGGAAAAGTCACATGAATACCCAACTTCAAAGTCCTGGGATTCCTCATGAATAAATTTGGCACCGGTGTCGATAACACTGGAGCCGCAGTTCTTTGTATAATTATGGTGCTGACATCAACTCTGGGCACAACATCAGCCTTGGCGACGTCAGCCCTTGAACGAACACCATCAATTTTTGTGCAAGCCGCATTGCAATGGCCTACGTTCCAAGAATTTGAGCAATAATTGGGGAGATTCTCGTACTCATTTTTCTGCCAAAATCCCTTCCCCATCTGCGCGTGTGTAATCCATACACGCTTGCATAGAGGTTTCAGTGGATCAATTATACACAAACACTCGCCACGCTTGGACGTGTAATATTCGCAGTGGGTTCATCCAACACTAGCAGAACCCCGACGACTTGTGCTAGAGAGAATAAATAAGATTTATCAAATAATGAAAAGGAAAACCTTTTAATCGAATCCAAACCGATACAATGGATGATTCAACCAAAGGATCGAAATCGAACGTCCATTTTTGAACACGTGCATCCTTGTTCCTCCAAAAAACCCATTGGCTCTCTTCTTACATATGAGATGAAACTAAAGAGGCAAACTATCCTTGAACATGAAAAAAGTTCCCCAAAGGAGTTGAATTGAAGGTTAAGGAACACCAACTCTCTCAAGAAGTAAAAGAGAGCAATGATGATGATGAGGCCATTGTTGGAGTACATTTAATCTAAGGTGCGCCAATTCGATTGGGCCGGGCCGGGATTGGATTGGGCCCTTAATCGGGTTGGGCCGACCAACCCATTTGGATCAATCAATTGGATTGGGCCGGGCCGGGATTAGATTGGGCCCTTAATCGGATTGGGCCCTTAATCGGGTTGGGCCGACCAACCCATTTGGACCGACCTTATGGCTGGACAATTAGAGATATTTTCCAGCCCTTTTATCTCTTAGAAAGGTGGTTGAAATGGTAGAGAAAGTGGAGGAGTGGTTTCCTCCATGATGTCTCACTTCCCCCTTTCACTCTCCCCTCGATCCTATGAATGACTAGGGAAAATACTGATTTTCTCTATGCATTCTAAGTAGTTTTTCCAGCTTTTTGAGAGCTTAGAGAAGAGAGAAAAAGAGAGAACTTTTGTAAGAAAAGAAACCGTTTTCTTGTTCTTCCAAAAAGGTCATACATTCATACTCCATCTTGAAGAGAGTCTTCAAGACTTCTACGAGCGTTGGCTAGCACCAAGCAGTAGAAGACCATCCCCGAAGATCGAGTGGATATTGGGAGAGACGGAGCTCGCGTTGGTGGCGTTCCGTTCGTGACAACAACAATCGAAACCGTTTCAGCTCTCCTAGCACTTTGAAAAGGTATAATACTATCCCATAGTCTTAGGTTCTTACTCGTGATAGATCCTGGTAGAGGCGGGTCACTTTATTTCACTGCACAATGTGATTCGACCCGGTTATTCCTCTAACAGCCATGCAAATGATGGTAATAAGAATGAAGAAGGCATTCTATGGAGGAAAGGGCAAGAAGCCCTATCAAGCAAAGAAGGGATAATATTCCCAAAATCCCAACGGTATGAAATGCTTTGAATGTACTAGTAGAGAACACTTCATTGGAGATTGTCCAAAGAATAAAAACAAAGACAACCAAGAAGACAAGAAGAAAATGTTCTTAAATGCCAAAAATGCAAAAAGGGTGATTGACACATGGGATGAAGAGGATAGCGAAGAAGAGGAGGATCATCCTAGCACTCAAAATGTAAACATTTGCTTTATGGCACTAGAAGATGAGGTACAATCTAATTCTTCATCTTATTTATATAGTTGCAATGATACTTGTGAAGAGGAAGATCCTCATGACTTGCTTCGTGATATGTATGTGGAATTGAAACATTTTTTAAAACAAGACAAATAAATGAAATCCAAAATTGATGTTTTGATTAATGAAAACTGAATTTGGGCTTGTGAAAACAAAAGACTTAATGAGTTTACGGATAGTGGTAAAATAGAAAGAGATGTTTTTATAACTACTATGAGGTCATCAACTTTACAACATATGGAAGTTTTTACTAAAATGATGACCTTAGAGGAAAAACTTTTTTATTATGATTTCTTAAAGAAAAAGGTTTTTGACCTCACCAGTCTTGTAGATAAGTTTCATTATAGTAAAAAGAAATTAGAACAACTTCTTATTTCTTAACGTATTTCTAATGACAATAGTGGATTAGGCTATGTGCATAAGGATAGCACTTCATCTTATATTGCTAGCACTCCATCTCATATTTCTAGCACCTCTAAATCTACCATGTCATCTACATCTCATACATTTGCTAGAAGAGGTATTGGATATGAGAAAAACATACATATTGCTAGACCTAAGGAAATTGCATCTAGGTCTCCCTCCTACACAAAAACCTCATGTTAGATGCACATATTGTGGGATATATGGGCATAAGGTAACTAGATGTTTTGTTAAACATAGAATTTAACATGGTGCAAAATCTACTTGGCGTAATAGAATTGTTACTATTAATCCCAAAGGACCCAAAAGATTATGGGTACCAAAAGCCACAATTTTACATCTTTTTTAGGTTAAAAAACAAGGAAAGCACTTCCAACAAAATATTTTCTTGATAGTGGATGTTCAAGACACATGACCGGAGATGCTACTCTCATGAGGGATGTCAAGACAATCAATGAAGGATTCGTTACTTTTGGTGACAAGCAAAAATGAAAAATCATTGGTATTGGCAATGTTGGTAAAGGTTCCTCAACTCTAATTAGAAAAGTACTTTTAATTGAGCTTTTAAAGTATAACTTGCTTAGCATTAGCCAAATATGTGATAATGGATTTGTTGTTTCCTTCCTTTAAGAAAGATGCATGCTCTATTCTTGATGAAAACTCTAATGAAGTCATATTTGTGGCTAATAATTGGTAACGTTTCTATGTTTTCTGTTGATGAATTGCTTGAATACGATGTTCATGCCAATTTGGAAAACAAACCAAAACTTTTAAGCCCAAGAAAATGGTAGCTTTTTCAAAACCTTTAGAGCTAGTTCATCTTGATCTTTTTGGACCAGTGAGGACCACTAGTCTTGGTGGTAAGAGGTATGCCTTTGTTATAGTAGATAACTTCTCTAGATTTACTTGGGTAATTTTTATTTCTCAGAAAGATGACTCTTTCATTGAATTCTCAAATCTCTTTAAGAAAATTCAAAATTCACTTGATACAAAATTGATTTCTATAAGAAGTGATAATGGAAGAGAAATCAACAACCAAAATTTTGAAACCTTTTGTAATGAAAATGGCATAAATCACATTTTTTTTTTTGCTCCTAGAACCCCTAAAAAAATGGTGTTGTTGAGAGGAAAATCGTACTTTTCAAGAAATGGCTAGGTCTATGCTTTCCAAAAATTCTTTACCTATGTAGTTTTGGACTGAAGCCGTTAACACCACTTGCTATATTATGAACCGAGTTCTTTGGAGACCATTTTAAAGAAAACTCCCTTTGAACTCATTTTTGGACAAAACTCCAATTTCTTACTTTAAAGTTTTTGGTTGCAAGTGTTTTGTGCTCAACATCAAAGATAGTCTTGGAAAGTTTGATAAAAAATCAGATAAAGGCATATTCCTTGACTATTCATCGGAAAAAAAAGGCTTACATAATTTATAACAAAAGAACCATTTGCATTGAGGTGTCAGTGTGTGTGTCCTTTGATGAATCTAACATATATATTGCTAGCAAAGATGATGATGATGATGATGATGTGCGTACATAAATTGAGAATATGATTGAACATCATCAAGCACCTATAATGGAGGATCATGCTTTAGAAGAAGAACAACTTGAGGCACCTTAAGAAGAAGCTCAAGAGGAGAAAAAACAATGATCCCTCCACAAATGAATTGCCAAAAGAATGGTATGAAAAGAATTCTCAAGTTACATTCGAGAGATAAATTGCAATTAGAATTTCAATAGAGAAGGCACGACATGCATGCCGTATTATAATAAAATCACTGGTCTTGGGCGATTACTATGCATCATGCACAAAAAACATGACAATCATGCTAATAAAACACAAATACACACTGCATACCCTTGTCCGGTCGACCAAGGCCATACTCCGGTCGACCGCGATAAAGGCGATATCAAAACGAGTAAAAATAGGCCACCTCGGTCGATCAAGAACACTTCTGGTCGATCGGGCAAAAAACCGACTAACTTCTGTCGTTCGGGATTGCTCTCCGATCATCCGAATTCTATGCAGTAGCAAAATCCTATTTTCCAGAACATGCTCGGTCTGCCGAGAACCCCTTTCGGTCGACCGAACATTTTCCAGAAAGCAGAAAATAGCCAAAAACACGAACGAACAATTCGTTCTAGGACTAGTTTAACACTTAAACATAATCCTAGAGGCTGTAAAGGATAAAAAATCATATGACATGCATTAAACGTCTACTAAAAGATGATTAACACAGAAGAACGATTGGGTACTCCTGATTGCGTTCATCAAAGACTGAAAGGTAGCAGTGGCATTAGTGAGCCCAAATGGCATTACCTTAAACTAAAAATGCCCAAAGTGTGTACTAAATACAGTGTTTGGTATATCAGATTCTTTCAACCTTATTGAAAGTAACCTGACATAAGTCAACTTTGGAGAAGTACATTTCTCCATTAAGTTTATCAATCAAGTCATCCACAACAGGAATAGGAAATTTATCATTGATAGTCAAAGAATTCAACTGTCTGAAATCCACACATGATCTCCAACTTCCATCATTTTCCTCAACCAAAATTATCGGGGGGGAGGGGAAGAAAAAAGACTATTTCTGACTGGATAACTCCATCATTCAACATCTCCTGGACTTGTCTTTCTATCTCAGATTTCTGAGAGTGAGGAACTCTATAAGATCTCAGTTTGATAGGCTGTGATCCTTTATTTAGTATGATTTGATGTTCATGATTTCTCCCAAACGACAATCCCTTAGGCATAACAAACACATCAGATAATTATTGAAATAATTCCTTGATGCCCTCAGGTTGCACATCACACACCTGAACTTCACCAGTTCCCTACATTGCGCAACAATGACAAAACCAGACTTCCACAACCCCTTCTAATATCTTAGGAAGTGCCTTTCCAGACACTGCTCTAAGTTGCTCAATTTCCACCCCACTTCTAACCACTTCCTCCTTCCTATCCTTCATAAGTCTAATGGATTGACTCTGATAGTCCAGTATGACATGACTATGTCTGTCAAGCCTTAAAGAAACAATTCAAATTCCTAAACGAAATGCAGCGGAAAGTAAAAGCGGAATTCATTTCTTACAGGATCATTCACGAGTAAGAACCAATGATATTTGAAATAGGATGATTACCTTTAGTTTACGGATTGACAAAAACAGTTTCTGTTTTGTGTTTGCTAAGGAATCACCAACAACAACCGATCTTTATCGACTCCTGTCTCTAATGGTATCCACTTGAACTTTTTATTTGTGTCTCTATTTGCTAGCCAGAGAGCTCCGAAGTTGAAGGCAGTCTTCAGGAATTCGGTGTACGCCATGTACAAAATCGGGGAAAAGGAAGAACGAAAAAAATCTAATTTTTCTTCTAACTTTTTATGTTCTTGGAGTTGTGAATTTTGGGGCCGATTTTTCTCGTAGAAATCGGCAACCATAGTATATTAGGGAGAGAGAATTAATTCAACAATTGAATAATAATAAGAGCAAATGAAGTAGTGGGCTCAAAATTAATTCACCACTACTTCCATTTTCCCCTCATTAATCTCCCATAACTCCACTACACACAACCCCTCACATGACTCTCACATGTCCAGTTTTGACCGGTTATTGGACCGTTTTTCCGGTTCAACCAGATCAGTTTGACTAATCGAGTATTAGTTAGCCAAATCCAATTAAATGCCCAAACCAATTGGAGCACCGGTATCAAATGTAAATTCCAACAAAGTCAATCTCCCTACAAAGTATTCGATCACTCCCCCAAGTTTAAGAACATGAAGATCATGGAAATATTATTTGCCCCTGGATCCTCCGCTTAACGACTCTTATACCATTCTCCTTGCCACCTTCGTTCCCCATTCCCCAAAGTAATTAGCAATGGCCTGGTTGCCTCCACTTCTAGCCCAAGTTGCTTACCTAAGATAAGATCTATGAAACTGTGAGTGTTTCCTGGGTCAAACAAAATAGACACTTATTGCTTTATAGCCATCTTATCAGGGATCCTAAATGTTTTCTCTCCACTGATGCCAGACAAAGCATTAATGGATATGTGAGCTAATTCAGCTACATCCTTTCCTATGTAGCATTCATCAGCTTCATGAAAAGACTGCAAGAGTTGCAATTCATTTCCCCCCGAGTTATTCTCCTCCTCATCACACAAGTAAATCATATTCACTTGAGCAAAAGAGAACTTGGGTTGAGGTGAGTATTTTTCACCACACATAAAGCATAAATTTTGTTCCCTCATTTTCTGTATCTCCTCATTGCTAATTCTCTTGAACTTTATAGGTTCTTTAGAGGGTGCCTTGTAGCTGGAAAAAAAAACTGAGGATGAAGGTTTGGTTACACTTGTTGTGGTAGGGTTATAACTTCTATTACTCCTCTTAAGCAGGTTAGAATACTGTGCCTTGCTTGGAACTTTATATGAGCACAATAAGTAAATTTCTTGCTCCACAGCAAGCCTCCAGCAGTGACCCTGGTCTATGCTTACAACCACCCCTTATCTCATATTTCAGACCACTAAGAAAAAATCAATGAAGTATTCTGGAGTAGCTCTAGTACCAGTGGTAACAAAGACTAGTTTTAGGGCTTCAAACATTCTCTTGTAAGATTGAAAGATCTGTTAAAATGGTAGACATTGCATCAGAAGGAGGACTACCTATAGAGGAGGCCATGATGCTGCAGCCATGGATTTAACACAAGGTCCATCTTTGACATTAACAAATAATTAATATGAAAATCTACCTATAATAATAGTAGCATATATTCCATGTCCTAATATCCATCTCTAGCATTATAAACTATAGGAATATGCTACTATAAAAGTAGTAACATCATATTAAGTATAAAAAGCTTACTGGTTAAAAAAACATGTCAATAATGTCATAGAAAATAAAGAGTACTTAAACGGTTTACACTTCATCATCTAACACAAGAATGACAAAATGGTATGCCCTAGAAATTGTTCAGTTGCTCAAAATAGCGTCTTATAACTCATTAGTTAGGGCAAAAAACCCTAACTTGGCTATCAATATCAGTGTTGCAGTAGGGCAACAATTTTCTAAAACAAAGAAAACATCATCATTACAGTCTGAGCATATCACTTCATGAGCACACGACAGAAAAATAAAATACAAACATCATTCTTCTTGCAGATTGTGTATAATCTGGAATTTCGGCCCTGTGGTTCCAAAGTGGCCAACGCAACAGGAGTGGCTGAGGCAGGAGAAACATAAGAAGATGATGATGATGATTCGCCGTTTGGGGACTCCTGAGCTGAATTTAGCTTATCAAGTTGGATTTCCAATCTATTTTGCTCATCCATCATTTGCTTATACTTCATGTCTAGTTCATGTCTCACGCAAGCCAATCTCCTCCTTGAATTTTCCATTTCAAGTATGTTTAATCTATTATGTTCTGACAGTAGGAAACAAGCATCTTCTTTTTTTTTCTTCTCTTGCCTCTTTTCTCAGTCTCAGCTTTACATTAGAATAGAAAATATGTAAAAAAATTAGCTTCTCAAGTAAAACGTAAGTAATTTTTCTATAACATTGTTATTATAGAAATTTTTATTTATATATCTCAATCTATACTAGATAAACTTCAATGCATAAAAGATCAAATCTAAACATCAAAAATTATAATGGAAATATTACTAAGAGAATTGTTGATGATCCGGAGCGATTATGAACAACTGCAAAATTATAGACCCAAAAAAAAGAAATGATCACT
Organism: Vinca minor; assembly: GCA_026122235.1. NCBI lineage: Eukaryota > Viridiplantae > Streptophyta > Magnoliopsida > Gentianales > Apocynaceae > Vinca > Vinca minor. Next base: position 16,680 of record JAOCZM010000196.1, read on the forward strand.
GGAATGAATATGTATGATGTTAACATAGTGTACGTGCTCAAGAAACGAGAAAAACTACTAACAAGATACTAACATAGTGTTTTTCTAATTCTAAAGGATATAATTGATATGATCTTTCCAAATTATTTGTATCTAGAGTATGCAAAATCGTGCAAATTCTTCATGGTGAACCAAGAAGAGCTTGACTATTTGGAGAAGGAAGAAAGATGGATGTCAGTTGCATATAGTAAGTATAGCGTAATAAACAAGCCTGCTATCCAATGTCAAGTTTTGCAATCACCTCTAATCTTTCAAAAAAAGGAGACATTTTTTAAATCGGGTGCTTGAGAAAATAGTTCATGGGTATCAATATCCTATTAAAACCAAATGAAAATTATAGGTATTAATCCATTGACTTATAAGTGAGATGAATCTTTCTTAGAGAGTCGATATGGGAATTTATAATTCAAGCCTCTCCTCACCTCAAGGTGGAAGTTAATTCAAAGCATGTCGCCCTTCTTCGAACTATTATTTTTTATTGATCTTTGCTAAGGCTCTTTCGAGCCCTTCTTTTCACGCAAGTAACCTATCTCTTTCATTCTTCTCCAATATCTCAATTTCGACTTGAATTCATCAAATGCATCATCAGGAATACTCTTTAACCAATTTTCTAACCTTCTTCCCTCAGCACAATCTGAAAAGGACTCGATAAGTTCCCAACTGTCGACCTCAAGAGCATCCGGTGATGATTCATTAGACGATGTCCTAACATTAGAAGATGTACTTTGAGGTTTCTTTCCCTCTTGTTTCGACGTTGATGATGATTTGATAGAAGTATTAATATGCAATCCCTGCATACTTGCAATACTTTGCTTCAACATCTTTCCAAGCATATCATTTTGAGGTTGATCTTCAGCACATAGATTAACTGAAAGGTAGTTACTTTGTAAGATATACAGCATTGCATCATTCTTCGACATCTCTAGTTGATCAACTACTAACAAATTGATCAATGTTTGCGTAGAAGATATAGCTAAATTGCGGAGGTTATAAAAAATTGGTTCAATGTTGGGGTCAGGATCGTAGGCATTCCCTTGTTGATAAAATCCATTGCATTTAAAAAAAAAAAAATGTTAGCCAAAATATTTTTGCCACCATAAATTGAACCATTCATCAAAAGTGATCTTGTTGCCACATCCCATTTATACCCCAATCTCAATAGCTTTTCGAAGGCTTTCTTGTATAGCAGTTCAACCTTTTGAGTAAGCAATTGTTCTAGCACACCCACATTTTCTTCATCAGAATCTGAGTTTCCTTGTTTCTTCTTTTCAGTTTTTTATCAAATTTTGAAGATTTTTCTATGTTCTTCTTTTTCTTACCTTTCCCTGAACCAGCCATTTAGCTAGAGAAGCTAAAACTGCAATGAAACAAACATATGGTAGAAAGTTTATTAGTTATTGTCATAATAGAATGTTCATGTCATATGTATAATAACAAGTGGTTTCTGGTTACAAACAAAGTTAAAGGTTTTATTCAAAAATAATAATTTTTTTATTAATTGTTCGGTATAGGAATATTAAACTCAGAATCTATCATTGTGAGTTAGAAGTGCAAGATTATGCTTCTTGACAAAAGAGTGTCAAGATGCATTCATCAATCAATCCATTGACGATTTCTTGCAACTAGACTGGAAAAGAAAAAATCACAAAATATTCATTTGGAACTGCTCTTATTTCTAGCTATCTATGGGAAAAACACTAAATTCTCTGTGACGCTTTCTATGACACTTCTTAAAATGTTTGTCGCAGAGGTTATAAACCGGGAGATAACTACCTACTTTTTTATGAATAACTATTAAATTGCATTAAATAAAATTAGAAGTTACAGGAAGAACCTCTGAATCAATTCTTCCGTTATCATTAAGAACATAAGGAGGAACAGATCGAGGCTGGAGATAACTACCTACCATTAGTATATATATGATGCTTAAAAAACATGTGTATTCATCCATAAAAGAGAAGATGTTCCTTTACTCTTTTTTAATACTTTTTTTTATGGTGAGTGATAAGCCTATATTTTATCATTATTTTGGATTATTTTCATATTTGATTTTGAACTTAATTGAGAGAAAGATAATATATTAAATTAATCTTTATGAGTGAATATGCCAAAAAAATGTACTTATAAATTTTATTCACTAATTTTTATAATATTTGATACTAAAGTTAAGGGCATTTCAGACATTAAAGGAAAAGAAAAATTATATTTAGCATGTACTAAAATGTCAACGAGTTCAATTTAAAATAGAATATTGAAGATGTACAAATTTATTACGTGACAAAAATTGAATTCGAAAAAGAATAAAAAATCAAAGAAACCACGTGCAAATCATTATTGTAGGAAGATTCCCAAAAAGCCTTTACGAAATCAAAAGAAGAAAATTGTGTGCTTATCTTAAAAAGGACTTGGAGTCCTAAACTGATTCAATCCCTGGGCCATTTCCTGGTACAGAGCATCACTCGGCCATCCAGGCCAGTCCGTGGAGCAGAGAATAATCGAACCAATGTTCGTGGAGCTTAGAGCTTGAGATCGTTTCGTCTTACTTTTATTATTTTTATTTTTATTTATTTTTCGCTAAAGTTTTTGAGACCAAAACTTTCTTTGAAGATCGAAATTTTTATGGATATATTGGATTTTTATTAATTTATTTATCTCGATAATATAGTTAATTGTTATTATTTGTTCTTAATGTTTGCGATTTTCCGATCAACTATTGCATGAATCTAAATTACTTGTAGAGACTGATAAGTTTCCATATTTAATTGGATCGGGAATAATAACAACATGACTTAAAATTGACTAGAGATATATTCGATTTCTTTGTGTGGTTTCCAACGAGTAGGAAACAAAAGTTAGGGAAAGTCCACGGAGTTTTATGCGTTTTAGGTATTAAAATCGCATAGAGATACGACTGATTTATTCCCTAAAGCTAGGAGCTTTTCGCCAAGAGATCGGGTCTAGCTTATATTCAGGAATTTCAACCATTAACATAGTTGGGATTTAAATTAAGGAATCATTTATTTTTTATAAAAGGAGTAGACTGGATTAGAGGTGTTTTAGCCCATTCGTTTAATATATTTTTTATCTCATTTAAATTGCATTTTTTATTTTTTTTATTAGTCTTAGTTAATTAATCCATCATTATTTTGATTTAAATTAGATTATAAATGAGAAAAATTTCTAGTTAGATAAGCAATCTTCGTTGGTACGATATTATACTTACTATTTTAGACAGTGCCGCTGCCTAATTCATTAGGGGATTCAATTGATAGGATCTAACTATTTAGATGTTTTCTTGTATGAACATTCAATTGGAATTTAAGAGTCACTCAATAGTTTGGATTAATTATAGTACACATAATAGATGAAAGAAAATTAACTAAACAGAATTTTAAAATCTAACAACACACAAAAAAAGAGAACAAACACAGAGAATAATACTTCAAAAAAAATCAAAGAATCAAAAAATTAATCGAAGTGTTTACTTGGACTTTATTTTTTGCTAGTACTTGAGAATTGGGAATCAAAAGAATTCTTGTATAAAATAAATTTTAATTGAAAAAACAATTTTTTTTATGAGAACACCCACACAGAGAATTAAGGAACCAGATTTACTTGAGTAAAATTGTATACCGTGGTGTGAAATGAATAAACAAAAAAAGCTAATTTTTAAAACTAAATGTAAATGAACAAACTGATTCCTTTTGTATAATAGGGCCGGCCTGAACCCATATATGGAGGTGGTGCAACCGCACAGAGAGGGCCCCAAAATTTTCAAGTATAACCTATTTATATGTTAAGCCCAACCGAAATATCCAAGTTACCATGTAGCCATCCATGTTCATTACTCCAATAGTTCAATGTGCAGATGTAATATATTTCAATTTCCAAGTTTCCAACGTACAGAGGCAATCAGGCAACATATTGAATTACATCACTTACCAAGTTAAAAATGTTAATATTTATACGAAATGCCCCATTTTTTAGTTTTTTGCAAGTGCCCGAAATGTCGGGGACCGACCCTGTTGTATAAGAAACTACAAAATCTAGCATCGCAAACAACAGAAAAAGAAAAAGTTTAAAGATCAACTCAAAATTCTAGTGATGTTCTTGTTTGACAGAGATTAAATAAAAGCGAATGGGGTTCAAGAGGATTCAAATTTAATAACAAAAAATTTGGAAAAAACAAATGTCGCAGATCAAATTGGATGTTCCATATACAAAATGGTTCTTCTTCAATTCAAGAATCCCAAAATAGTTACAATAAAATTTCAAGAAATCCATCATTTTTTAACAAATTGGATGTCAATTCAATTGATTTACTCAAATTGTAGAAAAATCACCTAAAACAAGAGTGATGATTTCAATCTCTTTGAAAGAAATGAAGAACTAGAATTCAGTATAAAATATTTTCTCTCGTCCATATAGTGAGCACAACCTAATTTTATTTTTTTTTGTGAATAAAGAACCTAAATGCTAACGGGAAAGAGGAGATAAAAATTGATACACTCTACGCACATGTAGTAGTGAATTTTTGTAACGTTATTAAAGTAGCACTTGTTCACATGTCAACATTGCATAGAAGGTTAAAACTTTATTTTCTTGTAGAGATAATTTCACTGTGAAAGGTTAGTACTTCTTCTCTCCATAATTGAATGGAAAGTAAAATTTAATTCTCGATAATTTAAAACTGGTAATTTTAAATCCATGGAAAATATTCCCTTTTCTAGAAAAATATTAATTATGGGATTCAATTCCTTCCTTAGAAACATACTGATATTTACTTCTTCTTTTTTTTACAATTTAATTTTTTTTTAAGAAAGCCACCTGTCATGGGGTTTGCGTTTAACTGACATTGATTTTGCATAAAGTACAAAACATGGCATTGAAAATTTTGGGGGCAACATTTTTATCCGGAACGGAAGTCCCAATTCCGTCCCCGATGACGTGGCATGAGGAGGGTTGGTTGACGTGGAAAATTTTGAGGACGGAAGTTCCACTTCCGCTTTCGGTCCCGGGACCGTTACCAAGCCTTGTTCAATGTCCTGCTTTTTTGTAATGGTTTTTTATACCTAATGCTCATGTTCTCCTTCTGTGATGATCTCACATGGAATAAGAACTGGCACTCCTGGTGGGTAAGGACATATAAGCTCACAACATATTCGACCAACACTATCCTCTATGCCGATTGCGAGTTTAGTTTTACGAGCAAAGAAAGCATATATGTGCCTTAGACTCATGCTTAGGGACAATGGTTCAATTAAATATGTGTTCTAGATTCATACACATCAGGAGAAAAATTATTTCTCTCCTCCTAATACGGTTGAATGGAAACCACATAATGAATACTGAATAGTAACAGCAAAAAGACTGCTACGTTGAATGAATAAGCAACAGATGATCTAATTCAAAGAATCTGCAGGTAATCAATGGGATTGCTAAAATATCTGCAATCTTGTGCATGAATCCTTGAGAGAATAATACAAAAGCAAGAAAGAAAATTAAAAAAAAAAAAAAAAAACTACTCTCAAGGGAAAAGGCCATATATAAGCATACAAAGTTATCAATTTTGAATGAAACAGAATTTTAAGGCTTGGGAACGGAAGTTCTGGGCCGAAACGGAAGTGGGACTTCCGTCCTCAAAATTTTTCACGTCAACCAACCCGCCTCATGCCACGTCATCGAGGACGGAATTGGGACTTCCGTTCTGGACAAAAATGTTGTCCCCAAAATTTTCAATGCCATGTTTTGTGTTTTATGTAAAATCAGTGCTAGACTAATGCAAAGCCCCTGTTATGGTGGGGGGTTTGGCATGAACCCCTACCCGTTTATTAATAATGCCAGGAATAGGCCGATAAAAGTACATAGAGGGGTAATGAAGCCAAAACCTCTAAGTAGGTGGAAACAAATCCATTTCATACAAATAGTACAATGAAGGAAACTGATTCATTTATCATAAGAATCAGGTGATACAACGCTGCCTAAATGAAGTAGTATGTAAAGCGATTACATCCATCATGAATATTTGGGGACGTCCCCGATCCAATTGATATAAGATAAATACAATGCCAAAAAAATAAAGAAAAAAGAAAACTAAATGAAAATACCTATGTTGTGCGCCTCAAATAAGGTGTACCACCATGATCAAGATGACATAGATCACGAACTGAGGGTGGGAGGATTTGGAAAGTCGCATAAGTTGAAGATCGTTGCTCATCACAAGCAATATTAGCCAAGCTATCTACTACTTTGTTAGCTTCTCGATAAATATGATGAACTAGATTTGAACCAAGAAGCTTCAAAAGTGGTTAGAAAAGTCCATCTAATCGCCAAGCATTGACTCTCCGAACTTTGATAGATTCACTCAGAAACTTAGAATCCATCTGAATAGAAAACTGAGAAAACCCCAAACCAATAACAAATCGGATCCCAAAAATCATTACTTCTATTTCGGCTATGGAATTGGTAAGACATTACCCCAGAAAAGTCGCATAAGCCCCAATAAACTCGCCACTAGACCGCCTTAAAACACCACCTGCTCCTGCAACGCCGTGATTACCACGAGATGCCCCATCTATATTCAAAATAAAAACATATCCACTGTCGATCCACCTGACTGCCATGAAATTGCCTCGGACGCAAATATTTGTCGCGGATGGAGTATGGAAAAAATTAAAAAGTCCCACATTTTGGAAAATGGGTTAATAAAATATTTCATCTCTTTAAGAAAACTACGGCCATTAGAATGTGCCCCATCAAACACAAAACGACATCTACTATGCCATAAAAGCCAACAAACACTAGGTATAACAATAGTATGAATATCATGTCACTTCCCCTTCCGCTTCAACCAAACAAATTTAATCAATTCCAGAAAAGAAGCATACTTTATATGATCAAAACATATGCCGACCGATGCCAGTGCTCGCCTCCATAGTACTTGGGCTAAAGTACATTCTAAGAAGATGTGGTCAAAAGTCACCTCCCCCCGTCCACATTGGCATTGAAAAGCTAGAGAAACTCCCCATTTCCTTCGAACCTCATCTAAAGCTAAAACTTTGTTGAGAATACTCCACATAAATAAACGCAAGAAAATATGCATTACCTTATTCCAAATATATCGGCGAGAGCATTGTAGAATTCCATGGGGTTGTATGAGTTTCAAAACAAAGTGATCGTGAAGCGCCCATTAGATTCTAACTTCCAAACATGCTCATCATGGCGCGGATGCAACAACGGTTGAGGCAGGAGCCGAGTTTGATCAAAAGTGAGGAGTCGCCTAGTCTCTGAAGTCCAACCGTCCTCAGCTATGTGCTCATGTGTATGTGATGAGTCCCCAGGCAGACCAATCATCCCTCTCAGGCAGCCTTGAAGTGTGATATCATCATGCCAAAATGAGGAATTGCCATTCCGGATCAAGACACCAATGTGCTGCTCCGCAGAGCCTCTTGCCACCAACATGCGCCTCCATACCGGTGAATCAAAATAGGTGTGTTGGACCAATGATGGATGCTGGTTATTAGAACAATGCCTATCTTGCATAAAAGATCTCCAAAGTGAGTCTGTGGTCCTGAACGCCACTAAAGTTTATATGAGAAAGCAATTTGAAAAGAATTTAAAGAAAACAGACCCAAACCATTTTCATCGGTATCTCGACATATGCGATCCCAAGACATCCAGTGTCGCCGCTCCCCCAAACTCCGTCTTGCCCCATAAAAAATTAGAAAGGATCCTCTCAATATCACCAAGTACCTATTTTGGCGGTCTAAAAGCTGCTAAGAGCTAGGACTTTGAGTGTCATTTTTTATCTTCGTCATCAATGAGTCTTATGAGGCAATTTGTGTGATTGTTGTCTTGATCATCACTTTCATTTTTGTCCGAAGCAAAAACCGATGCCTTCATGATTTTCTTGTTTTTTCTTGACCAAGCTCTTGTAGGCCTATTAATATCTTTTGAAGAGATTGTCCTTTGATTGCTTCTTTTTCTCATATTTTCAATGAATGCATTTGAAGCAATCTTCTTGTCTTTTGTTGGGTCATCATTTCTAAATGAAATATCTTTTCTTGATAAACCTCTGCAGTTTGTTGTCCTTGGCATGCGACTCTTTTCTTAGAGTTCTCGCTCAGTTTTTCCGTTCCTTGTTTTTCATATCTTCATTGTGAAGCTTAGATCGTTTGGTACCTACAAGGAAGTCTTGAGAAATGCTAGGTACCTTTCGAGAAGGTTCTTTATGGTTAATGTTGTTTCTCAAATGGCATATATATGCACAAGGATCAACCTTATCAAAATCAAAACAACATGAGTGATTCGTAGATGAGCTAGGAAAATAAGTTAAAGAATCATTCAAGTTGGTAACGTTACACATCATAGATAACTTGGCTAAAGAGACATGTAACATAGAGATTATGCTTCAAGTTATCTATATGGATATGAGAATCAAGAATGAAAGATGTAACATCAATAAGATCAAAAGCATATAAAACAAAATCACTTTTAAATTTTTCAATATCCTCATGTAGAGTGTTTTTGAGAAAGTGAAATTGATGTTAGTAGTGCCCTAGGACCATTAGCATATGTTGTACGTTTTATATCTTTTGAGCATGTAATTGAATATCTAATTTTGCTTATGAACATCAAATGCGTGATTTGATAGTAAAACTCATTAGCTTATGTAATTACTATTCTAGTTGTCCCTAGTTTCATGTAATGTTCTTTACAATGAAATAAAACTAGTATGATGTTTGATTGATGATTATGTTTTACTAATCATGTGTAATGGATACAAATCATATCATAGATGCAATATATTGGGATATATTGTATCAGACGTGATCCGTTAGAGAAGTAATACTTCATGGTCCTTAGTCATAAGTATTACTTCCTCAATACTATTTTAGAATCCTTAGACCTTATGTCTCCATTGATTCAAGCATGAATGGAGCCACGTTTTGACTCAGTCGGACGTTACTTTTAATCGAGTAATCAATACGACTGATGATCGGATGTGGCGTCCTATCATGGCTTGAATGTGAGAGGCATTGTAAGGAATTTGTCCCTCTCTATTGTTAGAGAGAGATATCCATGGTCCCCTCGATAGGGAAAAACTGTTTAAATGCATGGCCGTACTCAAATGTATTTGATAAAGTGGTTATCAAATACTATTTGTTGGAACAGTTTACCCGGAGATCGAGCATAAATAAAATTAAGCTTAATAAGGGTGACGACTACCATGCCTTATGCTTAATTAGGATATCGCGAGACAAAGGGATTAAATAGTGGATTGATATTAGGTTCCACCGTAAATTCATTCACTCTGGGTAGTCACAATGTCCTGCTAGGGACCACTTGTGACTTATGAACACATACTACTACTAAGTATGTTTTAATTTCCATTGTGATATGAACCTACAGGGTCACATGCATAGACGAGCTAACGAGCTTCATGTCCAGATTCAATGAATCTAGAATGTGTCTAGGTTCATTGTATCTGACATTTATTTTTCTGAGAATAATAAAGTGTTATTATTCGAATTAGAGATAAGGGGTATTTTCGGTATAGCTGGGATTATGTGGGAGTTATTATCCGATAAAGACTCCCACTACCAGCAGAAGTCTATAGGACGTGGGAATTATAGACTCCCACTGCCAAAAGAGGTGGATAGGACGTGGGAGTTGTGCTTGAAACAACCTCTCACTCCCTATATAAAATTCTCTTGGCCGAAACCCTAGGTGTTAATGCTTTTCAGCCGAAATACCAAAAAGACATAGAAAATCAGATTTTCTATTCTGCCTCTCCCTTTTCTCTCTAATTCTCGAAACTCAGAAATACGAAGAGCTAGCAATCACTGTTCGTTTCGTCGTGTGGATACCGGTAGAGGGACATTCCACAAAGGGAAATCCATTGGTGGCAGCAACGTATCCAAGAAACAGCATATTTCATTCAAGAATCAGATTCTTGAACCCGAAAAGTAAGTTTTTGTCTAGATTTTTTCGATTCCTATGGTATGAGCGGATCCTTCGGGGGAGGACTCATGGGTGTTTAGAACGAGTTTCTGCCCATGAATCACTTCAGTTGATACCTTTCCTTTGTTACCAATCGATGAAGGGTGAGGATTCTCATTCTATCATTTGTCATCACTTGAGTCATTGCTCTTTGTCATCAAGCATCTTGGCTCTTCGATGTGGATAACATTTGAACTTTGAGAATTCCAAGTGATATGGAATGCTTTTAACTTTTTCTTTTTGAAACATCTCCTTCCAAGATCTTCATTCTTCTTACAATGGTCAAGCCCTGTGCCACTTCTTTTCAAATCTTTATCATTGAGGCTTAGTGGAAATATCTTTCTTTTCCTTTGTATGCCCTAAGGGCTAATGTGATCGATCTAGTTTTGATGATAACAAACCATTGAGTAGTTCTCGTGTTTGTGTGAGCTTGTGTTTATTGATAGGATCTTTATACTCACACCTACATTGATGAAAATGGTAATATTGCTTCTATTAACCTCAAAGGTGCCATTCATACTGGAAGAAGATACACATTACAAGAATCCATTGGCACAAACTTGAAGTGGTCATCACAAGGCTTTGGAAGTAGTTGCAATGGAAAGAAGGAAGATTAAGTGTTAAGATCTACTCAATCACAAGTGAAGTTCATCCATGAAGTAGACTCTTAACAAAATAAGTGATGAAGTCCATGACACTACAACATAGAAGACTACACGGGACTTCACCACTTGAAGAGGTTGATAAAGGTCTCAAGCCAAGCTCAAAGAAGAATTCATCTTGAAGACTTGAAGACCTACAGAAGATTAGTTTAGTCTACATAAGTGCATTTCTTATGACTAATCTTCCTTTGTGAATACTAGGTTATAGTATGCTTAAGCTCAAGCTCCTGAATGTTTTCAAAACCTCATTCATACTTTGATTTAATCTTTGAAAAGGTTTTTGAAAACATATGTTAGTGCTGGTTAATGCCTAAGATCTTGAACATGTTTTAAATATCTTTGAAAAATACTTAGGCATGAGTTTGAGAACATTATAAATATGACCAAGTCGAAGAACCACTTTTGGACTGAAGTCCGATTGACCGAGGTTGGTTTTGGTCCTTAGTCAATTTTGAATGTTCCAAGACTCCAACATCTATAATCTCTGGACGACCATGCTTTAAGTTGGTCGGTCGAGCCTATGCTTCGGATAACTGGACCACACTTTGCGATCGACCGAGATCCGTCCCAGAGTGCTGTTTAAAGCTGCCCTGAAGCACCACGGATGACCTACTTGCTAGTTCGGTCGACGAGGTGTCCCATCACCGGGAAAAAATATAGCCATTGTAACTCGATTTTCTTTTCGTTTTCGGACTCCATAAATAGCTTCTAAAGATGATTTTACACAACCAACCAAGCCATAAGAGGGCCTTTGATATACACTTTCTAAACAAGCAATCAAACAATTTCAAGAGCTTAATCTTCACATCATATTTCAAAATACATCATTTTGAATAAGAACTTAACATATACATACTCTTCTATTCTCAATATTGATTAGGGCTATCATTTGTATATCCAATCCATTGAGGGATTATTTGTGAGCTAAAATTGTAAAGTCTCATTTGTTAAGGCTATTTCCTTGCTCTTTGTGAGACTAGCTCTTAGTGAGTTAGGTTAGCTCTTAGTAAGCTTCACTCTTTGTGAGGTTGTCTCTTTGTGAGCTTAGTTCTTAGTAAGCTAGAAAAACGTTCTTTGTGAGCGGGTTCTCTTTGTGATTTAAACCCTCTTTGTGAGGCAAGTTAGGTCATCTGTGGGCTAAGCTCTTTATGAGTAAGAGAAGTGGTTGACGGTAAAACTCTTTGTTAGTTGTCCACTTATGTAAAAGGGTGATCCCACAGTTGTGAAGGGAAATCGTAGTGAAGTTGGCAAAATCCTTAGGTGTGTCCTAAGGTAGTGGATGTAGATCTTTGTGATCGAACCACTCTAAATCTTCTTGTTTGTTATCTCTAACCCTTACTCCTTAAATTTAGAGTTCATATCTTGCTTTATCATACTTATATGTTACATGAACTTATTTATGTAAGTGTTATTTGTAGAACTTGAGCTTCTTCTTAGCTTTATATATATCTTGCTTGGCTTTGGTCATATGACTTATGGTGTTTGATATTGCAAGCTTTTCATATAGGACACTTGACTTAGTCTTTCCTTGATCATATTCATAGTCTTGTGTTCCTATGTGTTGCATATAACATTTAAGTCATCTAAGTTTCCATAACATTTAACTCACCTTATATGCTTAATCAACATACTTGTTGTTAAGGTGATCCTTAGGCAAAGAAGTTGTAGAAAAGCGAAAAAGTTTTAGAACCTAATTCACCCCTCTTAAGTTCAAACCTATCGGGTATTTCAGTTAGTATCAGAGTCTAGTCTTTGGACTTACATCCTAGTAGGATCCATGGCTCCTTGTTTTCTACTTCTTCCATAGATGACCATTCCCCCATCTAGACCACCTCTATTTGATGGCTCCAACTTCTCTTGTTGGAAATATTGTTTAAACTCTTTTTGTCTTCTGATGAATTTACCTTGTTGAGAATTATAGAAAAAATGACCTTTTGTTCCTTCAATTATTATACAAGGTGTCAAGATGCCAAAGTCAAGAAGAGACTTCAACGAAGAGGGCTATGGAAAGATGACACTCAACTTCAAAGCCATGAATGTTCTTTGTTGTGCATTAAATGAAGAAGCTCTCAACAAAGTCCATGAATGTGAGGATTCCTACTCTATGTGGAATATGCTTGAAGCATCCTATAAAGGAGAAGTTGAATTGAAAGAGCCAAAGGCGGCAATCCAAGGTTTGGGGGACTCAATCATGTGAAGGCATTTAAGAAAACTCAATCACAACTTAAGCAAATCTTCATTTATCAAAGAGTGTGATAAAGGAGAACACAAAAGTCAATCTTCAATAAGCTCAAAAGTCAATCTACAATTTGAGCCTTCACAAAATGAGACCGTGGAAGAAATGGTGGATTCAAAAGATGATGACCTTCATATGGATATAAAATATGATGAAGATAATGAATGTCACATACACTGTTCAAAGAAGAGAAAGAAATTGCCACTACGCTTCAAAGAAAGAAACTAAAAAAGAAGTGGCTTATGGATTGATCATTCTAATGGGAATCGGGTAGCCCAAGTGGTAAGGCTACCCGAACACGGGGCGGAGGTCCCGTGTTCGATTCCTATATCTCCCCATAATGGGGAAAATAATTCTCCTCCTTATGAGGCTTATCTTCCCTCCCCAGGCATGAAGCATGCTTCAATCTTCCCTATCTAGGGTACTCTCCGCTCTTCCCTTCGGGGGCAATCGCCTCGGGCGCTCAAAAAGGATTGATCATTCTATGGAGAATATGGAAAAGTGGAATGGAGATGTTCAAGAATGAAAAAAAAAAAAAAAAAAAACCACTCCATAGCTCTTGGAAAGCTCAAGGATCAAAACCTATACAATTTGAGGAACCAAAAATGCTTAAGCACCATTTCAAGTGATGACAAAGGCTACAATGTCAATCCGTACTTCTCATCACTTGGTAAGAAAACAAAGGTATCGACTTCACTTTCTCAAAGTCCTTTAATTGATGATATCAATAATTTGAAAAGTGTTTTGACCTTTATGCTAGTAATCTTATTGATGTTGTATCATTCCCTCTTGATGATCATATACATGTAGATAACTTGAAGCATGATCTCCATATGCTACATGTCTCCCTTGCTAAGTTATCTAGAAGATGTAACATCATTAACTTAAATGATTCTTGCTACTACATGCTTAACCCAACTAAGAATCCTTCTTGTTGTATTAACTTTAATATGGTTGATCATTGTGAACACACTTGCCACTTTAGAAACAACATTTACATTAAAGAACCTTTACAAAAGGTACCAAGTACTTCTCAAGTTTCTCTTGTTGGTTCCAAAAGATCTAACCTTCACAATGAAGAGATTAACCAGAAGAGATGGAAAAAACGAGTTAAGACTCCAAGAAAAGAGTCTCATGCCAAGGAAAACAAGATTGTGGAGAGTTCATCAAGAAATAACATGTCATTAATCAATGATGACTCCACAGAGAACAAGAAGATTGCTTATAATGAAACTAATGATATTATAGGAATAAGAAATCAAAGGACAAGCTCCTCACATGAAAATCATGGTCAATATCGTCTACATCTACATCCACGTCTGAATCAGGAGACTTTGTTGAGCCCCTGATAAGTAAGACTACTCAAAATGCTACATTGGACTCATTCATGATGATCAACATGATATTCAAAGTCCTAAAACTATATGCAATGAGGTACAATATTCAAATTCTTCTCTTGATCTTGATTATGATAATGAGGGTGATCCATAGTGCTTTTGAGTGATTTATATGATGAATTGAAAAATATTACTAAGAAGAACAAGATCACGTGTAACGAACTTACTTGCTCACTTAATGAAAGATATAGATTGCAAGTAGAGTATGATAGTCTTCTTACATTTTTTCATTTCATAGTATATGAAAAAGAGAATGCACTTTTATTGCTTGATGCTTTATCTCTTGAGAACCATGAATTACTTGTCAAGATGCTTATTGTTAATTCTAAACTTGTTGAATATAATATCTTGAAGCACAAATTTTACATTCTAAATGCTTATCTGGATAAGTGTACATGTGCTAGAGATAAACTTGGTAATGTGTTTTATGCTCAATGTGATTCACATGTTGCTACTTGTTTAGAGCACAAACACAAGCACACGTATGCACACTCTACTTCCTTTTATGCTAGAACTTCACATTCCACCATGTTTAATGTTATTTGCTCATATTGTGGTAAATTTGAACATCATGCTAGTTGTTGCATCATTAAGAAGAGGATTGGCAGTTGTTGTAAAGTTCCCTAGACTTAACCCCAACGACCCAGAAACGTTTGGGTACCAAAAGTGCATTGTATTGCAAGAAACAGTAGAATTTCGGTCGACGCACCAGGCCCCAGTCGAACAAAGAAATGGTCAAATTGCATTAACATATTTCAGGGCATCCTAGTTGACCAAACCACAGCCCCGGTCGACCAAAATCGACACAGAACGAAATTCATTTTACCTCAGACGATCGACCGAAGCATCATGAATTTCAGTTTTAAAGGGGTTTTGCCAATTCATTTTTTAAATCTTTTAAACTCCTCTCTCACAAACTCCAAAACCCCAATATTCCTCTCTCAAAATTGAAACAACCACTTACCCGAATACAAATTACTTCCACATATTTTCAATCATACCATCATGAAGACAGACCAAAACACAAATCCTTCTTCAAAATCCTCAAAAGATCAATCCAAGGAAAATCCCTCAAAACGAAAAACACCCACTTTAAAAAGGATTTATATCAAAGATAATATTGAAGAACCTTCATCCAAACGACTCAAGAAAATTGCCCTAAAGAATGAGAAGGGCAAAGGGAAAAAGAAGGTTCAAAATCAAACCGATGAGGAAACGGAGTCCGATGATGATAGTCCTATTCCACCACCTTCTCCAAGATTCCACGGAGAATCTTCAAATTATACTACAAGAAAGGTTACCCCTCGGTTATACTCCAATGATGCTAGAAAATGTTATGAAACATTAGTAAAAGTGAAAATAAGGATATTACCGAGTTACATTAAAGACAATGATACATTTGACAAAGGTTTAGATGAAATTATTGAAGTGTTTAGAGAAATGGGTTGGATGAACCTCTTCATAAACAATTGTGAGATGTACCCCCTCGCCATATATGAATTTAGGGCGAATTTAAGAGAAGAGGGGAAGAGGGATGATGGAACTCATTGGTGGACTTCAAGTGTGAATGGTTGGGAGTTTAGTTTTTCAGAGGCGATGTTTTGCAAGATGATTGGCGTTAGGCCTGAGAAAGATGCCATTAGATGGTATGAGCTTTCCGAGATTGTGCCCGAGGAGAAAATATTGAATCTAAAGAGCTTCCAAACTAATTTTAATATTAAGGGAGCCTTTAGCAAATCAAGAGAGAGAGAGAGAGAGACCAATAAGTTAGATGAGTATGGGAGTATTCTTTACCACATGGTTTCCAATGTGGTTATACTCGTCAAAGGACATAAAAGCTCAATCACATACCTACAAATGATCGTAATGAATTTCCTTGTTGAGAAAACAAAGCTAAATTTTAGGTAGTTAGCTTTGAGACATCATGAGAGTGCTAAAGGGACTACAAACTTCATACCATATAGAAGCATGCTCACTTTGATTCTCAAAAATTTCAAACTCAAGCTAACCAACCCGGTAAAGAGAAACAAGTACATTGTCTACAATGAAGCACAATTTCATCAGATGCACATGTTGCTAGTAAATGGATATTGGAAGGTCCAAAGTAAATGCACCAATGAGGAATTGATGGCGGCAGCAATTGCTCAAAGTTTAAGACAAAAGGAAAGTGATACAATCAAGAAGCTTATTGCATCTAGAAAGGGACAAAGTCCTAATGAGATCCAAGAAGAAGGTAAAAAAGGCCAAGGGGTTGGAGATATCAAAGAAAATATTCACATTGACCTTGATGAAGGTGTTGAATCTCAAGAAAATGTTGGGGCTACTGAGGAGATTCCAAGAAGCAATATTGAAAGAGAAGCCCCTTCATAAAGAAATGACCTAAACAATTACCTACTTTTGCATGGGGTATGTTTTAAGTTTATAACTTGTAGTGTCAAGCATATGCTCTATGTGGTTGATCATGTATAGCTTGAATAGAAGTATAAATTGTGTTGTTGCATGTGTTATATGCCTTGGTATGTATATTATGGTTGTCCGGACTTGGTTTGAACTTCTTGTTGCAGGGTTTTGTATTTTTCTGCCATAAGTTCGGTCGACTGAACTTGGTGCCTCTGGGTCGACTCGAGGTTAAATGGCGGTTGACCGGAATGCTCTAATTTCAGCATAATTTGAATTTCACATTCTCTATCTTGTAAGTTTTTCTTTTACCTTATATGAACACCCCCTTATGGGGAGTTTTTATATGTTTTCTATCTTATCCCCCCACCCCCATTTATGTGATGTATGCTTACCTTATTCATATCTTTGCATCATCATATCTCAAGTTTACTTTGATTTTCATATTTTCATCTCTTTTTAGCCAACTTGTGTACTATAATTGGGAGTTGTATGATCTTAATAAGTGTATATTTTGTATCTACTTCCCTTATATTTATGAGATCATGTGCTTTCTACCTTATTCTTTGATCTCATGTAGTTGTTATACTTCTTTGAATAACCATTTACTTGAATGGGAACGTGCTTTAAAGTGTTATCTTATACTTCCTCTTGTTTTTTTGGGATTGTGATATATGTGATCATCATGTCATCACATCCTTACATATTATATGGTTTTAAACTGTTTCTACCTTGGTATAGCTAACATTGTGTTTGGTAAAAGGGGATAATGTGCTTTAAAGGTTATATTCCTATATCTCCTTAGATTTAGCTTAGGTTGTTGATTCATTTTTCAGCTATGTTACCATCCTTGAGTTTATGTGTCATTATGTGCTCTCTTTCTTTTAAATTCAACCAAGTTTAAAACCTCTTCAAAAAGATCACGTCTTGCTTTATCATACTTATATTTTACATGAGTTTATTTGTGCAAGTGTTTGTTGTAGTGAGCTTGCTTCTTAGCTTTATATATATCTTGTTTGGCTTTGGTCATATGATTTATGGTGTTTGATATTACAAGCTTTGCATATAGGACACTTGACTTAGTCTTTCCTTGATCATATTCATAGTAATGTGTTCCTATGTGTTGCATATAACACCTAAGTCATCTAAGTTGCCATAACATTTATTTTACGTTATATGCTTAATCAACAGACTTTTTGTTAAGGTGATCACTTAGGCAAAGAGCTTTTAGAAAAGCGAAAAAGTTTTAGCTCTTAGGTTGAACCCTATCGGGTATTTCATCCTTGAACAAGATACTTGATCTTCATTTTCTCCATCATAATTTGTTTCTTCATGAAGACCATCATCATCTTTTGATGCACATTCAACCAATTTTTCACGGTTCGCATCTTTTGAAGGCTCTAGATATGTATTATCTTTTAAGCTCATACAAAGACTTTTGACTTCATCTTTATCACTCTTTGAATATTTCAAGGTTTGCTTGAGATGTAATTAAAATGTCTTCAATTCCTTCAAAAGATTGAGTCTCCAAATCTTGAGATGGCCCATTGGCTCTATCACTTCAACTTTGACTTCATAGTTTGCTTCAAACATATTACACATTAAGTGTGCATCTTCACAATCCTGAACTTTGTTGAGGGCTACTTCACTTAGTGTGCAACAAAGAATAATCATGGCCGGAAAGTTGAGTGTCAACTTTGAGAAGTCTTCTTCGTTTAATTCACTTCTTAACTTAGGCACCATGACACCTTTCATGATATTTGAAGGAACATATGGTCCTTCTTCTACAATGCTCAACAAGGTTAAGACATTAGAGCACAAAAAGAGTTTAAACATATATTGTCAACGAGAGAAGTTCAAGCCATCAAAAAGAGGTGGTCTATATATAGAAAAGCATGTAGTCATGGATCCCCCTAGGATGTTAAGCCTAATCTAGGATTTTAAACCTATGTATTTTAATCAATAAATGGGATGGGATTCAAGCCCATTTTCTAGTCATATATGGTGGGTACTCAACTTAACGCTAAGTACAACGCTTAGTCTTGAGTTCAATGAGTTCAAACTCATCAATATGTGATGGTAAGTACCAAACTATATAACCATCCAGGAGAGAAATGTGCTTGAAATCCCCACATATATAAAGTAAGGTTGAGCTTGCGCTCTTAATAGATTTATAGACGATTTCGTCGGAGCATAAATT
Organism: Vinca minor; assembly: GCA_026122235.1. Taxonomy (NCBI): domain Eukaryota; kingdom Viridiplantae; phylum Streptophyta; class Magnoliopsida; order Gentianales; family Apocynaceae; genus Vinca; species Vinca minor. The sequence continues at coordinate 35,613 of JAOCZM010000196.1, forward strand.
GCGGGGGTGTTCTTGATAAGTCTACCTATGTAAATGTGAAGTGGTGCCGCTTCAAGGAGCTGAAGGGTTTGGCTCTGATACATTTACAAGAGATACAGGACACACGGCCATTTATGTGTCATTTAAAGAATGTTTGAACTAGGAACTCAATTGTGTGATTATTTGTACTACTTATCAAATTGGATGAATGGTTCAAGGCTTTATCCACCATTTCACTTCAGATTTGTAGTTATGAATTTTCTCTAAGTGTTGGTTCAAATCGCGAGATACCAACATCTATGCAATTGGTTCCAATTTATTGTGTTTGAAACAACTCAAACTATCAATTGGAAATGGCGGGGGATTGTTGGAAACATTTCCAATTTAAAAGGTGTATTGGAAAGGTATGAATATGGAACAATATGATTGTTCATGAAATATGAACAAATGTGATTTTTCATGAACAAGTATGAATGCTTCTCTTCATGAACTAGTGTTTCTTTTCATGAACTAATGTGACAATTCATGAAGTTAGTACCATACCTTTTCATGCATTATAAATAGAAAGGAGCTTAGAGGAATCAATGTACTCAACACACAAAAGCAGACATTCTAAGATTGAAGTTGAGAGTGCACTCAAATTCAAGTAAGGCTTCTTTATATCCTTAGTGAATTTGCATCACAACATTGCACCATAGGGGGCAAATATCACTTAAGGAAAGTGATTCATGCCTAGAAGCAATTTAGATTCATTCAAGAAGAAGAAGAATAAGAAGAAAAAAGGATTCAAGAAGAATAAGAAAAAGAAAGATTCAAGTAGAAGAAGCATAAGAAAGATTTAAATACAAATCGGTCAACCGTGGACAAGTTAATCTGCGGCTCGATCTTAAATTTTTTTGAATTATTTTTTGTGTTGACGGTCGGAATTTGACTTTTTCATTCCAACCTTTCAAACTTAAAAATAAGTGTTATGTCTAAGAATTTCAAATGAATTCTGAGATATAACAAAAGAAAGATGAACTCAAATGAGGTAAAGAATAAGGTAATCAGTATTATTAATCAAACAATCACCATGAATGAATCAAGCAAAGCTTGATTTACAGAAAAATGGGGTAGAGACGAGATAGCGAGAGAGATCAAATGGTGAGAACTTGAAAGAGTCTCAAGTTGTTGAGAAAATTTTGCGTTCTATTAGTTCCAAATTTCACACCAAAAAGACTGCTTTGGAAGCTACAAAGGACTTTGAAAAATTAATAGTTGATGAATTGGAAGGAGATTTATTTTCCTATGAGTTGTCTTTGGATCACCAGAGTGTTCAAAGTGTTCATGAGAGAAGGCATTGCAAGCTCAGGTGGATGTGGAAGGGGAGGGAGCTGAATTTTCATATCCATATGAATCTAATAATTAGACCGGTCAAAATTTCCAGCGGTAGAAGCAGAGGAAATTTCAGAGGCCGTGGTGAAGGTGACTATGGTAGAGGTAATTTTATTAATCAGCAGAATAATAATTAGAGGATTCATAAATTTAAAATTCAGTGTTATTATTGCAAAAGATATGGTCATATGGAAAATGATTGTTTTCTTAAAAAAGAACATTTGGGACAGACACAAGCAAAATTTGTTGAAACAAATATTGATGATTATGAGACCGTATTATTTGCTTCTTCTAGCTCTGGTGAAATTGAAAATAATGTTTGGTTTTTGGATTCTAAATGTAGTAGTCACATGTGTGGAAATAAAGATATGTTTGCAGAATTGGATGAATCTCATTGAGTACTTGTAAAAATCAATTATAGAGGTTTACCTTGTTTTAGTACTCGTTGTATTTGATGATCACTGGTTGTGGCATATGAGGTTTGGGCATTTGAATTTTGCAAGCCTAAAATTACTTGCCAAGAGGAATTTAGTTTTGGGATTGCCTTCTCTTGATTTTTGCTTGATAGAAAATGTGAGGAATGCATTGTTGGGAAAAGGCATAGAGATTCTTTTCCTAAGGATAAGCCGTGGAGAGCATCTTCACCATTACGCTTAATTCATTCGATTTGTGTTCTGTGGAAGTTCTTTCTTTGGGTGGTAAAAATTATTTTATTACTTTTATTGATGATTTTAATAGAAAAACTTGGGTATATTTTTTGCAAAATAAATCTGAGGCTTGTGGTGTATTTAAAAGTTTCAAAGTTTATGTTGAGAAACAAAGTAGCTATCTGATTAAAACTTTGGGAACTGATAGGGAAACTGAATTTCTTGTTTGTGATGATTTTCTGAGTAAGCATGGAATTAGAAATCAGATGACTGCCAGATATACTCCTCAACAGAATGGAGTAGCAGAGAGGAAAAATAAAACTGTGATGGATATGGTAAGATCAATGATGAATGCAAAAAATATGCCTAAAGAATTTTGGGCAGAGGCTGTTGCTTGTGCTGTTATGTTTTAAATAGGTTTTCTACGAGGAGCAATGATGGAAAGACTCCACAAGAGTTGTGGACTAATAAAAAGCCTAATATTAGTCATTTGAAAGTTTTTGGTTGTATTGCTTATTCTCATGTTTCAGATCCTCTCAGAAAAAAAATTGGATGATAAGGCAAAAAAATGTATTTTTCTTAGTTATAGTCATGAGACTAAAGGTTACAAGTTGTATAATTCTGATACTCAAAAGGTAATTATAAGAAGAGATGTTACTTTCGATGAGAAATCTGCTTGGGATTGGTCTGGTAAGAAGTTTGTCGAGTCAGCTTTATCTTCATGTATTCCATTGCAATCTTTTGAGAGCTCACCAACATTTGTGCCAACATTTGTGCATGATAGATCTGTTCAGGATGATAGAGGGCGGATTGTGGAACCAGTTCCTGTGCAACCCTGGGTTCCGCATGCATTTCAAGTCGTCCTCGGAAGGAGCCTCAAATTCTTGCTCGTTTGAGGGATTGCGTTATTGGTTCCGATTTATCCGATTAAGATATTGTGAACTTTTCTTTATTTGCGATTGTAATCTCAGTTACTTTTGAGGATGTCTGCAAAACATGATGATTGTACTCAAGCGATGGATGATGAGATTCATGCCATTGAGAAAAATTGCACTTGGGAGTTGACTTCACTTTCTCCTGGTAAGAAAGCTATTGGTGGTAAATGGGTTTATAAAACTAAGTATAAATCCTCTAGTGTGGTTGATCGTCTTAAAGGAAGATTGATAGCTAAAGGCTACAAACAGGAAGCTGATATTGATTATTTTGAGGTTGAGCCTACTACAATTGTTTGTTATAACAAATCTACCATTGATTTAACCAAGAATCCGTTTGATTATTGTCCTACTGAAGAATAAGTTGCAAACATTTTTAGTAAGCCATTGAAGTTTGAGTTGTTTTTGAAGTCGAAGAAGATGCTTGGAATGATCAAGTTTGGAGAACTTGGTTTAAGAGAGACAATGTAGGATTTAAACCAATTTCTATAATTAAGATTTATTTATTAATGTGGGTTAGTTTTATTTAGTTTGTGGGCCAAGCCCAAAGTCTTTCTAGGTTAATTTATTATGTCGGTCCATTAGCCTATATATAGGTATGAATATATTTGATATTATATAGGAATTAGATACAGAAGCTTCTTTCTTGTTTTTGCTTCTGCTGCAAGCTGTTTGGCTTTATTCTTGTTCGGCTTCCGAAATCTTCCATAATATATTGATTTAGTTTTGTTGTCTAAATTTATCTCCAGTTGTTTATCTATTTAAATTATATTATTGTGGGATTTATATCAACGTCTTCACTTTCTCCTTTTCTTTCACTTTTTCAATAAAAGATATGTTAGGGGTATAATTGGAATAAATTATTGACACCTGATAAAAAACATGTAAATAACAATTAAATGGGAATGGAGTGAGTATATTTTAATTCTGACAATTTCAAATTAGAAATACTAAATGCTTATTTCTTAGCAAACTATATAGTAGCTGGACTATTATAAGTACATGATTAACTCAAAACCGTTTTATTTCTTTCAACTGTTTTCGGGGTGGGATTTTCTTTAAATCTTAAATCCTCCCACGCAGCAATTGGACACGGTTACCCGATGAATGTTTCTTGATTTGGTCCTCTATTTCACTCGCATGCAATTCAATTAGGTAAACAACTTTTTGGGTCTGCTTTAATTGAGTCTCATACTGAGTTTATGGTCTTAGTCTCAAGCCGATAGATTCTAGATGTTCTAATGCTTTACATTTTATTTACAGAAAAATTCAGCTCTTGCATTCTTGTATGATGGAACCTGATATCACCCTTTATATTATATCATTTGTTTATTTAATAAGCCACCTAAACATAAAGAATGTTCCGAACTTGCTAATTCTACTTAAAAGAAATATATGGCAGGTTTCTGTTCCTTTTTTTTCCTTCCTATATTGGCATGAAACTGAAATTTAGATATGCAACCTCTTATATATATATATATATATATATATATATATATATATATATATATATATATATATATATATATATATATATATATATATATATATATACTATTTACCATGTGTTCCTTTAATATTGATCAAAAGTTATTTATGAATGATGTAACTCAGTCTGGTTACGTAGGTAGTGGCTTTTGATGGAAATTATTGATACAATGGGATTTCGTTAGATATTGTCTATACTTCCTTGAATTGTAAAGCTAGCACTAAGGAATTGTAGAACATGGAGTTTAAGTTATTTGAAAATGGTTAGAGGGCAGAAATGATATTTAGCCTTGAGTTACTTTGAGAGCGTACAATTTGTACTCGGATTTGTTTTTACTTAAAGGGATTCATTGTTTGTCTAGGTAGAGAAACTTCTTCGGACTCTACAGATATCTAGAGTCTATCACTTTTCTAGTGCTTCAGGTGAGTCCCCCAACTTATTCTACCCGAAATATTTCATAAATTACGTAAATTATCGAATTTTTACTTCAATATTATCTATTGATCTTAACACTGAAATTTTAGCAGTTTATGTTTCTTGTTTAATTTTCTTATGTCATTTTGAGAACATAAACTGCTACATGGAAAACATTGTTGGCGTTTACATTTGATATAAGTGCTCAATTAGATTGGGCATTCTCAATTGGATTGGGCAGAACCGGGCCCGGTTGGACCTGACCCAGTCGGCCGAGAATTGTCTCGGGTCGACCGAACCAGTTTGTCACTCCGGTCGGCCGGGAACCATTTCTCCGGTCGACCGAACCAGTTGGACCAAGTCAAAAACGGCACATGTCTTGTGTGAGAGTATGTGTGTGATTAGAGTAGTGGGGAGAGAAAGGTGCGAGTGTGGAGTCAGTGGGCGGTTCCACTAACACCACATGATGAATTGTTAATCACTCACAATTCACTTCCACTATTCCATTCTCTATTCTAGCAGAGACAAGAGAAGAAAATTCTCAGAAAATTTTAACTTTCAAATCACACTCTCAAGAACAAAACAATAGAAAGAAAAATCATTTTTCTTGTCTCTGTTTTTTCGTTTTTATATTTCCCACTATTCTATATCAACGAAGCTCTCAAAAATCATCTTCAACATTCGTAGTACTCGTGACTAGCATCAGAGGCTCAACGAACAAGCTCTAGGTTGATCGTGTGGATATCGATGAGAGACGGGAGTCCAAAGGTCGTCGTTGGAGATTCAAAGTAGCGAAATTCGGGCTATTTCAATTAGATCGAAAAGGTATAATTCCTATCACAAGGTATTGGTTCTTTCTCGTGAAAAAGATCATGTAAAGTAACGGACTCCCATTTTACTTTCCACTTTGCTTTTATGTGAGGATTTCAAATTTCTTCATTTCGGTGGTATCAGAGTCTATCACGAGAACTCGACTACTTTGATTATGTGTTATCGTGATTTTTCTAGTCGGATAATGCATGTCATAGGATGTTTTTACCTTTGTACAGCCTCTGGGAATTCGTTTAAAGTGTTAAACAAATCCCAGAACGAATTGTTGATTCGTGTTTTTTGGTTGTTTTCTATTTTCTGGAAATAATTCGGTCGACTGGGAAAGGTTTACGGCAAACCGAACATGTTCTAGAAAATGGGATTTTGCTACTGCCTAGAATTCGGACGACCAGTGAGCAATCACGGTCGACCGTAGCTAGTCTATTTTTGGGCCAGTCGATCATAACTGTTCTGGGTCAACCGAGGTGGCCTATTTTTACACTGATTTGGTTACTTCCTTATTGCGGTCGACCGGGAGTATGGCCTAGGTCAGCCGGAATGGGGCAGGCAGTGTGTATTTGTGATTTTCAGCCTGATTGTCATGTTATTTAAGAATGGTGCATAGTAATAGCCAATGACCCAGTGATTTTGTTATAATACGGCCTGCGTGTCGTGCCTTATCTATTCATTCTTGTTGTAAAAATTCATCTCGAATGTAACTCGAGATTTCTTTCAATTATGTAAAAGTATATAATAGAATTTTATATTTTTTCATATGTAACAAGTGATGAAGAAATATGTCCATCAGATGGAGGATATCACAAGGAGGCGGAAGACAATAGATAGGATTTATTGTTTTTCACCCCTAGATTGACTTAGGATTTTCCGCTTGCTAAGAAATCTGTATATGGGTTATTACTATGTCACAATTTATTTACTGTTTTTGCATAAGATACATGATGCATGTTTTACACTTTTAAAGCATGTGTTACAATCATATAATAAATTATACACCGTTTGGTGAGACAATTAAAAACCCTCAATTTTAAATATTAAGTCTATGCCTTCCATGATTGGCCCTCGTCAAGGCCTAGATCGACAGTAGTGTGAACTTTCGACTGGAATAAGCGTCTGTCTATCTGGGTGAGGCGCGAAGGATAAGTTAGTGATATCCGCCGGTGCAATCTTGGGTAATACTTAAACGGATTGCCAATACCAAGCTTTGTAGCCAAAGCTGCCTCAGTATTCGATCTGGAGGCAAAAAGGTTTAGATGTGCATTTATGTACTGAGGATAAATGTTACCTACTTAATCAACCAAGAGTCACATAATTGATGTGATTAGCGAACGTTACTTACCTAAATAACCATATCTCGATCTTTGTAGCCATAACTACAGAGTTCGATTAGGCAAGCCATAACCCCTTACCATCTGAGGACTTGGGCATTGGGCAATATTTTCGCGATCCATCCAATGGAAAATAAAAGTTATTTGATACTCCTCTTTTCAACCAGCCACACACTAGCACACTTTTCGGCCTTGCAGATTATAATCTACCTCGGACAAATGGCTTGACCCTACCTCGGGACATTTTAAATTAAATGTTGATGGCTCTTGGCTATCAAGGTTTGTTAAAGTTGGTTTCATTGTGCAAGATGAGTCTGGTGAAGGGATTCATGGGCATAAACTCATTCTAAACACCCATAAATCCTTCCCCGAAGGATCCGCTCATACCATGGGAATAAAAAATTAAAACGAAAGCTTACATTTTTTGGCTAAAGAATCGGATTCTTGAATGAAATATTCTGATTCTTGGACTTTCAGAGTTTGTGTTGCTGCCACCAATAGCTTTCCCTTTGCGGAATTGCCCTCTACCGGTATCCACGCGACGAAAGCGAGCAATGATTGTTAGCTCTTCGTTTTTCCGAGTTTCGGGAATTAGAGAGAAAGGGAGAGGGAAGAAAACCGAAATCTAATTTCGGAGTACTTTTGGATTGCAGCTCAATGGATCAGTCTTTAAGATTTCGGCTAAAAGCGGTGGATATAGGGTGTGAGAGTTTGTTCCCAGAACCAACTCTCACGTCCTCAACCTCTTTCGGAAGTGGGAGTCTTTAACTCCTGTTCCATAAACCTCTGCTTGGTAGTAGGAGTCTTTATCGCATAATAACTCCCACGTAATCCCAGCTATAGCCAAATACCGAAAATGCCCCTCCTTAATCTCTAATTCGAATAAAAACGTTTTATTATTCTCAGAAAATAAATGTCAGATACAATGAACCTAGACACATTCTAGATTCATTGAATCTGGACATGAACCTCGTTAACTCGTCTATGCGTGTGACCTTGTAGGTTTATATCACAATGGCAATGAAAACATACTTAGTAGTAGTATGTGTTCATAAATCACAAGCGGTCCCTAGCAGGACATTGTGACTACCCAAAGTGAATGAATATGCGGTGGAACCTAATATCAATCCACTATTGTATCCCTTTGTCTCGCGATATCCTAATTAAGCATAAGGCATAGTAGTCGTCACCCTTATAAAGCTTAATTGTATTTATGCTCGATCTCCAGGTAGACTGCTCCAATAAACAATATTTAATAACCACTTTATTAAATATATTTGTGCACGGCCATGCATTTAAACAGTGTTTCCCTATCGAGGGGCCCATGGATATCTCTCTCTAATTAGAGAGGGACAAATTCCTTACAATGCCTCTCACATTCAAGCCATGATAGTATACTACATCCGATCATCAATCGTATTGATTACTCGATTAAAAGGAACGTCCGACTGAGTCCAAACGTGGCTCCATTCATGCTAGAATCAATGGAGACATAAGGTCTAAGGATTCCAAAATAGTAGTGAGGAAGTAATACTTATGACCAAGGACCATGAAGTATTACTTCTCTAACAGATCACGTCCGATACAATATAACACAATATATTGTATCTATGATATGATTTGTATTCATTACACATGATTAGTAAAACATAATCATCAATCAAACATCATATTAGTTTTATTTCATTGTAAAGAACCTTACATAAAACTAGGAACAACTAGAATAGTAATTACATAAGCTGATGAGTTTTACTATTAAATCACGCATTTGATGTTCAGAAGCAAAATTAACTATTCAAATGACATGCTCAAAAGATATAAAACGTACAACATATGCTAATGGTCCTAGGGCACTACTAACATCTGGAGCCGTCATGATTTGTGTATGTGAGTTTTTAGGCCCATCACGAGACAAGAACAAGTAGAGGCACAAGCAATTGTGAAGGGTTTTCGCTTTGTGCGTTTTTCTTAATTTGGTAGTCGAATGATTGTAAATTCATAATTGATCGTCTCTACTAGTTAGATGTTAATCTCTCATCATCTGATCATATTTTAGATGTGGTTCGTAACACCTTAGGAAATTTGTTCTCTAAAGTTTATTATGTAAACATGACATATAATGTTTCGACCCATCATTTGGCTAGACACTCGTTGAGGCTTAAAACCTTTTTAGATGGGTAAGGGATCTTCTGAAATTCTTCATCCCTAATTTCTAATATTAATTATATAATGCTTTTCTGTTAAAAAACAATTACATCATTGTGTACTTCCAATGAAAAACAAATTTTTTTTTTTTTTTTTTTGCTCAAGTTTTCTTTCTCCTCTATTTTCTTTTACAAATTCTCTTCAAGGTCCAAATGTCTCAAATTTGTCCAGGTCAGTGTTGTCAATTGCGGCGGGATAGCGGCCCATAGCGGGATAGCGGAGCGTAGAGGCCAAAGGCCGCTATGAGTCTTGAATAGCGTTGCGGATTTTGGGTGCGGATGATTGCGGCCGCTATTGCGGCTCAAATAGCGGACATAGCGGCGCTATTTGGATTATCATGGAAAAGTATTTTTTGCCCTTTTTAAAAAGCAAAACAGGGGTAAAATGGTAAAAACAAACTTAAAAAACCCTAAATCTAAAGTACAAGCAGCTTACAACATATAAAAACCTTCTGTCTCTTCAACGCAGCAACAAAAAAAGGGTTCTGTTTCTCTACTTCTCTTCATCGCAGCAACAAAAAAAAGGTACTACTTCTCTTCATCGCAAACGAACAAAAGAAAGGTTCCGCTTCTCTTCATCTCTTCTTCTCCACCAGTCACCGACCTATTAAACTATATCCCCAATCCAACATGACATCTTTTGGATCAAATCAAAATATATCTTCATCTGCAAGTGCTTCTCATGGATTGATTAAGCCCACCGGTAGTAATATTGATATGGCTTGGCAGTGGAATAGTTTAAAAGATTTGAATAATAGGAAGACTGTAAGAGAAGGGAAGCAAGGAGAAAAGTTAGCGATGTGGAAGTTGAGGAGGAAGAGCTCTACAAATCCAATAGTGACAAAGAAGATGAAGATTTGGTTGATTTTGAAAGTGACGACAAGGATTGATTAGGCATGGAGTCTCTAGAAATTAAACTTCTTGTCTTGATTTTTCTTGTTCTTTTTATAATGGATTTATTGCTTTTGGTTATGAATTTGTTTCCTTGTCGTCTTGAATATATATTTTTAATTATTTGCATAGAAATTCCAAATAGCACCGCTCCCGCTATCCACTATCCCGCTATAGCGTTTTTGGGGTCGGCCGCTCCGCGCCGCTATCTGGGATGGATAACACTGGTCCAGGTTTCCTTTTGAAAGAAAATGACCCTTTGCCACACAAGCACAACAACTCTATAAAAGGAACGAAGGCTGAATCATTTGATTTGATCAAAACTGTCTTTATTATCAGACTGGCAATTTTACATAGAACAGGACAATTTAGTAGCGAAAACACAACTTCAAACATCAATAAAAACAAAGGAAACATTCATTACAGAATATTCGAGCTTGATATACATACTGGACACTCATCATAGATTCATTTTATTCAATTCTCCATTCGGATGAGGCACCGGAGTCCTTCCCCATTCAGCATGTACTCAAAGGACTTGTTAATCTCAGAAAATGCTACTTCATGAGTGATAAACTTCTCCAATTCAAGCTCCTAATGCATAAGAAATGAGATTTTTCAGATCTCCATATTCAACATTATGCAATTCAATCACTGGTTTCAAGTGTTTGTTGGCTTACCCCAGTCATATACTTCTCAACAACGGATGGAAGGTCAGAACGCGGTTTATAGTTTCCAAAGAACGTTCCCTTTAGCGTCCTCTCGTTCAGGAAGTTCATAGGATGTGTCTTGAACTCAGCCTCTTTATGTGGTACACCAACAAGAACAGCAACTCCCCAACCCTGAAATCCAATTTCTACGATTGTTAGTCAAGACCTAATGAATGTGAAATCGATCATGTTTACACAAATTAAATCAAAGAATGTCTAAAAGGGATATCGGAAACATACATCATGGACGCATTCGAAGGCAGAGATCATGGCATTGATGTTGCCGGTACATTCTACACTTCTATCAACACCTCCACCAGTCATATCAGCAATCACCTAAACAGCATTTGCAAAGACAAGTTTAACTATGGAAACTATCAAAGGAAATCAACAAATTAAGGTTCAAGAACAAACCTCTTGAACAGGTTTATCATAGTCCTTGGGGTTCACAAATTCAGTCACACCAAATTTCTTTGCTGTAATTAACCAAGAAAACATAATCATCACTAATTGTTCTTTTTTTCCAAGATCAATTTGATAATAGTTCAAATGTTTCAAACAGTTTCAGTTACCTTCTTCGAACCTAGCAGGATTTAGATCAACACCGATAATCCTTGAAGCACCGGCGATTCTGGCTCCTTCTGCAGCCTGTTTTTAGATCATAATTCCAATTATAAGAATCTTAACAAAAACAATTGCTCAAAAGAAGACATATATTGCTTAAAAAATCTAAAGACTTACAGCAAGGCCTACAGCTCCCAATCCGAAAACAGCCACCGAAGATCCCTTTGTTGGTTTAGCAACATTAAGAGTAGCACCAAGGCCTAAAGAATATTTACAGGAACAAATTTAATTTGCTTAAAGAATGAAGCTGTGATTATAAACTGAAGATTTTCGAAGTATCGCTTCCCGTACCTGTGGAGATTCCACAACTGAGAATACAAACTTTGTCAAGAGGAGCAAGAGGGTTGATCTTTGCAACACAACCAACATGAACCACAGTATATTCACTGAATGTAGAAGTCCCAACAAAATGGTAAATTGGTTTTCCATTAATCGAAAAACGCGATTTCTCATCGTTAATCATAACCCCTCTGTCTGTGTTAATCCTCAGAAGATCACACATATTACTCTCTTGGGATTTACAGTGAGCACATTCTTTGCATTCCCCGGTGAAGACTGGGAGAACATGATCCCCAGCCTTCAACTCTGTCACACCTTCACCAACACTCTCCACAATCCTAATTATCAAAAATAAGACAAAATTCAATATCCCCCTAATCATCAAGTAAATTAAACTAATGATCAATTAGACTAGAAATATTTCCCCGCAAAATGAATAGAAAAGTGGACATTCAATTTAGGGCTTGAAATTGACATACCCTGCTGCTTCATGTCCGAGAATTCGAGGAAAGACAGGGTTCTGGCCCTGAAAAATTGAAGATCAACGAATGAATTAGCATCAAAATTGTGCCCACCAAAACAAACAAACAAAAAGATTTTCAAGAAAATTAATGTCGCTAGATTAATGGGGTTACCTTGGCTTCCCAGAAGTAGACATCAGTGTGGCAGAGGGAGGTGAATAGGATCTTGATGCGAACCTCCATTTTCTGGGGTGGGGCCACCTCTACTTCCTCCATCACCAATGGCTTCCCCCGCTTCCCATGCAACAGCAGCTACAATACAACCATCCAAAACAGAGAAAAACTTCAAAATAAAAAAAAAATTTAAAAAAAAAAAATTAAAAAATTGATCTTTTCTTCAACCAAAGTGACCCAAAGCACAAGTCTCCCGCATCGGTAGAGTCTGGGGAATTAATTAAAAAATACATATCCCCAAATGACTTGAAGCTGAAGAATATACCTTTGCAACGGATTACTTGCCCAGCAGTGCTCGCCATATCTTACTCTTCTTGAAGAATTTGTTAGAAATTTGAGGTTTTTGAAACGAAAGTAAGTTTGAGATATAAGAGAATATAGAAGTTGATGGAACTTTGAGTGGGAGGTGGGGCTTATTTATATGGAATTGGGTTTGTTTTGCTGGAGATTTACTGGTGGAGGCGAATATGGTAATACCAGAGGCGATGTCCCAAAACTGGTTTCTAGGATTTGCCTTTTGTGGCATCTGGTTTTGGCTGTACTTTCTTTTGACTTTTCTGTTTTCTGTTTTTTGTTTTTTGTTTTAATTTAATTGGTCTTGGTCGCTTTCCATGAGGGTGGTGGGTCCCTGATTTGTTATGTAAACGGTGGTCCTATTACTTTATAAGAAAACCAGCGGGATGTCTAAAGATGTTTTTAGATTTTTTTTGAATCCGAGGGTAGAATTAGATCCTGCATTTTCAATTATAATATTTAATAAACAATAATATTATTATAATGTTACAATATAATTGATTTAAATTTCTAAATTTAAATTGTACCAATGCTGTTAATAAACATAGAGTAATATCATTAATTCATTAGAGAATGTATTATTAGTCATTCCCAAAAAAAAGCTCGACCAGTGCAGATGCGGGACCGCCAATTCTCTGTCTGCAGTGAGAACCGAATCCAACCCTAGCACTGAGATTGGGACCCGAACAATCGACTACGAATGGGACCTCATCGGGTTTGGTCAATTTGTTTTTTAAAAAAAAATGAAATGAATGGTTGAGATTTATTGCCCCTGTTTCAAATGAAGGACTCTGATGATTTGCCTTTTTTTTTTTTTAATTCGAAGGTTGATTAATTTTTTTTTTCAAAAATTCATTTTTTCGGTAAATACCAACCTCATTCTTAAAAAAAAAAATCATACTTTCATCTTCTTCTTTTTTTTTTTTGAGCGCCCGAAGGCGATTGCCCCCGAAGGGGAAGAGCGGAGAGTACCCTAAATAGGGAAGATTGAAGCATGCCCCATGTCTGGGGAGGGAAGATAAGCCTCATAAGGAGGAGAATTATTTGCCCCATTACTTTCATCTTCTAATTCTCTCTTATCTTTCCCAATTCTCAAACTCTCCCAAGCAATCTCAAGTTAGTTTAATTTTTTTTTAAGATTTATTATTCTGGAAAAAAGAACGTTAGTATTATTCAATCATTGCTCTTATTATAAGTTTTATTTAGCTATTTTAAAATAAAAATATAGTGTTTAATTTTTCTATTACGAGTATTTGTTCTTAAATTTTACTTGCTTTATATTTTTTTTAATATTCATTAAATTTTCAAAAACAAATTTTTAATGGGGATATAGTGGATGTCTCAGTAGTGGCTGGAGGAATAGTAACATTAATGATTCTGATGAGACCCGAGCACCGAAAGATTTTTCCGTACCAAATAAATAGAATCCGAACTATCGACCAAAGACTTTCCATAATCATATTCATCATACTTTGATCTAACGGATTGTTTTGAGTTTAAAAATGATACATATCTAACGGCTTGTTTTGAGTTTAATAATGTAGGTTTTCTTGGGGACAAATTATATGTCCTAGTGGAAAATGAATGAAGTCCGGTTTTCAGCTCTTGTTGTAATAACACGTGAGGTTCTAGCATGTCCCGCCTCTACTATGTAAGTTGAACAACCGCAAAGGAAATTGTCATACCGAGAAACGGTAGAACATACATCTGTCTAATTTGGAGGTCGCACTACTCATTGATGATTGTCCCAAAACTGAAATGAGGCAACATACATTGTGAGATCCCAGGACCTAGGGATGGCAATGGGGGTGGGTAGTCCCGGCCCCGCTTTCTCTATACGATCCCCATCCCCGCCCAGCTCCGCCATTGGGGATGGATGGGGATCCTATCCCCGGATCAGGCTGGGCCTATCCCCAACTGGGGAATAGCGGGGATTTTTTTTTATCTTCTTCCAAATCCTGAATTTCTCGGCTAGCTCCGACTAGAGAAACTAAGTGAGCTTTTGACAAAAAAAATTGCCAAATGTATACAACCTTTAAAGAAACACAGAATTTTAAACAAAAAATATGTAATACATGGTAAACGAAATAACAATATGTAAAAAGATACTAGTTTGCTCCCTAAAAAAAAGATGGGTCCTAAAGGTTTACAAGATGGAGGAGTCTCCAAAGAGTTTGAGAATTCCTAGTGTTTTTCTAATTTTGACGTATTTGTTTTGTATTTTATGTGTTTTTCTATCTGTATTTAGTATTATAGGTAAGAAAAACGCGACGGATAGAGGTGGACCATGGTGGGGCTGGGGATATCATCTCTCCCGCCCCCTCCCCCTCCCCAATAGCAGGGGGAAAATTCATACACACATCCACCCCCCGCCTCCGCCTTAAACTGGAGAATCCCTGCCCCAACTGAGCCGGGGCGGGTCGGAGCTCCGCTTTAGCTGGGCCAATTGACATCCCTACCAGGACACGACGAAGAAGACATTGAGTTTGAAATTGACTTAGATAGTACCGGCTCTAGGACTCCCTTGACTGGTGGCGTGAGGACACCTCATCGTTCCTACAACGACTATGCGGCGAGCTAAGAAGTTATAACAGGTAAGAGAACTACGTGAGCTTTGATTCCTCTATACCCCCAAGAGGATACGTCGACAGCTATTTAGCATAAGCCCAATTTAATTTAATTTTTCTCCCACTTAATTTTATATAATTGTATTTATAATGTTTTTCTAAATTATACAAACTAAAATTGGGCAATAATAAAAAAAATAGAATTTCATTAAACGATTTCAATTTTCTACCAAAAACTAATGCCGCATTTGCATTTTATCGAAACCAAAATTTACTTAATTACGATTCTTACTCGGGACCGGATTAGAAGTGTATTTAGAACTGGAACTGTATAAAGTTAGAACCGTACGATACCGGAGCAAAATCGGAACTGGATCATATATAAGGTCGTTGTATTGCTTTAAAATCTTAAGAAAAAATAAGTAAAAATAATTTAATAATGGAAAATGCTAAATGGTCAGGTAAATTGGGATGAAAATTTGATCATGTTCCAAATCGTGTATGTCATACCCCGTAACCGAGTGATAACCTGACAACACGTTATTCTCCGATAAGGTACCGAACCCGTACAAAACTATACTTGAATAACCTCAATAATAAAAAATTGGTTCATGTCTTATATAATTTATTAAAGGAACTCGGTTATCCTCTATACTGATTTTATTACATACTAAGGAACAAAAAATAAAACATAAAAACTAAAAGTTCTAGGTTATCTATTACAGTATGGCTCATCACCGAAATTATTCGACACAATCCTCATCCAATACCTCCCCTCAAAGTCATCCACTAATGCAATCGCAAAAAAGTAAGGAATGAGTCGCACTAGCTCAATAAGATTTAAACACCATTGGGATGAAGAATTGAATAGCATAAAGATGTTTTATTTTTTACTCAAACATGAACTAACTTTAACTTGACAACATGACCTTACATCATCGTTAAAATTTGACTCAAGGAAGTTTAGAATAAGTTTTAGAAAAAAAGAAAGACTTAAAATGAATTGGAAAACACTACAAAACTTGACCAAACTGACCCTCGAACGATGGTCACGGACGAAACATCGTCCGCACTACTCGTCGGCCAATACAAATCATAAGTGTCGACAATGTGCTTCGTCCAGACCCTCGCCCGAACACATCGTTCGAGATATTCCAAAACAAGCAGCATCCCCGCGGACGAAGCATTTGTCCGAGCTCTTCGTCCTCAAGATTGCAGACAGTCAGAGTATCTCTACGGACGAAGCCTAGGAAGAAGCTTCATCCGCATAACCCATAAAAGACATTTTTAGTACAATATTTCAAAGGGTAATGTTACTTTCTGAAACCATGACACCCATTTCCTAGAAAACAATTTGTTAACCCCGCATTGTTCATGGAATGTAATCATATTCATAATAGCCACTTCGCAAGCACAAAATAGGTGGTCAAACAAATATACTATTCTCGCAAACACATAGCAGGCAGTTATATAAAATATAGTATCATCACAAACACAGAGTAAGCGATAAAATGAAATATAGTATCCTTACAAGCTCATAGCAGGCGGTCAAACACATATAGTATCCCCACAAGTACAGAGCATGTGGTAAAAAAAATAGAGTATCCTCGCAAGCACAGAGTAGGCGGAATCAAATCATTGGGGGGCATAACTCTGCTACAATTATTTCTGCAGACAAGCATTCTAGATAAGGAAAAAAAATAATACTAGAACGATAAACTGAAACATTCGTTCAAATACCTAACGCGGAAATCGAACAAAACATACATTACATGCAACACACATAATTCAACACTTCATCCAATTTTGATGTAATAAGACCAATGCAGATAATATTTCATAAAAAAGTACAACTTAACATAATTTCTAGAATTTCATGCTTTTTGATAGAAAATGCAAGAGTGTAACAACCTTATCGTAAATGCTTAATCCGGACTTAACAACTCTTCAATCCCTTATATTCAACTCCCTCTCTCTCTCTCTCTCTCACACACACACACACACGCGCGCGCGCGCTGAAATCTCATTCTCCCTAGTTTTTTGATAATTTCGACGTCCACGTTTCCAAAAAATATAACATTGTTCTAATCACTAATACTCTGAAACCAACCGTTGAAATCCGATCTTCACCATGGAGAATTTAGTATTAAATGCCTTCTATCCTCAATTAAAATTTGAGAACGATCGGAGAACAAATGATAACCCTGTCGGAAGTCTAAAGATTACAAGATTAAGACAAAAATTAAAGAGCGATTGAATACGAGATTAATAGATAGTGGAAATATTTATATATTATTCCGTGTACTATTACATAAACTAAAACTCTCTACTTATAAGGATAAAAAGTGTAAGTTATGAAACCTTTTATATAAAATAAATCATAGACTCTTAATCAGTGAGTTATGAATATTTTGTAACTCCTCTATTAATAAGGTTATAGAATTTTAAGATGGTATGATATATTTTCATGAAACTCTGAATGAATAAATGCATATATTTTAGCTAATAAGGTATTGGTCTAGTGGCCAAGGCTGATGCCTCATGACGTAGAGGTCATGAGTTCGAATCCCCCTGCTTCTTAAATCCCTAATTTCTTGTAATAGATAAATACAGGGACGAAGCGAGGAATTTCGCGTTGGGGGGTAAAACAGCAACAGTATGTCGAATTACGTATAAAAACGGGAAAAAAATCTTGGGGGCGAAACTGATAAAATATTCCGAACTACATATAAAATTTACTATACCTAGTAGTATATTTTAGAGGTGTTCACGGTTCGGGTTGGTTCGGTTTCACACATTTTTTAAACCAAACCGAAATATTCGGGTTGAAAATTTTGAAACCAATCCAAACCATTCAAAATCTCAAACCGATGCATTCTGTTTGGTTTGATTTGGTTTGGTTTTTCGATTTTCGGGAGATACAAAATATATTGATTATAAAGTAAAAATAAAACAAATTTTTTTTTATATAGCTGCTAAAAATATAAAAGAAATAAGACTATTGTTTTCACAAGTTAAACACAATAAAAAATAAAAGAGTTAATAACTATTTATAGCACTAAACTATTTACGAATTTCTCTTTATAGTACTAAACTATTTTTTTTATCTAAATATGTCACTCAACTATTTACGTTTATCAAAAAATATACAACCACCCATTTTTTGGGTGTTTTTCGGCCAGCGATGTCACGTGAGTTGCTTCAGAACATGAACAAAGGCGAAAAGGAAAAGAAATATTGGAAACGTCGGGCGATAACTGCTTAATTTGTTGTTGCAAGGGAAAATGGGTCTGTCAAATTAAGCAGTTATGGCCCGACGTTTCCAATATTTCTTTTCCTTTTCGCCTTTGTTCATGTTCTGAAGCAACTCACGTGACATCGCTGACCGGAAAACACCCAAAAAATGGGTGGTTGTATATTTTTTTGATAAACGTAAATAGTTGAGTGACATATCTCAATTATTAGCCATTTTGGTCACTAACTTTTTTTTCGCTCGCCACTTTGGTCAAAAATAATTTTTTTAACTTTTTTTCATCATCAACCTTTTTTCGGCCTGCCATTTTGGTCACAAATGAGTTTTTTAACTTTTTTCATCACTAAAATTTTTTCGATCTGCCATTTTGGTCACTAAATTTTTTACATTCCGCCATTTTGGTCAAACAAATTAGTGACCTAAATGGCAGAATGAAAAAAATTTAGTGACCAAAATGGCTGATTAAAAATAAATTAGTGACCAAAATGGCAGACCGAAAAAACTTTAGTGATGAAAAAAGTTAAAAAAACTCATTTGTGACCAAAATGGCAGGCCGAAAAAAAGTTGATGATGAAAAAAGTTAAAAAAAATTTATTTTTGATGAAAGTGGTAGAACGAAAGAAGTTTAATGATCCAATTGGCTAATAATTCGACATATTTAGATAAACGTAAATAGTTGAGTGACATATTTAGATAAAAAAAATAGTTTAGTATTATAAAGAGAAATTCGTAAATAGTTTAGTGCTATAAATAGCTATTAACTCAAAAATAAAATAATGAAACATAAATTCTCGATTCTTGAATTTCAATATAAAATAAAAATAATACAATTTTTTTATATAATTACCTAGCTACTAAAAATATAAAAAAATGTCTATTGTTTTCCATCAATTAAACACAACAAAAAATAATAATTTAATGAAACATAAAAAATTTATTCTGATTCTTGAATTCAAACAAATTACTGAAAAATTATCCTACAAGGAAAAAAGAAAAAAAATACGAAAATTACATCATTATTAGTTTCAAAGTAAAACAAAAAATTTAGATTAATCTAAACCACAACACGTGACTTTTCAATATCTTACTTTAGCACTTAAAAGAACTTGTTTGTCATTGTATAAATAAAAAGTTCAATATGTTTTATTATAAAAGAGTTCTTTAATATATATATATATATATATATATATATATATATATATATATATATATATATATCTGCTTTTGGTTCGGTTTAGATTAAAAAAATTAAACAAACCGAAAGTTCGATTTTAATTTAGTCCAAATCGAAATCAGCCCAATGCATCGCTCAAACCGAAAAATTGATTTGGATTAGTTTGGTTGGTTTCGTTTTTTCATGAACAACCCTCATATTTTTTAAAATCTCGCCCCCTGTCTTCGTCCCTAGATAAGTCCCTCCCCTTTTTTTTGAAGCCCTGGATGGGCGGTTACTCCCATAAGTGAGAAGAGAACCACCTCACAAGAGGAGAATATAGCCCTGAAAAAAGAGATAATTAAAGCTTGCTCCATGTATGAGGAGGGCATCGAACCCACGACCTCTTAGTCGTGGACAGGCCCTTAGGGCAAGGGACCTTTGAGGATAAGTCCCTCCCCTAATAAATAAAAAAAATGCATATATTTTAAAGCATAGAATATAAAAGAATTAAAAAAAAACACTTGGTGGTGTAGTATGGTCATTTTACACCAAGACGTGGTACGGGCAGGGTCCGGGCCCAGAAAAGCAGTCCAATCGGTTGCCTTGGCCTTGGTATCCAGAACCATTCTGTGTGGATCTGCTCTATTAGATCATATAATGTAAAATTAGTCACATCACTATATAATTATTTTCTTCCTTATTTTATGTAATGTGATTAATTTTAAATTATATGATACATGTGAAACAGATCTATATTAAAAAAAACCTGGTATCGAAGGAGACGTTAGCGTGGCCGAAAATACCTGGTAAGTCTTGACCAAGAAATAAGACCGTTCTAGTACTACGTGGTGGGTGATGTCATGTGTCATCTCATGGGGTGCTAATGCCTAATGTGTAATCAACGAACCGGTTTTATCGTACATTTTTTACGGTGCATTTCTTAGAGAAGTGGCTCACGACCACCTCTATATAAACTGCTCTTTCATAAAACACTTTCATCAATATCTATTAAGCAATCAATTAAATCACAGAGCAAAATTACAAGAAGCACAAGAATGTCTAGCACTGCTGGTCAGGTTATTAAATGCAAAGGTACCATCTTTTGTATCAAGATTGATCGAATTGATCTGGGTTTTATTATTTTTCTTGTTCTTGATCTGGGTTCGTAATATTTTGTTTGTCAGTTCAAGGATTCTGTGGAATTTTTTTTTTCCAATAGTTAAATTTCTAGAAAATATGCTTCTGTGTTTTTTTTTCCATCGCAGAGATGTTGTTTATGGGCTTTTTTGGAAGAAATATTTCTATTATGGAGTTAAATATGTGCATCTTGTGATCCAAAATTCTGAGAATAAAGGGGAATTTTCTTTAATTTGTTAATGTCTCTACTATATGTAAAGAAACTGGGACCACAAGGTGTATTAACAAGTATCCTTCTTAGAAATCGATTTTTGTTTAACCTTAGGAACTTGTTGGATTATGCGGTAATTGTTCCTAAATATGAATTTTCGCAATTTGTCTTGTTGTATGGATTTTTCTTGCTTGTTTGACAGGTAGATTTTTATTATAATTTTTTGTTTGTCTGAGGATTTTGGTTACTGGGGTGTGAAATTTGTAACCAAACAAGGGTTGATTTATGAGTAATTGTCTGATTATTGTATTTCCTTAGCGGCCGTGGCATGGGAGGCGGGGAAGCCATTGGTGATAGAGGAAATAGAGGTGGCTCCTCCACAGAAACATGAAGTTCGTGTGAAAATTATGTTTACTTCCTTGTGCCACACTGATGTTTACTTCTGGGAAGCTAAGGTGAGCTTGTTATAATGCTAAGTGATTAAGCATGTGTGCTTGTTATAATAGTTGATATATTATCAAATTGACCATTCACTTTCGAGTTTTAAGTAAATGAAGAATGTTTTCTTAATCATTATAGAGATAATCACTATTTATACCCATTATCTAACTTTGAAAAGCAAGTTATACCCATTATCTTTTTTGCGTGCCATAAATAGCCAGTATAATTTTTGAGGTGCCATTTATACCCAAAATGAGGATTCCGTCGTGCCGTAGAAGCAATTAATCGTCTCTCTGGTTTGCCGGAGATGAAATCATTCCAACTGAGGAAGACGCAGATCGGCTTTCACCGAGGTGCTTACTCATGCCTCTGAATCCTGCTGTCCGATTCGTCCTTTATCATCCGATTCCGCCTGTTTGGGTATAAATGGCACCTAGAAAATTGTATTGGCTATATATGGCACACAAAAAAGATAAAGGGTATAACTTGCTTTTCAAAGTTAGATAATGGGTATAAATAGTGATTATCTCATCATTATATCATATCTTCTGTTTAATTTCAAATTTGTAGCTATTCAAGGTTGTGTAGTTTAATGTTTTTTTTTTGTTTTCCCTGCTAAGTTGTGTAGTTTAATGTTGCAATTGAAGAATGTTTTTGGATAAAATCTTTGTGAAGTGGGGAAAACTTCCTCTGTTTCCAAGCCCCTTCAATTTATTCATCATTGTAAAAAATTTATGCTACAACTTCAATGACATCTCTTTGTTGGTACATAGGGTCAAACACCTCTTTTCCCTCGGATATTTGGTCACGAAGCTGGAGGGTACGATCTCTAAGTTGTCTAAATTAGTTTAATTTTCTGCAACATAGAATTTAATCTCAGGCAAATATGATTTATTTGTTTTCTCGTGTTTGCTTGGACATATAGCATTGTGGAGAGCGTAGGTGAAGGGGTCACTACTTTGAAGCCTGGAGACCATGTTCTACCTATTTTCACTGGAGAATGCGGGGAGTGTCGCCATTGCAAATCTACCGAAAGCAACATGTGTGACCTACTAAGGATAAACACCGACAGGGGGTGAAATGCTTCATGATGGTAAGTCTCGGTTCTCGAAAGATGGGAAGCCAATATACCACTTCGTCGGAACTTCTACCTTCAGCGAATACACTGTTCTCCACTTTGGTTCTCTAGCGAAGATCAATCCCGACGCACCACTTGATAAAGTTTGTGTTCTTAGCTGTGGGATATCGACAGGTATAAGAAAAAGTCAAACATGAATTCTTATCAACTGTAAGAATTAGACCGAAAATGATGTAGTTCGTAACACTGAAAATGGATTTGGTAACTGGGATGCAGGTCTTGGTGCAACTTTGAATGTTGCAAAACCAACAAAGGGATCAACTGTTGCTATTTTCGGATTAGGTGCTGTCGGTCTTGCTGTAAGTTGAACTTTTGGTATCTTTTTCTTTACCGTACTTTCAA
Source organism: Vinca minor (assembly GCA_026122235.1). NCBI lineage: Eukaryota > Viridiplantae > Streptophyta > Magnoliopsida > Gentianales > Apocynaceae > Vinca > Vinca minor. The sequence goes on from JAOCZM010000196.1 coordinate 58,546, forward strand.
CTAGGTCTTGCTGTAAGTTGAACTTTTGGTATCTTTTTCTTTACCGTACTTTCAACTATCTCAGGAAAATTTGACATATTTTTGTTTCTATTTGCTAAATGTTTTAGGCTGCTGAAGGGGCTCGAATTGCAGGGGCTTCAAGGATTATTGGGATTGACTTGAATCCTAACAGATTCACTGATGGTATTGTCTAGGAAACACTGTTGTAGAATTGTTCAAGCTATTTTTGGTAATTAGAATCCTTGTTTTGTTTAAAGTTTGTCTTACATTTCCTGAAACAGCAAAGAAATTCGGTGTGAACGAGTTTGTGAACCCAAAGGATCATACCAAACCTATTCAGCAGGTCAGTCTATCTTCTTCAACGTTTGTACCTTCCGTTCCTCGGGGCCTAATAATGTGTTGAATATTCAAAATTTTGATATTCCATATCACATCAAGTTTCTACAGCTTTTGAAGTTTTAAGTTCTTGTCATAAATTATTAGGTTATCTGTGAAATGACGGATGGAGGAGTTGACCGGAGTGTTGAATGCACCGGAAATGTCAACGCGATGATCTCTGCCTTTGAATGTGTTCACGATGTAACCATCTTCAACCACCTATTTATCTTTGTATAAATCTGTCGTCAATATTAATCGGATAGATTTAATTCTTGAATCTGCTATAGGGATGGGGCGTTGCTGTACTTGTTGGTGTTCCAAACAAGGACGACGCGTTCAAAACACATCCCATGAATCTGCTGAATGAGAGGACTCTGAAGGGCACCTTCTTTGGTAACTACAAGCCTCGTTCGGACATTCCAAACGTTGTCGAGAAATACATGAAGAAGGTAATAATGCTTTCTTTTTACCCTTCATCCTAAGACATCATTTTGAATTATCATACCTTCGGTGGTTCTGATATTTCCTTGTTCGCGATGTATTTCAGGAGCTGGAGGTCGAAAAGTTCATAACTCACCATATTCCTTTCTCGGAGATCAACAAGGCCTTCGATCTTATGCTTAAAGGCGAAGGAATCCGTTGCATCATCCGTATGGATGGTTAAGGGCTCCTGGTTGAGGTTCCTAGTGTTTGCAGAACCGAATAAATGTTAAGAGTTTTTATGAGAGAATAACCTGAGTTTTTTTACTTTCTACAATGCAATTTAGAATTTTTGTTATAGTACATTAAGAAGAAATAAAATTTCAAAGACCTTGTTCCAATATTCTTCATGATCTTTTATTTTTTCTTTTAATTGTTCCCTACAAAACACCTACAAAACGAAAGGGCAACGGAAGTAAACTGACGTAGATAATGTATTGAGAGAAAAAAACAAAGAATAAATAAATTAATACAAAATAATAGATAATGTATTGAGAAAAAAAAATAAAGAATAAATAAATTAATACAAAATAATAGATAATGTATTGAGAAAAAAAAATAAAGAATAAATAAATTAATACAAAATAATATGGATATTTCAAAGGGGGTAATTTTGATGTGTATTCCTCCTCCTACTTTGTTAATATTTGTGGTCTTGGCACTATCCTCTTTGAAAATACTGGGTCTTGGTCTCTTAGCTCTACTCGTACATAAAGGCGATATGCACGTCCCATGACCTCCACCTCCCGATCCGAGCTCTACTGGTTGGCCTTGTGATGCAGACATGTCTAAAGTATAGTAAGAGAAAGCAATGGATTAGATTCTCAGAGAGATCCGGTAGGCGCAGTCTCATTTCTGACAAATTCTTTAGCTAGAGAGTAGCAATTCAGTTGGGCCTTTCTTTTCTTCTTTTACTTATACTTTTTATCTTGCAAGGAAAAACTCTATATTTGTACATAACTTATTTTCGCTTTTCAGTAAGCTTTTATATTACTTCTTTATGTCTCTAAACTAATTTTTAACTACTATTTTTGTCAAATTATTGTAAAATTAGTGGTCTTTTGTCACTTTTGAACACTTATTATGTACATGTTTTTCAGTTTTAAGGGAATTTATATTAATTTAAGTTCATAAGAGCAAATATATATGCATAAAAGTTTGGGGTGTCAACCGATATATGTGAGCCGAGCTTGGCGTATCTCACTCAACTCATACTCAGCTTGGAAAAGCTCACAGACTTTGAACTCACAATTTAATGTGAGCTTGAGTTAAACCCATGAGTCTCATGAGCTAAATTTATATTAGCAAAAAAAGAAAAAAATCATGTTGAAAGAATAGTAAAATACAATGAGGAATGAAAACTAAATTCTAACGAGAATACAAATATACATAATGTAATGATACTGTCACACCCCGAAATCGGGTGATGATCTGACAGTACCTTATATGCCAATAAGGCATAGAACCAAGCAAAAATAGTAAAGTCTATTATACTATCGTTAAAGGAAAACATACCTCAGGTAACTCCTCATTTGCATATAAAAGAAAGTAAAGACATGAGCTATAAGTCCAGTAAACATCAACACCCTTAGGATGAAACATTAAATGAGACTCAAAACTCTTTTCCCGACTTTCCAAATCAAGTGTGAAAACATGCAAGTTTAAATCCTTTCATAAGACACGTTTTACACATGTAAACCTCACCAAACAACCTTTAAGAAAACACTAGAAGGGACCAGGACAAACACAAAACCATATCACCAAGATACCACACTTCGGTCGACCCAAACACAAGAACCGGTCGACCGAATGGTCTATTGAAAATAGGACAACACACTGTCCAAAGTCCGGTTGATCAGCATCACCCACCAGTCGACCGACTCCACCTACGGACGATGGGTTCTTACCCGGTCGACCTAAATAAACCCTCATCTCGTCCGTCTGGTCCTAGTAGTTTGCCTAGGACGAGAGATGGATGCTCCGGTCGACCGGCAAGATCCAGTCAGTCACTTTTTCAGTGCAAATTTGTGAAGGAAAAGTGCATTTCTACACAATCCGAATCCCAACCCCAAAATACTTAGTTTGATGCATATGTACATATGAATGACAAATATAAACACAAAAACAAGTAAGACATAAACCGTACTCATTAAATCCAACATCTACACATCGGAAATGTGATGCAAGCACCATGTGTTGCTTATCCCAACATAGGGACCTACACAACATTGGATCATTCGAACATGACTCATGGTATGACACAACAATTCACAGGGTAGAGCTCAATTGTCTATTCACGACCCTAAAGAAATTACTACAACGGTCTCCAACTTTTAAGCCTAGAAGGGAAGGCTTTCACATGCATACATGAGTTGAGTTTCTCCACGAACGAAGGGCTTAATCTTTAGGGGTGCCAATCGAGGTATGTGAGCCAAGTTTGGCGTATCTCACTCAGCTCATGCTCAGCTCGGAAAAGCTCACGGAGCTCACTCTCAACTCACATTTTAATGTGAGCTCGAGCTAAGCCCATGAGTCTCATGAGCTAAATTTATATTAGCAAAAAAAGGAAAAATTCATGTTGAAAGAATAGTAAAATACAATGAGGAATGAAAACTAAATTCTAACGAGAATACAAATATACATAATGTAATGATATTGTCACATCCCGAAATCGGGTGATGATCTGGCAGTAACTTATATGCCAATGAGGCATAGAACCAAAGCAGAAATAGTAAAGTCTATTATACTATCGTTAAAGGAAAACATAAATCTTACATTAATTATCACAGTTCATAATCATTCAACATAAAGTAAAGTGAGTTAACTATTATTTATTACATGACTAGAGTCCAAGGTACTTAAAAATAACTCTTTATTATATGTATTTGTTAAGGATCATTCATTGTAATCCCCATCCCACTGCTCCACACAATCACCTACCTCAGGTAACTCATCATTTGCAAATAAAAGAAAGTAAAGACATGAGCTATAAGTCCAGTAAGCATCAACACCCTTAGGATGAAACATTAAATGAGACTCAAAACTCTTTTCCCGACTTTCCAAATCAAGTGTGAAAACATGCAAGTTTAAATCCTTTCATAAGACACGTTTTACACATGAAAACCTCACCAAACAACTTTTAAGAAAGCACTAAAAGGGACCAGGACAAACAGAAAACCATATCACCAAGATACCACACTTCGGTCGACCCAGACACAAGAACCGGTCGACCGAATGGTCTATTGAAAACAGGACAACACACTGTCCAAAGTCCGGTTGATTAGCATCACCCACCAGTCGACCGACTTCACCTTCGGACGATGGGTTCTTAACCCGGTCGACCTAAATAAACCCTCCTCTCGTCCGTCTGGTCCTAGTAGTTTGCCTAGGACGAGAGATGGATGCTCCGGTCGACCGGCAAGATCCAGTCAGTCACTTTTTCAGTGCAAATTTGTGAAGGAAAAGTGCATTTCTACACAATCCGAATCCCAACCCCAAAATACTTAGTTTGACGCATATGTACATATGAATGACAAATATAAACACAAAAACAAGTAAGACATAAACCGTACTCGTTAAATCCAACATCTACACATCGGAAATGTGATGCAAGCACCATGTGTTGCTTATCTCAACATTGGATCATTCGAACACGACTCATGGTATGACACAACAATTCACAGGGTAGAGCTCAATTGTCTATTCACGACCCTAAAGCAATTACTACAACAGTCTCCAACTTTTAAGCCTAGAAGGGAAGGCTTTCACATGCATACATGGGTTGAGTTTCTCCACGAACGAAGGGCTCAATCTTTAAGGATTCCTTCGTATTGCGTCATTGCCCACCACTGTGGACTCCACAAAGACCATCGTAGTCCCTAAAATCTATCACGGTTAGGAACATGCTCACTTATCACACAACATCGAGAACTCTCGGGTTCAATGACTATCAATCTTTCACAATGCACTAGAAAGAATCCTGCAATAGGATCAATCCTAAACAAAACCTCAACCACTGACGACTCTATAGAACATGTATCATTTAAAACTCCAAAAGAAGTAACAAGTCGACTCTAATGACAATGAATTAAGATGACAATCAACATGCACAAACAAGTTCAATAATCAACATACATGTATGACAATTCAACGTTTCATCCTATGCAGTAAATCATGATTTTTAAATACTTTCAACGCACAGTTTCATAAGTATAAAAGTACACATTTCATGAGTTTTAGGACAGAAATTACAAGGGTGGAGAGTCTTACTTGGATTTAGAGCAAGCAAAGCAAAATACCAAAAATTAGAAAACGCATAAACTTTAATAGCAAAATTCCGTTTGATGGGAACTCGAAATCCACCACCGTTACTTCTCACACGTAGCTTTATCAGTTAGCTTCGAATAGCAACAAGAATCACTCAATTTGGAGTTTGATTACTACTTCAATTATGATTTTTTACTCACAACTCACTATTTTTTCCATATTGTTCTCTTCTTCCCTTTTCTCTCGTTTCTTTTCTTTCTCTAACCTCTCTTTTCTCTTGTAACCACCAAATTCCTTCACTAACTATCAAGAGTCATACCTTTTCAAAAGGTGTCAAACCACCCCCACAAGTTCTCATAGTCTACACTCAAGTCCTAAGTTATGTACATGTATAAAGCCACCCTAAACAATTGTACATGAAATTAATATATAGTAAACACATAACATATAAAATCAATTAAACATGTTAACATATATTAGCAAAAATTTCAAGTTATCACAGATACTTAAATAATGTAGCAAGATAAACTAATAAAAATATAATCAAAGATAAACATATAGCAAGGTCAAGTGTTAAAAAAATCTATACAACATAGACAAAAAAGAAACGACGTGTTTTGTCGCCAGTTTTTATAGGTATTCTTTTTTAATTAGAAATTTAGTATTATATATAATATATATAATTATATTATTCTTATTCAGGTGCAAGTTTTAACCGGACTAAGTGGGGTCAAATTCAGGTTCAGCTCACATAAAATTGAAGCTTCAATATTAAGCTCACGCTCCTCCTCAACAATAAAAAATATGAGTGTGAGCTTAAGTGAGCTTTAAAGAGAAAATAGTTAGTGTATGTATAAAGAGTTTTGGTTATTCTTTTGGTTAAATCTTTGGCAAGATGACGTTGATGGAACTTAGTCCACTGTACAATGTCCTTTTTCCCCTTATCCTACACAATAGGCGATACCCACGCCCCCAGGAAGACCTCTCGATCCGACAAAAATTGTGAAAGATGTTAATCAAGGTGATGACCCAGCGGCTCGACTGGTGGGAGACCTTGTCTTAGCCCACCGCAAAAAGCCACCCCACATTAGAGGGTTGAAACTTCCACAATGCGGCTGCCAAGATTCGAACTTGCGCCCTCCTACACAATCTGTCACCCTGAACCAACTGGGTTACCCTTGCGGATTTTTCCCCCTTATCAATCAAACTGGTATTCGTTTAATTCACTTCTACGGTAGGACCCCACAAACTCTTAAAAGAAAGTCTTTTCTATTTATAATTATAGGATCTGAACTAGAGACCTCGGCCACCTGTGTTAGAATCTCCAAAATTCCAGCAACAAAAACTCTCTTTTTTTCACTTATTTTGTAAGACAATATTACATGGATATAACAAAAAGAACCTTACCTATGAAATAAAATAAGCAACATTAATACAAGACTATGGAGAATGTGGAGCAATCATTCCTGCAAGGCCATATTTCAACCAAAGTCTGCTGGCGGGTTCAGTTTCGTCTGGCTTCTGAGAATGTCCAAGAGTTCTTTCATTTGATGGCTACATCCGTAACCATACTGGAAAAAAACATCTTGCGAGTAAAATTTGGGATTTATAAGATGGCAGGGCAACTGGATAAGAAAAATCTAAGGACCAAAAACCAGCTCCTTCAGAGATGTCAAGGTTGAAGAATGTCCATAAACTTCCTTGTCTCTCCATAGTGTTATTCCTGTTTCAAAAGGCAAACAATCGCTAAGTGTGGTTAATAACCAAAGCAAAACTGTGCATTGCTTCAGTAATTGGATTTGCATTTATAACAAACGAAGAACTTAAATTGATTGAAAATGGAAAGAACTAAGATCACATTTGTCGAACAGATAAGTCCAGAAAAGATGAGAATTGTTCTTGGAACCAAGTATTTGGAAACAAAAATTTAAAACATATCTAATAATTTAAAGAAGATTGTGAAAATTGTTGTGCAAAACAAAAGCAGAAAGGTAAATAGAATTTCCACCACACTTAGTACCTAGTATTCAAGTCATATATAGTCGTAGTGTAGGTGTAGAAGATGCAAAAGAGGAAAAGGAGAGCAATTGACTAACCTATCCAAGAAATAAAGCCAATTGTTGCAGCCAAGAAAAACTCCCTGCTGATACTCTTAAAACTGGAAGGCACAAAAAGATGTTTCTCAGCAAAGAAACTTGCTAAATTGCTAAAAGAAGAAAATTTTATGTCCAGTATAGGTTACCAGTACAAGCAGAGTAGGTTTCCCCATCCATAGAAGATGCTTGCCCAACTTGAACCAGTGAACCTGCAAACGATCATTTACAGTCTACTCCTTGAGCCATGGTGAAGCCAATGAAAAAATTAAATAAATAAATAATAAATTGAATCAACATATTTTCATCCAAACAAGGGAAAAAGAAAATATAATTCTTCAAACTCTTCTTAACTTTCATATTGCTTACGATTGGACAAAATCTCTGCACAGTTATCCTTCTTAAGTGTGCAAATACCTCAGGAACATCTGGAAATACTTCCCAACTTAAAGCATAAGGGAAAAGGGTTCCATATGCTATTTGGGATTGAAAAAGCATTATTAGGATTTTTTAAGGTAAACTATTAAAGTTCTTAGGTAATATAAAAGTTCAACCATCAACAGTGACTTAATTGGCCCCGAAGAAAGACAGCTCACATGGTGTGTAATACTTTGACAGGATGCTTAAAATAGGATTGATCATGTCCCTAGTGCTCCAAGTCTCTATCATGTTTTGTTTCCTCTGCCAATTTACAATCTACACTAACGAATTTTTGTTTCAGTATTCTCTGCGTTAATGATGTTATAATTGGCAAGTTTTCCATGATTTTGTAGTCATCTGAATCAAAGGAAATCACTTTCTAGTTCAAAAGAAGCCAATAGTGCATCCTTTCTCTCCCATTTTCTGCAGGTGAGTTCAAACTTCATTTCAAATAGATAATACAAAAAGTTGCAGACTCGAGTCTAATCTAAAATATTCTCCTAGAGGCAGGAAAAAGAGGATTATACAAGGTACTCTACGCTTTAATATGGGTGATTAACCAATACCTTCTACTGAATGCAGATCTTTAAATTTCTCTTTCTATATAATACCATCCTATGTTGCAAAAGTCCTAGTCGCTAGTTGGTCACCAGACTGGCGACTAGCCACTAGTCGGCGTAGAAAAAGGCTAATGACAAAAGGCAGCCACAATAAACTTCAAAGATTTCATCACTGGGCAATCCATAACAACATATCCACGCAATCAAATCTCTTTTAAAAATTACTCTCCCCCTTCTCTATTCATCTCATAGGAAAAAACATACACACATAAGAAAAAATAAATGCTTTAATAAATTATTAATAAATTTAAAAAATTAGTTGCCGCCACTGGTGTGGGAGAGTGTATATAAAGAGAGAGCGAGAGAGAAGAGTGGAAAGAATGATACTCACTCCGTCTTGTCATCGCTGTCTTGCTTCCTCGGAGCTCTGGTTTCTCTCTTCCCTCAAAGGAAGAAGTTTTGGTCGATGAGGGTTGGGGCTGGGAAAAGGGAGAAATATATGTTTTGTTTAAATTTACGTCGTTTTGGGCAGAAAAGTGAATTTTTTCTTCAAAAAAAGTCAACAAACAAATTGCCCGACTATGGCCGACTTTTGACCGAACCAATTTTGTGGTTTTCTAGTACGTTGGGAGCCGACTAGCGACTAATCACCGATTAGTCGGCCGACTAGCCCGGCTTTTACAACACGGATACCATCATTAGAAGGAACAGAGCCAGGTGCCCAAAGAGTAGCATTGGTATTACAAACCATCAAATCAAAGAGACTATACAATAGAAAGCAAGTCTATAATCCATTTCTTGGCCTTTGCCAGTTCAATAAAGAGGCCAATGTAATTCAAGGGGATGATTTTTTATCTCTTTGCCCGCTGATACACTTGAAACACCTAACAAGACAACTGGAGATGGGAGAGATATGGCTGTGAATAGTTTCTAATGCTTATTCAATGATCCATACACAGGACAAAACAGTACAATGAATGAACACGTGACAACAAAGATAATTACTGATATCCAATAATTGCAGCTACGCTTAACCACTGATATCCAACAATCCCATGAAATGAATGATCAAGCCTCTCAATCGTGAAACATCTATGCTATGCAACAAAACACATACTTATAGGATTATACCAGTTAGCATATAGCAGTTTATAGAGTACGAATACTGTTCTCTCGGTTATTTAAGATGGAAATATACATATAGAATGATAACGAATTAATACGTTAACTAATTTAGGAAGAGGAATCTGCATGTTCTGGCATTAAAGTTAATAACATAGTGTCCACAAAAGTTAATGAACACAGAAACCTCAAGTATGAAATATGCATACCACATGAGATCCCGAGTGAAGAGTGCTCGTGGAATCAATAGTCCATTACCAATCATAGCAAGAAGCATTGAAGTAGCTGATAAACCTTTGATATTATCAGGATTTAGGATATTTGTCCACTGAACAGAAACAAAAAAACTCTGAATAAGAACTTCCAAATCTATTGGCCACAAAATACTAAAAGCTTTTGGGAAATTATTTTTCCGAAAACATACAGAACAAAATTACCGCTTGTGCGACTGGCATCCACATAAAAAGAAGAGTGGCCGTCCACCCAGACAATGAACCAACAAACTTGACGCCACTCTCTGATAGCTTGCCTAGTCGTGCCTGTAAGATTGAATCACCAGCTACAAGGTTTAATAACATAAGATCTGGACACATGACGTTACTTTTAAATCAAATTTTGTCTATGCATTGTAGGTATCTATGATAGACAAATATGCAAGAAGCACATGACATAGCAAATCAGTAAATACAAAAGATGCATTATGCATTAGCTCAATAAACAGTAGAAGGAAAGGGGATAGAGGTCACAGTTTACTTAAAGATTTTAATTCAAGAATCTCCCCGGTAAATATTTCTGCAGTAGATCTGGTTTCAATTACACAAGTATGATCTTTTCTGAGAAAGGGAGAAAAGACTCGTGTACAACAACAGACTACAGATAATGGGAAGCGATGAGGATGGTCATGGTAGATGGAATGGAAACGGATACAAGCCAATGAGGTAATATTAGATCTAACTCTACATCCTTTTAAGCAAGGTTGTCAAACTCGCAATTTTGAATCGGAACAGAAGGGGTCTAAAAAATCGTAAACACGAGGATCGTTACACGGATCGGAAGATCCGACAAAACTATTAAAAAATAATATTTCATGATAAATTTAGGTAAATAAAGACATCATTCTATATGCTAATGAGCAAAAACAATATAACAATACTTCAACGGGAATAGAACTAAAAAATTAAAATTAAAGCATAAACTAACAATTGATAAACATTGAAGGCAAACCAACAACATAAGGTCTTTTAATCCAACAAGTTTCATAACAACCAGTCTATCTTTTTAATGTTCTAACGTTATCATTATCCTCCATGTAATCTCCACCTCCACTTACATTAAGTTCATTATCAATGCTCGGAATCTCCATGTCATTATCAATGCTCGGATAAAACTTTCATAAGAGAATTAGGAATAATAGAGCTAACCAATATTTATTTTTGATTGAAAATTGAAAGTTGAGAGGATGAACGATGAAGTTGGGAGTCTTAGACTTGAGAGAATTGAGAAGTTGGACTGAATACAAGCGGGTATTTCTTTTATTCGAGAGAACATGCTATCGACCAGGAACTGACATGGTTGAAGAGACGTAAGATTGAATCGTACAGGATTGTGTGATCCTACGATCTTACGATCCAGATCGATGATCCTGTACGATCCTATCCTTCAGTGAGTTTTAGTATGATCTAACTCAATTTATACCCTTAAGATCGTAGAATCGTACGATTTTACGATCCAACTCGCGATTTTGACAACCTTGCTTTTAAGATCAGAAGAACAAATATCTATTATGGATTAGTTCATGTGATCTACTGAAACTCATCAATAACTGGGTACAAGTTGAAATTAGATATTCTCACCTAAGCTTAAGGTGGATTTCAAATATCATTGAAATGGTTCTACTAGCCGAGTGATGCAATAGAGAAATAATGGTTCCATAATTAATACTCGTTAAATTTGTTCGTAAATCTAAATCACCGGTCGAAATGCAGTATACTTATTGCACAATTTGATCCTTTAGCGTTTCTATTTGCCAAACAAATAAGGTAATAGAAGAGGCTTCTTTTCATAATTCATGTTTTAAAGACTTGGATCAAATACGAAGAAAGCTCTCTCCCTCTCTCTAGAGAAATTCTAATTGCACTCATATACACACAAATGTATATCCAATGCAGTGAATTCAAATTATACTATGTTGAGCTACTTTACATGATTGCAACTGAACATAGAAAGATCAGATTAGTAAGTTGTTCGATTGTCCATGAATCTATATCAAATATAAAGCACCCAATTGCATGGTCACTTCAAAAAAATGAAACCTTACCATAAGAACAGCAAGAACTGCAGTAGTGAATGCTATCAAACCCGGTAAAATAGTATTTGGAACATATGGAATGAATGTCGACCACATGACCTACAATCAAATTCAGGGGGAGCAAGATGGAGGTACGTAAACAACATTAATATCAAACAACAGTTCCCGTGCTTGTTTTCTTGGGAGATGGAAATATACCTGTGGCAGTGCAGAGAGGCCAGCAATCGTAATAAAATCTTCCCATAAACGTAAGATCCCAGGGTTGAGCAGATAAAAGTAATTCATGAAATTCAAAACCAGACCACAAAAAACCACTATGGAAGTGGCAATATAATGTGGAAGGGGCATTGCTCCAGCCATAGCCAGCTGTGTTATGACAACATATATGGATACAACTCCCAAGGTCTGCACTACTACAGCCTCATTCTCCCTCTTCTTTATGAAATAAGAAAGCAAGGATAAATTACCAAGCAACCCTGTGAACATTCCCTGTATTTTGATTCTCATTAGTTCAGAAAAGGTTTCGGCTTACGTTTGGCTAAGTTCTAAACTCAGGTACTCAACAAGAAAATGTTGCATTACCAGCCATGGAACAGCAAAAAGTGCAGTGCTATTCCCTGCCGAAAGATTACGGGCATTGAGTATAATTTGAGGCAGTTGCAATAAAAGAAAGGGTATATTTGCAGCTCCAGCAAATTTTGCAGTCAAGGAATCCCACTGCTCAAAGTTATGTGCTTTCTCAGAACCCTACATGTAAAACATTTCTAACTCAACGAGAATGAGGATAAAAGGAGAATAAAAGCACTGAAGGATCAATCAACCTATTTTTCAAATTTTAAGAGCATTTTCCAAAACGTCGTTCTCACTAAAGCATAGAGGACAAGTTAAAACTTGCACAACATTTGACAGGCTCTTATTCATAGATAAACAGTCTTACCTCTTGAATGGGTTGAGGAACATCTGAATCAAGTGCAAGAACTGGACTGGGCCGGCGAGGGTAGATTAATGGACGTAATAAGAGTGACTTCTTGAAACCAACATTGCAAATGGATGATTGTCGAGACTGTTGACGGCATAACTGTGAGGGCTTTAGCTGATGGGGGTTAGAGTCGAACGCGCAGTGGTTTGAACGTTGAGAAAATTTCAATGGTACCTTACCCAAGGGAGCCAAGGAACCAGCCATTGACAAACTCTAAATAGAATAAGTCACAATTACAGGACCATTAGCAATATGTTTCAGGGGCTATGGCAAGTTTTGATTAGTTTATAGATCCGAAGGTAGCAATTTAGTGACGAAACAACTTGAACAAAGCATCAATGCCCTGGTGAGGAGAGATTCAACAATATTGTGGGAGAGAAATCATGAAGCACTACCACCTACACAAAAATATGGGATCTTAGAAGAGTAAAATTGCAAAGATTCTCATTTTTCGAGAATTGATGTTTATTCCCTGTTTAATTTCTGGATAAATTTGTAAAAGAAAAAATTGACAATAACTGTCAACAGACAGCAACACAATTTTACAAAACCCAGAGTAATACAATGAAGGCAACAACATACATCTGCAAGAATTACTTAATATAACATCATTTTCAACGAAAAGACACAGAAGATTTGTAATTACACCTTCAGCATCTTTCTATAGAAATGGAAGATTACATTGTTGCAATTAGGCGCGGACTATTCATTTCTCGAAACTAAAATCTTTTTTCAGAAATTGCAACTTAATGAATGCCAATGGAAATTACTTCATATGAATGCAAATCAACCCCTATCACTCAGAAATTCAATTATCTAAACTTAAAGCAAGATGATACATCAGAAAAGCCCAAGACCGAAGCAAGCAGCCCTTCACAAATTCCCACAATTTGCAACAAATACATAATCACCAAACGTGTACCAAACATCCATTAACACGATTAAAGAACTAAATCTTTGAAAACATCATTTATAACCCAATTCCCAGCTAGACATTTCATCAAACAGAAGCAAGACATTGCATACTTACTGAGTAAGCTGTGAATTGTATCTAAAACCACTACTACTAATATATATATATATATATATATATATGTAGCAAGGTATATTAAAAGCTTGATCCGAAGGAGGTGGAGGACGGTGTGTAATTAACGTAAGGGGAAGGGAAGAGTATGGAAGTTAAAACTTGGGATTCACAATTTCTTGGACTTTTACCCAAAAAAAAATCAATTTTTATTGCTATCTCCATATTCCCTTTTCTTTTTTCCTTTTTGCCTTTTTTCTTTTTAGTGGGAAGTGGAAAGAGGTGGAACTAGAAGTGGAGGGTTGTAACTTTGTACAAATTATTTTAGTTTTTAATAATGCATATGATTCATTTAAAAAAAAATACTATAAAATGAAAAGAAAATAACTATTTTTTCTAAAAAAAAATAATTTTGTTTGTTATTTCTCACACAAATAGATTTTTAGTTCTTTTTCTACCACAAAATAATTTTGTATGTTATTTCTGTCACAAATAATTTTTCACTGTCTTTTCTGCCACAAAGAAATTTTGAGTGCTATAAATATCATAATGCGACATATTCAATTTAAATTCGACCCGACCATTAAACCGACAATATAATCTCCAACGCATTCTAATTTAGTGGTAAAATTAGCAAACCATTTAATTCTAACAAATCCCCTCCAACTCGACTCGACCCGACCAGAAAATACACCCAAAACTATTTGTGATGGAAATAACCCACAAAATTAATTTTGTGATAGAAAAGACAGTGAAAAATTATTTGTGACAGAAATAACACATGAAACTACTTCTTTGACAAAAATAGTTATTTGCTCTAAATTAAAATAATAATGAATGAGCTTTGCCTAGACAAAAGAAAATACACACCTGCTGCGAATTAATTGCCATTCGGGTCATCAACGTTTTTACAAACCGCCAGTTTCATCACTTTTGAATTTTTTTAACTTTTTGGGTCACCAACATATTTACAAACAGCCAAAATCATCATTCCGTCTAAAATTTATACAAAAACCGTCAAAATGGATGACTTTTCTACATGAACAAATGCTTCATCTTCTTCATCATAGTTAAAGAAAATCGAAAAACCCAAAAACAAGAACACCATCTTCAAAAATCAAGAACACCATCTTCAAACTTTTCAAAAATCAAGAACACCATTTTCAAAAATCAAACCCTAAGTCCCAAATCTTCATTTTTTGAAGAAAAATTGAAACTTTCGGCTCATTTTATGGAGATGCTGATGAGATTTCTAAGAGATAGAGTGGGATTACACTTAATCTCTTGATTCTATTCAGTTATTAGAAGGAAAGTTGGGTTTTTTATTTTGGGTTTTGTTTTCGCTGTTCTTGCTGTGTTTTCTCTCCAAAAAGCTGCGATTTTGGGGAGATCTTGAAGATTTGGAAGCTCTCATCATGGTTTTAACTTCTTTATGATGTTGGGATGGAGTTACAATGGTTGATTTTGGAGGTATTTGCTGCGTATTTGCGTTTTTAGATCAAAAAACAAGGGTTTCGCTGGTTCAGGCAGACTGTACCTCGCGCACAATTTCGCGATTTCCCGTTGATTCGGTAAGCGATTTGCTCTCAAACTTTACAGATAGTTTCGTACTTTAACTGGGAACAAGAACATGTGATTGAATTTCAGTGTAATTGTTTGTGGTGACTGGGCTTTTTGTTTAAAGTACTCAGTTTTTCGCGAAAAATTATCTGGCAGAACTGTTGTTCTTCGGTTTTTGGCGATTTTTGGGTGTTCCGTTATGAGTTTGAGGCTCAAACTTTGCAGAAAGATGCGTTTTTTAACTGAGTTTCAGATTCTATAACTGCATTTGAGTGATTTGGTCTGTAGTGTTTGGGTTAATTTTTTGTTTGAACCTCTGTCAGTTGAGATTTTTTCTGGCAGCAGCTCTGTCATTGCTTCTTTTGCATTTTCTGGGTTATTGGTGATGAATTTGAAGCTCTAACTCTGCAATTACCTTCGTCTTTTAACTGTGAACAAGTGCATTTAATTGGATTTCAGTGAAATTGTCCGTAAAGATTGGGATTTTCTTTAGAAAAACTCTATCTGGGCTGTTTCTGCTGGCAGATTTGCTGTTCTTCAGTTTTAGGCGTTTTCTGGTAGATTCTTGAAGGATTTGATGCTCAAAATTTGCACTTTGGTTCGTCTTTTCATTGTGAGCAAGTATATGTGCCCAGATTTCAGTTTGGATTTCTGCATAACTGGGTTTTTTTATGGTGTTCTTGATTTTTGAAGATGGTGTTCTTGATTTTTGAAGATGGTGTTCTTGTTTTTGGGTTTTTCCAATTTTGCCCTTTAACAATGAAGAAGATGAAGCACTGTTCATAGAAAGTCATCCATTTTGACGGTTATTGTATAAATTTTAGACGGAATGATGATTTTGGCGGTTTGTAAATATGTTGGTGACCCAAAAAGTTAAAAAAATTCAAAAGTGATGAAACTGCGGTTTGTAAAAACGTTGATGACCCAAATGGCAATTAATTCCACCTGCTGCTGCAATTTGATGATTAGTATGAGCTTTGAAGCTTTCCTCTTTGGGGCAAAAAGTAGAGAAAGAAATAATTTGAAGCTTTTTATTTTAATGGAAATGAAGAGATTGAATAAAATGCCAGCAAGAAAACTGTTGATATCCCAAATCGGGAAGACGGTAGAAAGGAAAGAGACCTAGAAGATTGCAAGCTGGGAAAGTGAGGACGGAATTCTTCAGACAAAGCACCAAAATACAAATTGGTGTCAAATACCGAGTATGCCCACCTAGTATTGAAATGCAAAGAAAGATCAAATTATTAAGTGGGGTAATAAACCTTTTCTTTTCTTTTCTTTTTTTCTCTCTCTCTTTTCCTCTCTTCTTCTTCTTCTTGAAGTTTTTTTTAATTTTTGCCTTCCATGGCTAGATCCAACCAGTCGGATCTTGGTTATATATAAACATCATTCCTCCATTTTTGTGTCTTCACCCCCTTATTTTACCATAAATCGTGATAAAAAAATTTCAAAGCATTCTTATTCAAAATTCAAAACTCAGATACAAGATCTACTTCATATCTTTTCAGATCTGGAGTTTCTCTCTAAACGCAGAGTTGTTCTGGACCCTTCCTCAGTTTCTTCATTTTTTCGAGACAATCTATGAGACGGTTGATACGCCCATGGTCTCGTAGATTGTTGATTTCTAAAAAATGTGTTAGAATTGAGATTTCTACTGCTGTTCAAGGATTTCGGACAAGATGTTGCGAATTGTTTTTATTATGTATTTGTTTTTTCTACTGTTTGTAGTGTTGTTTACCCAGTCCGGGGTGTGAGTTTTTATCAGTTATCATGGTGGTCTACACCATTGTATAACTTTTATTTTCTTGTGTTTTCATTTTATCTTTTTATTGTAATGACTTTGGCTATTTTATGATTAATGAATAATTTCTTAAGCATAGTGACGTTCGCGATTTTGGTCTCCGTTTTAAATTTATTTGTATTATAGTCCCCAAACATATTGCGTTTGGTGGAGATGGTCTTTCTGTCCACATTTGTTATTGAAAAAATGAATTTTTAATTATTTTTTAAAAAATTATTGCAAAATAACATTTTACCCCTGATCTCAGTATAGTAGAGTAGTAAAAATTCTCTCTCTAGAGAGAATTAGTGTTCTTGCTCTTGTATGACTTTTGGAGAGTAATCTAACTAAAACTACCATAAGAAGAAAACAAAAGAAAAGATGGAAGGTGGTGAACGGTGGTGGTGATGAAAGGATTGTAGGGGCGGTGGCAGACTTGTTGGCTTAAGGAGGGAAGGAGAGTGGTATGGTGGTGGCCAGAAAAGATGGGTGATGGAAGGATGAAGTTCGGTGGTGGTGGCGGGTCTATAGGGATAGGTTGGTCTGTATGGGCGGTGACGGGTCTGTAGGGGTGGGCTAGTCAGAGTTACGGAGATGAAGTTCGGTGTGTGTGTGTGGTGGTGTCCGGAGAAGAGGGAGATGTAAGGGATCTGTGTTTTGATGGAGGCGAGACTGTGTTGAGGTGGAGGAGAGAGAGGATGGGGAAAGATGAGTGGGTGGCAGAGGTGGAAGGGGGGACGCCGAAAATGTCTAGGCTGGTTTGGGATCTGTATTTGGTGGTGGTGGGACTGGGTTGAGGTAAAGGAGAGTGAGGGTGGTGAAGGAGGAAATGGCGGCGAAGGGGGATGATGGAGGTGGAAGGGGGACACCGTAAGTGGTGACGGTGATGCAGCGATATTACCAATGCAGGGTTTCCCCTTGTAAGTCAACTCTCGATCCATATTTTTTAAGTTCAAGTGTACTATCTTTTTCCACCCATCTTCCCATATTACCCTTCCCATTTTGGAGATTTCATTTATTTTTTTCTCTATAACTGTTGACCAAGACAGATCTTGACGGAATGACTAACTCCACCAAACACAATATGTTTGAGGACTGTAATACAAAGAAATTTAGAACGGGGACCAAAATCGCGAATGTCACTATGTTTAGGGACTAAATTCACCAATCTGCCTAATGCCAAATAATAATATATTTTATTGGCATATGCACAGTCCGGATCTGGCTTGAAAGAGGGGTTTGTTCGGACTTCAAAATAAATCTTTGTTGTCGATGCAATATTTAACGCATGAGAAGAGTCTCAAAATATCTATTTTAAGAACAACTATTCTCAAAACACGTGTTTTGAGTAACAATGACATGTTGGTTGAACTCGCGAGCCCGGGCTGGATTCCTGCGGGCAGGGACTGAATCAAAGGGGAAGTGAGTCTGGGTTGAACTAGCTCAAACATGATAAATTTCTTTGCCCAACCCGCCCACATTGTAAACTCATAATGTGTGATGGATTTGTGTGTCACTTTTTAATTTTATTCTAAGTAGTAAGTTTAAGGAAAAAATATGAAAAAGAAATTCAAAAAGATATAGTGAAAGTCACATTGTGGTAGTGTGAGTTTGACATGGAATTCTACCAGTTTTATTAATAAATAAAATAAAATAAAATTACATAGGAGGGGGCTTAGTTAGGGACGACAATTTAACTCGTGACACGTTGACCCGCCCTGCCCCAACGCCTTTCGGGGCAGACTTGTCCCGCCCATGGAGAGAATGGAGCAAATCAGACCTGCCCCGCGAACGGGGCTGGATTTCTTCTGAGACCCGCCCCGCCCCGCCCCTTCTGCCTCATACATATTATATTATTATAATAATATTATTATTAGACCTAATCATGTTTAATTTTCTCTTTAATATACTAATTGTACTTGTTTGAGGACTGATTTGGGATAAAATGTACTAATTATACTTGTTGGAGGCTCTATCTCTATGCTAATACTAATGTTTTTTTAAAATAAAAAGTAGGGCGGGGCGAGATTTCTTGATCCGTGGCGGGTCTCGGGGCAGGGCGGGGCGATAGGTCACCTGCGGGGGACGGGGTCGAGTATTGAGATACCCGCCCCGATCTGCCCCATTGCCATCCCTAAAGCGGCTTAGTGCCTAAAACTCCTAAATGGAAATACATTTTTCCACACAAGGCACAAATTAATACATATGAAATATACTAGTTACCTTAATTGAAATTATTTTCTAATGTGTGCCCCAAGCACATTAGTATAGATGAAGTTAATGTACATAATAGTTTAAGTTTCTTAGTCCTCCTAGTGTCCTCAATTTCTTATAAGATTTTAGATTTTGATATACTTAAATGATCATATATAGTTTATTTTATCTTACTTAACGTGTATTCCAAGGGCACACATTACAAACACCCTAATTGAAATGTAAATAATAAAATAAACATTACGATTTTTTAAACACTACCTTTAAATGCAAAACATATAATAAAATAAACATTACTATTTTTTCAACTTCATCATAGTATTCTCTAACAATTTTCGATATTTCAAACATCTAGATCAAAGTTTACCATTGTCCATTTGCTTACTAAAAACTTCATCAACATTACGCAAAGATGGAATAATATAATGACTAGTGAGATTATATTGACTTGAGTGGCATTTTTAAAGGTTCACAAAAAATCAGAAATCACAACATCATCAAATATAACTCAGTCAAGAGTTCATCAAATTATAATGGTTATGTCTTTAGTAAACTTCTTATGACTTAATCATTGTTCATTAACTAGTGTTTTAAATTTCTTTCTCCTAATCGGGGATGTGGAGATAAAATGATAAGCATTCATAATTACAGTAACAGATTCCTTTACAAATTTATGTGCATATTGCACACAATGATTTAAATCATGACACACATACCTTACATGAAACAAAACACAATCAAATAGAGGATTCATTTTAACCTTGATAAAGGGAATCACATCATCGTTATTACTAGCATTATCAAGAGAGATGGTCAAGATCTTTCTAATATACAAAGTCATAGGCAATTTTTTCAATATTCCTAACAATGTTTTGGTCATTGTACGCGACAAATATTCGAGTTTGCAAAATTAAAAATACAGGATCAAATGTGACAAATAATTTTTTTATTGAATATTTGAAGTAGTTACAAAATTTATGGAAAATTCTAATTTGGTAGGAAATCTTCTTAGACTCTTTAGGAAAACGTTGACTCAAGGGATTCACAGATTGATCTCGGTCGAATGGATTTTGGTGAAGAACAATTGATTGTAGAGGCTTTGAGCTTCTTGTGATTCGACGAACGTTGATCGCTAAGAACACATTGAAGACCGCGAAGAACAATTTGAATTTGAAGAAGACCGTTGTGGACCTTTGAATTTGAGGAAGACTTTTGTTGTAGGTCTTCGAATTTGAAGAAAATCGTGTTGTATATCTTCGAATTTGAAGAAGGCAGTTGTTGTAGATCTTCAAATTTGAATAAGATAGTTGAAGAGTTCTGAATCTTAAGAGTCTTCAAATCTCTAATTGCCTTCTAGTGTGATTTAAACCTTGAGAGAATACCCGTATTTATACGTGCAGATGGAGCACTTGGCCGCTTGTTGGCCAAGAACACATATTTGTATCGGGTTGACACAATCTTTGTTAGGGGCGGCCCGAATGATATAATCCATTATTTAATGGACTTTTTATTTAATTCAATTATAGGCTTGAGACATTTTAGCCCAACTTCTTTAATCCAACATATTTGGATAAGTGAATTTGAACCTTATTTAAATGGATTTTTTTCATGTAGCCCAATTTTAATGGCCCAATAAGATTTCTTCCATCAATTAAATTTTAATAACTAAGACTAAAATATTTATTTTATATAGTGAAAATTAAATAAATTTAATTTTTTTCCGCAAAATGTATTTGTCTACAAATACCCTCACTTCAACGTTGTGATTGAGTGTTTGAACAAATAGCTTGAAGTATATTTGTTTAAATTTGAAGAATGACTCCCATTTTCCCTCGGAAATTGTATTCTCAATTCCTCCCAAAATTTCTAGAATTACTCTGTTCTTAAAATTTGAACAAATACAAAAATTTCTAATTTTCAATGTACTTAAAAGTCCTTAACTTTCTGTATAGAGTAGATTCCTTTGAAATTTGAATCAAATGCCAAGTTTCTTGTTTGTCTTCCATTAGAATTGGAAAGTAGAATTTAAGTTGGAAAAAATTCAAGGCCAAGTCACCGCCTCTTAATAACAATAGAAGATTCCCAAATCTTTCATATCAATTGAATTCATCACCTTACATACCATATATAAAGGAGGAAGTCTTCACCTTTGTTCATGGTATCCGAGGGGGTTCATTGACTTTCGATAAAATAACGTCAATTGGCTATAAGAATTTTGTTTCCTCGAAACTTGGTCATCTTCAAGTAGGTATTGGGCTGTAAGTGAATAATATCCTTCCCCACTGACTCTTTCTGTGCTGCTCTTGCATGAATGTATAGTTGAACAATGATATCTCAATCTAATGCTTTCACCAATTTTCTTTCTTTAATTTTGATTTCCTTTCCTCAAACAACTTATGTCTTTTCTTTAGTGATTCCATGCATGCGTGGATGCTAACTAATTTTGTACGTTGGCCTATTGCAACTCCGTGGATTTGTCAGGAATTCCTTGGTGCCATATATGAACTTGATAATTCATTATTGTGAAGTCGAAGTCAATTTTTACTGTCTGTGAATTTCTCGAGCTTTTTTAGGTCAATATCATGTGAACTTATCTTGCTCAAATATTTCTTCGTACACACCTTTGTCAGTGATTCGAAAATGAAGACACCTTTCCCAATAAGTCACATGTCGGATATGATCTCTATCGAATGTCCCATCGAATAAGTCCTTTTATCGAATGACCCATCGAATAAATATCTTGTCTGACTTGCCTATTCGTATGTGACGATGATACAAATCATGAAGGATTGTCAATGAATATCAACTACAAAGGCATACACTCCTCAAAGGCGTGGATTCTTCTCAACTCATCATCAATGATGTTACAGATACTAATGGAGCCAATCAAGGAGTCCATCAAGACCATAATCAAGCGAACAAATCTATCATTTAATTGATTGTAATTAGTATAGATTTATTCTCTTCCATTTTATTCATATGTAAAGATTTATATATAGTTGATGTATTGTAAACATTTCACAATCAATGAAAGGCATTCTTTCTTTTACATAATTTCTCCACTATTAATATTTTTTCATGGTATCAGAGCAAACATTTTGAGGTTTTCCCCACTTTTATTCTCCTTCTATTTTCATCCTCCGGCTTATAGAATATGTTTCTTTCATATAATTTTTTTAGTCGTAATGTCTTCTGCTGTTCTATCACTCGATAGCGGCAATAATGGCGGTTCTACGGACTGATTTGGTGGTAACTCTGTTGTAGAAGAATTTATCCAATCTCCATGGTTTTTCAATTCTACTTTTCAGTCACAATGGATTACTGATATTGCATTTTAGCCACCACGAGTTTCAATAAATGTTGTTTCTCTGCCGCCGGATGCTGCTTCATTTTTTAATTCCGGCAACAAGTGTTCACCACATATGATGCAATGGATTATTGATTCTGGAACTACTCTCCATATTTCACGTTCATTAATTTTTTTTTACATCTGATCACTCATTACCCCATACCCCCATTCGTCTTCCCACTGAGTCATTTACTTATGCAACTCATGTTGGTTCAATTACTTTAAAATCTAATCTTATTCTATCGAATGTATTATTTGTCCCCTCATTCTCTTTTAATTTGTTATCCTTGGCAGCTACTTCAGGACCTCGATTTTTTTTGCCTATTTTCGTTATAACTTTTGTCATATTCAAGATCATATGAAGCTGAAAACAATTGGTTCGGCTGAAATGATTAATGAATTATATTTATTTCACTATGATCATTCATCTGTTGTTGCTTTTGTCTGAAACATTATGCCTAATTCTAATCCTCTATCTATTGGTAATGGTGCAAACTTTTCTAGTACATCTCTTTGCAGTATCGCCTTGGTCACCTTGCTTTTCCTAGATTAAAAATGGCACAACATATGGATTCCAATATAAAAGTTACACACAATGAACATGAACATTGCTCCATTTTCCCCATGGCTAAGCAATCCAAGTATCCATTCCCCCCTTAGTAAATCCACTTCTCAAGCATGCTTTGATTTAATACACATAGATATTTGGGGACCGTATAAAATTCACACTGGGTTTATTTGATTAAACCAAAGTCTGAGGCTCGACCCCGTACCCAACACTTCTGTCAATATGTGCTTACTGAATTCCAAAAGGCCATTAAAGTAGTGCGTTCAGACAATGGACCTGAGTTTCAAATGTCTAGATTTTTTACTTCCAAAGTGATCATTCAGCAAACCTCTTGTGTAGAAACTCCTCAGCAAAATGGAATTGTCGAAAGAAAACATTGCCACATCCTAAACATTGCTCGTGCCCTTTAAATTTCAATCGTATATGCCTTCCGCTTACTGGGGATATTTTGTCACCTACGTTGTTTACCTTATAAACATTACCCTTACACCTTTACTGCACAACAAAACTCCTCACACACTTTTATACAATAAACCACATTCATACTCTCATCTCCGTATTTTTGGTTGCTTAACATGTGTGTCAACCCTTTCTGCTCATCGCTCAAATTTTGATTCTCGTAGTCGTCCCTCTATTTTCTTAGGATATCCCTCTCCAAACTAAAGGATACACTCTCCTCGACCTTCACTCACGGTCCATTTTTATCTCTCGAAATGTTACCTTTCACGAAAACATATTTCCTTATTCACAACAATCCACAATCAATCCTCCTCCAAATAAAATTCCCTTACCAATTCCTTTCATTAATGATCTTCCTTTTGAACCCCCATAATCACATCCAACTCACACTCCCATCATCAATCCCATTCCTCATATTTCACCTTTGAATCTTTCTTACAATTCCCCTCATAATTCCACTATCTCGCCTCCGCCTCCTCATCCTTTTCAAAAATCCCCTAGAATCTCAAATACTCCTTATTATCTGAACGATTATTATTATTCTTTTGTCCAAGCTTCATCTTCTCCCACTCTTTCTAATACAAAGACATATACTTCTCACTCTCTAGAAAAGGTTCACGATTATCATTCACTATCTCTAGATCATAAATCTTTTGCATTATCGGTTTCTACTCACTTTATACCTAAGTGCTACAGTCAGGCTGTCAAGCATGCAGAGTGGCGACAGTCCATGCATGCAGAAATTGATGCTTTGGAGGCCAACAATACCTGGACACTTGTTCTATTGAAAGACCTAAGTCTCATGTTGTTGTCCAAGGTTTTATAACAACCTGTCATTGATTACATAGAGACATTCTCTCCAGTAGCAAAAATGACCACTGTTCGAACTCTTCTTGCTATTGCCTCTGCCAAAGGATGGTTGTTAGAGCAACTTTATATTAACAATGCATATCTTCATGGTGATCTTAATGAGGATATTTTTATGCTTCTACCTCTTGGTTTTTCTACTCCTCAACCCGGACTCGTCTACAAGCTCCGTAAATCTTTATATGGTCTCAAACAGGCTAGTTTCACATAGTTTTTTCTCAAGCCGTAAGTGATCCCAGTCTTTTCATTCGCCACAAAGGTTCTTAATTCACGGCCCTTCTCATTTATGTTGATGATGTTATCCTTACTGGGAACAATTATGATGACATCTCCTCGGTCAAGCAATTCTTTAATAATACTTTCAAAATCAAAGACTTTGGTCCTGTCAAATATTTTCTCGGTATGGAGATTGCTCGCTCTAAAGCCGGTCTCAACATTTGCCAACGAAAATATACATTGGACTTGCTTCAACATGGCTTCCTTGGTTGTAAACTTGCCATTACTCCTATGGATTCCTCCTACCCCTGCTCCAAAGATGATTCGCCACTCATTTCCGACAACAATCTCTATCGAGGTCTTATTGGCAAGCTTTTATATCTTACTAATACACGGTCAGAAATTTCTCACGTTGTCCAACAACTTTCCCAGTTTCTAGATCATCCCACCGAATTACATCTCAAGGCTGCTCACTGTATCTTACGATATCTGAAGGGCTCTCCAGCCAAATGTCTTTTTTTCTCTTCCTCATCACCATCTGATTGGGTCGGCTGTTCCGACACCAAACGCTCTACCACTGGTTATTGTGTCTTTCTTAGTTCATCTCTTGTGTCTTGGAAATCTAAAAAACAACTCACCATTTCTCGAAGCTCCTTTGAGGTAGAATATTGAGCTCTTGCCACTACCATTTGTGAGTTACAATGGCTAAAGTACATCCTCAATGACCTACTTATACCTCATTCTCATGCTATACCATTATTCTGCGACAACCAAAGCCTTTATACCTCGCAATCAATTCCTCCTTTCACGAAAGAACCAAGCACATCAAAATTAATTGCCACATAGTTCGTGAAAAAACGCAAATTGACCTTGTTAAACCTTTACCCATTTCGACCCATTCTCAATTGGCCGACATTTTCACCAAAAATCTTGCCTATCCTCGATTCACTTTTTTTTATCCAAAATCTTGGTCTCATTGACATATTTTCTCCCAAGTCCAGTTTGAGGGGGTCTGTTACAAATACTAAGGGAGCCAATCAGGGAGCCAATCAAGGAGACAATCAAGGAGCCCATCAAGACCATAATCAAGGGAGAAAATCTCTCATTTATTTGATTGTAATTAGTATAAATTTATTCTCTTCCGTTTTATTCATATGTAAATATGTATATATAGGTGATGTATTGTAAACATTTCACAATCAATCAAAGACATTCTTTCTTTTACATAATATCTCCACTATTAATATTTCTTCAAATGATCAACTCAACGCATCATCCGTCGCCAAATTTCTTGGAGGAACTTTTAAACTCATCATATGACACCGAACTCTTTGGACTAGTTTCCTTCACTCGGTCGCCTAATAGTCAATGAATAGGTTCAACTCAACTTGAAGAGATGATTAATTCGATTTGAAGCGTAAGAGGAGCGAGTATTTCAACTTCAAGCTTTTGGAATGACAACAAAGACTTCCACTGCAAGACTAAGAGCAACGAGGGTCCCAACTTCAACTTTGATGCCAAGCCTCAGTGCGACGAAGACTTTGAAAAAGTGACAACTTCGACTTCAACTTCGACTTTGAAGAAGTGAAATCTTCAAATTCAAACCCCTTTACACTTTTAAGAAAAGCGACAACCTCAACCTCGACTTCACATTTTAGAGACAAGAAACAACTTCGACCTCGAGTTCAAACTTGAAGAGAAGCGACGACTTCGACCTCAACTTCACACTTTGAAGAGAAGCAACGAGGACCTCAACTTTGAAGAAGCGAAAAGTTGAACTTCAAACTTTGAAGATGTGCTGACCTCGACTTCAAATTCCATAGTGGCGACGACTTTGACTTGTGACTTTGAAGTGGAGAAATCCTCGATTTCAATCATTAAAGTGACGACGATGACTGAAGACTTGCTCTAAGTTAAAGGAATGATTTTCTATTTTAAGGGGATGAGTGAACTTACGATTTATTTTCAGGTTGCGTACTTATCTGAAAGAAGAATCTGGATAATTAAGTCATAACAATAGTTTAACTTTGATGATTTGATTTGAGTATCTTGCAGTTTAAGCTTGTTCGATATGGAGCATTGACATGTGATTTTCACCATGTAGTTTCAACTCGTGCATGAAGGAGAATTTTGACGATTTGACTTCAAGAGGTTAGTTAGTTTAAAATATGTCAAGGAGTAAATTGCAGTTTATACTCGTGCGTCAAGGATTATTGATTTGTTGACCTTGAATTGTAGTTTAGACTCATGCTTTAATGAGTAATTAATTTTGTCATTTATACTCGTGCAGTGAAAGAGCATTGACTTGTTGACTTAATAAGGTAGTTTAGACTCGTGCTTTGAGAAGGTTCTTGATTTTACTATGGAGTTTAAGCTCGTGTAGCAATGAGCATTTGGTGACTTCATTCCAAGATATATAGTTTAAACTCTTATCAAGGAGTGACTTGCAGTTTAAGCTCATACGTCAAGAAGCATACCGACATCATGCTTCAAGCAGTTAGATAGTTTAAATTCTTATCAAGGAGTAAATTTTACTTTAGGATCGTGCGTCCAGGAGCATTATACTTGTTGATTTATTTGAAGGATGCAAAGTTCGAATCCAACATTGACTTGTCGCCTTGCTTAAGGAAGATTGATCTCCTTATTCATGATTTTGATTTGATTTATTTGAACTTGGCTCTTGAATTGATGTTTTGCTCCCAATGTGTCGATGCTTAACTATATATCATGAGCACGAGTGACTAACTCTTCAAACATCTTTGGAATAATTCCTTTAAGGATGTATTGCAATTCTTAATGCATTCATTGAATACACATTCCTATGGTTAGGGGTGTCAATCGAGCTATGTGAGCTGAGCTTGGCATAGCTCACGCTCAGCTCACATAAAAATTCAAAAGCTCACGCTCACGCTCAGCCCGGAAAAGCTCATAAACCTTAAGCTCACGCTCAGCTCACATTTTAACACGAGCTCGAGCTTAGCTCACGAGCTTCCCAAGCTCACTTATATTAGCGAAGAAAACGAAAATCCTGTCTCAAGAATAGCATAATACAATGAGCCTTAAAACTAAATTTGGACAAGAATACACAAAAAGAAGTAAAAGTTTCATAATTGTTTGATATGCTAATAAAAGGAGTCTTATATAAAAAAAACAAAAAAACAAAAAACAAGAGAATCCATACACTTAAAATTTTAACAAATGATAAATTTGCAAATTTCAAGAGATTGATTTAATTCCATTGTTGTCGGTGGCAATTCCAATTTTGAGAATCCCATTGAATTATTCTACACCATCTCACTTTTTGTTGTGATTCATCCCAATGTATTTTTTACCGTGTTTTCCCACGCTGTCTTTTCCTGTTTTCTCTCTTCCTTTAACTTTTGTATCTGTCTCTCTCCTATTGTAAGACTCCTTTAATATAATCTCCTTTCTACCCAAAAAAAAGATTATTGAGTTAATCCACACATTATAATTATAATGTATATAAGTTTTTTTTAAATTAGTATTATTATTATATATATAATATTTTAATTATATTAATCTTATTCGGGTTCGAGCTTTTTTCGGGCTGAACGGGGTCAAGCTCACGCTCAGCTCACATAAGAAGCGAGCTTGAATATTAAGCTCACGCTCAGCTCACACTCACATTACCTCAGCTCACGCTCACATTTTTTCGAACTATGTGAGCCGGGTTCGGGCCGGCCCGAACTCGTTGACACCCCTACCTATGGTTGATGCCTCGCTTAGATGATCTCTACAATTGAGGTTTAAATTTCTCCATCTGTTGATGTAGTCTATCACCGGCTCGTCCTCGAATTGACAAGAGTTAGTCAACTTCAGCATGCTAACAACTTGGCACTTGTTAGAGAATCAACTGAGGAACTCTTATTCTAGTTGCTCTCAACTATTAATGGAACCAACTTCAAGATTCGTGTACCCATTGAAAGAATTTCCTTCGAGAGACCGCACAAATTTCTTGACAAGAAGATCTTTACAGGTCCCAACATTGTTGCAAGTCTCGACGAAGTGAGTTGCATGCTACTTGAGATTTCCTGTTCCATCAAAGGTTCAAATCCCGAGTGTTGATATTCAACCAACATAAACAATTTATTGATCGTTTGGGAGTAAGGTTTGACATATGTGAGAAGAGATTTGTTGCCCTCTTCATGTTTTTCTTTGATGGCTTCCATGGTGACTTCTTTCATTTTATTGACAATAATCAAGCATTAATAGAGATATGTGATATCTCGAGTCTTCTTTGAGATCCCCACTTTTTCTTGACTCTTTGGTTCCTTGGGAGGAGATTTACATGCTCCGCTATTCTCAAGTAGATTCCTCAATGAGTGACGGAATGCCCTTGACCTTCGGAGTTCTTTGTGCGTTCTTCAACCGGCTTTGTTAAATGCTTCAATTGTTCTTCTATACTTAGTTTGTTGGTCATGTTGACAAGCTACTTGAAGATGGAGCCCGGAGTTAAAATCTACTTGAACTTTGAATAAAAGAGATGGGAGGCAGAGATTGTCCCACCAGGCATGCCAAAATTTGTAAGCGAAAAATATTCGAGTTTGCAAGAGACAAGCTAAAATGAAACAAAGAATTTGTTTATTAAATATTTGAAGTGGCTACAAAATCACTGGAAAATTCTAATTTGGTAGGAAATATTTCGATCCTTCTCTTTAGAAAAATGTCAACTCGAGGGCTGGACTTTAGTGAAGAACGCTGGATTGTAGAGGCTTCGTGGCTTTTTATGATTCGCCGGATGATGATTGCGGAGAACGCCTTGAAGACCGCAAAGGATGCCTTCAATTCAAAGAAATTCGTTTTTGTAGATCTTCGAATTTGAGGTAGACAGTTGTTGCTGATATTGGAATTTGAAGAAGACATTTGAAGAGCTCTGGATCTTGAGATTCTTCAAATCTCTGAGTGCCTTCTTGTGTGATTCAAGCTTTAGGGGAAGACCCCTATTTATAAGCGGAGATAGAGCATTAGATCGCTTGTTGACTAAGAAATTTATACTTGTATCAGGTTGAACCAATCTTTGTTAAGGGTGCCCTGATATAAATTTCATTATTTAAGGGAGTTTTTGTTTAATTATATTTTTTTTAGTTAAGATTAAATAAATTTAATTTATTTTCTATAAAAATTATTTTCTACAAAAATTATTTTCTACAACCATTATGAGGATATTTAAACTGTTTAAAGCCAATAACTTTTTTTTGCATTTTTCAATCATCATCGATTCAATACACAAATATAAGACTCTTGAGTACAAACCTTCCAACTTATAAGCATTACAAGCTAAAGTAAATTTGCATGAAGCAATCATTTTTTTTATTTCCTCATACACTCCAATAATTTTAGCACACAAAGTTGATCTACGAATTCTTTTATAAACGGGTTGCATGTCTGCTTGCAACATTCTAACAATTCTAAGATTTCCGGCTACACTAATATACATATTACAACAATCTACCAATTTACATATCTCATTTTTAGCCCTATCATTATGACAATGCCAATTAGAAAGTGATAGTCCGGTTGATGCATCAAGTTGTTATTGACTAATAAAATGTATTAATCATTCCTTGTGTACATTTTCAATGTCTTTTAAGTGTTCTCGTCCCCCAAATTTTTTGAGACATAACAAACCACAATGTGTACATTTAGCTTTTGAACTAACGACATTCTTTTCAAATACATGTTTTACAGTTAAAGTCAATGCCTTATTAGTGTCACACCTAGGGATGGAAATTTGACCCCTGACCCGTTGACCCGCCCTGCCCCAACGTCTTTTGGGCAGACCCGCCCTGCTCCGTATAGAGAACGGGGCAGATCAGACCCGCCCCGCGAACGGGGCAGATCGGGCATGATTTTTGTGTTTACCCCGCCCTGACCCGTCCCGCCCACCCACCCATGTAATATTATTATAGAAATGAAAACCTAATCCTAATATAATTCCTTTCAAGTCCACTCTCTCTCTTCCTCTTTTCTTCCAGATTCTTCTCTCAGACTCTCACGCTCTTCTTCTTCTTCTCCTATCTTCTTCGAGATTTTTCAAATGTTTGATTTTTTTTAACAGCAGGAACACCCCAATCGCCAATCGGAAGACCAAATGGAAGAAAAATGTTTGATTTTTTTTGAATCTTTGAAAAAGAAGAAGAAAAATATTTGATTTTTGTTTGAATCTTTGAAAAAGAAGAAGAAAAATGGAAGAAAGTGGTAATATTAGTGATTTTTTCTTGATTTTTGTTTGAATCTTTGAAAAAGAAGAAGAAAAATGGAAGAAAGTGGTAATAGTTAAATAAAGTGCTTCTTGTTCATATTTCTCCATTGGAGACAAGGTATTGTCAGCTTCACCATGAATTTGTTATGAGAATTCCACAAAAACCCAAAAAATATATACTCAAAAGAACAAAGGCAAAAGAGAACAAAGACAATTGCATGAGGCGGGGCGGGGCGAGGGGCAAAAATATCTGATCCGGGACGGATCACGGGGCGGGGCAGGGCAGGTATGGTATTTGCGATATCCGGCCCGATCTTCCCCATTGCCATTCCTAGTCACACCCCGTGTCTTGGAGGTGACCTGACAACATCTCATTTTCCAATGAGATACCGAACCCAAAGATAACTTAGAAATAAATATACTTCCATAAATATCAAAATGAATATCATCTTACATATTATCCAAGCTTAAGGTAAATGTCAATACATACTATATGTTCATACAATCTATTACAATTTAATGTATCCTTTATTCATCATCCTCGTCCTCGGTAGCCACCTTTTATATAGTCCACATAACCATCTGCAAAATAGAGTAAGGTATTGTGATACACTAGCCCAGTAAGGTTCAAACACCCTTGGGATGAAGCATCTTAGACTCGAAAATGTTTCCCGATTTCCTAAAACATGAAAACATAACTTGACTTGATTTAAGCATAAAATATCATCAATGAACTTGAAGTAATACTCAGAAACAATAAGTACCTTTACAACTTTCAAAATAGACTTGAAAAGAGCACAAAAAATCCCATTGGTCAGACCCCCACATGATAGCCTCAGAATATGCACCATCTAGACCAATCGTCTGCAAAATCTCGGACGAACATAAGTCACATTAGGTCGACCGACGAGTTGTTTGGAGTTCAGGCAGTAGCCCAAGTATATCCCTCCGGACGATGCACCTCTGCCTCCGGTCGACCGACATGGTCGTCCGGAGTTCAGAAATTCCATTTTCATGTGCTAAATAAATAACAAAGGAAATACCATTTTCTTAAATTCTGACCAAACCCAGAAAATACATATTTTGACCATAAACACATACACCATACATACAAACATGCCAAAACCAAATCATTTCATATCCAACCCTTGTACATAAGATTTAGGATATGAGCACTATGATCAATCCATAACATTCATACAAAGTAAACCATATTAGACACTAGAATACTGATTTTATCATGCATCTCATTATTCACAATCAAATTCAATTGACTAATTCCAACTCTATAGAACTACTTCTAACAGTCTTAACTATCTCACCCGTTAGGGACATGCCATGAATATCATAGGTTCGGGTATAAACCCCCCGGTTCGATGGGGCCATGCGTTTATAGATACATTCCATTATGTCATCGCTCACCCTTGTGAACTCCACAATATTTGTTAGCATCCCCAACTATTATACCTGTCGGGGAAAGGGCCATGGACATATAATGTCATATCATATCATATCACGTCATCACGTGCACCCGGGTATCTGCGGAACATGAGAAAGAATTAGAATGCATCCCGCTATAGAATCTTTCCCAGCCAATGCATCCCGCTATAGAACTCTAGATTGGGAATGTAACTAGCACATATACAGAAAATCCCACAACATACACATAATCAATTACAAACGCAGAAATATGTGACAACCAAACGATTTCATGCAATTCATAATTCAGAACACTTCATCCGATTTGATGCAATAAAAATGATGTAGAAATCCATTTCATCAAATATCGCAATTCAATAGAAATACCATTTTCATATTTTTGGGACTGAAAATACAAGAGTGTAAGAACCTTACCTTGATTACTTATCACAAACTTCAAAAGATTACACTTCTTCCATTTTCCCGGAATTCTCAACACTACACACTGAAATTGATATCTCTAAAACTAGTCGTTGGAATCTAATCTCCACCGTTCATAATTGAGTCTTAGAAGTCCTCTAACCGTGTTTAAAATTTGGGGATGATTAGAGCACAATCGCTATGTCTTCCAAAGGTTTCAAACGTATTATTTAGGATTTCCAGAATTCTGTTTCTTATTGGTTTTTTTCTCTTTTCTTTCTCTTCATTTTTTTAATTCTAACCTATGTTTGAGCCCCACGTGTTGCGCGATTTTTCTTGCTTTATTTCAAAAGACATTATATAAATAATTTAAATTAAAGTAAAGTTCCATATAAGGTCAACAAATATGTTTGAAGTCTATCAAAGTTTTATGTGAAATGGCCTTTAATAGATCTAATCACATTTATGCCACATATACATGTTAGCTACTTGATCATTGATAATATCTTGGAGAAAAATAAGATCATTACTCTATTATAATAATGTAAAAAATACCAAAGAAAAGAAAACAAACCTTGAAAATCATGCTAAATGTCAAGTTGATTATAGTTTTTTTTCCTCGATGATAGGTGAAAAAAAAACAAAGAGAATGTTATATAGGAATTTTACCTGCATATAATTCAAGATTGTCTTTCACTTGGAACTTTGACTCATTTGTTCGATGTACTATTTTTCGGAAACACTATTTTTCAACACAATATTTTCCTATAAATTTCATAAAAGATACATTAAAAACAATTGCAAATAAATAGATTTCAACCATACCAATTCTCTTGTCACTTACACTGATCGAAGCAAGTTGTATCGACGACAAATATTCTTAATTTTGGTGAGATTAGAGATTCATATGCATATTGGTGAGAGGAATTGATTCACATTTGGATTTTATAGTGGAAATGGAAACATTTGAAGTTCCCGATTTGAATAAGATTTGGAAGAGTTTTGAGTTGGAGGAATGATAAAAGTTTTCTTAAATTAAGAATGGGAAGAGTCCTCCAAAAGTTAAGAAGACCTTTTGTTTTCCTTCCATTCGAACTCAAATTAAATTTATTGTGTATATAATTTATTATAACATCATAGGATTTAAAAGGTGATAACAAATTAATGAGCTAAAAAGGTTATGAAGTCTAAGAGTTTAGAATAATATTAAATAGTTAAAGATATTTATAACATCATAGCATCTTAAAAGGTGATAAAAATTAATGAGTTTAAAAGGTTATGAAGTCTAAGAGTTTCATAATAAGATCCATTAAATATATACTACATAACCATAGTATATATTTACTTGATCTCTAAAATTCTCTAAAATTAATAGCATTAACTAGAGTTATTTACTTGATCTCTTAGAATAGCTATATTTCTTAGCTATATATAGCTCATGAGCAATAGCTAAACTACTATAACTAAATATTGAGTTCCATAGCTATCTAAAGCTTCAATTTATATTATTAGCTAATGAGACATTACATTTTCGAGAGTGATCAATGCTTACATTGCCACATGTAAGTTTTTCATTGGACCATGAATCTATAGAATGCCAAATGTCGTCACCACAACCTTCTGCCCCAACTTGGCCTAACTTTATATATTATACATTTCCCAAAAGGTTGCAGCAATTCCCTTACATACCATTTCAAAACTCCTAACTTCTCTTCTCCTAACAAAACTACAACTAACCAACTTCTATCTTAGCACTTAGGTCCTACTATTTTATTTTTATGTCATTACGCCCCTAATACTTAACAAATAAAAAATTAAACACATAAAACAAATATAACACACATAAAAAGATTACGGGTATCACAATTAGATCCGCCATAAATTTCAGGGGTGCACTAGTTGGAATAGGATTAGTAGAGGGAGAAGGACTATATGGATTAGTAGTGGGAGGGGGGAGGAGTAGGATCAACATCATTTTTGGGAGTTAGGGAATCTAGTGTAAACGCATACTCAACGTGAAAAATGTTTCCATAGTTTTACATTTTTCTGAAACGTTTTTAGGTGATACTTTTTTTAAAAAAAAATGAATTAACTAAGAGAGAATGAAATATATGAAGAAAAAAAATCAAAGTAAGAAAGAAACAAGATAGAAATTATATTAAGAAATTAAATATCTAAATATGGTGAATCAAATAAACTCATTAAATTTGAGTACTAATAAGCAATAACGTAAAAACATAAAGAGAGATACACTAATTAGAATGATAAAATTCATGAAAATGAGGATGGGGAGATGTTCCACGGACTTCATTTCCACAAATTCTTTTTTTAAAAAAGAAAACATCTGTTGAAAAATTCAAATGGCTAAATTGGATAAGTCACTGGGACGGCGAGTTTGGCATTTTTATGACGGGTTGGGGCGAAATGACCGCGAGTCAATGGCTAGTTTTTTTTTTTTAGTTTAAAGTTGGGTCGTTCTGAGCTGGGTTCGAAAAAGGGAACCCCTTACCCAAATTGGCCCACCCACTCAACCAGCATGTGACCAAGTTGGTCCCTGGTTTTGACTAGGTACGAAGTGGACCGGGTTTGACCGTTCGGGTTCGTTCTGGCATTGAACTGGGCCGACCTACATGCCATTTATAATTGGGGATTTGCATGGGCTTGGCCCGTTTTTCCCGAGATCACTGGCAATACTAGCACCTGAAAAGTCGGTATAAACATTTTTGTCCCATAACGGAGTCCCCACTTCGTCCCCGGGAGCCATAACGGAAGTGGGACTTCCGCTATGGGCCGACGTGCGCTTTTCCCCACGCCAGTAGTGCCACGTGGCCATAACTGAAGTCCCACTTCCGTTATCGTCCTAACGAAGTGGGACTTCGCTATGGGCTCCCGCTTTTTTTTAAAAAAAACCCTTCTTCTTCCCCCACCGCGTTTTGCAAGCAAAAAGCTCCCAAAAAAAAACCACCCCCTCCCTCCCTCCGCCGCAGCCCACTCCTTCCCACCGCCGCCGCGGCTGGCCCCGAGGTGCCGCCGCCACCGCCGCCTCCACCGCCACTCTCTCTCTCCCCATCAACATTTTGTCTCTCTCCCAAATTTAAATTTGGAGGTATACCTTTTATTTTTTTAATTTTATTTAAGTGTATTTTATTTAAGTTTACTTCTATTTAATAATGTATTTTGTATGTATAGTTTTGATATTTTTTGTTTTCTTACTAATTGTATATGTATATATATTTTGTGAATTTGAAATTATTATGGACTAAAATTGCAATTTTGTGAATGTGATATCCTTATATATTGTAATTGCAATTATGTGAATTTGTTTTTTTTATGGACTTGAAATGCAATTTTGTGAATGTGATATCCTTATGTATTGTAAGTGTATAATGTGAATTTGAAATTCGTATGGACTAAAAGTGCAATTTTGTGAATATGATATCCTTATGCATTGTAGTTGCAATTATGTGAATTTGATATTTTTATGGACTTGAATTGAAATTATGTGAATGTGATATCCTTATGTATTGTAAGTGCATAATGTGAATTTGATATTCTTATGGACTAGAAGTGCAATTTTGTGAATTTGATATCCTTATGCATTGCATTGTAGTTGCAATTATGTGAATTTGATATTCTTATGGACTTGAATTGCAATTATGTGAATTTGATAGTATTACGTAGTTTAATTGCAAGTTTTGAGAATATGCTGTCCTTATTATTGACAAAAATCGCACAGTTTTTGTTACAGATGGCTTTTCCTGCCCACCTTATGCCCTAGTCCCGTACGATCCCGAGCAGTGTTGAACAAACACACGTCACATAGAGCACTTAGGATTTGGGGCGGGGATGTAGTCCTAGACAGGGGTTTGAAGGTCATTAGCAATGACGGGCATTTTTTTGACGCATACCAACGCGAGGGCAACCAGAGAGTGATAGATCTCATTGACAATTTTGGTTTCGGGGGTTGTTGTCGGATAGGTAAGATTAAGATAGACCACGACCGATCACCGCATTAGTAGAGCGGTGGCGGCCCGAGACGCACTCATTCCATCTGCGGTGCGGTGAGGTCACCATCACCCTAGAGGACGTAGGCTGCCTCCTAGGACTGCCCACCGGGGGCCACGTGGTGACGTGGGACGAGGACTACAACATGTCCAAGGGTCAGTGGATTGAGCGTGTGGACCATATCCTAGGTTTCGCCCCCACCGAGCTCTATTATGGCAACGCCCTCGACCTTGCAGGGAGGTGTACGCCCACATTTCGAGCCCCCTAGCCGAGGATGCCACGCACC
Source organism: Vinca minor (assembly GCA_026122235.1). Classification (NCBI taxonomy): domain Eukaryota; kingdom Viridiplantae; phylum Streptophyta; class Magnoliopsida; order Gentianales; family Apocynaceae; genus Vinca; species Vinca minor. The sequence continues at coordinate 95,542 of JAOCZM010000196.1, forward strand.
TCGCGGTTGACCAGCTGGGCCCGGGCCCCGATTTTCCCTGTGCATGGCAGCTTTTCCTCTTCCCGGATAAGTCCGGTCGCGAGGGAACATGCGCTATCTCTTGCTCATCGGGCCGACGGGGACCTCACCCATGACCAAGCATTCTCGGGCTGGCGCCGCCCCTGTCCCTACCTATACCGCCACATGTGCATCTCTCGCACGAGCCGACTCTAAGGACATAGTCGGCCGTTGCTCGTTGATCCGTGTTTGTGTAATTGTCAATGAATATTTTTTATTGTTTACCCGCTAATTTTTAAATAATTGATGATTAATGTGTGTTTGTTTGTACCAGCTTGTGGGCGTGGGAGCGCATTTCATTTCTCGAGCCTGCGAACCTGGGGAGTGATTATGAATGAACCTCCCGCGGACGGCCGAGCGTGACGGGGCGCGTTGGAACACCGCCCTGGAGTTTCAAGAACGCGCCGAAATCTCAGCTGACGGTAGCTTTCATGACTCAGCTTGACCGACCGACTTGACGCTCGGGGGGTAAGGTTTATCGTATTTTTCGTGTGTTTGTTTTTATTTGCGCAATTAATTCCCTCGCTAATGTACAATTTTTTTTTACAGCTCATGTGGAGGCCGTACTCGATCGGGTTATCGCTGCTCGGGTCTCACGCGATGACGGATTCCTATCCACCTCGCTTTCGGGCCCGCACGCCACTCGTGTGTTTCGAGTTGGTCGAGTTTCACATGCCGACCGGGTTGCTAGGCAATCCCGGGTTCCAAAGCAGTGATACCAGCCCCATCGGTGGCGGAGGGTACGACTGCAGGGCGTAGACGCCCACACCCACATGGCGGGGCCGACTATGAAGTGGGCGGGGAAGCACGAAGACTACATAGCCATGTGGGATGCCCGACAGATTGCTCAGCTAACGCTGTCTCGGCCCACGCGTAATGTGATCTTACCAACCCGTGAGTACATGGATTGGTACAATCTCATTACTGCACCTCCTTACAAACCCACGCAACAAGGATGCCGGGTCCACTCCCGATGGGCATTCAACCCATCGCGCCTTTCCGAGGACATTATTGTAAGTTTTGTATTTTTGTTTGTGTACATTGCTTTTTCCTTGTTTATAATATACCGACACGAGAATTGATGTTGCAGGGCGGATGCGAACAGATCGATACTAACGGAGCTCGATAAGTCGGCTTCCAACTCAATCGGCCACTATAGGTCCCTAGTCTCCCGGGCTTCAAAGACAATCAAAGAGGCGTTCGTGGCGGCCGGGAAGTCCCCGACTCGCAGATCGAGAGCCGCGGATGTGGCGGAGTCGGGCGGTTTTGGGAACCGTGACGCAACCGAGAGAACCCGCTCCGGCCCGGCCTCAAAGAGGAAGGCAAGGTACGCGGAGGCAACGGGATGCCGCAGCGGGAGGACTTGAGCGCCGAGGCGACTACGACAGGGCCACAAGCGGCCACCGATGCCCGGGCTGCACGGCGCTAGATCCGAGACAGTCCCCAGCACATACACGCTTCCCTAGCCCAGTCGACGTACTCCACCCCTTTTGAGTACCAATTTGCATCACCCGGTACTTTATCACCGAAGTTTTCAGACGGCAGGGGATCCCGGTGCCGGCCGTCTACATCTCGCACAGCCACGGCTTCTACTCGGGAGGGACGCCATCGACATGCTCGCACATCATCGACCACAGCGAAGAGACTCCGCTGCCGATAAACCCCGAGGAGCGGATATTTATCGACCACGAAGGCGCGGAGGTCATCTCAACCAATTTTGGTAGCGCCGTGCGGGTGAGAGATGGCAGCCTTTACTTCCTGCGACCGGCCCCGAAACACACCGTTCCTTACACACCTTCGTCGCCGTAGATAGGGTTTCATTTACGTTGTTTACATTTCGTTCATTGTAGTTACGTAGAATGTTATTTATTTTCCGTTGTAAAATATTATTACGATAATTCTGTTGCTTGTTTTTTATTAATATACAATTTATTTATTTATTGCTCATTTTTTAGTACGTATTGTGTTTTGCAAATATTATTTATATATAATACAAACACCTCTGAAATAAAAACTCTGAAAAAAAAACCAAGTGTTTTGGGCAAACACACTGCCAGTTCATAACGGAAGTCCGATTTGCTCCCTGGGTCCATAACGAAGTGGGACTTCCGCTATGGACCTCGGACTAAGTCGGACTTCCGTTATGGTCCCCGCCAAAAAACCTACTATTACCCTAACTTTTGTCCGTGACTTTGAGGACGGAATTGCCACTTCCGTCCCTCAACTTCCAAAGAAATTTGCAGGCATGTAGTCACTTCTCGCTTTTGCTTTTTGACTCAAAAAATATGTCCGAACGGTTTTGTGAATTCCGTGCGCATTTATGACCGGGTTTTCTGAGACTTGTCCAATTTCTCACCACATCTATAAATAGCCCTCCAAACCTCTCCACAAATCTCAAACCTTCTCAAACCCTTAAAAACCCTATCCTCAGTATTACTAGCTTTGAAATTTTTATTTTTTTTAAAAAAAACCATATTAGAATTAATGGCCAACTTTCCCAAATTTATGCAAAAAGAAATGCGTCAAAAATACAGGGGATGTTGATTTTACTAGAGAATGGCCAAATCGAATACGAGGAGGTTTTAATAGAAATTTGTTATGATTTCAGTGATGCGAGGTTACCCCGGAGAAAAACGTTGGTCCGATTGCTACAATGAAATTGTTTACTGAATTAATTCCCGTGACCGGGGACAATTCACAGCTACGATGATCGACGCAATCCCTAGCAAAACTGCGTAGGCGGTTTTGGGATTTCAAGCGCTCACCCACAAATCATGGTTCAAGTACGACTGAAGGGACGAACATTGTTGACTTGGGACGGCGCCGAGGCCCAGTGGGCGGAATACGTTGCAGTAAGTTGCATGTAATGATAATACACTCGTATTAACCGTATATTTTCATAACTAAATGTTTATTTTGTATAACTCTAATTTAGGCTAATCCAAGGGCTAAGCGGTATAGAAGAAGTGGCGAAGTTTTCTTTATCCTTCTCTGCCATATTTTTGGGTACGAAGGAAGGGGATTTGTGGACGAAGCTGGACAATGTTCAACATCTCCTGAAGAGGTAACTTTGGAGGCTCCCCCTGAATACACGATGTACGATGCATCGTCAAGCAACAAGATTTGACTTGGAAAATGATTGAGGCTAAGTTTCAAATATTTAGGGTTTGACTAACCTGAACTTTGTATTTTTTTAATGTTCGATGTAATTTTATTTGTATGAAGTTAATGGAATTGTCGGTTATTTTATTTTTTGAAAGTTCCGAAATGAGCAATATTTAAAAAATAATTGAAACTAATTATTATAATATGAACACGTATGGAAATAATTAGTAGGACAAGGGGAGAGGTTTTTGAGGTGTTAGTTAACGATTTATTATGAAATTGGTCAGGTCTCCTAAAATTGGTCAAGAATGCGAACCAAACCGCAAGAAACCGCTTTGGCATTTTCATTCAATAAAGCAAAAGTGAGAAGTGACAATAGCTCGCAATTTGAGGACTGAAGTGGCAATTCCGTCCCTCAAATTGCGCTGGGACCAAAAGTACAATTTTTGGGAAAAATCATGTCCCTGTTGATAACTGAAAGCTGGGACTTCCGCCTTGGAGCCATAACGGAAGTCCCACTTCCGTTATCAACCGGCAAAGTGGTTTTGCCCTTTTGCCGCAAAAATTCTCTATAAAATTTAATACCCTCCCATCCATTCTTCATACTCCAAACACCATTTTCCATATTATTTCGTCTAAACACCCTCATATTTCCTCAACCCCTTATTTCGCTTTTGCTTTAAAATGGCACTCGAATGTCCAATGAGATTGTATTTACATTTCGACCACAATATAGTTTACTGAATATGGGGGTTACCCCTGCTTTCGCCGAGCCTAGCGAAAAAAGTTTTGAAGTTATACAAAGGATTTCATTCGGATAACTTTGCCATAGAATATGTCGCCGCAAAGCGAGTCGAGCTTTGTATCGTCAATGTTCGACTAATAATGATCCGTCCCATTCTTCATGCCGACGCTCAACATGGTGGCGTATCGATGTTGTAAACCTTAATGAGGAAGAAGGTTTAGAGAGTTTGTGGGGAATCCAAACGGATTTCAAACTCCGACGGATTCATGTTGGTGCCCCTGCTCGAACCTCGTGCAGAGACATTCGGGGATAGCTTTGTAATACCGACAACACATTTTGCACTCGAGCCATATTTTGTTCCGCAACCATATTTTTTCTGAGCCAAATCCATTACCAAATATGCCCCCCACCGTCTACTTACGAACCCTCTAATGATAATTCGCTCATGGATTCTTTTGGGTCCAATATCCGACATTGACGGCGCTTTCGAAACGGAAGACGACTTCGCCGACGATAGTGCCGGAGACCACGAGGACGACGGGGTCGAGGAAGACGCACAGGGTGTAGCGGAAGATGCCAACCCCGAAATCCAACAACAAACCGGTGGACTAATGACTGAAGAGGGGACACAAGAGCCTGAACCGACTCCTCTACTACTGCTGCGGCCATTCCAGAATGGAATGTTCCATCGCACGGTAACTATGCAAATTTTTGCCTCGTTGGAATGATATGGGTTCCATGGAACCAGCTCTGGAATCACATACGGTGGACAAAAAATTAAAACATGGAATCCCAATATTCCAGAAATTTGCTTGGGGATGCAATTCAAGGATAAACGCGAGGCAATGTTGGCTGTGAACGTGTGGCATGACAAGGTGGCATTAAGGGAATGGAAAAGAGAGAGGAGCAACAAACAATGGTTCAGCGGGGTCTGTAGAAATTCAACCGAAATTGCCCGATGCAGTTGGTACGTTCGCGTAAATCATAGCAGGGTGGATGGAATGTGGAAGGTTACAAAGCTTAACCAGGGCCACTGCTGCTTGATGGACCAGAACAAAAAACGCAACATGTCCTCCAGCTACATCGGGGTAAAAATTCTACACCTTGTTCAGGCAGATCCTGAAATATCTGTTAAATTGATTAGGGCTGCTTGTACCAATGATATGAATTTGACTTGTACCTATAGAAAAGCTTGGTATGCCCGCAGAAACGCTATAGAAACACTTTTTGGTACTTGGCATTCAACTTTTCAGGTACTGCCGCATTATATCCGGGCATTAAAAGATTCAAACCCGGGTATGATAGTCAAATTTCTCTACCACCCTCGAGAAACCGATAATGGGCCGAAGGTGTTCAGGGTCATTGTTCTGACTTTTCAACCGTTGGTTGACGGTTACCCGTGGTGCCGCCCATAATTTCAGCTTGATGGGACACACCTTAGGGGGAATTATAAAGGGACTCTCCTGGTTGCAAGCACTCGGATGCTAACAACCGATTTTACCCTCGCTTTTGCGCTGGTCGATTCGTAATCATCTTTGACTTGGACGTGGTTCCTTAGTCACTTGAGGGAACATGTTGTCAAAGACCTTCAAGTGTGTCTTATCAGCGATCGTCATGCCGGCATTCTTAGTGCCGTGGCAACCCTCACCGGATGGCAACCCCCAAAGGCAGTGCACCGATACTGCCTTAGGCATTACAGGTCCAATTTCCACACTCATGCAAAAAACAAAGAATTGAAAGATTATGTGTGGATTGCTGCAAGCCAACCGAAAAAGGTTAAGTGCGATCTTTATCTAGAGCGTATAAAACAAAAAGATGAGGATGCGTTTAACTGGTTAATGCAGCAACCCAAAGAGTTGTGGACTCTGGCATACGACGGGGGAATGCGTTTCGGTTGCATGACTACAAACATGTCGAGGCGCTTAATAGCGTTTCTAAAGCAGTCTAGAGCGCCGCTTTGAAAGCGCTCGTGGAGATGATATTTTTTAAACTTGTACATTATTTTGACAAACACCGGCAAGACGCAAATGGTTGTCAAACGCCTTTCCCTAAGAGGATATGGGAGCAGTATTTCGCGTACGAAGAAAAGGCAGCAACTCTTCTTGTAAACCGACACCACATGGACCAAGGTATCTATAGGGTCATGTCCCGACATAGAGGACCCGGCCAAGGTGGAAAAACGTACACCCGGCCAACTTATCGCTCGTGGGTGTAGTCGTGATAAGTGGGTCGCTTATTCGGGCTCCATGCTCCCATGTCATTGCCGTGTCCAAATCGATAATGCAGTGATGCTTCTCGATTCATCCACCCCCGTCTATTCTCTCGAACATTATAGGAATACTTACAAGTCTATTTTATATCCCGTACTGATCCCGCTCATTGAGATCCCCCCTTTTGATTTGACATATCACCCACCTAACATGAAAGCTACGCAGTGGGTCGACCTCAAGGCGGAGATACCAAATGCCTATGGACACAGAGAACAGGGGCACTCAAAGTGGAAAAGAAGTGCGGCCACTGTAAGTCGAGTCGGTCACAACCGAAGACTTGCCCCCATGTTAGCACATCTTCAAAGAACCACCCCCCCACCCTCCACAAGTAATTGTATTTAAATTCTCCGAATTGTAATAGTTTAGAATTTATAAAATTGTTGTGAATGTTCTCGATTTTTCCCGGTCTCAATTTCATCGAACATCTTACATTTCAAATACAAATTATTAAAGTTGACGTAATAAATCGAAAAAATCATCATTCCCTACCCGTAATCAAGGATATCGTAAGGGGTCGGATGAATTTTTACATGGTCACCCGGGTGTAATCTAGAAAACACAACAAACTCATCCCACCCCCAAAAAATAGTAATCAAATGCAGCCTTCGCCTCTAGTCACTTGCAGTGTCAATTTGTTACCGTGAAGGTCATGCATGTGTAGTACTTCTGGGGATTCCAAGCCGCATTCTAACACGCCATTGCATGTATTGCGGACATATCCACTGTACACGGGAAACAACATTACAACACATAAATGTAAAATGAACGATTTTAATACAAAAATTTTAATATTACAAAACGTACCGGTTTTGAAAGTCCCGAATATGTTTTGTAAATGTCTATTCGAAAACTCTGCCGGAAAAATGCCCCGTCTGAGGGATACGATAATTCACCCTTCGAGTAACCTATCCCGGCCCTCCCTTAACAAAAAATATCTAATACATTCATGGGTGATGGTATAAAATGAACTTTATTTGTGGGACGAAGATTGTTGTCACGCAAAAAATTGTTGCAAACCTCCGTCTAGGTAGTAGGTGTCATCTATTTTGTTTACATAAACGCACCATTGATTCCCATGGTCGTCCTTCAGATAGACAGAATTTGCTAGCCCGAGACCGGTTTGCTCCAACCAACTTGTGTACTTCGCTGGAAGACGCTACACATCCAAAATTATGAGTTAGATAGCTGAACACATTTCATACAATAAAAAATTACTCATTACAAAATACAATACTACCATTTTTCCATCGGTTTGATTTCCCGACCGCAATTGTAAATTGGTATCCCAAATACTCTTCCAGTGCCGGGATTCATTTCGCTATTCATTTTCAAAGCTAGTAATATGGAGGATAGGGTTTTTAAGGGTTTGAGAAGGTTGTATGTTGTGGAGTGGAGAGGTTTGGAGGGGTTTTTATAGATGTGGTTGGAAATTGTAAAATTATTTTTTTTATTGGACAAGTCTCCAAAACCGGTCATAAATGCACACGAATTTGCTAAAACCGTTCGTAATTTTTTTTTGGGTCAAAAAAGCAAAAGTGAGAAGTGACTACACGCTGCAAATTGGTCGGGAAGTTGAGGACGGAAGTGGGAATTCCGTCCTCAAAGTCACTGGACAAAAGTTAGGGGTTTTAGTAGGGTATTTTTTGGCGAGACCATAACGGAAGTCCCACTTCGTTCGGGCAATAACGGAAGTGGGACTTCCGTTATGGCCATGTGGCACTGCGCGTGGGGAAAACTGCCACGTCAGCCATAACGGAAGTCCCACTTCCGTTATGGCCCCGGGACGGAAGTGGGACTTCCGTTATGGACAAAAATGTTTGTCCCACTTTTCCGGGTGCCATGTTATGACTGATCTGGGAAAAACGGGCCAAGCCCATGCAAATCCCTTTATAATTATGAGAAAAGTGTTCTCAGTCGTTAAATCACTGATCCTATGGCTATGATTTGTTATGTACTTGCTGAAAAAAATCTCATTTCGCACTGGATCACGCCAACAACAATACAGTGTGTCCCTATTGAATCTCAGTATTTGTGTATTTATATTTTTATTCTAAGCAAATAAAATAAAATACCTGTATATAGATGCTTGGATATGTCTAGTCTCAAAAGAATAAATAAATATATTTAATTTAAGCAATTAGTTTTTTTTATTCATTTGATAAGCATAAGCAATTTCGATTATATATTTTTATCTCTTTTTTTATTATAAAAAAAATAAGAAAATATGGGGATTTGAGAAGTCGGAAAGCAGGTTTGAACCCAACATATCTACTACCAATCTCTACTACCTGAGAGTTGAGACCTCAACATTAACAACTAGGCTAAGGTCTCATTAGCATGTAATTTTGTTTAATAGAAGTATGGGTTATCAGTAGGTTTAGTTATCTATGATAAATATATACAAAAGGAAACAATTTATTTATCATATTACTTAAAAGTGAATACTTCATTCATTCCAAATTGGATCACCATTTTTCAAGGCTGTGGCAATCGCTTAGGGCCCTCACCTATAAAAAACAAGACCCTGAGCATATTCTAAAATATTCGGAGTAACTACAAATTTACTACAAGTTAAAAAAAAAAATATATTCTTCTTATGTAATTATATTATAACCGATTGAGGATTTTCTTTCACGGTAAGTGATTGACAGACTTTTTGAGTTATGAAAGAAGATTTTGACTAAATTACTCAAATTAATTGTATATTACTGTTAATTCATTTAAAATCAATCTTAAATTGTATTTACATATTTGTAAAAATAATGTTTTTCTAATGAGCAAATGCATATATTTTAGTTTCCATGCTTGGATTAATTTTCTTTGAATATATATCTTATTGACTATATCATTGAGAAATATTCCTAAATCTAATATGGTGAATCTGCTTAAGCCGTTGACAATTAGATAAAATGATTTGACAATAGATGCTAATGAAAGCTGTTATAATATCTTGATGATGAAAATTAATAAGTAATTTTGACGCTCATTAATACGTTAAAATTTTAGAATAGTACGATAAAAATAAAAAATTTAAATTTGACCTAATTTTTTGCCCAAGGCTCCAAATCACTAGACATAGTCATGTCACTTTCTATTTTAATTTGTCTGAAATGAATATCCACTTTCTTCAAATTAGTGTATTTTCTCTCTACACTTAATAACCAATCCTTATATTCAAGAGATACAATTTCAGTTAACATATGGATTCTCCTATATTGGTATAGATGATTAGTTCTTCTTTTTTACTCTTATTTTAAAGATTTTGATTCTATTAAACATAGACGAAATTTATCCCAAGTTAAATAGTTTTGCTTCTATATTCAAAACTATGTTTTAGGTGGATATTATGCTTTCTTTTGTACCTAGTAGATTGCATATAGCGACATACTTGTTTTGGGAATGCCTATAGAGCCACTGTATCTAGTGGGAGGGTACTTGTATCTATGTTTTGCGGGGAGTGCAAGTTTCAAGGATGAAACTTTGTAAGGAGGGAAGTGTGTGATACCCGGGACTTTTTGCTTACGTGTTGTATGATTTACATTTAATTTTACATGAATAATTATATTCCATGAATTTATGTGGTATGGAATGTGATTTGGGGCCAATTAATTGTTATGGCATGTTCTATGAGTTATATGTTGGGTACGTTTTGTTAAGGGGTGCATTTAATTATTTGGTAAGTTGAGAGACTTGGTATGGGTTTTAGGAAGTGTTGGGCCGCTTTGTAGAGTTTGAAAAGTCTTCTATAGGTTTTAGTGCTGTAAAAAGGAGGAATAACATACAAGGAAAGAAAAGAAGAGATGAAAATATAGTGCAGAAAAAGAAGGGCTGTGATTTTTTTTGGGGTTTGACATAACAAACAGAGTCGGAATTAAGCGATTTTTAGTGCGTTGGAAATACAATTGAAAAATCTACGTGTGAGTACTGACGAATCATAATTCTGAGTTGTATACAGAATGTAATTGCAATTTGAAGTTGATGTTTTAGGGTTTTTGGTGATTTCGGGAGTTTTGGTGATAAATTGCCTTGAATTGTAAGGATCTTTCACCATTGTTTTCCAGTCCTAAAATATGTATAAACTGTGGTTTCACTGAAATTACTAAATTGCCTTGAATTGGATTTTAATTCATGTTTTATTGCATTAAAATTTGGATGAAGCGTTAATGTTAATTGCATATGATCGCATGTCTAATAATTGGATTTGATGCGTTTGGTAATTTTTATGTGGTTGATCGTCCTATTTGGAGTCTATGTTTCATTCCCAATTACAACTTTTGTCTGTCGGTGATCCTATTCCAGGACATCATCAAATTATATCTGTTAAAAGTGCTCGGGAGCTCTAACTGTTATATTCTGACTCGATACCTAACGAGAATAAAAAGTAGGCTTTGTTCTGTTATGACTCGGTTCCTAACAAGAACAAAAAGTGGGACAGTTAACAGTTGTTGTGGAGCTCACAAGGGTGAGTGATGACATAACTGATCTGTGTTTAAACTTTGGCCTCGTCATTTTGAGGGTTAATATCTGAATCCATGTTAAGTACTCTTGCCCTCCTTAACAGGTGAATGTTAAGGGTTGTTAACAGAGTTTAGGGTCATACCCAGAAAACGAGCTCAATTGTGTGAATTATATGTGTGGAGTGATTGTTAGAATTATATTCGATGGTCTGACATGAATATCCGTTTGTATTGCATGAGTAGTTCATTGTGCTCATAACACGATTTCCGGTATGTTAGTGTCAGGTATAATGAATATAGTTTTGGCATGTTATATGTCTGTTTTGCATATGTTTTAATATGTGTTAGAAGGTCAAAAAGGGATGTTTTGGGTTGGTTTATTCGAAAATGCAGAAATTCACTCTCATTGTTATTTTCTACAGGAAAATGCTTGCTCTGAATTGCGGACGACATGTCCGCTCGACCGCATGCCTCCCCAGTCATCCGGAGCAAACTATTAGGAGCAGTTAGACGACTGTTCTTGGTCACTTCGGTCGACCAGGGAACTCTGTCTATTGTTCGTGGCTGGTTCAGACGACCTTCGGTCAACCGAACTCAGCTTCCTGTCGTCTGGAATTTTGAGCAAACCTTCTTTCTTGATCTCGTATGACCGGTCCGGTCGACAGGAGCCTTCGCATATCGTCCAGACCTCTCTTCTGTCTTTTTCTGTTTTTTGTTTTGGTTTCCGTTCCTTATCCGTTTTAAGTGTTCAGTTTATTGTTGTAAATTCTTTTATAAGTTATTTTTGTTAACCTCTTTAATAAATGCTTTGGGTTTGAGAAACATGTTTTTGAGTTATAATTGATGCTTCATTCTAAAGGTGATCAATGTTTACTGGGCTAGTTTAGTAGCTCACCTCTTATTTTTCCTTTTTTTTTTTGCAGATGAGTTCGTTGATGGTACCGTTGATGAGACTTATGACGAGGACTTAGAGTGATCTATGATGTAATAACTAGTTCAATTTTTCCTTTCGAACATTGTTGAACATTTAGTGCTTTCTTTTACGATGTAAGAATTTATTAATGATGTAACTTTCCTTTTAAGTTAATGGTATTGAACGAGGTTTTCCTTTTTAAGTTTGAAATTTATTTCGATTTGTTGTATTTCTGTATTGGGTTTGGTGTCTCATCGGACGAATGAAGCACTGACATGTCAACTCCATGTTACGGGAGGTGATTTCTCTCACAGGTAAACAAAAAGCAAAGCAGGAAAACTAAAAAGAGGAACACAACCCCATTGATGTAGAACTAGAAGCCAAAATCAAGAGAAATTTCAAATCAAAGAAAACTAACATGAAACGCACTACAATTACCGGCTCCCTTAGTTCTTACTTATGTAATTTTTCTTCTTATATACCTTGTTTTTCCAATAGTCACTTCGGACGAAGCTAGAAGTCATATGTCAGATGACCGAAATAGAAAACAAGATACGAAGGGATAAATCTAAACAATTTTTGAGAGGCAAGCTATAATATGTTAAATTTTTTTTTTTTTCACAATTTCTAAAGAAAAGGAAAATACTTTTCACGGAATATAAATTTTTTTGGAGATAATTTGATACTTCAAACATTTTGGGACATTTTAAATTCCACCATTTGTCAGTGAGTACTCAATATAGAGCAAAGGTATATTTGCTAATACACTCCAAGTCTCTGGTGGAAGTGAGTTGAGTCGACTCGTGAGTAGCTCACAATTCGATTCGATATTCGGCTCGACGAGATAAGTTCATGAGCTAAATGAGCGAACATGAGCCAAAATTTTTGGCTCATCCAAAATATGAGTCGAGCTTGAGCTAGATATAATTCGACTCATGAGCTGGCTCAATATATATATATATATATATATATATATATATATATAATGAAATAGTCGCACATACCCCTAAAAATAAGTAGTCTCGCACACCTTCTCAATAAAATAAATTGTGAAACCCCTAGAAATCTCTTATAATCTTCTCATCTTATCAAGTTGGAAGAGTTATTGATTCATATCGAGCTCTTTTGTCTTAAAATAGTTCAATAATTGATTTGTAGAGGGAATTGACTTTGAGTCACTTATGAAATTAAGAAGAAACTCAAGCTATATTACTACTTGTCTTTTATTATTGGTGATCATCACTTATTAGTATATTAAATACATTTTTTTATGACAATACTATATTTTCATCTTTTCGGGTGGAAGAATGTGCCACAGAAATTAAATTGCTTATATAAGAATGCTTCAAAGACTTTTATTTTTATTAATAAGGATTAGAATATTTGGTAATTAGAATTTTGTTGGTTTACATTGGTTTTATTTTATATATTGTTAAAAAAAAATCTTTTTTTTCGGAGTCATTACATATTATGATTAGTAAAGAGATATTAAACTTCTATTATATGTCATTGTGCTGAGAAAATATCTTAATTTATTTTGTATCACCTGCATATTAAACTCATACTATAAGTCACCGTATTTTTTTCTAAAATATATGTAGATAAATGAGATGAGTTGAGCAGCTCGTGAGCTGAATTTGAGCTGAGAAAATTAGCTCACATCAAATATGTTAGCCCTAAGGGCGATCGAACTCGGTTTTTGATAATGGACAAACACTTGATGTTGTGTCTAATGTTTATATCTTTGTGATAGAATATCGGAACATATATTGGAAGCTCTAAGTACTTCAATCAAGCCATGATCAAGATTCAAAGTCGTATTATTCAAGGCTCATCTTTCAAGATTGAAGATTGAAGACTTAGGTTTGGTTAGATTAACTTTGTCTCTATAAGTCTTTATCTTATATAGCTCTAACCAAAGCTCTCATGAACATAAGTACACATCACTCTAGTCTTGCTTGCACACAAACACGTTTTCAAGAGGTTTAGTTTTCGAAATGATTCTTAAATGTGTTCGTATCTTAAAAGCCTTTGATTTCATAGATAAGTCTTTTAGAAAAGTTTTCCAAGTGTTCTTACTTGTTACCTTTAGGGAAAACTTTTTAGACTTCAAAAGATTTCAAAACGTGTGAAAAATCAGCTTGGAAGTTCGGTCAACCGAGCTCAAGCTCAGATCAACCGAGCAGAAACTGAGAGGGTTGAAAGTGTGCTTCGGTCGACCAAGAAGGGGTTCGGTCGACCGACCCTCGTTAAAGTGGATCCGAGTGCCAATTTCGGTCAACCGAACTCTGCTTTTACTAGCCGTTTTTTGACCGTTGGAGACTCGATTTTCAACCTATTTTGAAATGTATTTATACTCCAAAGCTAGAGAATCATTCCAAGGCTTGTATATCAAAGTTTCATTGATTTCTTATCAAGTCTAAACACCTTCAAAGCAAAAACACTTGATCTCCATGATCTAAATCATTCAAAGGTGTTCTTTCAAAAAGCAAGACAAAGAGTGGACTTCATATGTTCAAGAGCTGAAATTGTTTGTGCTTCAAAGGTATACATTCTCACTTATAAGAGTGATCAATCTTTGTATTTAAACAATTCATTCCCTTTCTAAGTGATTGGGTAATTCTTGTAAAAGTCCTACTTAGTGTGGGCAATTTGTAAAGTCCTACTTAGTGAGTTTTTCATTGTGTGGTTGTGTTGTAAAACTCTTAGTGAGTTAGCCATATTTGTAAACATTCTTCTTAGTGAAGTTGTTTGAAATCCTTGGGTGCGGCTCAAGGTAGTGGATGTAGATTCTAAGTGAATCGAACCACTCTAAATCCTTTGTCTTGTTGATTGGGTTTTGCATTGCTTTTGTTCATCTTGTTCAAACTCTCACTAGCATTGCAAAGATTTTAAAAAAGTATACAAGATTAGTTAAAACCCAATTCACCCCCCCCCCCCCCCTCTTGTGTTTTACAAAATATGAGTTGAGCAAAATTTGTGTGAGCTGAGCCTGAGTTAACCTTAGCTCAGTTCAGCTCATTTCCACCCCTACCCAAGTCCTACTATGAGTAAAATATGAATATAGTACTCAAAGTCAATAATGACATCTTTTTGAGGAATTTTATTCTTGGAAATAAAAAATAAAATAAAATCAGGTTACAAAAGCACTTAGTTTCTGTGATTTTTTTTTGCACTATGTTTAATTTATTTTCAAATGAGGACATTTAAATATAACCAATTGCATAATAATAAACAATCAAGAATTGTGCTTTGAATGGTGATCATGTTTGTGAGTTGAAGATGATTTCCCTTCTTCAAGAGCATTAGGATCAGTGATTTCTGCAGATGATGAATTCCCATTCACATTTTCTTGACCTAAACTTGATTTCCTTTTCATTTCATCAACATCTCTGCGTTCAGTATGTACATCATCTTGAACAGAGAGTACAACAATTTCTTTACCATGAGGCCCTTCTTCAATTCTTTCTTGTATCTTCAAATGTTCATCAACCTTTACAATTTCATCATGACTTTTTTCAATCGTCTTCTTCTCCTTCCTCTTCTTGAGGAAGCACCAAAGGGCAAACAAGCATGCTAGGAACAACAAACCGCCACATGAAACGATCACGACTATTATAATAGTTGGATGGTGGTGGGGCGGTAGTGGAGGCGGTAGTGGTGGAACGACATGAGGAGGAGGCGGTGGAGTAATGGGGTGAGGATGAGGTGGTGGAATGACGTGTGGAGGAGGCGGGGGAATGGCGTGTGGCGCAGGAGGAGGCGGAGTGATGGGGTGGGCCGGAGGCGGCGGGGTGATGAAAGGTGGTGGTGGGGGAGGTACATGCCACATGTAGCTATTAAGAGTAGAGGCCATTGTTGTGTTATAGAGGGCTAATGATTATTTATTTTGTGTTGTGTGATGAGAAGAGGAAGGAGAATGGCTTATTTGTAGTAGATATTTTGGCATTGTTTTGTGTATGACAATGCTTTAAAGTTTCCAAGACTTGGCTCTCATGTCAAGATTTTGAAGTCTTGGAAGTTTGGTTAGAATGAAAACAACTTCTGCTGCATCTTAGATTAATAATTCCCCTTTATTATACTCCAAATAAATAGGGAGTAGCCTATTTGTGACAATTAGATTTTGGCCAGAAATCGGCTGTCCCCATACATGTCCTCCTCACCTCTCAGAATTCGTTATGTATACATTTCTTTCAATTTTATATAAATGTGGCGAATTACGAGTGGTTGGAAACAGGTATGAGAACACGTATGGGGACAGACGATTTCTAACCTTAGATTTTTAGGGGTGAAGATCTTATGTCCTCGTGTATGTCCTCATCCCCGTACCCAACCAATCAGAATTTTCTATATAGATATTTTTTCCAATTATATATATACATGGAGAATTGTGAGTGGTTAAGTACATGAATGGGACATATATAATGTCAACAGCTGATTTTTTGCCGATTTTTAATTACTTATTGTGAGTTGATTTGTCTCCACCATCTTTTGAAATGTACTATTATGTTTGTATTATTATTATCAATATTCAGCGTAAAAAACAAATGCTCAAGATCAAGGCAAAAAGGATTTATGGACTACTTGGTACTTTTGATCACATTTAATCCCACTGGAAATTTCTTTTCCCCCCAGCTTTAAGCATATTGTTGGTTCTGATGAGAGCTACATTTTTCTTTTTATTTTATAAACTGAGAAATTCCAGATCAGGGAATACTGGTAAGAAATAAAATCTATAAACATAATAGTACCATTGTATTCTGATAGCAATATTGATAGATGCACGGAAATTTGCATATTTTACACAAAACTTATCATCGACCTCTTTTTTTATATACAGTAAAATATATATATATATACATTAATATTTTCGAAACTGGAGAAAAATATTATTATAGGGAGGTTATTCTTAAATAGAGGCCTACATAAAAGAATTATAATTTAAAAAAAATAACTAATGTATATGTCACATGAAAATGTGTCCCTTCATATTTTAAAAGCATGGATATAAAAGATATATAAGATTCATGAGTTTAAAAAAAAACAAATGGACGTACATTATAATGTTGGACAAATTGAAAATATTTTTGATTTAACAAGAAGGCGATTGTGTTGACGAGTTACTTCGAACATATTAACCCAAAAAATTAAGTCATCGTCACATTTTTTTTATGGATAAGTCATTGTCACATTTTTTTTATGGATAAGTCATTGTCATATACAATTTTAAAAGTATTTAATATTTTTTAAGTTTAATGTAACATAATTAAATAATTATAGATATTTTATATAGATATTGTAAGCCCTAAGGGCGAACAAACTCAGTTTTTGATATTGGACAAACTTTTGATATTGTGTCTAATGATCTTAATCTTTGTGATAGAATATCGGAACTCATTATGGAAGCTCTAAGTACTTCAATCAAGCCATTGGTATCAAGATTCAAAGTTATGCAAGGCTCATTTATCAAGATTGAAGATTGAAGACTTAGGTTTGGTTAGTTTAAGCTTTTGTCGTCATAAGTCAGTTATCTTATAAAGCTCTAACCAAAGCTCTCATGAACATAAGCTCTACACTCTAGTCTTGCATGCATCATAAACACGTTTTCAAAAGGCTAAGTTTCAAAACGTTCATTACATGAGTTCATATCTCAAAAGCCTTTGTTTTCAAAGTCTAAGTACTTTAAAATGGTTTTCCAAATGTTCTTACTTGTTACCTTTTGGGAAAACCTTTTAGACTTCAAAAGATTTTTAAAACGTGTGAAAAATCAACATCTCTCAGAGCTCGGAAAAGTTCGGTCAATCGAGCTCAAGCTCGGAACAACCAAGAGAAACAGAGAGTTTGATTGATTGGCTTCGGTCGACCAAGGGATGAGTTCGGTCGACCTATGCATTGGTTCGGTCGACCGACCTAGGGGCTTGGTCGACCGACCTCAGCTTCGGTCATCCGAGGTTGTTTTTTCGGTCAACCGAACTCTGCGAGTTCTAGCCATTATATGGCCAGATTGCGTAGTCGATTTTTCAAACGATATTTTGAAAAGTATAAACACTCTAAAGTCGAGAATCACTCCATGACTTGCACATACAATTTACATTGATTTCTTATCAAGTCTAAACACTCTCAAAGCAAAAAGCACTTCATCTCTATGATCTAAATCATTCAAGAGTGTTCTTTCAAAAGCAAGACAAAGAGTGGACTTCATATGTTCTAAGAGCTTAATCTTCTTGTACTTCAAAGGTATATCTTTCTCACTTATAAGAGTGATTAACCTTTCTCTTTATCCATCTTAATTCCCTTTCTTAGTGATAGGGTAATTCTTGTAAAAGTCCTACTTAGTGTGGGCAAGCTCTTAGTGAGTTTTTGTATTGTGGTTGTGTTTGTAAAACTCTTAGTGAGTTAGCCACAAGTGTAAAAAGTCTTCTTAGTGAAGTTGTTGAAATCCTTGGGTGCGGCTCAAGGTAGTGGATGTAGATTCTAAGTGAATCGAACCACTCTAAATCCTTTGTCTTGTTGTTGGGTTTAGTTTTGCATTTGCTCATCTTGCACAAACTTATACTAGCATTGCTTTGATTCGAAAAAGTTCCCCAAGTTCGACTAAAACCCAATTCACCCCCCCTCTTGTGTTTTACAGATATATAAATATATTTAAAATTTATTGTTATTTCATTGGATTTTTCTGATATGGACAAGGTCCACATGGGCATTGTGGTCCAGAATTAACCACATGATCACATAATTGTGTCTCTCCTCATTTTGTAGTGATGTGACCAGTTCTGAACAACATGGTCCAATAGATATGGTCAATATTAGAACTATCATATTTCATTACTTTGAGGTAAATTTTCTTAAGGATAATCCTAAAAAAACATAAAATATTACAATGTAGAGTTTATTCTTATTTATAACTGGTCTCGAGTTGAAATCTTAATTTTTTATTACCATAAAGAGATTATTTTTATGCAGAGTATTACTGTACAGAGATTGTAGTGTAACCTCGGCCTCAAATTGAGTTTGAATAGATATTCAAACTGACTCAGTAATATAGCCCAGGGGTAGGCTATTCCAAACATGTAGCTGAGGTCTTATATTCGATTCCTATATCCACCCTCCCCCAGTAAAAACTGGCTCAGTAATAAACTATATGGAGTACCGATCCTGAAACAAGTAAACTTAATACATTGCAAGTCCAATCCTTAAGCTCGAATAAGACAAACGACAAAGGAAACTCCCAATCCAAAGAAACCATTTGCAAAGTTGAAGTCCTATTTAGCAAAAAAAAAAAAATTTTGAAGTCCTATTTATCAAATAAAAACCACGTTACACAATCACCTTAGTTTCTGTGATTTTTGTTGCACTATGTTTAATTTATTTTCAAATGAGGACATATAAATAACCAATTGCATCATAATAAACAATCAAGAATTGTGCTTTGAATGGGGATCATGTTTGGGACTTGAAGATGATCTCCCTTCATCAAGAGCATTAGGATCAGTGATTTCTGCAGATGAGGAATTCCCATTCACATTTTCTTGACCTAAACATTATTTCCTTTTCATTTCATCAACATCTATGCGTTCCATATGTACATCATCTTGAACAGAGAGTACAACAACTTCTTTACCGTGAGGCCCTTCTTCAATTCTTTCTTGTATATTCAAATGTTCATCAACCTTTAGAATTTCATCATGACTTTTTTCAATCGTCTTCTTCTCCTTCCTCTTCTTGAGGAAGCACCAAAGGGCAAACAAGCATGCTAGGAACAACAAACCGCCACATGAAACGATCACGACTATTATAATAGTTGGATGGTGGTGGGGCGGTAGTGGTGGAACGACATGAGGAGGAGGCGGTGGAGTAATGGGGTGAGGATGAGGTGGTGGAATGACGTGTGGAGGAGGCGGGGGAATGGCGTGTGGCGGAGGAGGAGGCGGAGTGATGGGGTGGGCCGGAGGCGGTGGGATGATGAAAGGTGGTGGTGGGGGAGGTACATGCCACATGTAGCTATTAAGAGTAGAGGCCATTGTTGTGTTATAGAGGGCTAATGATTTAATTTTTTGTGTTGTGTGATGAGAATAGGAAGGAGAATGGCATATTTGTAGTAGAGATTTTTGGCATTGTTTTGTGTATGACAATGCTTTAAAGTTTCCAAGACTTGGC
Source organism: Vinca minor (assembly GCA_026122235.1). Lineage (NCBI taxonomy): Eukaryota > Viridiplantae > Streptophyta > Magnoliopsida > Gentianales > Apocynaceae > Vinca > Vinca minor. The sequence goes on from JAOCZM010000196.1 coordinate 115,246, forward strand.
TCTCATGTCAAGATTTGAAGTCTTGGAAGTTTGGTTAGAATGAAAACAAATTCTGCTGCATCTTAGATTAATAATTCCTTTTTTTTTTTTGGGGGGTGAATACTTAGATTAATAATTCCACTTCATTATGCTCAATGCCTAAATGTAGTTGACTGTCTAGCTAACAATGCATGTGACACTCATGATTTTCTTACTTTTAAAACTTTATCTTACCAGATGTGGCGAGAGGGATTTATACTCTAGATAAACAGGGTGTAGCTTATTTGAGACATAGTTAGATTTTTAGTTCTATTTGAGACATAGGGAGTGATTTGTCTCCACCATCTTTTGAAATGTACTATTATGTTTTTCATTCGGTCTGATTCATCATGGGACTGAGTCCCATTTGATTTATGCGGTCAGATTTGGCCACAACACTGCATTTCCTTCTCTCTCCTCATTCTGCAGGGATGTGGCCAAATCTGGACCACATGGTCCCCATGGACCCGGTCCATATCAGATATTTCCTTTTCATTATCAATAAAATGGGGATTCATCGTTAAAAAAGGGCTCAAGATTAAGGCAAAAAGGATTTATGGACTACTTGTACTTTTGATCACATTTAATCCCACTGAAAAATTCTTTTCCTCCTTTAAGAATATTTTTGGTTCTGATGAGAGCTACATTTTTCTTTTGTTTGATAAACTGAAAAATCCCACATCAGGGAATACTAATAAGAAATAAAATCTATAAACATAATAGTACCATTGTATTCTAGGGTAAGTCTGGCACCAATTCCGCCCCCACACTCTTCTCACATAAATTTAGACCGAACCCACCTGCAAGGTAGGTCCCACAGGTCAATCAGGTGGGTCCTCCCTATTTTATGTGAGAGGAGTGTGGGACCGTACCCATTAGGTCCGTCCCATGCCGAATTTTTCCTGTATTCTATGTTACTCGAACTCTCCGTTTAGTCATGCTGTATCGGCGTTGACACAACATGACGTTGGTATGGATATGGAATACATACCTGACATGGTCAACTGCAAATGGTTACTTTGACAAACTCTTGAAAGCTCATCGCCGCCATCACAGGGACACCCATTACTGTCGTCGCTGTGAAATCGAAGGTACGGAGATTGGAGTTTGAGCGGATGAAGGAACTTGAACAAAATTCAAGCAATAAGTGAAGTGAATATGGAATAGAGAGGGAAGAGGAGTCAAACAAGGCATGAAATTGGCTGGTGATTTGAATATGTACTGGCTGCTGTTAGGAGGAGGAAGAGAAGAAATTAGTGTTAGGGGGAATGAAGAGACAACGGGGAGAGAATAATGAGAGACGATTGAATTTTTTAAACTATTAATTCGCATATGGGGAGAGAATAATGTGAGACGGTTGGAATTTATTGTCGTATCCCTGTACCGTGTTCGAATTTGGGCAAGTGTCACCGTATCTTTTATTTTAGATGTTTAAATATATGACACCTAAATACATACTCATACCCGAGTCAGATTGTATTCTGATAGTTATATTGATATATTCACCAAAGTTTAAATATTTTACACCAAACTTATCCTCGGACCCTTTTTTTTTTTTTTTTATGCACACCAAATTGAATATTCGCCTTCATATTCAAAATGGTGGGGTAATAAACTATATGGAATAACAATCTTCAAACAAGTTAATACATTACAAGTCCAACCCTTATGCTCGAATAAGACAAACAACAAAGGAAACTCCGAATCCAAAGAAACGACTTGCAAAGGAAAGACATTGAAAGTTGAAGTCCTATTTACTGTACCATTAAAAAAGACCATTCATATAGTGGGAACATTTTTTCATCTGTATATCAACCTTTCTTCAACAAGCAGAATTTTTGTCCTCTTCCATACTATAAAAGAGATGAAGCGCACCCCCCCCCCACCAACCCACAAATTCTACAGCACCAAAATATAATTCAAATCGAAGATAAAATCGAAGCTGGATGAAGCGAAAGAAAGTTATTTACCACAGTAATTCGGCAAAAGGAAAGAACGTTGCGCACAGCGGATACGGATAACCAGATTGTCAAACCTGCACAAGGAACCAGAAAACCTAATTAAGAAGCAGCATTTGAACTGCTCTATTAAGGTTCATACTTCCTAGCTCCACTCTTCAAAATAAAATAAAAATGTCCATATTTTATCTTAGGACTCTCCGATTACAAATGTCCACATTTTTTTTTTAGATTGTCCAATTACAAATGTCCACTTTCTTAAAATAATTATATTTCTATCTAAACTTTCATAACTATCCTCTTTAAGCATATGAGCGTCACTAATACATAGGTCATTGGCATCTTTACGTGGCAACAAACCCTATTGTCATAAGTTCTCCTAAATCTTTGTGCCAAGTCAAAATATAAATTCATTTTTTGGGCAGACGGAGTACATATATATTAGTTATATATTTAAAAATAATAATAAATAAATAAATCTAATTGAAGGGAAGGGACTTACAATTCATTAATGAAGATTCTTATTATCTGAAAGCAGAAATGAGAAGAGAAGTTCATTCCAAGTATCAGGTACTCCGGGTAAACACCAATGACTACAATCAGGTACTGATGGGTTGTCGCTCCAAGTCCCCACGTGTGCATCGCTCCTGAATGCTCCCAAGGGAGTAACATGCAGCACTTTTACAGGGATAGATAAGTTCTTCACGACATTAACAATGGCATCAGAGATTGGGCTATGGTCCCTGCCTTCTACTTTTGACATGGGCTGCCTCGTCACTTTGCAGCTTTGGCGGGATCCACTACTGGAACAGATACAATCATCAACCATGTCAGGTCCCAGATTACACGTATAATTCGTAAATTAATTTAGCAGATCTCTATTGGGGACTGATAGATATAATAGGCATCCTGATGGATATAATAGTACAGACCTCCAATGGGTGGACTCAAAGGTTCGGAAAAATACATTCGTTCTGCTGGTGTTGATGTTACTCTCAACCCAAGATCGCCAAGTGGATAATGCGGTCTTAAAGGCTCCATTTATTGGCATCCCAAGCTTCATCTTACCGCCAACCTGGAAATAGCAGCCCCTGTCTGAAAAGAACATTAGAAGCATTCTGAGGTGATATCTCTCGTAGTTAAAAACTTAAGACGTTTAGGTCAAGGGTTCTACCATGGAAACAACCTTAATAGTACAAAACCTTTACATGACAAAGAACAGAAGAAAGCTTGAAAGCCGATATATCAGTGACAAACTGTGTTCTGATGCCACAGAAAATAACTAAGGACACTAGTGTAAAGAAAGATTTCATGTTTTTGCAAGAGCATACTCTTGATACAGAGGAAACTGACCGATCATTTCTTAATGATTCAATAATAGAGTTGAATTATTTCACTTCTTAGGTTAACTTTGGTTAATGTAAAAACTCAATGTGAGATTCCAATCATTTCAGCTAAAAAATCCATGAGCTTATACCACTAAAATCTAGAGGATGAAAAACAAATATGGAGTTACAAATATTTCTTAGAGCAATCCATGTATTAATGAAGGTGGTCTGTACTTTATCATGCACATTGAGAAATATTCTTAAATTGATGCCCGTTTTATGTGAAGAAATTTCCTCAACTAACTTGCATTTAATTGCCATATATGGAAGAGAACAAGGTAGATTTTCCATCCTTGGACCTGATACCAAAGTCTAATAGGATATAGAGAAATCCAGGTTTAATATTGACCGCGCAAGTTAATCGTGTCAATTATTTCATACCATTTCGACTTATAAACTTAACTTAGACTTTTGTACGAACAGTGGCGGAGCCAGGATTCTGGTATTGGGGGCCGAACTAAAAATTTGGCACTGGTAAACCGTTACAAAAAATGATAAATAATTACTCGCAAACTTCAATTGGTTTTGTTTTTTTCCCTAACAAGTTTTATATTTTTTTTAAAGTCAACTCTGGTCAAGCAAGGCTAGTGCAGTTGATGCAGCACTTCTAACTCAAAACAATATGTCCCAAGTTCGAGATCCTCGACCCTATAAACATGCTTTTATTATTTTTTTTAAATGTCATCCTCCCAAAAATCAAGTTGTTTTAAGGTTTGTGTAAAAGAACTTATATTTTGACAAGTAAATTTAAGGTTAGGCATGTTGGTGTAGTCCCTAAACAAAACACGTTTTGGTGATATTGGTGCATGTTATTTTTATTTTAGTTTTTAGGACCTTAAACATATTGTGTTTCATAGAAATGGTCCTTCCAACCACCACTGTTACGGAGATAATTAATTTTGTTTTATGTTTTTAAAACTCTGCAAGATAACAGGGTTATTTTGGAAAAATCAAAGACCTTGGTCTTGTCAAAATTTTCTCGGTTTGGAGATTGCTCGCTCTAAATCTGGTCTCAACATTTGCCAACGAAAACATACACTGGACATGCTTGAGCAACATGACTCCTTGGTTGCAAACATTTTGCTCTAAAGGTGATTCGCCACTCTTTTTGTGACAACACTCTCTATCGAAGTCTTATTAGAAAGTTTTTATATCCCACTCATGCCCAACCAGGTATTTCTAACTCCGTCCAACAACTTTCCAAATTTCTAGATCACCCCGCGGAATTACATCTCTAGACTGCTCACCGCATTCTACGGTATCTCAAAGGTTCTCCTGCCAAAGGTCTTTTCTTTCCTTCTTCACCATTACATCTCAATGTTTCTCCGATTCTGACTGGGCTGAATGCTCCGACACTAGACACTCTACCATTGGTTATTGTGTCTTTCTTGGTTCTTCTCTTATTTCTTGTAAATCTAAAAAGGAAATCATTCCTCGAAGTTCCTCCGAGTATAATACCGAGCTCTTGCCACCACTACTTGTGAGTTACAATGGTTAAAATGACTCCTCACCGATCTTCTTATACCTCATTCCCGCGTTATATCATTATTCTGTAAATACCAAAGCGCATTATACCTTACAATCAATCTCGTCTTCCACAAGAGAACCAAACACATTGAGAATGATTGTTACATAATTCGTCGAAAAAAAAATGCAAACTAACATTATTAAACCTTTACCCATTTAGAACCCTCTCCATTGGCTGAAATCTTAACCAAAAATCTTGCCTCTCCTCGATTCACTTTTCTTATCTAGTCTCTTAGCCTCATTGATATCTTTTCTCACAAGTCCAGTTTGAGGGGCATGTTATGGATACTGATCCAAAATCAAGGAGCTCATCAAGACCATAATCATAGGAGCAAATCACTCTATTAATTAATTATAATTAACGTACATATTGATTATCTTCCATTTTATTCACAAGTAAATGTGTGTATATAAATTCTTCTCCCCCATTTTAGAGTTTTATCTCTTTAAAATTCTTCAATAGACATTACTATACATCTGATTTTCCACATTAAAACTGTTAAAATTGAGATCTCTATTGTGAAACCCCAGTCCCATATGGGAAAAGGTCCATATTGGATAAGAATAAAAGTTCTGACTGGTATATCAGGTGGATCTAAATACCCATTATCATCTCGGGATATCCCTTTTAGCATGGCAAGTTTGGTTGCCAAATAGATGATACGTGGTTGCTTGTCGGGACACATGTGTCGCGTTGCGGACCCAGCGTCGTGACATTTTATGGTATCGAGCCGGTGACCGGTGACAACTAAGTGCCACACCGTAAGGGGGTGGGGGTCACCTCTAGAATCCTTCACACACGGTTGGTCTCAGGGCTAAGTATGTTTGGGGCGCCTAGCGTCTTAAGGAGGGTGAATGTGAAACCCCGATCCCATATAAGAAAATGCCCCATATTCGATAAGAATGAAAGTTGTGGCTGGTATATCGGGTGGGCACTAGGTACCCACTATCATATCGGGATATCCCTTACGGCATAGCGAGTTCGGTTTCAAGAAGATGACCGCGTCTGTTGTCGGGACCCATGTGTCGTGCTGTGGGCCCGCGGGCACTGGGGCGTAACATTTATAATTTCCAACTCAATCTTATTCATCCAATAGACCAACTTCAATCTCTGTTCCTTTTTCTTTTGTTCTTTTCCTGTGTTTCTTTCTATTGACTTATCTCTAATATATGTGCCATGTAATTTTATGTAAAAGATAAGCTTACTTCATTCGCTAACTTCCATGTCATGATTAAACGAAAGCTTGAAGTGGTCTTTAGATTGCACACACTCTCCCTCCAAGCTAAACTAATCGTCTTCCCAAACAGAGTCCATCTCCACTTTCTAAGAAGAAATTAAAGGTACAAATAGGTTGAGTAAGACATGTTAATTAAACAAGAGAAATCATAAGGTGCAAAAGAATGAAAACCAAGCAGCTCTACAAGAGTAACAAAAAGAACGACCAAGGAAAAAGCCATAAATTCTATAGCAAGAAGAAGCAACAAAGTTTAATTTCAAGGCAATTAGGCCTTAAGTCAGTTTAAACTTCTTAGAAAGTTCAGAAACTAACGTGCATTTCAAGTACAATTACCTGAAATCTATAGCAGACAAGAAAAATGATGCCACACAGTTCAATAGATAGAAAGCTGATATGTAATAGTTCAAAATCCCCTCAATTAAATCAGGTTCCACAGAAGAAACAATTCAATTCAATGAATATCCAAAATCTAGATCATTAATATTAAAAGCTCGGTAACTAGACAAACGTTAAATACATCAATAACGAGTGCAGCAAGGGGTAAACAGATAACTTACATGTCAAAGAGCTTTGAAGGTGTCCACCAATGCCCCGAATTGAAGATAAGAACATCAGAATTAATCCATTCTTTACTAATATCATCCATTTTATCAAGCTTTAGTGCTTCCTTGACCCTCTTTGGAGATCGTTTTGGAGCAGGGCTGGACTGTACTAGGAACACTGAGCGATAGAAATCTACTGTAAAATTGAAAGAGCTAAACCGAACTCCCAAGTACCTAACCCTTTTGGTAATCTTATGTCTATTCACTTCATATACACTCTTCTTATCATCCACACCACTCATCAGCATACAAATCATAGATTCCCACTGAGTTCTACTCAATGAATCTCCAACAAAAACAACCCTTTTCCCGCGAAGAAATTCTAACATCTGTTTTGCATCAAATCTAGGAATATCGCAATTCTTTGGCTTCCATCTCAATTTAAGATACTCTTTATCTTTCCTACCATTAGCCAAACAATCAAATCCCCACTCGGCAAACGGACATTTTGAAGCATCATACAAAGGATAACTCTCATCAAGAACCCAGTTTCCATAAAAAAACATTACATTCACTACCCAAATCTTTGAATGTCTTATTCTCATAGGGATGAACTACTAAATCATTTGATGTATTATTCTCAAAATCTTGAGTTATTACTAAATCACTAGCTGTATTATTCTCAAAATTCTGAATTACAGGTTGAATAGAAGGAAACAAGTAAAAATACCCAGAACCAATAGCTACAAGAAAAAAGACTAATGAACCAATCACAATAAGAGCATTGAATGGGTGAAAAGCCCAGTTCTTGAAATATCCTCCACTCATTAACTTGACAAATCTCATATAAACAGGTTGCAAATGGGCTAATGAATTTATATACAATTTATTCACCATCTCAGATAATTTCATCTATACAGTGACAAGTAAAGCAAGAAATTGAACTGCATATGAGCTTCGCTAAGGTAAATTTAACTCAAAATCTTACAGTTCTTGAAAATGGATCATGGGTTTGAGAGTAAAAGCTGAGGACTTGAATTAGAAGTTGGAAATGGAAAATATGGTGAAAATGGAGGGGAATATTTTTGGTATTAAGGTAAATACTAAATTGGGTTGGTGCTTTTGGTGGGTGCGATTGTGATGAGTGAGCTAAAATATGGTACTTTTCACACGCAATGTCGGTGATTTTAAGGAAATATTTAAGGATATATAATGAGGGAGAGCGTCATAAAACATACGAAACAATGTTGTCTTAAAAAATTAAGCAAAAAAACAAAATGGTATTTTAAATTAAAATAAATGGCCAGCAGCCCTTGATGGCTACATTTTCACTCGTTATTAGGTTTATTTGGATTACAGGGTGTAATGTCCTATGCATAATACTCCTCCATTCCTATTATAAGACTTTTTATGAAAATTAAGATATTTTTGTAATCAAAATATTAATATTACTCTTTTAAATATAATTAATAATATATAAGTCATATTTAAAAAAAATAATATTAATATTTTATTTACAAAAATATTTTAATTTTTACTTCTTTAATTTTTACAACATGTAATAAAAGTCTTATATTTATGAAGAGAAAGTACTATTTTTACCCATTAATTATCTTTAAAAGGTAAGTTATGACCCTTAATTTTTATAAGTGCCAAAATTACACCTGATAATTTACGATGAGCTATTTATAGACAAAATGGACGGAATCCGGCTGTGAGGGACGGCATTCCACATGTGCGACCGCACATGCACATTTTGAGGGGTATAATAGTCATGACAATTTTCCTATTCTTCTTCTCCCAAAAAAAACTGAAAAAGAAAGAGAAGCCCAGAATTTTCCCGTCCTTCTTCTCCCCACCCCCAACCCTCCCTCTTGATCTCCACCACTCTCCACCACTCACTCCGATCTCCACCGCCTCCATCTCTGAATCAACACCAAAATTGGGGTATTCAAAAGACCTGACATCGAAAATTCCTCATTCTCTACTTCCATTTTTTCACAGCCACAGGGTTTTTATAGAGGTTATTTGGTTCATTTTTGGGTTTTTTTATAATTCATTATGTTAATTTTGAGTTTTGGGAAGTGGGTTTTGTTTTTTCTTGTTTAGAAGTATGAGTTATGTTCTGGGTTTGTGCTTGAATTTGTTGCGTATTTTGCGTTTTCTTACTTTGAATTTATGTAATTAGTTTTCTAATTATGATATTTTCTATGGTAAATTTGTTAATTTGTTTAGGTTCTTGTGGGTAGGAATCCTGATAAACTCAAATATGTTTTTGATTCAATCAAGGATAAATATGGAGAGGCCCAAATCAAGATTGTGGTTGTGGACTTTTCTGGGGAATTGAATGAAGGAATTTAGAGAATTAAAGAAACCATTGAAGGACTTGAAGTTGGGATTTTGATTAACAATGTTGGGGTTTCTTATCCTTATGCAAGGTTTTTCCATGAAGTTGATGAGAAATTGTTAGCTGATTTGATTAAGGTTAATGTTGAAGGTACTACTAAGGTTACCCAAGCTGTATTGCCTGGAATGGTACAGAGGAAAAGAGGGGCTATTGTTAATATTGGTTCTGGTGCTGCCATTGTTATCCCTTCAGATCCTCTCTATGCAGTCTATGCCGCCACCAAAGCGTAAGCATTAGATTCTTGATTTTGTTTTTTGCTTGAAGACAGCGGCGGCGAGGGATGACTGGTGGTGGAGATGGCGGAGATGGCGGAGAGAGGGAGGGGTGAGTGAAAGTGTGTTTTTTTTTTTAATTAAAAATTTGGTTAGACGAAATTATCCTTGATATTTCGTATGTGCGGGCTACACATGTGGAACGCCGCCCCCTCTCGTCAGATTCTGCCCATTTTGTCTACAAATAACACATCGTAAATTATCAGGTGCAATTTTGACACCTATAAAAATTGAGGGTCATAACTTGTCTTTAAAAGATACTTAATGGGTATAAATAGTGATTTTCTCATTTAGGAATGGAGGAGTACTTTTTTTGGTTCGTTTGTACGTAATGACTAAAAAAGTGTTGAATAGATAAATTAAAAAATAAAATATGGCAATAGCTTTGTATTAATTATTTAAATGCTATTCTTTTGGTTCCAACATCAAAGTATTAAAGAAAGATAAATGTAAGAATTAGTAATTGTTAAGACTTGTTAGAATTGAAAGAAAAAAAAAAAAAACTATTTGCCATTTGGGCATCCAAATATTGGTGAAGGGAGTATATAACTATGTATAACTAATAAAGACAGAACAAATTATACAGGGAGTAAGGAAAGAATAAATTATATCAATGTGTAGTGAGCATTGAGCAACCGAGGTAACAAAAATGCTCCATATCTGGATAATCATTTGTGTATGTGGATGAAATTTCTATTCGAAATTTAGTGAATTTTTTTTTTCACTTTAACTTCCTCTATTTTTCGTCACAAAATGATTCATTTTTTCAACGTAAAAAATAAAAAATCTTAAACAAAATCTAATCCACCAAATTTCATCATATATATAATTAGAAATTTTTACTTCATAATTATATAACTTTTCAACTTTTTTTTTTTTTTAAATTGAGAGAATGAAGATTAGATCCCGCAATATGCAAATCAAATATCAAATTGCATTCTCAGTTACTTTGGCGGGTGTTAGTTAGAAATATTCAACTATTCAATTAAGTTAACAAGACAACGAGTAATTAACTTCAACGGTAGCAAAAAAAAAAAAAAAAGGCACTATATCTAAAAAGTCTCTGATTAATTTTTTTTATTTTTATTTTTATTTTGATCGTTGTACAAAATGAATTCTTTGTAAAATAAAAGTGGGAGCTAATTAATGTGAATCCCAACCAATAGTTGAATAGTTGGTAATTTCTCCAGAGGCACCATGGTAGTATTCCCTCAACATCATTTTTGCACAGATAACTAAGTTTCATCTCCATCCATACCATGCATCAACCTAGAAATTCATTTTTTAAAAAAACAAGAAAAACATCAACATAGAAGACTCTAGACATGGTCCGCAATGGCAGTCCAGTTGGTTTTGGGGTAGTAGATTGTGCACAAGGACGCATGATCAAATATTGGCAGTTGCAGTGTGGAAGTTCAACCCTCCAATGTGGGAGTGACTTCTTATGGTGGATTAAGACAAGTCCTCCCACCTGGTCGGGTCACTGGGTCACCTTGATTTACATCTTCTAAATTTTCAATCGGATTGGAAAGTGGGAGACATGTGTACGTTAGTAAAGCTTTTTGTGCACAAAAAGACTAGACAAATCATTAATCTTGAAGTTGAAGATTACTTACAATATATATATATATATATATATATATATATATATATATATATATATATATATATAGAGAGAGAGAGAGAGAGAGAGAGAGAGAGAGAGAGAGAGAGAGAAGGGAAGATTCAGATATGGTACATATAGCAATAAGATCTCCACAAAGAAATAAGATATAAACATTAAAAATATAAGAAGTTTGTGAAGAAAGCATGTCGATGAGCCTTAGGAAGAAAACATGTCGATGAGCCTTAGGAATGATATAATAAATAAAATAGACACAGAGCATGGGTGGGGTGGGGTGGGGTGGGGTGGGGGGATTTAGGCCAAGATTGGATGGGGTATCTATCTATAGGGGAGGAAGTGAGTTGAGTCAACTCGTGAGTAGCTCACGATTCGATTCAATATTCGGCTCGACGAGCTCAGCTCGTGAGCTAAATGAGCGATACATGAGCTGAGATTTTTGGCTCATTTAAAATACGAGTCGAGCTTGAGCTAGATAGAGTTCGACTCATTTGGCTCATGAGCTAGCTCAATATATATATATATATATATATATATATATATATATATATATATATATATATATATATAGTCTCACATACCCTTTAAAAAGTTGCTACACATTTTCTCAAGAAAAATAAACAAAAAAAAACCATAGAAATCTCTTATAATCTTCTCATCTTATCAAAGTGGAAGAGTTATTGATTCGTATCTAGTTTCTTTGCCCGAAAGCAGTTCAAGCATTGGGTTGTGAAGGAGATTGGCTCGAGTCACTTATGATATTAAGAGAAACTCAAAGTGTATTACTACTTGTCTTTTATTGCCGATGATAATTAATTATTAGTCTACAAAATACTATTTTTATGACAATACTATATTTTTATCTTTTCAGGCGGAAAAACATGCCACAAAACCAAATTGATTATATAAGAAGACTTTTGAGACTTTTGTCATTTAATAATAAGGATTATAATATTTGGTAGCTAAACTTTTATTGGTTTACATTGGTTTAATTTTATATTTTGCTAAGATTTTTTTCTATTTTTTACCGGAGTCTTTACATATTATAATTAGTTTAGAGATATAAAACTTATATTATGTGTCATTGTGCTAATAAAATCTATTGATTTATTTTGCATAAGTTGTATATTAAAATTATATTATATGTTATCGTATTTTTTCTAAAATATTTGTAGATAAATGAGCTGAGCTGAGCTGCTCGTGAGTTACTAATGAGCTGAGCTTGAGCTGGGAAAATTAGCTCACATCAAATCTGAGCTGAGCTATGAGCTAGTCAAAATTAGTGTGAGCTGAGCCTGAGCTAGCCTTAGCTCAGCTCATTTCCACCCCTATCTATCTATATTTATATTATAAAAGTTGTATTAATAAGTAATAAAGTAGTAAGTATAAGATCGTTTCAATGAAGATTGTTTATCTAACTGAAAAATTATCTTACTTATAACCTAACTTAAACCAAAATAAGGATGAATTAATTAATTAAAATTAATAATGAATAACAATTGAAATAAAAAAAAATGCAATTTAAAAGAGATAAGAAAATATGGAATGAATGGACTAAGACACATCTGATCTAGTGTACTCCTTTTATGGAAAATAAATGATTCCTTAACATAAGTGTCAACTAGGTTAGTAGTAGAATTCCCGAATTTAAGCTAGTCTCAATCTCTTGGCGAAAAGCTCCTAGCGTTAGAGAATAAATAGTCGTATCTCTACGTGATTTTAAGACCTAAAATCGCATAAAATTCCGTGAACTTCCCTACCTTTTGTTTCCTACTCGCTAGAAACCACACAAGGAAATTGAATCTATCTCTAGTCAATTTTACGTCATGTTGTTATTATCCTTGATCCAATTAAATCTAGAACTTCTCAGCCCCTAGAAGTAATTTAGATTCATGTAATAGTTGATCAGAAAATCGCAAGCATTAAGAACAAATAATAATAATTAACCATATTGTCGAGATACATAAATTAATAGAAATCAAATAAATCCATAAAAGTTTCGACCTCCAAAGAAGGTTTTAGTCTCAAGAACTTTAGTTAACAATAAACATAAACTAAAATAAAGAAGCAGCCTGATGACGAAACGATCCCGAACTCCAAGCTCGTCTCCTCGATCCTCTGCCCCAAAGAAAGTAACCACCCCTAATTAACTCCCCAATTACCCCACAACTGACAAATATTATTAGGACCTTGCTAGGCTACTAGAATTATTGGCTAAAAGATTGACTAAAATAGTTTTTCGGACCTTTTTGCCCTTATAGTTGGGTGAATCCCTTATACCAGCAGGGGGTGAGATAGTCATTTAACACCCTTAATTTAGGGGTTTAGGGTTTCTATCCCCAAAATTCTAGGAGTAAATCATTTTCCATATTATTATTGAACAATAGGGAGGCATTAAAACAACTAGAATAGGTAGTTAGGAGATGAGAAAGCCTAACTTTCAACCAATCACAAACCATCAAAACTCTAATCTAATTTGTTGGAGTTTTGAGTTTTTTAATTAGTTTACTAATTTTGATTGGTTGAGAAAATTTAGATTAGTTAAATTAATTAAAAACTAATTATTTATCTTAATAAAATTTAAATATCAAATTGCTTCCTCAATTATCTCTACAATTATTCCAAATTTTCCATCATAAATCTTAAATTATCTCTATTTATAAATTTATTAGATTTTTTTTATGTAAAAATCAGTATATCAAATAGATAAAGACATTAATTGTTTTTACCTTTTTTATTTAGTACACATCATACTATAACATCATCTAACTATAGATAGATATATCAATCTATCTATATTTATATTACATACTGATTTTTCAGTTTTTTGAGTGATATAAAGCTCCAAAAATTACAATTTTTGAATTTTCAACTTTTAATTGATTTTTAAATTTTTTATTGGTCGATTAGCTTTTACATCAACTAAATTATTTAGAAACTCATTTTTTTTGTTTGAATTGAAGATAATAATTAGAAGATTATGACGACTAAGTTTTTGTTGGTTCATAAAATGTTCCTAACCCAGTGGGGCAAGGGCCTGCCCACGACCATGAGGTCGTGAGTTCGATACTCTCCCCATGCAATGGGGCAAACTTTAATTGTCTCCTTTTCTAAGGCAATATTCTCCTCTTGTGAGGCGCTTCTCTCTCTCCTTATTGTTGCCCATCCAGGCTTCAAAATTTTTTTTTTATTGGTTCAGAAGAGTTTTAAGATATTAAATTAATTAAATGACCTTATCTTTATTTGAATGTTAGTTTCCCTCTAAATGGATGATAATATTAACACATAAACTTATTAAAATATTCTTTCTTTTTTCTGATTTCCAATAGGATTAAAAGCTCAAAACAAATGTTATCGCATTAGAAATGGCAAAAAAATTCTCTGTCCCCCTTTTATCTCCATCCAATCACAATTCACACTGTGTATATATAATTGGAAAAATGTTTATATAGTAAATTCAGATTAGTTAGGGACAGGAATGAGACATGGATGAGGACAGAGGATCTTCACCCAATATAAACCCAATCCACTCCTCCCTTTTATCAATAAATCTCCTAACCTACAACAACTCTCCCTCTCACTATTCCTAAAACTCCAATATTAATCATTAATTTGTCAGTTATTCTCTTTCCATCCATCAAACTTCCTGTAAAAACAAGAAGGTGCCGATTTTTTTCTTTGCGTCTTTCTTCATTTTCTTCTCTTTAACTTGTTATTGCATACTATAAATTAATATTGAAAATATACTCATAATAATAAAATCACAATAACATGTAAATATAAAAGAATTGGGATAAATAAATCAAGCTGGGAGTCGTGATAAAGTCACTGTCATAAAGACGTGAAGACCTCCCTACGTGCGGGGTAATAGCGGTCAGTCACGACTCCGAGATAAAACTCATTTTCTTAGTCTCTTCAATTAGCACGTTCACTGAAAAACTTCTCACGAACTAATCTAATCTAGTTACCCAAATTAAAAAGTAACAAGATAAAAGAAAGTATAATGATTTAAAAAGTATAGAGAATAAAATGGAGAGAGTTTTTGTATATTCAAGTCTCATAATTCTAGCATCAACCTCCTCCTTTTATAGTGAAAGAAAAACTCTTATAACTCTTTTTTCATAAATAAAATAGGAGTTACAATATCAATAATATGGGGGTTACAAACATAAAATTTAAAGGGTAGTTAAAAATCATATTAATGGATAATTTAAATATTAGGAGTTACACAATTTAAAATAGGAGTTATAAAATTTAAAATAATAATTTTGATAATTAAATTTGAAGTTTTGAAGCTTTATTTTATAATAGTCCCCCACAATGTTTAAAACTTCAAAATAAACTTTGATAGTAAAATCGAAGTATAAAACTTTATTTTATAACAACACACACATGTTCAAAACTAAATTTTCACCCACAAAGATTGACCTTAAAATAAATATTTCCCCCACAAGGTTTAAAACTTCTAAAAATAATTTATCCCCACAAGTTTTAAAATTTTAAAAGTAATTATTTGGGCAACGTTATACTATGCAATAGGCATGGGTGTCTTCCGGACTTGAACCCACACTTAGTGTAAAGAGTCTTAGTTTAAGAGAACCATAATGGACTAGGCCTTGAATTAGGTCTCTTGGACAAACTTCAACTGGTTACACACATAGTATTCATTGAATATTTAGTTCTAAATGCGGGTAGCGCGGTTAATGGCCATGCGCTCTAATCTTAATTCTCGTGAGAGTCTCTAGAGATTGCCCAATCCCATAGCCACGGCCTCATGGCAACTCTCACTTAGGCGAGTCCTCCAAGATTACGTGTGACCTCTAACCCGCTAAAATATTCGCCTCGGTCTCATTAAGGGTTAAAACCCAGCCTTAACATCACACTCCATAGCATCTCACCTTAGGGATGGGAAGGAGTTGTATTATGTACAATCTCCCAATATTTGATGCTATATAATGAGTCACGCATTGCGGGTTGTTTCTACCCATTGAACCTTCTCCATGGGATCACCACTCACAAAGGTTGGGTTACTCCCGTAGGTGACTCCCTTGCGGGTTATAGCCCATCCCCTCCGATGTTTTACCTAGCCCTTTTCTCGATAAGCATTTCAATAATTAATGTTCCATAATTTTCTCAGGTGATACTTTCGCAAAGTATCAACTCATTTCTCTTTTGCTTCAAGAATCTCAACTGCAACATTTCTCTGATTAGAGTTTTCCATATTTTGTTCCTGTCTTAAATATGACTCATCATCTATTTTAGTAAGAGATTGTTAAATAAGAGTAATAGCAACTTTGGAATCACATCATATTGATACAATACAAATGTCTTTCAATTTTGAATTTATATATAAGTAGTATTTGATAGTACATTATTTTGGAACCTCATTTTTTAGCAGCTCTCCAATCACAATATATAACATGTATTAATACAACATATAAAAATTTATCTATAACTAGACATCAAAAAGAACTCTTTCTATTATTTCGAAGATATCTCGAATTATGAAAATACCATTTCTACTAATAGTGTAAGAGATTTCAATACTAATAGTATTCATAAACTATTTCAAAGTTCTAATCAAATGAGCCACATGTTCTTTTTTTCTTTAGATAGACTATGACTTCAATATAAAGAATCCAAAAATTTCTCCATATTTTTCTCCAAAACAATTTGTCTAAAGACACTCTTCTTCACATTCTATTCAAATCCATTCCTAGAATTATATGTGATTCTCCTTAGTCAAAGAATAACTTCATCAAACTTTTCATATCATATCTTAAAACTTGTTCTAATCTTTATATGAAGATTTTAGCAACTTGTAGGCTTAATATTCTAATCTATTAACCTTAAACTTTTCGATCTGTTCCATATAGTTATATTTTTCTAAATCTCCATATAAGAAATTCGGTACATACGCTCCACAATCTTTAAATATTTTCTTAATATCTACTTATACTCTAATCCAATGTAACAGATCGATAAGACCTTTATATATGTCATTAAAAGTCTTCTTCAAATAGATATTAGAATATTACGGAGCGGACACAACTATAACATCACATATTCGAATCTTTAATCTTCACATATTCTCCTAAAATAATAAATTTATATATTTATATCTCACTTGAACTCTACAAACTTTATTCCTAGAATCAAATGAGCAATTTTCCACAATCAAATGATAACATTATCAAACTTAGCATGGCTTATAATTTCCTTTGAACAATAAAAGACTCCAATATCTTACAAGCTTTAATTCTCTAATTCATTAACCTTAAAACATTAGGCTCCTTTATATACCTTAACAAAATACACTACAAGAAAACAGGGAAACAGGGATGGTCCTTTCCGTCGGTAATTGGTCGGTAATAGTTTAGCGACCGATTACCGACCGAACTACGTGGTCGTGTATTTAGCGTCGCTAAGCCAGTTAACGACCGACTACCGACCTCTTTGTAGGGAGACCGATTATTAGGTCGCCATATAGCGACGGAATCGCGATCGAACAAAATACATTATTGACTTTTGACTTTGACTAGTTAACGACCGATTGCCGACGAAACTGTAGCAACCTAGTATGCAGTCGCCATATAGCGACTGAATACCGACCGATGACCGACGGAATTATGAGTCTCTATATAACGACTGAATACCGACCGTCTAGTCAAACATAGTTGACTTTGATCTTGACTATGTAACGACTGCATAGCAACGGTTAAATTAGGTCGGTAATTACCGACGAACTGGCGACCGATTAGTGTTAATTTGACTTTGACTTTAAACCAATAGCAACTGAAAATCCGTCGCAAAATGTTTTTAAACTTAAAAAAATAAATCTGAAATATAATTAAATCCCTATTATAAAAAACAGCAATACGAAACAGAAACAAATCAGAAAATCCCAAATAGCAATACGAACCAAAAACAATATAAAAAAGATCCCAAATAACAAACATAATCAATACAATCCAAAAATAACATTACATAACCAATGATCTCACCAAAACCACAAGTTTACACTTCTTATTTACATTAGAACACTCACAATGAAAGTGTACACTTTGAATTAC
This sequence comes from Vinca minor, assembly GCA_026122235.1. Taxonomy (NCBI): domain Eukaryota; kingdom Viridiplantae; phylum Streptophyta; class Magnoliopsida; order Gentianales; family Apocynaceae; genus Vinca; species Vinca minor. The sequence goes on from JAOCZM010000196.1 coordinate 133,290, forward strand.
AACACTCACAATCAAAGTGTGCACTTCTTATTTAGATTACAACACAACCAAAGTTTACACTTCTCTAATACTCTTTCGTCCATGAGTTCAAATCTGAAAATTCAAGAATAAAATTAACACTTTAAATACGTCAATTAATTTATGGTAATAAAGTACTAAAAATAAAACAACAAATATTACTCACCTTCAATATGTGGAATTCCAAAAAGTTAGTTGTGAAGCGAGAAAGAGATTAATACTACGAGAAAAAATGGATTAATAATAGAAAAGTTAAGAATTAAAGCACAACCACAAATACATAACGAAATTAATAATTGTATTTTTGCTATTCATAATCATCCTCCGACATAAATTCATCATCTTCTTCAGAATTGTTATCACTCGACATAATTTCATCATCACCATCTTCTTCTTCATCAACACGGCTCGTACCGGCCACAAGTACAACTTCAATTTCCCCTGACCGGTGTGCAAGTTGACCAACTTCAATAATAGTTGGATAAATGCAACTGTTCTCCTCCTCGCGTACTTTCTCCTGATACGGTACCGGAACACCAGAAACGTCAAATAGACGTGGTTTGGAACGACAAACAGCCAACCAATCAGCCCTAGATGTTGTCTTACTACCCGGATAAGGTGTGTAGTAGACTTGCTGACATTGGGAAGCAAATACAAATGGATCGTAACCCTTGTACGTTCTTTTCCTATGGATTTCTACAAGTTTATATTGAGGATGCACCATTAAACCTCGATTTGGAGTAGAATCAAACCAGTCGCATTTGAAAAGAATTATTTTTTGGTGAGGTACTCTAGCAAGTTCAACCTCAATGACTTGCTTTAACTCTCCGTAATAATCTCCTTTAACCCATAACCCGATGTTTGTCATTCCTTTTCCATCGCTGTGGGCTTTTGTGTGAAATCTAAAACCGTTAACAACTTAACCATTGTATGACATCACTCTCCTTGACGGGCCCTATGACAGATTTTTCAACAACCTTTCGGAATGCTGCGGAAGGCTATGTATCTGTTGAGAACAACAAAAGTTAAATTAGTTTAGTTTAGGCATTATTAAGACAAGTACATTTCTACAAAATACCAACTTACATGAGTTCCAAACCATTTGGAAAAATCATTATAAACCCGGCTTTGAAGTTGTTCCTCTGTTATATGCGGAGTTTGGTCATGTACTTCAGTGACAAATTTCATGAGTTACACATTAAATGACAATATTATTATTTGGCTACTTTTAATTATATAACTAAAATGAAGCAATAGATGGGTTTACTTACTGAAGATATGGTTCGACCTCTTCACAATTCATCTAGATATAATTCATGGTTGTTTTATAATCTTTATCAGATAATAATTTTTTTTTTCCAAATGATCTTCCCGATAAGTTGCAAATTGATAATACATCAGGTTCACTTGTCTCGTCATCACCATCATTTCGTCCAATGGTTGTAACTTTCGTTTTCAAGCGGGATTCGAAATAATAGATAAAGAATGTAGCAGCTTCTTCGACCAAGTATGCATTGCAAATTGACCCCTAAACTCTAGCCTTGCTTTTTATCTTCTTTTTTAGATGGTGTAGGTATCTAATTAAAGTATAAGTAGTTAATCACATTGTAAATACGTACATGAAAAATAAAAATGAAGTTGAGATCATAAAGATATTGGTTGTTACCTCTCGAACGGGTACATCCACCTAAACTGTACCGGGCCACCAACCTTGGCTTCGTACGGAAGATTAACCGACAAGTGTTCCATCACATAAAAAAATCCCGGAGGAAATATTCTCTCTAACTTGCACAATAAAATAGCAATAGTGTCCTCCAATTCTTGCATATGCGCCACACTCAACTTTGGGGAACACAAATCTCTGTAGAATAGACTAAGTTCATCCCAAACACTTTTCGGGTAGTACTTCTCTAAGTGCTATAGGGATAAGTCTCTCCATGAATACATGAGAATCATGACTCTTCATTCCAGACATTTTCAACTCTTTCATATCAAAGCATCGCGCCAAATTCAATGCATATCCATCTGGGAGATTTAATTCCTTAACCCACGGCAAAACCATCTCTTTTTGTGCCTTGGTAAGAGTGAAACATTCCTTCGGTTTCGTTGCTTTACCTCGGCCATCGTGTTTAATATTCAATTCCGGCCGACCGCAATACCTTTCAACATTCGCTCTAGCCTTAACATTGTCCTTAGTTTTACCCTTCACGTCTAACACGGTGTTAAAGACGTTATCAAACACATTTTTTTCATTATGCATGGCATCAATGTTGTGTCTTATCAGAAGTGTCCGCCAATAAGGTAAGTCCCAAAAAAGGCTACGTTTGGCCCAACTGTGATCCCGACCCCTGCCTTGCTATTTTCTTTACCAATCCATTCAGATATATCGGTAATTTTTGGATAATCTCTAACTCTAAACCACATTTCATCACCAGTCAGGCGAGATGGCGAGTCTACTCTGTCCTGTCGCCGGTCCTTTCGGAATCCCTTTGCATCTCTTCTAAATGGATGATCAGGTGATAAGAAACATCTGTGGCAATCGAACCACGATTGTTTCCCGCTAGCATGCAAATGGAACGCTTGTGTTTCCTCCATACAATATGGACAAGCGTGAATGCCAGTTGTACTCCATCCACTCAACATTCCATATCCTGGGAAATCACTAATTGTCCAAAATAATAAAACCCCCAGTTTAAAATTTTGCTTTTTGGAGATGTTATAAGTTTCTGCACCTTGACCCCACAGCTGATTCAATTCATCGATGAGAGGCTGCAAGTACACATCAATCTTGTGTTTTTGATTTTGGGGTCCAGGTACAATGATAGTTAAAAACATTACATTGTTCTTCATACACATCCAAGGGGGAGATTATAAGGTGTTAGAATAACTGGCCAAGAAGAATATTGCTTCCCTGACATGCCGAATGGTGCAAAACCATCTGTACATAACCCAAGCCTTAGATTCCGAGGTTCTGCTGCAAAATCGGTGTGTGTTCTATCAAAATGTTGCCAAGCTTCCCCATCCCATGGGTGATTCATTATTCCCTCTTCACTCTCACTGTTTGAGTGCCATGTCATGTGTTTTGCGGTTTTCTCGGATGCATACAATCTTTGCAATCTCGGAGTAATTGGAAAACAATACATCTTTTTGCAAGCAATCTCTTTTTGTTGTGTATTTTTTGATTTCGTTTTCTTAATAAACCTAGCATGGCCACAAAACTTGCATTCTCTACTCTCAACATCATCTTTCCAGTACAACATACAACCGTTAAAACAAACATCTATCTTTTGCATCGGTAATCCAAAGTCTTTAACCAATTTCTTCATTTGGTAAAAGTCGTCTAAAGCATTATTTTGAGGAGGAAGCGCCTTTTTCATCAACTGCGAAAATTTATCTATAGTAGTTTCAGATAAGTTGTCTTCGGACTTGCTACTCAACATTCTAGAAGTCATTGATAGCTGTGAATTGTTTTACAACCTTTGTACAGTGGGCTATCAACAACCTTCAACATGTCATAGAACATTTGTGCCTCTGGATTGGGAGGTTCTTCTATGTCCCTATTTTTCGGCTCATTAAAACTTGGTCCGGCAGCATCAAGAACCATCACTCGATAATTGTTGTGTGTCGTATGTCTTCTAGAATTATCCACATCATGAGAGGTTTCATGAATAAACGGAATTTGAGGCATTGGAAAGAATGTCTCACCGTGACATGTCCAATTAAAATAGTTAGACACAAATCCGTTCATAACAAGATGATGCTTGACCATATCAGGTACATGAAAATCCTTATTTTTACAACACGCACAAGGACATCTAATCCCAACATTTTGTACATTAGCAGACATACTAATAGCGAAATTCACAAATCGTTTCACTCCCGCTATAAATTCTGGACTATGACGGGGTCCACCATTAGACGTCGAATCCATATACATCCAACTACGGTCCTTTATTATAAACACAATATCTGCATATATCAAGTCTTCGTAAGTAAATGCATATTAACTTTAACCTTATGGTTGATGATTTAGAACTTTTTTATGTACTATGTTATTAATGGCATCTTATCTAAAAAAGACAATACAAAGAAGCAAAAAACCGGAGAGACTTGATATTTTACAATGAAAAAGGCTTCCGAACATTCTAGCACAATGTAATTTTACAATGAAATTTTACAATAAAAGTTTACAATGATAATGAAAGTTTACAAAGAAAGTTTACAATGATAAAGAATAATGTCAAGGTTAAAGTGTAAGAAACACCAACAAGTTTATTCCAAGCAAAGAAACCTTGGTCCATCATAAATAAAGTTGATTCTAAGCATATTTTCATACTCATTTATGGACATAAACAAATTGAATTCTTAATTTCGAAAAAAGAAGAAAAAGAAGAAATGGATAGGATAAGAAAATAAACCTAGTTACTATACTTCACAGTGGTGGTGTAGCACCTAATTCAGAGCGGTGGTGTAGGGCCGGCGGAGGTGGCCGTCGAAGTTCCGGTGGTTGTGGAGGATGGGAGGTGGAGGCGGGGAGGGGAGAGGGGGAGGGTTTCACAGAAGAGGGCTTGGTTTTACAGTTGGGTGTTCTGTTTTACAGTAATTTAAAAACAGAACTACGTCATTTCGTATTAAACCTTAGCGACCGATTACCGACCGCGTTGACACATTCAGTCGCCCATTAAAAAGTACACATAATTGTTTGTGCCTTTTATTTACCGACCGCGTTGCGACGGCCTAGACAATAACGGTCGCTATTCGGTCGCCCAATATATGTGTAGCGACCGAATAGCAACGGTGCTGAAGATATCGATCGCTATTCGGTCGCCCACGTTAAATATATTATAAATCTGAAAATTGATATCGTTCAGAATGCGAGTACGAACTAATATGAAAGTTTTAGTAATTATTTGTTTATTAATAATCCATTATTAAAATTTTAACTCCATCACTTAATGATTCACGTAAATGTACACACAAATGTACTACTTGAATTGTTCTGCTTCGTGTCTATATAGGTGTTTTGTGAATAAGTATAAGTTGGACTATTCAAGTTAATGTGTGTGTGCGTATTAGTAATAGTAACTAAAATAGGCAAAATGTTTCCATTTAAAACCCCGCTATTTTATAAAAAAAGGGAATCCAGGAAAATATACTGACCGAATTGCGACGGCCTGGGACAATAGCAGTGCGCTATTCGACGCCCTGATATATCGATGGCGACCCAGAATAGTGGCGGTCTTTGAAGGTATCGATCGCTATTCGGTCGCGCACGTTAAAACAAATTATAAATCTGAAAACCGATATCGTTCAGAATGCGAGTACGAACTAATATGAAAGTTTTAGTAATTATTTGTTTATTAATAATCCATTATTAAAATTTTAACTACATCACTTAATGATTCACGTAAATATACACACAAATGTACTACTTGAATTGTTTTGCTTCGTGTCTATATAGATGTTTTGTGAATAAGTATAAGTTTGACTATTCAAGTTAACGTGTGTGTGTGTGTGTGTGTGTGTGTGTGTATTAGTAATAGTAACTAAAATAGGCAAAATGTTTCCATTTAAAACCCCGCTATTTTATAAAAAAAAAATGGAATACGGGAAAATATACCGACCGAATTGCAACCACATAGACAATAACGGTCTCTATTCGGTTGCCTAATATATGCGTAGCGACGGTGCTGAAGATATCGGTCGCTATTCGGTTGCCCACAAATGTACTACTCGAATTGTTCTGCTTCATGTCTATATAGGTGTTTTGTGAATAAGTATAGTTTGACTATTCAATATATACGTAGCGACGGGGATGAAGATATCAGTAGCTATTCGGTCACCAAACCCTACCCATACCCTAACATGGTCGCTAGTCTGTCGTTTAAATCTAGAATTCCAGAGACAGAATTCTTAAAACACAGTATACACCCTGCCACAATTTAACAGAAAACAGGCTCAAATAAATTAAATACGAGCAGAAAACTTAACTAGTTCACCATTACCCAAATAAAATAAGTAATACAATATGCGGTAACGCAAAAACAAGCATACAATAGTTATAACACAAAAACAAATATAACAAAAGTTGAATAATATACAAAAAAAACTACAATATCTATTGACGGCCCCATACATCATCTACAGCTAAGGGATCATCGTCATAATCTGAATCTAACTCATCGTTATCTAAATTGCTCAATCTAGCTTCTAGCTCAGCGGGACTTAATATAGTGTCATTATTTGAAATCATATCAAATAATGTACTAGCTAATGCCTTATTTTTCTTCTTTTCCCTACGCGCATATTCTCTGTCTTTATCTTAAAAAAATTTCTTCTAATTTTCGTTCATTTTTGGTATTTTTTGTTCCATTTCTGAATGAGAGACTGACTGACTACCTCCCATCATTGACTTAACCACATCGGAGAATGAACCGAGTCCTTGAACTCGTCCCTTTTTTAGCTTGCCCAATGCCTCAGAAGCGAGCGCAATCTGAGTCGGCAAATCAGGATGAGGCTGGCCTGCTTGAGTAGCTTGGGTTGTGGCGTTGTCATAAACAGAATGGAACACTCCCTATCAAATAAAATGTAAGGTTATAGATAAATGCAAGTAAATAATTAATCTAAAAAAATGAGAACTAGTATTGAAATACTTACAGATAGGTCTCTAGAATCATCATCAACATATTCCCCTTTCTTCGGCCCGGCATGGTGTTGATGACACCAATCGTAGCTATCCGGGAATGGGATTGAATGTCCCGTCTTTTTTTCCTATTTACAAAAAGCATTAAAACATTAAATATGTAAATAAAACACAATTTTAATGAATTTGAAAAATAATACAATTACCAATCTCTGGTGATGCTCAATGTGTCTAAGGGAACCACCCATATGCGTCATTGGGCCTTTGCCGCCCCTCCCCTCCTTCCGGTTTATTGATGACTGCTTAGACTTGGCTTTAAATTCTGGAGTTGCCCAATACGTTTTAAGCCTGTACCAATCAGTGTCAGAAACCCATTTGGGCTTCTTATTCTTTTTTCGATGGTCACTCATGATACCGCTGAGTCTCCTCTTAAGTATCGTGCGCCAACCTCTCTTGACGCCCTCCTCATGCTCAAGAGCCCATGGATACCTTTTCTGTGTTTTGAAATAATGTTAGATAATTAAAATTGATAGACTTGCAAATTCATTAAAATTGATAGACTTACCGTAAACTGTTCCCACCACATATTTTCTTCGTCCATGGGAACATCATTTAGGGTGCTATATGCTCCCCTGAAACGGTCTTGGAATATACCGGCAATGGCGGTGGAGCAGTTAGAGCTCAATCTAAAACTATAATAGCCGCAACAAAATTCAATTAGAGATTATAAGAATTATAATTAACTTGATGTATAAAGGAGATAAGTTTGAAATCAACTTACGTGCCGCCATAAGTAGGCTGCTGGAGAATCCGAGTATCTAGTGCAATCGGCCTCCATCTGTACTAGTATCAGTCGCCGTCTCTGGGACAGCAGACTGGTGAGTCGCTGAGCCTCCTACAGGCGTAGACTCGGTGGGCGGTGCGGCTGCGGACGTATCCCGAGATATGTGTACATCGGCAGACTGTGACGGAGGTGTCATACCGGTCACAGAGGCAGATGCCGGTGTCGACTCCAAACCATATGATGAACCAGGCTGGGAGGTAAGGGCCGTAGCAGACGCTGGAGTCTGACTAAATGGTAAGCACGATCATATATTTTTCTTTGGAGGCATCTATGAAATATAGATTAAGCGGATTAAGAAGTAGCAAATTACCAATCGGTTTATAAGATGAAAAGTTTGTTCTTTGTTCAATTTGATCATTGTGTATGAGAGGAGTCTTTGCTCAATTTTGCGTATTTTGACATGTTTACCCTTATATTTATTCAATATTGACATGTTTACCCTTATATTTATTCATACTTTAATTGAAATCTTCACTAGACTTCAACATTAGAGATTGGAATATAAAGACTTGTAATTTTATGATCCACACTCCATTAATCTCTTTGAGAGGTGGGGGGTGTACCAAATAGAAGAGTTGATATTCTACTGTCAAAAAACACTTCTTGGAACCATTACATGATCTAAAAAATTGTGGCTGTAGAAGGAAGAATCAGAGTCAGAGTGGCGGTGGCTGAAGAAGAAGAGTTTTCAAGAAAACATTTAAGGATTTAGAGTCTTGAGAAAGGGAATTTGGGATGGCGGTGAAAAAGGAAAAAAAATTCTGCTTCCTTTTATATAATTTTTTTTTTCAATTATCAAAACATAAAACGACGTCGTTTTGTACGATCTTATGTATTCCGTCATATATTCCGTCGGTAAAAATACAATTATAGCTTGTCAAAAAATCAGAAAAAAATAGAAAAATGCAGAAAACTTTGAATGAAAAAAATGCAGAAAAATGCAAAAAAATAAGCAACAGTTTAATCAGAAAATAACAGAAAAATGCAGAGAAATGCAAAAAATAAGCAACAGATTAATTAGGGATTTATAATGTTCATGAGGAGGGTCTCAAGTCTGAACTGAATGTCATGACCTCTCCAACCCGGGGTTCTTATTTTCATAGAAAGATCATGGAAGAAACATGTAACGTTAATTTATTATAATACTAATATACTACTATGTATCATCATTATCTTTGCTATTTATTATTGTTAAAATAGTAAAAAAAAAGCATATCCCATTTCCATAAAAGGGAAACCTTTTCTCCATTTGTACTGTAAAAAATATACCCACCTAAAAGCCTAATAAACTCAGTGCATCAATTGCCAAGAAGAATAATTCTAATTTCTAGGACTTCAGCTCACTAATTCAGCACAATCTTCAACTCAAAATTCTCATTTTTATCGCACGTTTTCTCTCATAAACAATTCAATTTTCCACGGAAATTCTAAAAAGAAAAACATCAATCTAAATACAGTAAAAAAGAAAGTTTAAAAAAGGGAAAGTATCCAAATTATCAAAATGGTGTTTTTTTTCATGGAATTCTGGAAAAGCAGAGAGAAGAAGAAGGACACATTTGGGAATTCAGAAATAATAATAAAACCGCACAGGAAATCTTTCTGTTCCAGAAGCATAAAAGAAAAACGAAAATATGTACTTAATAAAGAAAGAAAAGTAACAGAAAAACCTCATAAACTCTCTGACTTATAATAAAAACAAAAGCCAACAATAAAAATAACAACACAAACACCTCAAATCAGAAAGAAAAAAAACAGTAATAGAAACTGGCCAAAGAAATTAAGAATAAAGAATCTAACCTGAAATTAAGAATAAAGATATTGACCTGAAACTGGCCAAAGATATTGCAAAACCAGAAATAGAAAATCCCGAAAATGGCAGAGTCTCCCTTTTCAAAACAGAGAAACAAAAAATTTATTCAGAAAAGACAGTTAAATAATCAGAAAAAATGGATAAAAAAAACATGAAAAAGAACGAACCTTTAATGGAGGCGGCGGGATGGATTTTGTTTTTGAGAAATGGAACCTTCTTCCTTTTTTTTTTGAGATGTCTGGGTGGAGGTGGCGGTAGCGAGGTGGCTGGATGGCGATGTGTGTGGCTGGCGATCGCTGGATGGGGCTGTGGTTGGATGGCGGTCGCTGAAGAGGATTTTCGAATTAGGGATTTCTAGAAGTTCTTCTTCCTTTTATATTTTTTTTTTTGACAAATCAAGCAATAAAACGACGTCGTTTTTGTACGCCCTTACGTATTCCGTCACGCATTTGGTCGTAAAGTTTTACGTCGGTAAACGGTCGTTAAGTTCCGTCGGTATTCGGCCGATACGTTTTTCGTCGGTAAACGGTCGTTAAATTCCGTCAGTTTTAACGACGGCGTTTCGTGTCTTTCATTTAATACTATATAAATATAAAACGTTATGTTTTCCATCGGTAAACGGTTAAATTCGGTTGTTATTCCGTCGTTATATTTTCCGTCGGTATGCGGTCGTTAGTGTACACAAAACGACGTCGTTTCATTTTAGTCAACATGACCGATGTTGCCGACCGAACGGCAACGGAATAACGACTGTTATATTTTCGGTTTCCTTTCGGTCGCTATTCCGTCGGTATTCGGCCGATACGTTTTTCGTTGGTAAACGGTCGTTAAATTCCGTCAATTTTAACGACGTCGTTTCGTGTCTTTCATTTAATACTATATAAATATAAAACGTTATGTTTTCCATCGGTAAACGGTTAAATTCGGTCGTTATATTTTCCGTCGGTATGCGGTCGTTAGTGTACACAAAACGACGTCGTTTCATTTTAGTCAACATGACCGATATTGCCGACCGAACGGCAACGGAATAACGACTGTTATATTTTCGGTTTCCTTTCGGTCGCTATTCCGTCGTTATGTTATTTAACTATTTTCTTATAGTGATAGTCTATACAACCTTTAAATTTTAATTTTTAATTGACCATCCACTTACACTGATATTCACCATTATAACCTCGATCAGAAAAATGCACCTATAAACATCAAAGTCTCTTAACAAATTTGATAAGGGTTTACTTCTAAAAAAACTCCATATCATAAAGTTAGTCTAATAACCTACCAACTTTAACATGTAAAAATTTATTTACTTACACTAATAGTCTCTACCTATGGACATCCAAATATCTTAGTAAGTTTAAACCATCTTCTTACAACGCATCTCCAAAAATCTTGCCATCATTATATTTCTTCTCTTAATTTCTTGTTCTACTAACAACTATCATAAAGAACGTTAGAAGATTGTAAATTACGACATATCCCAACTTTATTACTAAAAGCACTAATAGGTTTATCCTCAAAATGGTTCAATTATGAACTACTCAAATAATTAATTCATCCACTATTTCACTAACTTCGTATTTTTAAGATCAAACACTTATATGTACTTCTATTTCGACCATATATATCACCCAAAATTTATCAATAATTTTCAAACCTTTTTTTTCCTCTTCAACTTAGGTTATGATATGATACTTAATCTAAATACCCCACACTTTCAGGATATAAAACCTGTTTATATTATCTTTTAGAATCACTGCATTCAACATATAATAGTAATAACACTTAATCCCAATACAGCCTCAACACAAAAAAATTAATCAATGTATTTCTGGCAAGTTCTTAATCGATGAAAAATTTGAAGGAGCATCAAATTAATATGTAAACTATGCCAGATTGCACTGCTCAAAATCCTTCTCATGCTATATAGCTCTTTATATCATTTTGAATAATTGTGTAAATCTTAGCAACAAAACATGGTTGCACAAAATAATTGTGTTCTATTAGTTATTTCTCTATGGGTAGTGGTTATTGGATCAAAAATTTGGATCAAGAAGGCATAAAGTCACATTAAATTCTAACAATCATTTTCATTTTATACTATTTGATCTTTGTTTGATCCAACAATCATTTTGTTTCTCTATATCTTTTTTTTTTTAGCCTCATAGGAGGAGGAGGTGGACGCCCTAGGAAGGTAGAATTATTTGGCCCCATGCAGGGGAGAGTGTCGAACCCGCGATCTCACGGTTGTGGGCAGAGGCCAGCCCCACTGGGCTGTGGCACTCTTGACCTCTATATGTACTTGGGGATATTGTAATCAAGGTCCCCCCCCCCTCTTTTATTCTTATAAAGAAAATAGGTTAGACTAGGATCTTATTTTCTATTGAAAGATTATATTCACTTTGAACCATCATGCAAAACTTCCTCATTAACTGATATACGATAAAATGAACAGAAATAATCATATAGTAATTTTTAATTATATAACATTTATCCCTTATGACAACAAGAAAATTCATTAAAAAGGATCAAAGTTCAATTACAGTAAAGATACTTAGGCTGGGAAATATCATGCTTACTAAAGAAATTTACTGAAAATGTTAGTGAACTGTTTTTTTATTTTATTTTGGTGTAAGTTTATATGATTTCTTTTGCATAAGAAGGCCTTTTGGAGACTTGTTGTGAAGGAAATTTTATCTTGCTTGAGTCATTCTCCACTTGTTGACATGTATTATTTTCAAGAGTAAAAATCAATTGCCTCAAAACTTCTGAAGTAGTTGTTGTAACTTTATTGATTGCCTTTCGGATTTTTACACTTATTTTCCTACTACTTTCTTTTTGCATAATATTGAGAATTGATAGATACCTTACCTACCTTCAAGTAAAGTTGCACGGTTGGCAAGTAAATTTTTCTAAAGAAGGGAAAGAACGGAAAATCCTTCTCAAATTAGGTGACTTTAGTCATAAATCAGTAAAGTATAATAAAATTTAGCAAGAATGAAAGGGATTACACCCACTCGTAATTAAACATTAATATGGCAGTAGCACTAGAATAGAACAATATAGTTTAGATTGATATGATTAGACTAGGACATTGACTTTGTCACGACTTCCATGCTTGATTTCTTTATCCCAATTCTTTTATACTTATATGTTATGTTTCTGTAAATTTATTATCATGAGCGTGATTGATTTAATTCTTAATATATATTATGTTTATAACAATCTAAAGACGTGAAGATCCCTCTACGTGCGGGTAATAGCGGCCAGTCACGACTCAAAGATAAAACCCATTTTCTTAGTCTCCTCAATGAGCACGTTTATTGGAAAACTTCTCACGAACTAATCCAATCTAGTTGCCCAAATTAAAAAGTAACAAGATAAAAGAAAGTATAATGATTTGAAAAATGTAGAGAATAAAATGGAGAGAGTTTTTGTATATTCAAGTCTCATAATTCTAGTATCAACCTCCTCCTTTTATAGTGAAAGAAAAACTATTGTAACTCTTTTTTCATAAATAAAATAGGAGTTACAATATTAATAATATGGGCGTTACAAACATAAAATTTAAAGGGGAGTTAAAAATCATATTAATGGATATTAGAAGTTACACAATTTAAAATAGGAGTTATAAATTTGAAATAATAATTTTGATTATTAAATTTGAAGTTTTGAAGCTTTATTTTATAACACTTTCATCAACATAAATATTTACCAAAAGGGGTATGTCTCTTTTCTATTCATAAATCAAGCCTCAATGTTGGGATTCATGTTGATTTTTCGGTTTGTTTTATTATTTTTCTTTACTCATGAGGTTCTTGATTGTCAAATGCAAGTTTTTATTTTGTTTAATGTTTAGGATTGAAGTTGTCTTGACTTTCTGCAAATGTTAAATCTTACCCGGATTGAGATTCAATCAAGGTCTCATAAATTTATGCCTTTGGGAGATAATCAGATAACTCTATATAAAAATTTTGTTTCAATTTTTTTTTTTCTCTTCACGTGCATGGGTACTATATTTCAATTTGTTTTCTGCTGTTAACTTTGTGCATTGATGGCATGCAAATTCATTAACCAATTTTCATTCTTTCCATTGCCTAAGTAGGTTGTTTTTGTAAGCTAAATTCTTTAACCTGGAACTAAACAATTAGGAGTTTTATGTACTTTTTTTCTTTTTTGATTGTTGTTTACGTCTTTTCTAAAACAGTAGTAGTGGATCCCTTGTTCTTTATTATATAAAATTCTTCAGTTTTTTTTTTGGAGCTTTATGTACCATTAGTAATGTCATAACTATGAAATAAATTACTTGTGTTTTTGTGACATGTTGAAAAAATGAAATTTTATGGTTTTAAAATAAAGCTTTTCTCTTATTTGTAGGCATGGATTATGTTGATCCAAACCAGTTGATGATAACTCATATACGAATCCCTCAAAAAATGATGAGGTTTGGGTAATGTGTAAAAGGAGATATAGGATCCAAGTTTTAATATCACATCACTCATTTTGGAGGCCCAAAAGACTCAAAAGAATGAAGACTATCATCAACTTAGATTAACATTAATCCCAGCTTTGAGACATTTTGGTGTAACGGTCATAACTTGTGATACAAGAATCCAATGAAGCTCAATCCAGATGCTATGGAAAGATAAGAGTCAGATATACAACGTTCATGAAGACCACATTATCAGATTCTGCCTTTATGAAATCCTAAATCGTCGTGCAAATTACTACATCATGCTGTCCAGATTTTCAGTGAGAATTAATCTTATTTTTCAAGTTTTGTTATTTATTTAATTTCAGCTTTTAGTATATTATTATTTCCGAATTATTACTTAAATAAAGAACATGTGGTCCATTAGTTATTTAATTTAAGTAAAGTACTTATTCAGGTAGTTTATAGTAAGTAGTAGTTTAAGATAGTTTACTATACTTGTGATTGCTTTATTTCCATGGCCAACTAGGACTCTATTTTGTAAGACTTGACTGAATTTTCTTCTCTATTTAAAGAGAGAATTCGCCATTTTATTACTTAGATTATAGACTTGATATTAATGATACTGTGAGGTATATTCCTTTGATACTTTGTGAATCGAATTTCTTTTAGAACTTCTATTCATTGTTACTAATCAACAAGCTAGTTCCCTTGTTGTGGTGATTCATCATCCATTTAGTTTTCTTCTGCCTAGGTAGTCAAGTGTTTATCGCTGCTTGGAGGTCTAGTGTGTCGAATACTTTGAAAGTCCTTTGCTATAGTAGTTAAGTGCTTATCGCTGCTTGGATGTTGTAGTAAGACATTCCCGGTGAACTATCTTCAAGAAGAGAAAGATCCTATCTTTACCTTGTGTCGAATCTTGATTTCATCAAGGTTCCTCATCATATTCAAGAAACGTAAAGATTGAAGAATCAACAATTCATGCGCAAGATGAGGCACCAGATGAGGAACTTTGATAACAAGTATCAAAATTCGACACTAAAAGGTTTCAGATCTCTCTCTTTCTCGAAAATCAGTTTACGGGGAAATATAATCAACACAACTCCAAGAAGGTTGATTATCAATGGAGGCTGAAACACCACAATAAGTGTAAACTAAACTTATTGATACAATAACTCAAAGGTGAATGAAGTTCTACATAGAAAATCAATTCACAAGTAACTAAGGAATAACCTTAAAATATCATATATCCATCCTTACAATGGTGGCCGAAATTCCTCTTAAATAGAGTAGGATTTCGGCTCAATTGAACCAAAAGGAAGAGTCCTTGAAGAATTGGGACTCTTCAATAACAAATTCTCTAACCAACTAAAACACTATCTAAGATAATGGACAACATATCCTATTATCTAGCAACCACTAATATTATGCGCCAAAAAACACTTAATAATAATAATAGCTGAAATCTAATTAATAAACAAACTTGAAAGAAAAAGATTAATTCCCGTCCAAAATCTGGATAGCTTGTTGTATCAACTTGCATGACGTTTTCGGACACCAAGATGGAAGAATCTGATTTTGTGATCTCATTAAAATTGTAGATCGGCCTCTTATCTTTCATATGCAACTTGAATCAGCTCCATTGGATAACTGGATTGAACGTTATGACCATTATACCAAACTGTCGCAAAGCTGTCCAATCCCTCATCACTTTTGGGTCTCCAAAATGAGTGATGTGATGATAGAGCTTGAGTCCTAAATCTCCTTTTGGACATTATCCAAACCCCATTATTTCTTGAACCATCGGTATATGATTCCTCATCATTCTCCCTTTCTTAAAAAAGATTCGTCCCCGAATCTTGTAAGTTGATGAAAGTACCATTGCTTTGATTTTGTGACGATTCTTTGGGCAACTTCGTGAAAAATTCAGCCTTGTATGCCTGTTTAAAATTAGAAACAACACTAGGAAGATCTGGATTTGTTAGATCAAGAGTGGGAAACGAAGAAGATGAAGTTTTTTACTCTTCAAAAATTATTGCAACAAGAGGATCTTTTTCCTCATCAAACAATTTTGCCTCTTCTTTCAATTTGGCCTCTTTTTTTAATCTTGCCTCTTTTTGCAATCTTTCCTCTTCTTTCAGTTTTGCCTCTTCTTTCAATTTGGCCTCTTTTTTTCTTTCAATTTTGCCTCTTCTTTCAATCTTGCTTCTTCTTTTAATCTTGCCTCTTCTTTCTCTCTCAATTATTGAATAATTTCTTCCAAAGAAGCTTTAAATTTTGCTTCTGCTTTCAATCTTACTTATTCTTTCAATCTTGCCTCTTCTTTCTCTCTAAATTGTTGAATAATTTCTTCCAAAGAGGGTATATTTTCTCTCGGTTTTTGGGGGAATTTGCAGCCCTAAAGAACGTCCAATATATTTTAAGCTCTTATCTATCTTCTCGGATTTCTCTTCGAACCTTTCAATAAATTCTTGTAGTTGATATAATTCCTCCAGCATCGCTCAAATAAAAAAAAAATTAAGGAAAGATGAAACATTAAGAAAGAATACCTATCTTGACTTACACGAAAAGGTAATAGAAAGAATAAGATTAATCTCGCTGAAAATCTGGACAGCATGATGTAGTAACTTGCACGACAATTAGGACCTCATTAAGGCAGAATCTGATTTTGTAGTCTTCATGAACGTTGTAGATCTGACTCTTATCTTTCCATAGCATCTAGAATGAGCTTCATTGGATTCCTGTATTGCAAGTTATGGCCATTACATCAAAATTTCTCAAAACTGAAATTAATGTTAATCCAAATTGATGATAATCTTCATTCTTTTGTGTCTTATGGGCCTCCAAAATGAGTGATGAAATGTTAAAACTTGGATCCTAGATCCTCCTTTCAGACATTACCCAAACCTCATCATTATTTGAAGGATTCGTATATGAGTTTTCATCACCAGTTACATAGAAAAAATTCTTATGGCAACATCATTAGGCAGTTTTAGTAAAAAAGAATGTGCTAAATATTCAACATTTTACGTAACACACAATTGTTGTTTCTAATAAAATGAAGGATACATAGTTGATATCAAGGCAAATCTCAACGTTTGTCCCGAAAACGCAACACTATAGGTAAAGATCTTTCGTGATTACTTACTTTTTATCAGTATCGTCTATTCGATTTAACTAATGACTAATTTTTCTACTTCATGGATGGAGAAAAAATATATTCTATCATTCAATGGATATTTGTGTTCACCCTGATTAAAGAGTTACATGAACTCAATGTCGTGTCTTGAAACAAAAATAACAAATTCATTTTGTGAACTATTATTTAAAAAATCTAATGTATATCTTAATTTATTAAGAAATTAATTATGAATTTCTTGATATATGTTATATTTCAATTAGACTTTGTATTATATTACTTACTGAAAATTAATTCTAAATTCGGTAATATATGTTAACGTTCAATGGTAGAAAGTGCCTTCTCAGGTATGTGACTATTTACCATGGCCTATAACAAATAAAAACGAGCAAGCATTAATTTACCCAGAATTTATGTGCCAGTGAAAGGTAAATGAAGGTCTTTTATTCTTAGTTAAGTTACAAGTTTGTGTCATTTTTTAATACTTTCTCATCTCTTCTCACAAGTTATAGAGTTTGTTTTATTTTGTTTATCCATTACTCTTTAGTATTTTCTCCAAATGCAATTCATTATTGTCTTGAATTTGAATTTTCTAACCATGTATAAGTAGCTCAACATTCTCTAATTATGTATTTGCTTCCTTTTTTCCCGGGGTAAGTTGCTCAAAATCCTTACATAGTTTGAATATCAATGCAAATACATATGATTCTGCAAAATTTTGATTATGTTTTTTTATATGACTAAGTCCAACAATTTTGTGTTAAGCTCTTATGTTTTTTTTTTTATTGATTTTTATACTTTCATAGTTGAGACGCATTGGAAAATAAAGTTGACCAAAAGGCTCAGGTCTACATGACGCACTGATAAAGAGGCTGAAGAGAAAGCGTTGAAAGTTAAAACGAAGAATCAAGTTTCTTGATCTACCTCTTGGTTATTGATTTTTGATTGGTATAATGAATGATTTAGAAGTAAACCGAAGAAGCTCTTATTGAGATTTTATAGCTTCCAAAAACTTGGTTGAAATTAGGTCGTTTAGTTGTAAGTTAAAAGAAATCAAACTTAATTCAACGACAATGGAATTTATATTCTCACAAAGTAGAAAAAAGTTATGTTTGATTCGACGCCATCTCCAAAGGGACTTCATGGGAACTCTGGCTTCGTAAATTGACTTGCTTGGTTATATTGCTAACCTAAGAAAGTGTAATATTTCTCACACATCGAGTTCTCTTTAAGACAACAAAATATGATTCCTTTGTTGGGCTTTTGGAACTACCATGAAACTAGAAGTATATTATATTGGAGGCAATATGTTTCTTATATTGAGAAGTTGAATTACAGGTATAAGTTATAAATTATGCAAGAAATATAATTAAAGGGTGCGAGGAAGGAATGTTGGAATATTTTTTTAGGAAATTATGCACCAAATTAATGCGAAGAAATCAAATGAGTTTTTGTCCACCATAATTTCTAGGTATTTTTTCTATTTTCTATTTCGTTATTTTTTCTGTCCAAATTGAATATAGGTAAATTATTTGTCCCCACCCACTCCTAAGGGGCGGATGCAAATGAAACCTTGAGGAGGCAAAATGTATATGTTGGGGAGAAAGCACAATATAGTCTAATCAACCGAACAACAAGATCAAATATGCCACAAAATATCTCCCAAGATAGAATAAAGCGTAGGACACCAAACAATAATTCCAAAGCCCCTAGATGAAAATTACGAATGCGGCGGAACAATAATAAATGGAGCCAGTAAATGAAAGGTAAATCAAGCAAACACAACACCAAGAATTTTACATGGAAAACCTCTTCAAATTGAAGAGTAAAAACCACGGGACCTTCGGGTCCACAAATATAAGACTCTTTAGACAATTTGACAAAATTAAGGAAGTTGTCATTTTCACCTAAACTTCCAATATTACCCTTACCCTCACCCTCCCTCTCTCCTACTTCTATGTCATAAAGAAAAGAAAGGAAAATATTGAGGGTATAATTGTAATAAATTGTTGACAACTAATAAAATAACCTTAAACGACAATTAATTTGGATACCTAGATATCTCCTAAATGACAATTAATAGGGAATGGAGGGAGTATTTCTTTATATTATATTATGTCTGAATGCTGTTTAAAAGGAATTTTGTGAATAGAACTTCTGATTTGGAGTTTGGAAATCAAAGAAAGAAAAGAATATTTTTTATGAAATTTTGCTCGGATTACTATTGGATGAAAGATGTAAATTTCTTGACTTTTGGATTAGTGAAACAAAGCCCCTGTCCTATTTTATCCTCTTAAATATGCATATGTAATATTTATGCTTTGCTTATAATTTTGGAAAAGAGAAAAGTTTGATTTCGAATTGAAGATACACTGCATAATGGTTCCTTTAATGAATAAAAATACTTGGTCACATTTTGTTTTTACCATTTAGGATAGTTGATTTTATTGGAAAAGTTCTTCGATGATTATGTTTCATATGAAAAATTAAAAGAATATGAAAAGGGGAGCTCTGTCTTGAGAGCTATTGTATATGTTTTCGTTTGTCAAATGCATTTTCTAAATTGGTCATGAAGAAATTGATATTGAAGGTTTGCTTTTCAGTAAATGTCTATATGATTTTTGAAGTGTCTAAAAACAAATATAATTTTTGTAAGGTCGCTTTAGCATGGTAATTGTTTCAGTAACCGAAAGGTTAAGGACTCAACGATTACCACTGTTAAAGTTTAATGAAGATAAAAGTTAAGTCTTTTTCTGGCTTCATCATGGTAATTGTTTCAGCAACCGGACCCGGTAAAGGACCCCAACAATTATCACAGTCAGACTTAGAATTTTTGTGGCTTCAGTATGGTAAATGTTTCAGTCACCGAAGTCGATCGACCATAGGTTCAGGACTCATTGAGTCACCCAACATTACCACAGCCAAAGTATATGTGAATTGTGAAAGTTTTCTGCATTTTGGTATTATGGCTTAAAGTATGTTTCAAGGCTTGTAATTGTATATTCATTAAAGTGTTTTCTATAAATTTGTGGTCGGTTAAAGGACTCTTAAGTCAATATTTTTCCCTAATCGACTAAAACATCATTTTATGGTGAAGTACCTTCGTAGTAAAGGACTCATTTGAGTTAAATGTTTTCTAATGAGTATACAATTACCGAGTCAAATGATGATATAAAGTATGGTTTTCGAGTATGGTAAAATTTTCTGAATTTAAGTTCAATTTTACATTTTCTTGAAGTTACTCTTAAAAGAATTGCCATTTCTTCTGAAGTAAATAGAGCTGTAGAACAAGTAAAATTTTAAGGGATATTCTGGTCAATATTATGTTTGATAGAATTTTGTTATGATAAGGCATGTATATTTTAATGAAGTAAAACTTATCCTTTTGTTTTCTTAGAAAGAAGGCCTAACATTCTTTATAATCATAAAGTCTTTTTAAAGTTGAAAGATGTTTTTATCTGCCAAAGAATATGTTTTGGAAAGGAAAAAAAAAAGAGGATTTTGACTTTCTCTGCTCAATGGACACCTCATCGATATACTGATATTGCCTAACTTAATCTGAACGTTTTTTTTTTTTCTTTTGTCTTTGGTTTTCGGATTTAAAGGAAAAGCTAGTGCAAAGAAGATTTTGAATGCATTATCAAACTGATTCAAGTTCTTTTGAAAGTCAGCAGCATAATGTTTTTCCAAAGCTAAAATAGAAAGTTTTGTGAAAAGTGTTTGATTCCTGAATGTATCTAATTTTCTTACTGAGTTGGAAGCTTATCTCTTTCCATGTTGATTTTCAGGTAATAATGATAATGAATTAGGAGAGTGGGAAGAAGTCCCCTTTTGGTGAAGCGTGTGTTTCGATTCGTTGAATGAACTAAGCAAGAATGTGTACACAAAATAAATAATGTGTTGTTTTATTGAATGCCCCATATTCAATCATTAAATGCAAATATTTTTTGATAGATTTCTGATTTTTTCATTATATTAATAGATTAAATGAAAACTGAGTAGTATTAACTAAGCAAATGTACTTAGAGTTCTACATATTAATAATTAAAAGGTTAAAAGGTAATAATCAAACTTATATTAAAAAATTTCTTTTTGCTATTATTACAAAAACTCTTTTTCCTTGCATATGCATTTTTTAAGAAATAATATGTCTTTGCTAGTGTGTGTGTGTGTGTGTGTGTGTGTGTGTGTGTATATATATATATATATATATTATAGAGCACCTTTTCTAATTTGTATATATATAATGTTACACGATGTTGATAACGAACTGGAATTTATGGGAATGGGTTGGAGGGGAATTGAATTGATGGTTCATGGAATTGAATTTATGGGGTTTTTTCATTGTCTCCTTCCCCCATTCTTCCTCACAGGCAACCACACTCACCACCTCCACCATCCAACTTTTCTGAGTAAAAGTAGAAGGACTTTAATTGCTATTGCAATTATCTTGGATAATTGAATGAATCGCGATTCTGGGCAGATATGGGCGTGATGATTTACCGTGCCGGTAAATCGAGGAGGGAGGTGGTCGGTGCTGTTCTTTCTCGAAGACCAAAAAGGCTGGGGGAGGGGGTGGCGACGATGACTATGAAACTTCAAAGTGGTTAGACATATTTGCCCCTGTTTAATAGAGCATGTGCAATGCACATGGTCAAAATTAACAGATTTCGTCCAAATTTGACGGAAAGGATTTTATGGGTTGACCGTAAATTGTTGGAGGATTCTTAATATTGAAAAATAGTAAAGGGGATTCTAGAGGCTAAACTGAAATAGTTGGGGGATGTATGGGGCCATTTTCTCATTTCAAAATTCAAAAGTCATCACATTCTTCTAAATCTTACGTGTAATTTTCATGAATTTTGTTTCAATTAATTATTTTATAAAATTTCGATTGGTTGGTTAAATTTTACTTTTATTGTAAACTCTTGATTGGCTCATAAGAGTGTCCCACATTGAAAAGTTAGATTTTTGTTTGAGTTTGAGAATACTATAAAAGAGAGTACTTTCACATGTTTTGAGTGAAAAATTGGGTTGACATTTCACCCCATCAAATTAGGGTAGCACACTTATTTGCTTCTTATATTTTTTATTTATATAAATATAAATAGTTAAAATTTTAACAAATGACGGGTAATTTAAATGGCCGGATTCTCTGAATTCTGAATGAGCTTACAATCAAGTTCGATTTAGCTTAGATTTATTCAATGTTCATTCTTTGTTTCTTTATTCTTATGCAGCATTTTTATTTTCATAATATCTTTTGAAAAATAAATAAATATGGATATTTTAAAATGAATAAAAATCAATTCGCTTCGTTTATACTGAAAACATGTGAATGTCTTTCTAAACTCTCTAAAACTAAAGTATTAATTTGTAAAAATTTTAATTTTTAATAAAATAAAAAAAAGTAAAAAATATTAATCTAAAGTTATGGGTTTTAATATATTTATGTCTTTTCTTCTATTTTAATTTTCTAGATTTTTCTTTTTCTTTTTCAATATTATTCATGATCCCACATTGAAAGTGTACGAAATTTTTGGAGTTTGACAACATTATAAAGAAAGGGATTGAGCATGTTTTTTCAATTGAATGAATTGGTGGGTTGATATTTAGCCCATTAAATTCAGTGGCAAACTCAATTTTCTTTTCAACTTTTTCATTCCAGTAGTAAAATTTATTTGTTTTTAAAAAAATAAAAATTAGCTAACAAAGCCATTTGATTTTTGATATAACCTGCTTATTATTGATTTTCATTTAAAGAGTCAAAACTTAAAAATATCTTGCATAGCCATTGTTTTCATATACTCTTAATTATATGATAAAATGGAATCCCGAGAATAGCACATGTTATTAAACTATCTAATCTAATCTAATCTAATCTAACTATATTTATATCACATTCTCAAACAATCTACGTGTAATTTTCGAGAGTTCTGTATTTTTTTTAATAAAATAAAAAGGAGAAGACTAAGAACTCTTATAAACGGAGTAAATGCTTTCACATACAAAAAATTTGAAAAGTTAGATTGTTTTGTTGGGTTTGACAACACAAAAAGAGAATACTTTCACATGTTGTTTTGATGGGAAATTTGGCTGACATTTCACCCCCTCAAATTAGGGAAACACACTTTTGTTTTTTATATTTTTTATTTATACAAATATAAATGGTTAAAGTTTTAACAAATAACGGGTAATTTGGATGACCGGGTCCTCTGAAGTCTGATTGCACTTACAATTAAGTTCGATTTAGCTTAGACTTATGCAATGTTCATTATTTGTTTTTTTTATTCTTATGCATAATTTTATTTTTATAATATATTTTAAAAAATAAATAAATATGGATATTTAAAAATGAAAAAAACCAGCTCGCTTCGTTTATACTGCAAAAATCAAGTGAATCTTCTTCTAAACTCTCTAAAACTAAAGTATTTAATTTGTAGAAATTTTATTTTTTAATAAAATAAATAAATAAATATTAAAGTCACATAAGAAATTTAACAACAATAAAAACTCTCACCTAAAAGTAGTTATTATTTGTATAACTTGACAAATGACAAGACTATAAAAGAAAATTAATGTGAATAAAACTTATATATGATATTAGCAAAGACATTTGCTGTTTTTTAGCACCATAGAGTTCTCGGGTCGGGTCCTCAATCTAATTTCCAATTTTTTTTTTTTTTTTAATAATTATTTTAAAAGTATTGATTGACATCTTTAACTTATTCAAATTAAATTGTATAATTTAATATATTTATGGTTTTTCTTTTCTTCTTTTCTTCTATTCTAATTTTCTAGATCTTTCTTTCTCCTTTTCAATATTATTTAAGATCCCACATCGAAAATGTACGAAATTTGTGGAGTTTGACAACATTATAAATAGAGGGGTTGATCATGCTTTTCAATTAGGGATGGCAATGGGGCCGGGTGGGGGCGGATACCATGATCTCCAGCCCCAGCCCTGCCTCTTCCATCGTATTCCCATCCCCGGCCCAGCCCCATCACTGGGGATGGATGGGCATCCCATCCCCAACTTAGGTGGAGGCCCACCCCCAATTGGGGAAAAGCGGGGATTTTTTTCTCCCAATCTCGACTAGAACAAATTATAGAATTTCAACAAAAATCTCCCAATACAACTTTGAAAAAATAATGTAAAATAAAAAAATTTAACATCCGTAAAAATAAATAACATTATCTAAAATGATACTAGTTTGCTCCCTAAACAATACTCCCTCCATTCCTAAATATAAGACTCTTTAGACAATTTGAGAAAATTAAGGAAATTGTCATTTTCACCTAAACTTCCAATATTACCTCACCTTCCCTCTCTCTCTCACTAACACATCATAAAGAAAAGAAAGAAAAATGTTGAGGGTATAATTGAAATAAATTGTTGACAACTAATAAAAGAACCTTAAACGACAATTAATTTGGATACCTAAATATCTCCTAAACGACAATTAATAGGGAATGGAGTGAGTACTAATTTATAGATACAACTCATATTTAGGGTTATAATACATTTTAGGAGATGGAGGAGTTTATGGAGAGAATTTGAGATCTCCCATGATCTTCTCCAATCTTTTAGGTATATTTCCTTTTTGTATATATATTTATTCTCAATCTATTTATTATTTTAGACAAGTCATGTGGGCCGGGCCGACCTGGGGCCGGGGATGTTGCTTATCCCGCCTCCGCCCCCACCCCCGTTAGCGGGGCCAAATTCATCCCCATCCCCAACTTAAACCGGGGAATCCCCGACCCAACTGGGCGGGGCCGGGCCGGATCCCCAATTTAACCGGGTCTATTGCCATCCCTATTTTCAATTGAATGAATTGGTGGGTTGGTATTTAGCCATTAAATTCAGTGACAAACTCAATTTGTTTTTCAACGTTTTCATTCCAACAGTCAATTTTTTTTTTTCAAAAAACAAAATTAGTTCACAGAGTCATTTGATTTTCATATATTCTTAATTATATAGTAAAATGGAATTCAGTGCATAGCACGGGTTATTAGGCTAGTGTGTGTGTGTGTGTATATATATATATATATATATATATATATATATATATATATATATATATTTCTTCAATCTTATTTTCTTAGATTTTCACATTTTTTTTAATGCAAATATTATTAAAGATAGGCCAGGCCTCCATCAATGGAAGCAGCCGAAGCGGTTCCCGCGCTCTTACTCGAATACAACTCCTATGGCATGACAAAAAAAGGCTCGAATGGTACGTTCACGTCAGGAATAGAAGTTGTTGATGTACTTCCCTTTACGGAAGAAACCACCCTCTTAAGTCGCTGGATAGCTAGGTTCCGAAAGCACCTATTTCAATCTGTGTCGGACCGATCGATAATTAGTATTGAATTTTAAAATTTTAAAATCTTCTTATATGTTTTCTATATCTTTTATTACTTGACCAATATCACAACAGTCATAATACTTAATTTCCTGGGTTAGTGTTGTAAACATTTGAAATAATTTGATTTAAAATATATATTTTTTTATAGGTGTCTTATAATTCATTTTTAGGGAACTAACATTTAAAATAAAGATATGACTTTTAATTTATTTATTAAGTTTTAGTGCTTTTTTGAGTTGTGAAGTCTTTTATTTGTTTAAATGTTTTTGATTTGTCCATGTAATTTTTCATCCATTATGTAAATAAAAAATCATATACTATAATAAAATACAACTCAAATTTTAATCCATTTTTTTTTAGATATTCTACATCTCATAATATGGAAGTGCTGCTCTACTTCCTGGGGACCAGATGATCCTTTTACTTCCACATCAGTAACAAATGCAGCTTCATTAGAGACTGGAAATGGTTCAGCTGATAATAGATCTTTCATTGACTCTTCAAGAAATAATGATATGATTGATCTTAGAGGTAATGGTGTACGAGGTCAGTCGAGAAGATATGCTTCTCCATCGCGATATCCCGGTGCATCAGCTAACCCCTACAGACCTCATCCTCCTCCTGCTGATGCAAATTCTATGTGTACTTCAGTGATGATCTGGGTCCTTGGGATGTGTTTTATTCATTAATCCGGGTCGGAAGGGTAGGATCGGGTATATATTACGGGTTGGAGGGAAGTGAAAAATTGGATAATTTTGCCCTTACTCACGAGCACAAGTGCAGTGCACGTGCCATTTTTTGCCTGAAAAATTGCCAGAATCACTAATTTGACAACTATAGCAGTCCCGTAAAATATTGATACTAAAAATAGCTTATATTTTTCTTTTTGCTATTTAAAGAAAAGTAGAAATAGTTGTTGTCCATATATAGCGGATTTCTCTTTGTTATATTGATAAATCATGTGGTAAAACCTAATGCAATTTACAATGACTTCTCTTAAGATTTTTTTTTTTAAATAACAAAAACATCCTTTATTATTTGAGGAATTACAATGACTTCCCTCAAGTATTATACTTATTATTACCAGCTTCCTTTATCATCTAACACTGTTACGTTAGCAACTAAGATCGTTAAATAAAACACGTATTTTTCAGTGGTTTTTTTTATCTAAAGGTAAATATATATGATCAAAATGGAGAACTACAAAGTAGTTCACCGTAGGTAACAAAGTGTTCGCGTTTGATACATTACGAATCATTTGCCCCCAAACGCACACTTCTACTTAAGTACAAAAATAAATGCCACTACCATGTACAAATCACTTGGTCTTGGCAAATACACCTACTACAACCAAAAGAAACTACAAGTTCAAAACATTAGGATACAAAGAGAAGCCTACCATGTATACATGTGTTTTGATCCTATAAACTAGTTGCTCCGGTTCTAGGGATTCTTGTTTAAAGATCCTTCTATTCCTTTTGCTCCATAATTGGTGGATCATGGAGGTAATCACCAATTTCTTTTTCTTACTAGGCCAAGAGGTGCCCCGTGCTTCTTTCTTCATACATTTGAAAGTGATCTTCAATGTCTTCATATCTCTTCTAATCCCAACCCACTTTTTAATTTCACTCCAAACCATAGATGAGAATTTACAATTAAAGAAAAGGTGGTCATGAGTTTCTTTACATCCCTCATCACAAAGTGCACATAATGTTTCGATTTCCATGAACTTGAGTCGATCTCGAGTACTTAGTCTCCCCCGTAGAGCCAATCAAGAAATAAATGAGTGCTTCGGTATATTGGATGCCTTTCAAATCACACTCGCACATGGCATATTCCTCCCCTTATATCTCAAAAAATCATATGCCGTTGAAACTGAAACCCCCCTCCAACTTTCCATCTTCCCAACAACGCTGAAAATTCCAAGGCAGTGGGCGTGTGGCTGTTCAAATTATGGGCAGCCAACACCTCACCTTCTTTAATTTCACTCTCCAATTTGATCCCGTGTGACAAAGAGTTTTTTGAACAAGCTTGAATCATCATTTTTCACCTTCCTTTATAACCTATGTGATTTGAATTAAATTTTTTCCCTATTTTATATTTTTCTTTGTTTCCCAATTTATATATGAAGAAGAAAAATGAAATAAAATTAATGTTTTCTTATTAACACATTATATCAGTTGTGATATTTTTTTATTTTCGAAATGGTCAGAGATTAGCACCATGGCTAGAGGAAGAGAGACTTGAAGGCAAAACATATCCTGTTACGGTCTTGATTGAGTTGGTCATTCACAATGGATTGTCTTCTGTTGTTGGTAGGGGTTCTTCGAAATTTGGATAAAGATCCCTGCAAAGCAAAAATATGAGAGAGAAACGAGAATATAGGGTAAAAAGATGACTTTTGGAAAGAAGGTATAAATGGTATTTGAGGAATATTACTTTCACGGGAGGAGACTAACTCTAGCAATATTGATTACTCATTTTAATTTTTTAGATAAATCACTAAATAAAGAGTATATGAGTCAAATTACCATAAAAGAGGTCATTGTAATTCTTAAAACAAGAACATAAGTCTTTGTTAATTGAGAAAACTTAAAGGAATGTGCGACCCAAATTACTACGGTTTGAATACCGAGTGATGACAGTTTCAACTCTTAGCTTCTATGATCATCACCAGTTCACTTTTTGCAACACAAAGTGTGGCCTCCTTCAAGGTTTGCCCTTACTTAAAATTCATCAATCATCTTACTTAAGGGAAAGACTACACACTTAAGGATATCTATGAAGAGGTTAATAAAGTGGAAATCATTTAGCGAACTGGGTCTGTCTGTCATACTTGCAAACCAGAAATGTTTATCTCACAAAAAGGTTTGCCCAAGATTATTGGTGGATTTTCAGGGTTGGTTTAGTTGAAAGTACCTGAGCTGGTCTTTTTTTTAGCTTTAAATTTAACATTACCACAAAACATACAAAAATCACTTTAGTCAATGGAGAAGCCGTAAGTTTTATTCCAGATATGCTATCTTTCTATCTGATAGAGAGAGACGGACATCTAACTAATTTCCAAATTCAGAAAGTAAAAGAAGGGAGAAAAAATTCCCAAATACAGTACAAGAAACAGAAGTTCTGGCAGCTTAATAAAATGGCCAAAAGAACTAACCTTTGCAAAAGTGCTCTTCCCAGAACCATTCTTTCCCATTACAACATGCACCTAAGAAAATTCAAATATCAGAATCAGAACTAAAAAATTAACGTGAGAAGGATGTAAAGTTAGCTAAATACTCCCTCCATTCCTTAATATAAACGGTTTAGAACATTTAGCGAAAATTAAGTAAGCAACAAATAAAATTTTTTTTAATCAAAATATCAATACTGCTCTCTACATGTCTTAACAACTTATATTATGTAATGAATGGAGTCGAACCAAAAAAAAAACTTCCTCCGACCAGAATTATGTGCCAACTATAATAGGAAATATGTACCTGAAAGAGAAAATTCAATTTTGGACAGGTGAGTAACACAATTATAATATAAAAATTTGCTAAATTCCCTAAAAAATTTACAATTATGAAAATCACAATTATTTCAGACAATTTTTAGTATTTTTATACCATAAATTATCTTCCATATTGCAATTCAAATACAGGAAACTGAAACTGTATGATTCAGACATAGAAATGAAAATTCTAAACTTACCTCTCCTTCATGAATGGTAAGGTTAACACCTTTAAGGATAGGTTGTCTCGACTCCGATATTACGGCGGAGAGCTCCTTGACTTCGAGCAGAAGCTTTTGAGAACCAACACCGGCATCGGTGGTAGAAAAAACCGGAGATTCGACGGCGGCTCTCAGTCTCAGGGACTGGCGAGTATGGATAAAACGGCATCGTTTAGAGCTTCTGAAAGAGAATCGAGCAGAAACCGACGAAGAAGAACAAGGGGCGAAGTGTGATACCCGGGACTTTTGCTTTCGTGTTATTTTGTATGTAATTAATTTTGTGTGACTTATAGTCTAGACGTATTTTATTTCGTGTAATTATATGTTTACGTGCCTATTTAATTTTGCAACATGTTACGTGTTACATTTTCGATACGTTTTATTGAGGGGCATTTTGCACACGTATCGTAATTAGAGGACTTAATTGTGTTTCATTTAGATGATGGATTGGAATTAATTAGGAATTTTATTGTATTAGAAAAATCACCATAATAAAATAGGAATTAAATCATATATATCATAAGGAAAGGAAATATTTTAATAAGAAAACAAAAAGAAAGCGGATCGTGGGGGTGAATTGTGCTCGTGTGCGTGTGTAGCAAGGAAAAAATTAAGAAAATAAAAATAATAATAATAATAATAAATAGGAATCGTGGGATGAGGGGATTAGGATAGGGTCTTGGGGGTCATGGGGTCATGGGAGTAGTGGGATTGAGGATATATATGTGTGTATATATATTACTCCATTAGGCTGGAAAGGGTTAAACAATATTAGACTCGGAATCGTGCAAAAGCAGTAGAGAAAGATCAAAATAAAAACAGTAGGATTTTTTGTTTAAGTTTAATATATCTAGCAACTTCGAGTGAATTTTTGAGTGAGTAATCCTTATCGGATTTCGGTGAAGCTTATACGTAAATTGATCACGACGAAACAAGCTACGAAGGCGTGGAAGCGGATTCACATTTCGAATTCGGAGTTGGAAGATATCTCACCAGGAACGGGGGAAGATTTTGTGAGTTTTAGATTTCTGTCCAGAACTTTGAGAGATCACCGAGGGAGCGTTATTTGTCCGTTTTCAACCTATTATATACCGATTCGAAGATAATCGAATAAGCTTTGAGCGAGCGCAGACGGAACGCCATTTCGATTCCCGAGCAGAAAGTTATAGCTCTGCGAGTAAGGCTGGGCAGTGCTGTCTCGAATTCTCTGTTTTTAATTGTCTTCGTAAGAGGTAGGGACCTTTACGTCATTTAATTCTCGCATATAACTGCACAGTAAAAGCGAATAAATTATTCTATTTATAAAATATTTGAATGAATTGTGTTTATTACTTTCGATATTGTATAAAATGTTTTAGATTTGATTTAATTGCATCATAATCTGATTCGCTTTTTTATTACTGCGTTCTTGTTATTGCTTTATGTAAATTGTCATAATTATCTGATAATTGTGAATCTTGGATTTAATTGGGCTTATATTGAACTTGCATAAATGTTACCGCTTTGGTCGTTACATTTGAGAGTCGTTGATTTTAGTCATATGTGGTTTTGGTCGACCGAGTCGTCGCCCCTACTGAGCTCTTGTCTAGGAACGACTAATTAGCAGGATTCGTTCGTTCATCGCATTACGATATCGATTCCCGTGACCCGAGAGGTCTTCGATATACGCGTCTCCGAACCCTCACCCGATGAGGTTATCATTGGGGACGGTAATGGCTTTGTTGAGTCCATTTGTGGTGGGCAATGACACAATAAAAAGAATGGATCCTTAAACCCTGGGCCCGTCGTTTGGGGGACCGTACCAAACCCGCGCCTGCATTTTCTGAGTCGTCCTAGCTCGGATAATAGCTAGGGCCATTACCGTTATTGTTGATTGGGAGTGAATAGATGAGTCAGCTCATGTGGCGGGATTGTGTGTCATAGCGGTAGTGATGTTCTTAGTGTTTAAACGGTGTTGTAATCGAGTGTAGTGTATGAGCAATGCGTGGTGCTTGTTGTGCACTCGGTTATGTAAGCGTTTAGATGCGACGAATATGACTACTTAGCGTATTTGTTTTTTTTTATATATACTTGTTTGTTCTTCTTGTTGGTCCCTACTGAGCACCGAGCTCGATCCCATCCTCTTTACTTGTGCAGATGATTTAGGTGATGAGCAACACTACGAAGATGTTGGCATCTGTGATGGGGATTATGAAGAGTGATTCATAACCGGTTTAAATTTTAAGAATTTAGTTTATTTTATTATTAGTATCGTTGAACAATTTCATTTGTAATAATTAGTTTCCACTGTTGGACTCTTGTTTCGGATTATTTCATAATTGAATTTCTTTTAGTAACTCTGTTTGTCGGCTTTGGTGTTTCACTAACCAATGAGACACTGCCATGTCATCGACCCTGGTTACGGGGTGTGACACGAAGAGAGCCATTGAAGTCGTACCAGACCAGAGCATTTCGCATTGGTTCGAGCCCATAAAGACGCGGCTCTAGTGCGGTGATTTTAAAGGAACATATGCACATTCCTTTAAGTTTTCTCAATTAACAAAGACTTATTTAAAGGAACATATGCACATTTTAATACGGTTTGCGGTGATTTTAAAATGGGTTACTGTAAATTACTCTAAAACTTATGATCA
The DNA here is from genome assembly GCA_026122235.1 of Vinca minor. Lineage (NCBI taxonomy): Eukaryota > Viridiplantae > Streptophyta > Magnoliopsida > Gentianales > Apocynaceae > Vinca > Vinca minor. Next base: position 164,895 of record JAOCZM010000196.1, read on the forward strand.
ACGGTACTATTCTTTTTGCTGCAATATTAAAGGAATTTGAAAAGCCCTTCAAATCCAGATGATTCTCATGCTCCTTTAAATAACTTTGATCAAAAGTATCGTTTTACATTTGCTTTTCCGACAAATTTGCATTTGATGTCGACATCGTAGACTTGACATAGTCTTCGTGTAACACAATTATTCATGAAATGAGTGACGACCCCCTTTCAAACAACCAGGATCATATGCGGAATAACATATTTTTCACACATACGAATTGCATGAGGACACTTGTTTTGAGTCTCAGAACAGGTGTCCTGAATATATCAGAACAAGCGTCCCATTTTAAATTAATATTGACCGTAAACATTTTAATTCGACGGCCAAAAATAAATTTTGTACGTGTATAACTTACCTTGTTCTGCACTAGAGCCGCTGCGCCTTTCAAAATATTTGGGGCCTTGTTAAAATATAAAGAATCTTAGCATTTTCTAGATCAAATTTTTCATAATGGCTTCCAACATTAAAAGAGGAGAGAGAGATAGAAGTGTAGTTAATGAAAGTAGTGTAAGGAAAATGTAATTATTATTTTTTGTATCCTTAATCTAAATGAAAATATAGAGTCGTGTTTGTTGCGATAATCAAATTTTTTAATTGTTATCCTATAGGTTATGAGTTTGACATTAATATTAATTAAAAATTTGTCAAATTAAAAAAGAGGGAGATTTGAATAGTGTGTAACAATTTTATTGGTAGATGCTTTTGACAATTTGTCATTTAGGGCTTTCACTTTTAAGTGTTGGTCTAAGCAATTACCACTTACTCACATTTCACACATCAACAAATACAACATTTTCTTAGTTAACAACCTTAAAGGTAAATAAATGTATTAACTTGGACAAAACCTGCACTTTTTATCTTTTTCCTTTCTTTATGACATTTATTTTTTTGAAAACTTGGATTTGTACAAAGGACAAACTCAAAAAAAATTCTCAAAAGTATTTTCTAGGTCCTTTGAACTCCTACAAAACGATACCCACGGCAAAGTTGTTAATAGCGTTTCGCGGTCCGTCGCGGTGAAGCCTCAAAAGCTATAAGCGGTGATCGCGGTAGTCAGCGACGCAGTACTTTTTCATGGTTTACGATATGACATATTTATATAGATATATGACACAAAATTAGTAATACTTGTAAACATTTAGTTAAATTCTTCCATGTTTATAACATCAAAGAACATTCAACAATAATTCGAAAGGCAAGCGTGCATAATTAAAGATTATCCGACAAACATGCATTAAAAAATATCCTCCGATACAATTGAAAAGACAAACATGCATCAATAATCATCATTTTCCAACTCCTCGGGCACATTTTGTTGGTTTATATCCCACAAAGGAGTGATCTCTTCTTCTGAATCCTCGTCAACAAGCATTCTCTTTTTGGCACGAGCGACAGAAGACGAAGGATTCGCATTTGATCTAAGATCATGGTCTGATTCGTCAGCCTCTACTCCAACATCAATCCCCCTCAAGCCATCATCCACATCATCAGTCACGACACTAGTATCAGAAGATATATCATCAGGTATACCAGTCAGCCACTCGCTAGATGAATCAATATCGCTCAGGACAATAGGATCAAGTATCGCACGCAATTGATATCGCCTCTTTAAAGCTCTATTATATTTGATATACACCAAATCATTCAAGCGACTCTGGGCAAGCCTATTCCTCTTTTCGCTATGAAGCTATAACAAACCAATAAAAAGCATCAATGTTAAATGAATGAAAACTATATAAAGTTAAATAAATCTTACATGTTCAAAAACGCTCCAGTTTCTTTCACATCCAGAGGAACTACAAACAAGACTCAAAATCCGTATAGCAAACTTTTGCAAGTTAGGTGATGATGCACCATAGTTCACCCACCAATTAGCTGTCATATTGAATATATTATTAGTAACACGCTAAGAGAATATAATATAATATTGAAAAGATAAATAAAGTTTACCTGGTGGTATTATAGTTCTCTGTCTAACTGCTAAAGATCTGGAAAAAGAACCCTCCACGGATCTATATGCACTTAACTCCGCAGTAATTTTATCCTGCATTTCCTCATCGGGTATCATTTTTTGAATGCAAGTCTGAAGACCTCCTGTGATCACTTCGTCTGAATCAATTTCTGGAGTTTTGTAAAACAAAATCGGATTAAGATAAAATCCTGCTGCATGCAAGGGCTTATGCAATTGAGTGTCCCATCTCTTATCAATAATTTTGAAAACATCCTTGCACTTTTCTTCATTGTTCATGAACGATTTCTTAATAGTGTCCTTTGCTAAGTCCATGGCTTGATAAATATATCCCATAGCAGGCTTTTGTTCTCCATCTACCATGCGCAAAACACTCACAAGAGGGATAGTAAACTTGAGAACTTCAGAAACATTTCTCCAAAAAGACTCCATATGCACAATTTTTTTGACATTTATCCCCACAGTTTCTTTTGAAAACTTACTTGCATACCAGTCATCTGAATTAAAAAGCCTTATCAAATTTCTCTTTTGTTCAAGAAACCTTGTCAAAGTTAACACACCGGTAGCAAACCGAGTCTTTGCTGGCCTAACCATTTCTTTATTACTAGTGAACTTTCTCATCATGTTCAAGAGCATTGTTCGACTATAGATGTAGCCATTCACCTTAATTGCCCTTTCAATGGTTGTCTTGTATTTTGGAATTTTGAAGATATCTTCTAACATCAAGTCAAGGCAGTGTGCTGCACAAGGTGTCCAGAAAAGATGCGGGTACTTTACCTCAAGCAACTTACCCGCAAGAACATTCTCAGATGCATTATCAGTTACTACTTGAACAACATTTTCCGGCCCAATTCGATCTATGCTCTTGCTAAGCAGCTCACACATCTTTATTCCAGTTTTTGAATAAGACGATGCATCAACTGAATTCACAAAATAACTCCCTTTAGGAGTGTTCACCAAGAAATTAATTAACACTCTCCCATTCCTATCAGTCCAACCATCACACATCAATGTACAACCATTTTTCTTAGCTGCCTCTACACTCTCTTCGACAAACTTTTCAGTTGTTTGCTTTTCTTTCTTTAAACATTTGACTCTCACTTCATGATAAGATGGGGCCTTCATCCCCGGACCATATTGTCCAATGGCATTAATCGCAGCTTGTAAAGAATCATAATTGACAACATTAAATGAAAGACCAGCATCATACATCCATCTTGTGAATAATTGAACTGCATTATCCCTAATTTCCTTCCTATATTTATCAGGATCAATATCGTTTGCACCTTTTCTCTTCTTCAAGACACTATCCTGTTTGAAAATCAAATCAAGAGGACCTTTTGTGCCAGGGGTACCACGTGGACCACTATCTATACCCTCATCTTCGCAATCATATTCAAATCTTACATCAGAATCAAACATTTGATCAACTCCTTTACTAACTTTATCTTCTTTCCTTTTGTTCATATGTTCCTCAACTCTCTCTTTCACATTTGGAGGACATTTAGGACATTTAGCCACATCTTTACCGGGCATTCCAATTAGATGATACTTATGCCGAGTTATGCCTCCTCTAGTAACTTTATTGCAAAAAATACACTTAATTCCATTAGTCCCTTCGGGTGTGGCATAATCCCATCCTATATCTTTAGCTTTCGTAGATGAAGAGCCAATTTCGGAAGATATAGGAGCACTAGAAGAACCGGAATCCATTTTCTAAAAACAGAAAAAAAAATCAGGAAAAAAACCAGAAAAAAACTTACCGCGGTGAAGGAGGCCACCACGGCAGCGGCGAGGAGGAGGAGCGACGGTTGGAGGAGGATCGACAGCTGGAGGAGGAGGAGCGAAGGTTGCAGAATAGAAGGAAGAAACAAAAAATATGAAAGAGGCTGTTCTGTTTTGATTAGGGTTTATATTTAAGGAATTGGGGGAAAAAATTACAAAACAGGACTCCCGATTTTCCGCTATAGCGCCGCCACCGCGAAGACACTATAGCGTAAAATAGCGGCGCAATATCGGATTTTCTCGTGGTGGACCGCGACGCGATGCAAAACCGCGGTAAGCCGCCGCGACGCGCCGCGATAGAGCCGCTAAACTACGCTATTCACAACTTTGACCCACGGCCACAGGGCCCTGTCACGGGTCGCACGAATATAGCATCTCTCAGCGACCGTAACACTGCTCGGCACCCTAAGTCGTTGCATGAAGTTACCATGTGGTGTGCGCCCCAACAGCGTGCACGTCGCATGGCAGCCATGCCCCAACCAGTGTGCACCATGGCTGCCCCAAGCAGCGTGCCCCAAACGATCGTGCACCGGTGGGCGGCAGTGCGAGCACCATGCCCGGCCCGCCCTGAGCCAGCACCATCTCCGCCGCAGACGGCGCTTGACTGCCCGAGGCAGCAGCATGCGCAGCATCTGTAGCTGCGCCCCAACTGCCAACCGACTTGGCACGTGCCGTTTTGCATCCGAATGAAGTCCGAATGGGCCCAAATTTTGCAGGTTATCCTTATATGACATTTAGAAGAGAATGCACGAAGTAGATTGTAATTAGCACTTGTATAGCATAGGTAGATAGATTTCCCACCTCCTCGGAAAAAAGTGCTACACTCCTGTCACAAGGGCAAATGTTTTTTAAGCACCTATAGGGAGGAACAAAAATCTACACACAAGCAAGCAAGCAAACAAGCAATTGTAAACGACTCCTCCCCCTCGTCGTATTGTACATTCAAACTCTGTAATCATGCATTCAAATCAATGAAGTGATTTTCGTGTAATTTGTCCCGTGCCATTTATTTTGTGTTTATTTACGAATTTGCCATGGTGAAGCGTTTGTCCTTTTTCGATTATTTCAAAAGCCGGGAGTGACTTGGGGCTAGGAACCAAGGTCACTCGGCATCACGGTGCGTCTAAGAACCTCAAGAGACGACCCGTGACACTTGGTATCAGAGCAAGGTTGCTAGAACTCGGGACTAAGAAAAGCGATGGCTCACAGCGAGAGGCGTGTTGGCTACTGATGATGCTACCAAGGCCAGACTAGATGCTCTAGAGGCCATGGTAAGAAAAGTGCATACCTTCTGCTATGGTGAGAGCGAGGAGGATGCCGAGTCCATGAAGAGGAAGACGACTCTTATGGACAACGATATCGGTGTCCAAAGTGGGGAACTAGAGGAAATAGGTAACGCTACAAGAGAGTTATTCCATGTTACCCATGAAGGGATTCATGGGCGGAAACTCGTTCCAAACACCCATGGATCCTCCCCTGAAGGATCCGCTCATGCAAAACGAACCGAAAACAGCGATAAAGAACTTACATATTTCGGATTCAAGAAGCTACTTCTTGAATGGAGGATGGCGTTTCTTGATCGGGTTTCTTGCCACCACGGATTTCCGCTGCGGAATATCCTCTCGCAGTATCCACGCGGCCGAAAGCGAGCGGTGATTGCTAGCTCTTCGTCTCTCGAAGTTCGGGAATTAGAGAAGGAAAAAGGGAAGACGAGAAAGAAAAACGGTTTTTTCTTTTGGTCTAGGTATTTGGTGATAACAACTTGTACCTAGGGGTTTCGGGTTAGAGATGTTATATAGAGTGTGGGGAGTTGGTTCCCAGAACAACTCCCATGTCTACTCAACTTCTCTCGGCTGTGGGAGACTCTGAATCCCACGTCCCCTAGACTTCCGCTGGTAGTGGGAGTCTTTATCGGATAATGGCTCCCACGTAATCCCAGCTACGGTTAAATACCAAAATTGCCCCTATCTCTAATTCGAATAATAAACACTTTATTATTTTTCAGAAAAACATATGTCAGATACAATGAACCTAGACACTTTCTAGATTCATTGAATGCGGACATGAAGCTTCGATTAGCTCGTCTATGCGTGTGACCACTGTAGGTTCATATCACAATGGCAATGAAAACACACTTGTTAGTAGTGTGAGTTCATAAGTCATGGCGGCCCCTAGCGAGGACATTGTGACTACCCGAGGTGAATGAATTTACAACGGAACCTATTGTCAATCCACTATTTAATCCCTTTGTCTCGTGATATCCTAATTAAGCATAAGGCGTGGTGGTCGTCACCCTTATTAAGCTTAATTGTATTTATGCTCGATCTCCGGGTAGATTGTTTGACAAATAGCATTTGATAACAACTTTATCAAATACGTTTGAGCACTGACCATGCATTTAAACAGTCTTTCCCTATCGAGGGGCCCATGGATATCTCTCTCTAATAATAGAGAGGGACAAATTCCTTACAATGTCTCTCACATTCCAGCTATGATAGGACACTACATCCGATCATCAGTCGTATTGATTACTCTGTTACAAGTAACGTCCGACTGAGTCAAAACGTGGCTCCATTCATACTAGAATCAATGAAGACATAAGGTCTAAGGATTCTAAAATAGTATTGACGAAGTAATACTTATGACTTAAGACCATGAAGTATTACTTCTCAAAGCGGATCACGTCGATACAATGTATCCCCTATATATTGCATCTATGATGTGATTTGTATCCATTACACATGATCAGTAAAACAAGATCATCAATCAACAATCATACTAGTTTTATTTCATAGTAAATAAGTATTACATAAAACTAGGGACTTCTAGAATAGTAATTACATAAGCTAATGAGTTTTACTATCAAATCACACATTTGATAATCAAAAGCGTAATTAACTATTCAATTACATGCTCAAAAGGTAATAAAACGCACAACATGTGCTAATGGTCCTAGGGCACTACTAACAACCCAAGCACACGATGCTAAGTTGGTAAGCAATGAGGTAGCGACCGAGGAGATGCGCTCATCGTTGACCAACAACACCAAAGCGGTGACTGATCTGCAGGCTACTTTGGAAGAGGTGAAGGCAGAGCTAAGGACGCTTTCCTTAGCCATTGGCCGAGCCGCTGGAGAACAGAATGCCCAACAAGCTGCTCCTAATCATGCATCGAAACTAAAGGTGAGAGAACCTAAGGCATTCAAAGGAGCAAGGGATGCTCAAGAAGTAGATAATTTCTTCTTCGACATCACTTAATACTTCAAGACGGTAGGTATCACCGAGGAGAGCATGAAAGTGGATACGGCTGCTACGTACTTGGAGGACGATGCGAAATTATGGTGGAGAGTCCAATCGTCCGAGATGGAAGCCGGGCGGATAACTATAAACACTTGGGAACTAATGAAAGAAGCTCTTAAGAAGCAGTTCTTTCCCCAGAACGTGATCTATGAAGCTAGACGAAAGCTTAGAGAACTGAAGCAGGGTGGGACTATTCGAGAGTACGTCAAGAGCTTCTCAGCATGCTTACTCCAGATTACTGACATTTCCGAGGCGGACAAGCTCTTTGTTTTCATGGAAGGTCTTAAACCGTGGGCAAGGAACGAGCTCACTCGCCAGCGTGTACAGAACCTGGCCGATGCTATAACTATTGGTGATGGTCTAGTGGACTTTCAACAAGATGTGAGGAAGGACAAGGAGAAGGTGACTCCCTTCCCGGCCAAGACGGGAAACTACAAGCCTTTCAGGCAGAACTTTCCAAGAAGTGGAGGAGATAGACCCTTGTTAGTAGTGCCCTAGGACCATTAGCACATGTTGTGCGTTTTGTTATCTTTTGAGCATGTAATTGAATAGTTAATTTTGCTTTTGATTATCAAATGTGTGATTTGATAGTAAAACTCATTAGCTTATGTAATTACTATTCTAGAAGTCCCTAGTTTTATGTAATGCTTAATTACTATGAAATAAAACTAGTATGATTGTTGATTGATGATCTTGTTTTACTGATCATGTGTAATGGATACAAATCACATCATAGATGCAATATATAGGGATACATTGTATTGGGCGTGATCCAGTCGAGAAGTAATACTTCATGGTCATAAGTCATAAGTATTACTTCCTCAATACTATTTTAGAATCCTTAGACCTTATGTCTTCATTGATTCTAGTATGAATGGAGCCACGTTTTGACTCGATCGGACGTTACTTGTAACGAGTAATCAATACGATCGATGATCGGATGTAGTGTCCTATCATAGCTTGAATGTGAGAGACATTGTAAGGAATTTGTCCCTCTCTATTATTAGAGAGAGATATCCATGGGCCCCTCGATAGGGAAAGACTGTTTAAATGCATGGTCGTGCTCAAATGTATTTGATAAAGTGGTTATCAAATGCTATTTGTCGAAAGCAGATCTACTGGAGATCGAGCATAAATATAATTAAGCTTAATAAGGGTGACGACCACCATGCCTCTATGCTTAATTAGGGATATCGCGAGACAAAGGGATTAAATAGTGGATTGACATTAGGTTCCGTTGTAAATTCATTCACCTTGGGTAGTCACGATGTCTCGCTAGGGGGCAGCTGTGACTTATGAACTCACGCTACTAACAAGTGTGTTTTCATTGCCATTGTGATATGAGCTACTGGGGTCACACGCATAGGCGAGCTAACGAGCTTCATGTCGAGTTCGATGAATCTAGAAAGTGTCTAGGTTCATTGTATCGACATATGTTTTTCCGAAAATAATAAAGTGTTTATTATTCGAATTAGAGATAGGGGCAATTTTGGTATTTAACCGTAGGCTGGGATTACGTGGGAGCCATTATCCGATAAAGACTCCCACTACCAGCGGAAGTCTAGGGGACATGGGATTCGAGTCTCCCACGGCCGGGAGAAGTTGAGTAGACATGGGAGTTGTTCGGGAACCAACTCCCACACTCTATATAACATCTCTTAACCCGAAACCCTAGGCACAAGTTGTTATCGACCGAAATACCTAGACCAAAAGAAAAACCGTTTTTCTTTCCGCCTTCCCTTTTTCCTTCTCTAATTCCCGAACTTCGAGAGAGACGAAGAGCTAGCAATCGTCTGCTCGTTTAGTCGCGTGGATACCCGATAGAGGGATATTCGCAAAGGGAAATCGATGGTGGCAAGAAACGATCAAGAAACGTCATCCTCCATTCAAGAAGTAGCTTCTTGAATCCGAAACATGTAAGTTCTTTATCGCTGTTTTCGGTTCGGTTTCGTATGAGCAGATCCTTCAGGGGAGGACTCATGGGTGTTTGGAACGAGTTTCCGCCCATGAATCCCTTCAACCCTCTCCCTCTTTCATGGGAACAAATCGAGGTGATGCCCCGCAAAGGAATTTCACACCGAGACCATTTACTGGGTCATGTTACAACTGTTCAGGGCCTCACCCATTGAGAAGTTGTCCAACATACAAGGGTGGACCTCTGGCAGCGAATGGAATTCAAAGGGGACCAGATACACCGCAAATGCAACGCGAGGAAGCGTATCGTGAGGAAGGAGGTGTTGCTGGAGCATTAGCTAATATGCGAACGACCCAAGGCGGTCATGAAGCTCTAGGCACTCGATCTAAAAGCGATCCAGGATTGATGTACGTGGATGTGCACATCAACGGGATACCTATTCGAGCTATGGTGGATTCCGGCGCTACTCACAACTATATATATATCTTGGAAGTGGAGAGATTGGGTCTAACTTTAGAAGAAAAGTAGCGAGACGGTGAAGGCCATAAACTCACCGCCTCAAAGCGGTTCTTTGGAGTGGCGAAGGCTGTTAAGATAAGTGTGGGGGCCTTTTGAGGGGAGCACGGACCTCACCGCGGCCGGATGGATGACTTCAAACTCATATTGGGTCTCCAATTTATGAGGGAGAATAAGACGCGAAAGTGCTCCCCTATCGTTTGATTCGATTATTGTTGACGGGAATGTTGTGCCCGTTATTGTTGGGAAATCGGCCAACCCCAAGCTGTCTGCATTCCAACTGGGGAAGGGTCTTAAAAAGGGAGAGCCAACATTCTTTGCTCACCTAAACTGGGAAGAGGTGGAGGAGAAATCAGGGTCAATACCACGGTGGTGAGCGGTTGTTACACAAGTAAGAAGATGTCATGCGGAAGAACTCCCTCGGCAACTGCCGCCAAAGAGAGACATCGATCATGAAATTGAGTTGCTCCCAGGCACGAAACCTCCTGCTCGGACCCCTTATCGTATGTCTCTACCCGAACTTGCGGAGCTTCGAAAACAACTAACTGAAATGCTGGAGGCCGGTATCATCGTTCCTGCAAGGTCTCCTTATGGTGCCCCAGTAATATTCCAAAAGAAGCCTGATGGTTCTCTGCGCATGTGCGTGGACTATCGGGCACTCAACAAGATCACGATCAAGAACAAGTATCCTATACCTTTGCCGGCTGATTGCTTTGATCAACTGAGTCGGGCGAAGTATTACTCCAAAATTGATTTTCGTTTGGGCTACTAGCAAGTACGTATGAAGGAGGGAGATGAAATGAAGACCACTTGTGTGACGAGATATGGGGCATTTGAATTCTTGGCAATGCCCTTTGGACTAACCAATGCTCCTGCAACTTTTTGCACCTTGATGAATCAAGTTTTGAGAGACTTTTTGGACCGATTTGTGGTCGTATACTTGGATGACATTGTAATCTATAGCAACAGCTTGGAGGAGCATGTAGCACACCTGGAGATGGTGCTCGCTCGCCTCAGAGAAAACCAGTTGTATGCTAAGTTGTCCAAGTGCGCTTTTGCCCAACAGAGAATTGCATTCCTTGGTCACATCATTGAACCAGGATGCATTCGTATGGATGAGAAGAAGATACAGGCAATTGAGGAGTGGCAGCCCCCGAAGAATCTGCACGAATTGAGATCATTCCTTGGGCTGACCAACTACTATCGGCGATTTGTGATGGACTATTCCAAGATAGCCTTACACTTGACCGAGCTTCTCAAGAAGAAGATGGAGTGGAATTGGGACTCGAATTGTCAATTGGCTTTTGAGAACCTGAAGAGACAAATGTCCACTGACCCGGTGCTAGGCCTACCAGACATGACTAAGCCATTTGAGGTGCATACTGATGCTTCAGACTTTGCCCTCGGAGGGGTGCTTATACAAGAAGGCCACCCGGTAGCTTTTGAGAGTAGAAAGCTGAGCGAAGCAGAAAGAAAGTACACGGCTCACGAGAAAGAGCTCTTTGTCGTAGTCCACTGCTTTAGGGGTATGGAGACATTACTTATTGGGAGCTGCTTTCCTTGTGAAGACGGACAACACTGCGGTTAGCCACTTCAAAACTCAGCCGAGACTAACGGGACGACAAGCCCGTTGGCAAGAACTTCTAGTGGAATTCGACTTCACGCTAGAATACCGAACTGGTGCAACGAATGTGGTCGCTGATGCTCTAAGTCGAAGGGGTGAACTAGCTCCATCAAGTCAATTCTCAGCTTTGGCTAGTAGCGAATTCTCCATGGGCATAAAAGAGGCAATACGTGGGTTTTTGCTAGATGACCCCACTGGACAACAGCTTATGTCGATGATTAAAGAAAGAAAGACTCGACGATTTTGGGTAGACGATGGACTTGTGATGACCCGGGGTCATCGTCTCTATGTTCCAAAGGGTGGACACTTGAGAAGAAGAATTATTGAGGAATGCCACAGTACACTGTGGGCTGGACACCAAGGAGAAGACCGCACGATGGCCTTGGTGGAAAGGGCATACTATTGGCCCCAGATGCGGGATGAGATTTCAGATTTTTTGAAGACTTGCCATACGTGTCAGATGGACAAGGTCGATAGACAAAAGAAAGGAGGATTGCTTGAGCCTCTATCCGTACCAGCTAAACCTTGGGAAAGTGTATCCCTGGACTTCATCGCTGGACTGCCGAAGATAGGAGACAATGCCACAATTCTAGTTGTGATTGATCATTTCTCTAAGTATGCCACATTCATTCCTGCACCGAAATATGTGACGACCGAGGAGACGGCTAAGTTATTCTTCCAGAATGTGGTGAAATTTTGGGGAGTACCCCGAGAGATCATCAGTGATCGGGATGGGAGATTCACAGGGAAATTTTGGTCCGAACTCTTTTTGCGGCTTGGCACTAAACTGTGCATGAGTTCGGCATTCCACCCCGAGTCAGATGGGCAGACTGAAAGATATAATGGGATGCTAGAAGAATACTTGCGGCACTTCGTGTGGATTAATCAAAGAAATTGGGTCGAACTTCTAGATGTAGCACAGCTATGCTTCAATGCACAGAAGAGTTCGGCTACTAGCAAGAGCCCCTTTGAGATTGTATCTGGCCAACAACCTCTGCTACATCACACTGCAGACACGCCAGTCGAAGCCAAGTCTTCGCGGGCGCATGACTTCTCCGGAGAATGGAAAAAGAATGTGGAACTTACGAAGATGTGCCTTGAAAGGACAACGAAAAGGATGAAAAAGTATGCTGATCAATAGCGGCGATTTGTGGAGTTTCAGGTTGGAGATCAAGTAATGGTAAAGAGGCATTTGAAACGAGAGCCACAACGAAATAAAGGGTTGGATACAAGACTGATGCCCAAATACATTGGACCCGTACCTATATTGAAAAGGATTGGGGGAGTTGCTTACAAGGTGGAACTTCCGCCAGACATGAAGATCCACCCAGTCTTTCATGTAAGTCTTTTGAAACCTTATCATGAGAATCTACAAGAGCAGGTTGACACGACCATACGGTATCCGCCCTCCTCAACAACATTGAGCAAGAAAATAGCCGAGGCAATCCTTGATGCTCGGACAACCATGAGGGATAAGAGGAACTATATGGAATTCTTGGCGCATTGGCAAGGTCGGGGCACCGAAGAAGACACTTGGGAAAGAGAAGCAGATATGAGAGCCTTTAAACAGCTGATAGAAGACTTCAAGGCAGTTACGGCGACGAGGGCGTCGCCAAATCAGGTGGAGAAGGATGTCACGGGTCGCACGAATATAGTATCTCTCAGCGACCGTGACACTGCTCGGCACCCTAAGTCGTTGCATGAAGTTACCATGTGGTGTGCGCCCCAACAACGTGCACGTCGCATGGCAGCCATGCCCCAAGCAGCGTGCACCATGGCTGCCCCAAGCAGCGTGCACCAGTGGGCAGCAGCCAGCCGCACAGCAGCATGCCCCAACAGCGTGCACCAGTGGGCAGCAGCGTGCAGCAGCCAGCCGCACAGCAGCGTGCAGCACCATGCCAGCCGCCCAGGCCAACACCATCTCTGCCGCACAGCAGCGCCCAGTTTGCCAGGCAGCAGCCACGCGTGCGCGCACTGTAGCTGCGCCCCAACTGCCAACCGACTTGGCACGTGCCGTTTTGCATCTGAATGAAGTCCGAATGGGCCCAAATTTTGCAGGTCATCCTTATATGACATTTAGAAGAGAATGCACGAAGTGGATTGTAATTAGCACTTGTATAGCATAGGTAGATAGATTTCCCACCTCCTCGGAAAAAAGTGCTACACTCCTATCACAAGGGCAAATGTTTTTTAAGCACCTATAGGGGGAACAAAAATCTACACACAAGCAAGCAAGCAATTGTAAACGACTCCTCCCCCTCGTCGTATTGTACATTCAAACTCTGTAATCATGCATTCAAATCAATGAAGTGATTTTCGTGCAATTTGTCCCGTGCCATTTAGTTTGTGTTTATTTACGAATTTGCCATTGTGAAGCGTTTGTCCCTTTTCGATTATTTCAAAAGCCGGGAGTGACTTGGGGCTAGGAACCAAGGTCACTCGGCATCACGGTGCGTCTAAGAACCTCAAGAGACGACCCGTGATAGCCCCCACCTCCCTATCAGATAGGAATTGTGGAGGATGTAAATCAACGTGACCCAGCGGCTCAATTAGTGGGAGGCATTATCTTAGCCCACTGTAAGAAGCCGCCCCTACATTGGAAGGTTGAAACTTCCACACTGCGGCTGCCAAGATTGAAACCTGCGTCCTCCTACACAATCTGCCACCATCGAACCAAGTGGGCTACCTTGCGGATAGATCCTTTGAACTAACAAATATAAAAGGGGATCCTTCTGTGGTGCCTTAGACTTGTAAGTTGGGGGACTCTCCGAATACTTCCTTTGGTCGTTGGATCAATGCTTCAAAATGTGGGCCGTTGACTGAAAATACTAGACATTTCACGCGAGTAACGACTTTAGATACTTAAGTCGTTCACCATGTTCAAAACATGTCTTTGACCGAGAACACTCCCAGGCACCAAGACAGTCAAACTTGTGAGTTGGCTCGTATGAACGTATGATTTTACGAGTTTTAAAACCTTATGAGTTAGATCCTGAATAGAATTGGTGATCAAATAGGATCATTGTAAGCTCGTGGGATCAGACTTGATAACGTAAGATCGTACGATCCTACCGATTCAGGTCGGATTGAGTTATAATCCGACCCGAAAAAAATTGATTTTTCATTTTAGACAAAAACAAAATATATTCTCTATCATCTCAAACTCGGCTAGTTCAATCTTCTCTGTTCAATCTGCGGCTTCTTCAAACTCCTTCAATCCTCAACTCCCGACCAATTTATTCTCTTCCTCGATCGATTTTAATTGTAATTTTTGCCTTTGTTTTTGTCTCCGAGCTCCTCCTCGGCCATCATTCATTCATTTGGAACAACGGAAAGATAATTCGAAACCCTAAACTCCGATTCAATGTTATTGTGATACCCGGGATTTTCCCCCAATTTGAATTATGTGATTTAATTGATTAATTGCATAATTGTTGATTTATATTTAAGGCCATGTTAAATACTAAGTGCTCGATGGAATATTTCATGTGTTATATGTGTCACCTTTTTATTTTTTGTGTGGGGGCATGAGTGTAAATTAATAATGGAGAGGGACCTAATATGGAATTAATCTAAACTTTAATTTCCTAACTTGAGGGGTCATGGGGGGCCGTTCATCAGTTACGATTAAAAAAAACATCGATCTTGAGAGTTGAGAGAGAAGAGAGAACTCTTCCTTTAACTTGGAGAAGATTGTTGGGGGTGTTCGAGAGATAAGTTTTCATCGCGAGAATATGCCGAATCGAAGGTAATCACGAAAGCTTCGAGGGAACGCAGACGGAATACAATTCGAGTACCCGTACCGTGAGTTATCGCCCCCGGAGTGAGATTGCCATCGTTGATTTCTGATCTTATTTTCCTAGTTTTATCTCCGTAACTATAATGACCCTTTTCCCTATGTTAATTTTTGTTCGAGATTTCTAAATAATGATCGTTTACTGTTATGTTACGGTTTATGAAGTAATTGGGCATATTGATTGCATAAATTGCTATAGTTAAATTGAATTTATGCTTGATTAGGTGATTGGAACATACCTTACATTCTGATTTCCATTACATTAAATAATTGCTAAACGTTTATAGACTGTTCTATATCTGTTCCGTTACTGTTATATTGGTTATTGGACATCTGTCTGTAATTGCCTGAATTGGGTCTTAGTTGGAGTCGTCCTATTTGGGTGTCTTGTTCAGTCCTAGTTGGTTATGGTCGACTGTGTCGTTGCCCCCTATTAAGCTCGTATCCAGGAACACTAGTTAGCAGGTTTCATCCGCCTTTTATCCTGATCTGTTCTGTGACCCTAAGAGGTCTCCTGCTCTGTTTTGTATTGGGCCTACATCTAGTGGGGTCAATCATTAGATACGGTAATGGTTTTGTGGAGTCCCCGGTGGGGGATGATGAGACAATGTATATGGATTGAACCTTAAAAGTTGCATTCTACGTGTTCGTTCTTGTATTGGTCGTTATTTGCTGCCTTGTTTGAGTGTAAATGGTCACTTCTGGGTTGGGAGAAATTTGGTAATGTGTTGGTACACTTTTGTACAAGTGTTCAACTCATTCTTCTGAAGTTTGCAGGTCGCAGACAAACCATTTGTCATTGCCTTTGTATGCACGAAGACAGTAGCTACTGCCTTGCCACGGTTGATACCACGGATGAAGCATTTGTCATTAGGTCGCGGATGATACATCGGATTCGTTCGCAACTGTGCAGTTTTCTGTTATGTTCTGTTTTGTCCCTACTTTTCTGTTCTGTTATGCACTGTACTGCACTGTATTATCTTGCACTGATTTATGAGTCCTGTGAAACTTGGGTTGAGTCGTTTGCA
Organism: Vinca minor; assembly: GCA_026122235.1. Classification (NCBI taxonomy): domain Eukaryota; kingdom Viridiplantae; phylum Streptophyta; class Magnoliopsida; order Gentianales; family Apocynaceae; genus Vinca; species Vinca minor. The sequence goes on from JAOCZM010000196.1 coordinate 180,866, forward strand.
TATATTTCCAAAGGGGTATTTTGGGAAACGGTAATCTGTGTTATTTGTTTCTACTGCTTCTGTTTCTGTTATGTCTTTCATTATTAGTATTAGTGTCGTTTTGGGTCCTTGCTGATAGTACTGTGAAACGGGCCGGCCCGGCCCGTGCGGGCTCAAGTCAAAACGGGGCGGGCCTAATTTTTGCGGATCAATGAAACATATGCCCATACCCGCCCCGCCCAAGGTCCGCGGGCCCACTCAATTTTTTTTATTTTTTTATTTTTGTTAAATAAAGATTTACCCATTTATAATAAAATAGGTAAGGTCATGTATTCTTTTATTTTATTATGTATACTTTTTTTATTACCATCAAGCGAGTAGAAAATATATTAATATATACCATATTATATATAATATATATACTATTCCAAAAAATATTATATATAATATGTATACTTTTATTTTTACCATCAAGCGAGTAGGAAATATGTTAATATATACCATATTATATATAATATATATACTATTCCAAAAAATATTATATATAATATGTATACTTTTATTTTTACCATCAAGCGTGTAGGAAATATGCTAATATATACCATATTATATATAATATATATACTTTTCCCAAAAATATTATATATAATATGTATTTTTTTTTAAAATGAAAAAGCCCGCGGGCGGCCCGCATCCGCGGACCCGGTCTGCGCGGGCCGCGGGCTAAACCGGCGCCTGCATTTTTGCGGATCAATATTTCCTAAGTCCATACCCGGTCCACGGCGGGGCGGGGCAGGCCGGTCCACGGGCTTCGGCCCACTTTGACAGCACTACTTGCTGAGCACCGGAGCTTAGTCCATTCGCTTTATTGTTTTGCAAATGATTTAGGTGAGGACCAGTTCCTGGATTATAGACTTTGGGATGAAGTTTACGAAGAGTGATCCTAAACAGCTAGATTTCAGACATTGTTATTTCCCTTCCTAGTTAATTCTGTTAGAACATTTAGTTTCCTTTTACAGATGTGATAACTTAGGAATAATTTCCCTTTTTCAGTACATTGTTTCCGCTAGTGCACTTTTAGCTATTTATGGACTTACATAATGAACTTTTTTATTTAGTAATCTCTGACTGTGGCTTTGGTGCTTCATTAACCAATGAGGCACTGACGGGGTGTGACAGAAGTGGTATCAGAGCGGGTCGAACCTTAGGGAATAAAATCTGTAATGAACAATAGGATAACAAGAACACTTAAAGTGAGGTGTGTGATGGGTAGAGACTATGGACTAGGATGTTTCCGTTTACCTAACGTTATATCCTGCTGCTATATGATTTACATGTAAATGATGTTTTCATTAACTGAGTTACATGTTATGTGGATACTTGTTTATGCCATGCTTTACATATTCATGTCATCCATGTTTATCTTGTTATGTTCTCTTACTTATCTGTTTGCTATGTATATTTGTTGGAGGGTTTAGAATTAATCCAAACTAAGATAACAACGACGACTATGATCTCCCCATTGTTGACTATGGCCGTCGTGGGTATCGGGGTGGAAGAAGACAGGTTATAGGGTCTTCAAGTTAGCAACCACCTGAAGCACCGCAATAGACTCAAGGTAACAATGCTGCTGGGTACAGACATATAAGGGCGAAAAACATGCCATAAACCCCAACAAGGGTGCTTGAAAATCACACCACACTAAGAATGGACAAAACAACCATAAAACATACAAGTAAAATCCAAAGCAAGGTTGTTTGCATCACTTCCAATTAGATATAAGTATAGGATGAAGGAAAATAGTCAAGATAGAACTTAAAAACAACAAATATGCCAGAAATCCAGTAAAAGAGTTCAAAAGTTTTCCAAAACGCTGAGAGAAACTATGCAAAGATGAAGACATATAAGAATGAGTTGCATTAAAGAAAACCTTATATATGAAAGACACAACTTAGGTTCTTTGAAATCTTTTAAAACCTTAAAAATAACTAAGCTGGTCATTTTTTAAATACCTTCAGATATAATAAAAATAAAATGACCAAGGCAAGAAGAATATCAAAGATCACATGAGATCGTGGCACCAAATAGGATATAGCAAGAAAGAAAGAGCATGTGACATGAAACATCATGAATAGAATCTAAGATCAAGAGGGATGAGATTATAAATACTATTTCTCGTCCTTTGATGGTTCTACGACCATCATATCTTCAATCACCAATTCCACTTCCTTATAAGACATTTAGAATACTATAGCTTTTGGCCTCTATCTCTCTTTCTTGATTTTCCTCATAATTTATTAGCGACAACACCAACCATGAGTTTCTTGATGATGTTTTGAGTGATATCTCCAATTTTATTTTTCTATGAAGTGCATTTGCCTCTTGGAGTGATACATGAAATTTCACTTTGTCTTGTAGACTCATATTCCGCATTATGTCTCTTTTGACATTGTTCTTTCCACTTTCTCTTCTTTTCTCCTCGTCCTCGTTTTTCTCTTTCACTCTAGGCTTTTCCACCTTAAGTATTCTTTGTATATTTTGAGGGTGTCTTGACTTCTTATAATCTCCTTGAGTTGTGCTCAAAACTTCCTCTTTTAAGATAATAACTTGCAAGAATTTATATAATCAAATGATGTTAAAAATATTTATCAAATCTCCAAGTGGAACTTACCGGAGACCTTGTGATGCTTCATTTTCTTATTGTGAATATTGGTGGAGTTCTCATACTTTTGATGTAGCTCTGAACGTTGATGTAGTTTAGCTTTGTGGTTCTTCCATCATTGACCATAGATCTCATTTTGGTTTCTCAAGTTGTTTGTTTGGCTCATATGAACTTCTATTCATCATCAACTCCATCTTTGTCAAATAGTGCCTTGTTCTTTTAATGATCATCCATAAGTTTAAGCATTCTCAAGAATCCAATGAGCTTTTTTATCTTAAGGTGCTCATGCATCATGAAAGTCAGACAATCATTTTCATCAAGGAAGATTCACCTTCTTCATATGAGTGGAGATTTTGGGTGAGACATCGTCTTCAAGAATCCATCAACTTTTTATTTTCCTTTGATGCCTACACGAGAATACATTTTTGGTATCCACACTTTCTTGGGTACTTCAGGGTTAGTGATAGGGCATTTTACAACCCACTTTGTTTTTACCACTTTCAATCTTTCTTTTGGTGATTTACCGACTAACATGACGACCACATTCTCCACAGTAGGTGCATGTCACATTAAGCATAATGGAGGATGTAGCTATAGCATCAAAAGAAGTAAAATGTATATTCTTGTGTGTTTGTTTGTACTCTAAAAAATTATTATCACGAGAGACACATTGAGCACCAAATGAATTACCAAGAATGTCTCTAACATAAGTACACTTATCAACGTATGAGTTCAAGATATAAAATTTAAGCTTCAAGATGTCATAATCAACAAGCTTGGAATCAACATATTTCACCTTATAAAGCAATTCATGATTCTTAAGAGTTAAGGCATCAAGGGATAAGAACATACTCTCTTTTTCTTTCTCTACACCATGTAAAGAGGCAAGAAGTCTATCATTATCTACTTGCAAGCAAGATCTTTCATTTAGCGAGCAACCAAGGTTATTTCTCATGACCTTATTCTTCTTTTCCATATTCTTCAACTCATCATACATCTCAGTTAAAAGCACATAAGGATCATCATCAATATTATGGTCAAAGTCAATAGTTGAGTTTGAAGTTTGTACCTCATTATCCATAGAGCTCGGACTTTGAATATCATTTTGATTTCATCATCAATGAGTCCGGTGAGGCCTTTTGTGTAGTCTTGGTCTTGATCATCATTTTCATTTTCATCCTAAGTACTAACCGATGCTTCTACGATTTTCTTGCTCTTTTTTAACCAACTTTGCATTGGCCTATTAACACCTTTTGAAGTACTTGTCCTTTGATTACTTCTTTTTCTCTTTTGCACATTTGCAATGACTTCATTTGAAGCAATCTTCTTTCCTTTCACGTCTTTGGTAGAGTAATTGGTGTGAAATTTACAAGTGCACAAATATCAACAAGTAATAAAGTGATAAGTACAAGATCGTCCTAACGAAGATTGTTTATCTAACTGGAAAATTATTTTACTTATAACCTAACTTAAACAAAATAAAGATGAATTAATTAAATAAAACTAATATGAATAACAATTAAAATAAAATAAAGATGCAATTTAAAATAAATAAAAATATATGGAATGAATGGACCAAGACACTTCTAATCCAGTTTACTCCTTTTATGGAAAATAAATGATTCCTTAGTTTAAGTCTCAACTAGGTTAATGGTAGAATTCCCGAATATAAGCTAATTTCTTGGTGAAAAGCTCCTATCTTTAGAGAATAAATCAATCGTATATCTACGTGATTTTAAGATCTAAAACCGCATAAAACTCTGTGGTCTTCCCTACCTTTTGTTTCCTACTCGCTAGAAACCACACAAGAAAATCGAATGTTTCTCTAGTCAATTTTACGTAGTGTTGTTATTATCCTTGATCCAATTAAATCTGGAACATCTTAGCCTCTAGAAGAAATTTAGATCCATGCAATAGTTGATCAGAAAATCGCAAGCATTAAGAATAAATAATAACAATTAACCATAATGTCGAGAAATAAAATATATCCATAAAAGTTTCGACCTTCAAAGAAGGTCTTAGTCTCAAGAACTTTAGCTAAAAACAATCATAAACTAAAATAAAATATAGAAAGAAGTAGCATGATGACGAAACGGCCTCCGAGCTCCAAGCTCTTATGTTCCTTCCTCTCCAAGCTATTATTTTGTGTCTTCCGGTCTTCCAATGACCCCTTTATATAGGTTGAGATATTGCATTTTCTTCTTCAATTCCATTTAGGATTCTTCTAATTTGAAATTATAGTAATCATCAATTCTAATCCTTTCCAATTCAACTTTTGGTAAGTAACAAATTTGCACATCTTCAATCTTATATTCCAAGTTGGAATCGGTTTCCAATTCTTTTCTGCGTGACATTTTAGCACCTGCCAAATATAATTCTTCGTTTTCTTTGCTGTCCAAAATGTCCTTTAACCTGTATCAAATATTTAAAAAATAGTGAATTGATTTTTAGTTTTGCAAATAAAATTCACAAGAACTTTTTTAGACATATAAATACAAATTCACTTATAAAGACTAAATTAATACATTATTTTCACTCAATTAAGCTCAAAACAATATAAAATAATGGTATAACTATAGGTTTATCAACTACCTTCCACTTAAGATTTTGATCGTCCTCGAGCAGAGAAAACAATTCACAGGAAAAAAACCTAGTTAGAAACATTTATCTTCCTATTAATCTCAGCATTCTCGTTACTAGCTTCAAAAGTTCGCCACAGATATAAGCCAAAAGGTTTCAATCTGAATATAACAATAAATATAACAAAGCTAATAATCTCTTATTATGAAGACTTGAGACATACTATGACAATACCAAAGAGTTGAATCAACACTTAGAATGCTAGAATGTCAAGTATTAAGTCCGAAGACAACTTATCTAAAATTACTATATATAAATTTGCGCAGTTGATTAAAGAGGCGCTTCCTCCCAAAAATAATGTTTTAGACGACTTTTACCAAATGAAGAAATTGGTTAAAGGCCTTAGATTACCTGTGCGAAAGATTGATGTTTGTTTTAACGGTTGTATGTTGTACTGGAAAGATGATGTTGAGAGTAGAGAATGCAAGTTTTGTTGCCATGCTAGGTACATTAAGAAAAAAGATATCTAAAAATAAACGGCAGAAAGAGATTCCTTACAAAAAGATGTATTATTTTCCAATTACTCCGAGATTACAAAGATTGTATGCATCTGAAAAAACCGCAAGACACATGACATGACACTCAGATAGTGAGAAGGAAGATGGAATAATGATTCACCCGCGGGATGGGAAAGCTTGGCATCATTTTGATAGAACATACTCCGATTTTGCAGCGGAGCCTCGGAATGTAAGGCTTGGGCTATGTACGAAGTGTTTTGCACCTTTCGGCATGTCAGGGATGCAATATTCTTCTTGGCCAGTTTTTCTAACACCTTATAATCTCCACTCATAGATGTGTATGAAGAAAAATGTAATGTTCTTAACTATCATTATACCTGGACCCCAAAATCCTAAACACAAGATTGATTTGTACTTGCAGCCTCTAATCGATGAATTGAATCAGCTGTGGGGGTGAAGGTGAAGGTGTGGAGACTTATGACATCTCCAAAAAGAAAAACTTTAAACTGAGGGCTTCCTTGCTTTGGAAAATTAGTGATTTCCTAGTATATAAAATGTTGAGTGGATGGAGTACAGCTGGCATTCACGTTTGTCCATATTGTATGGAGGAAACACAAGCGTTCCATTTGCAGTCTGGTGGGAAACAATCATGGTTCGATTGCTACAGATGCTTCTTGTCACCTAATCATCCATTTAGAAGAGATGCAAAGGGATTTCGAAAGGACCGGCGACATGAGCAAGTAGAACCGCCCTCTCGCCTGTCTGGTGATGAAATGTATTATAGAGTTAGAGATTATAAGAAAATTACTGATACAGCTGAAGAGGTTGGTAAAGAGCACGGCAGAGGTCGGGATCACAATTAGGGCGAAACGTACCATATTTTTGGGCTTACCTTATTGGCGAAAACTTCTGATAAGACATAACATTGATTTCATGCATAATGATAAAAATCTCTTTGATAATGTCTTTAACACTGTGTTGGACGTGAAGGGTAAAACTAATGACTATGTTAAGGCTAGAGATGATGTTGAAAGGTATTGTAGTCGACCGGAGTTGAGTATTAAACATGATGGCCGAGGTAAAGTAACGAAGCCAAAGGCATGTTTCACTCTTACCAAGGCACAAAAAGAGATGGTTTTGTAGTGGGTCAAAGAATTAAGGCTCTCAGATGGCTATGCATCGAATTTGGCGTGATGCGTTGATATGAAAGATTTGAAAATGTCAGGCATGAAGATGTATCGGACGTGATCCAAAAGAGAAGTAATACTTCATGGTTCCTTAGTCATAAGTATTACTTCATCAATACTATATGGAATCATTACACCTTATGTCTCCATCGTTTCCAGCATGAATGAAGCTACGTTTTGACTCAGTCAGACGTTAGTTTTAATCGAATAATTAAAACGATTGATGATCGGATGTAGTATCCTATCATGGCTTGAATGTGAGAGGCATTGTAAAGGATTTGTCCCTCTCTTATTAGAGAGAGATATCCATGGGCCCCTCGATAGAAAAACATTTTAAATGCATGGTCGTGCTCAAATGTATTTAATAAAGTGGTTATTAAATACTATTTGTTGTAACAGTCTACTTAGAGATCGAGTATAAATACAATTAAGCTTTATAAGGATGACAACTACCATGCCTTAAGCTTAGTTTGGATATCGCGAGATAAAAGGATTAAATAGTGGATTGATATTAGGTTCCACCGTACATTCATTCATTCTAGGTAGTCACAATGTCCTGCTAGGGACCGCTTGTCATTTGTGAACACATACTACTACCATTGCCATTGTGATATGAACCTACATAATCACACGCATAGACGAGTTAACGAGCTTCATGTCCAGTTTCAATGAATCTAGAATGTGTCTAGGTTCATTGTGTGTGACATTTATATTTCTGAGAATAATAAAATGTTATTATTTGAATTAGAGATTAAGGAGGGGCATTTTTTGTATCTGGTTTCGCTGGGATTAAGTGGGAGTTATTATGCGATAAAAACTCCCACTATCAGAAGAGGCTGACATGACGTGAGAGTTGGTTTTCGGAGCAAACTCTCACTCCTATATAATCTCTTTTGGCTGAAACCCTAGGGTTAGACTTCTGAGAGCCGCAAAACCCCAATTCCCGAAATCATATTTCTGCCTTTCTCTTTTCTCTAGATTCCCGAAACTCAGAAACGAAGAGCTAACACTCGCTGCTCGTTTCGTCGCATGGATACCGGTAGAGAGCAATTCCGCAAGGGAAGGCTATTGGTGGCAGCAGCACAACATTCGAAATCAGAACCTTTAACGAAAAATTGTAAGTATTTTTCGTTTGTTTTTCGATTCCTATGGTATGAGAAAATCCTTCAGGGGAGGATTCATGGGTTTTTTGAACGAGTTTCTTCCATGAATCCCTTAAGTGGTATCAGAGCCTTGCTCATTCTATTAAAATTCGATATTGTTAATCACATCATAACACGTATCAATCTCGATTTGGTATGTGTATGTTTGAAACGAAAAAAATTGTTTCTGTGAATCTGATATCTATATGTGATATATGGTTATCTGATTATATGTCTATTCACATGATTCGATATGTTATTAATTCGATTAATATTGCATAAATTGCTATCGCATTATTTGATCTGTAATTATATCAATTAAATTACGCATAAACTGTTATCGTAAATTTGATTAATATGATTAATTACGCATAAACTATGATTGTATGCTTCCTGTTGTTAATCTGATTAACTACTGCATAAACTGTTTATGTAATTGATTTTATATGTTAGGCGATTGAGGGTTAAATCGGGGCAGACAACCATTCGATGAGCAGAGGGAGAATCGGGACCGCCGTCGGGGGCGCTGCCCCCAGGACCCTGTCCCGGAGGGAAACCCTAAGACTTCGTATTTGTACTAATTACCTTATTTATTATGCTTTATGTGAGTTTTAGCATGGTGAATAACATGGCCTACTATACCCACTATTGCTTTACATTGATTGGGTTGTAATTTTATAATACGTGAAGGGATTCATGGGCGGAAACTCGTTCCAAACACCCATGGATCCTCCCCTAAAGGATCCGCTCATATGAAACAATTCGAAAAAACAGCAAGAAAAACTTACGTTTAGGATTCAAGAAGCTACTTCTTGAATGGAGGATGATGTTTCTTGGATCGGATGCTACTACCGATTGATCTCCCTTTGCGGAAAGTCCCTCTACCGGTATCCACGCGACGAAACGGGCAGCGATTGCTAGCTCTTCGTTTTCTGAGATTCGGGAATTAGAGAGAAAAGTGAGAGGCAAGAATAGAAAACGATTTTTCCGATTCTATGTATTATTTCAGTTTGAAAACATTAGTCATCTAGGTTTCGACTAAGAGATGTTATATAGATCGTGAGAGTTCGTTACTAGAACAACTCCCACCTCTATTCAACTTCTCTCAGCAGTGGGAGTCTCGGAATCCCACGTTCCTGAGACTTTCACTGGTAGTGGGAGTCCTTATCGGATAATAACTCCCACGTAATCCCAGCTATGGGTAAAATACCGAAATTGCCCCTATCTCTAATTCGAATAATAAACACTTTATTATTTTAAGAAAAGTGAATGTCGGATACAACGAACCTAGACACATTCTAGATTCGTTGAATGCGGACATGAAGCTTCGTTAGCTCGTCTATGCATGTGACCACTGTAGGTTCATCTCACAATGGCAATGAAAACACACTTAGTAGTAGTGTGAGTTCATAAATCACAAGCGGTCCCCTAGCGAGGACATTGTGACTACCCAAAGTGAATGAATATACAACGGAACCTAATATCAATCCACTATTTAATCCCCTTTGTCTCGCGATATCCTAATTAAGCATAAGGCGTGGTGGTCGTCACCCTTATTAAGCTTAATTGTATTTATGCTCGATCTTCGGGTAGATCTGTTTTCGACAAATAGCATTTGATAACCATTTTATCAAATACATTTGAGCACTGGCCATGCATTTAAACGAGTCTTTTCCATATCTAGGGGCCCATGGATATCTCTCTCAATAATAGAGAGGACAAATTCCTTGCAATGTCTCTCACATTCAAGCTATGATAGGGACACTACATCCGATCATCGATCGTATTGATTACTCTGTTACAAGTAACGTCCGACTGAGTCAAAACGTGGCTCCATTCATACTAGAATCAATGAAGACATAAGGTCTAAGGATTCTAAAATAGTATTGAGGAAGTAATACTTATTGTTAGAGGAATAACCGGGTCACACATAAATGCACAGCGGAATAAAACTTGACCCGCCTCTACCAGGATCTTCCACGAGTAAGAACCTACGACTATGGGATAGTGTTTTACCTTATATTGATGCTAGAATGGCTGAAACGCTTTCAACGGTATGTTGTCACGAACGGAACACCACAATGCAGGCTCCGTCTCTCCCATTATCCACTCGATCTTCCGGGGATGGTCCTCTACTGCTTGGTGCTAGCCAACGCCTTGTAGAAGATTTGAAGACACTCTTCAATGGAGTATGTATTTCAGACCTTATCAGAAGAATAAGATACAGGATGTCTAACTTCTTTCCTATTAGCAAAAAGGCTAGAAAACAAGTCTAGAAATCTATCTTTTCTTTTCTCTCTAAAACTCACTTTTTTCTCTTCTCTCTAAGCTTCAAAAGCTGGAGAAAAAACTGATTAGAATGAAATGGGAAAAATCAGTATTTTTCCCTTAGTCTATCAAGAGAGAGTGGGGAGAGATAAAGGGGAAAGTGGGAGATCATGGAGGAAACCACTCCTCCACTTTCTCCACTCCTTTAACCTCTAGATAAGAGACATATGAGCTGAAAATATGTGTCCAATTTTCCAGCCATAAGGTCGGTCCAAAACGGGTCGGTCGGCCCAATCATATTGGTCGGCCCAACCCGATTAAGGGCCCAATCCAATCCCGGCCCGGCCCGGCCCAATCGAATTGGCGCACCTTAGATTAAATGTACTCCAACACTTATGACTTAAGACCATGAAGTATTACTTCTCTGACGGATCACGTCCAATACAATGTATCCCTATATATTGCATCTATGATGTGATTTGTATCCATTACACATGATCAGTAAAACAAGATCATCAATCAACAATCATACTAGTTTTATTTCATAGTAATTAAGCATTACATAAAACTAGGGACTTCTAGAATAGTAATTACATAAGCAATGAGTTTTACTATCAAATCACACATTTGACAATCAAAAGCAAAATTAACTATTCAATTACATGCTCAAAAGATAATAAAATGCACAACATGTGCTAATGGTCCTAGGGCACTACTAACAATACGGTCTGCGAGCCGTTTTTCAATGTTGTAAAATTGTAATTGCTTTCTTAGATTAGTTTTATCGCTTTATCTTGAAGGCTGGGTATGCCATGTAATTATGTAACAACACTGGAGAACGCTGGATCAAAGACACTATCCATGAGATGGGTATTGACTTAGATTGATCCTTGGCTCCCACAAGGCTCGTGGGAGTCATCATATGATTAGGTTGTGCTATCTCACGTTTACATTTACGTTTTATATCTTGCATGTGATGCTTATATTCTTGTCTTATGGGGCCTAACAACATATTCGTCAAATTAAAAAAAAATGTTTTAATTAAGTCTTAAAATGCCTACCATATCCTAAGCACTTTTTGAGCTTGGATCATCATTTTGTCTGCTTGCCAAAGCAACAGATAAGTGGTTATCTAAGCAAAATGAGATGGGAAAATAGTGATTTCCATAAGCTTAGGCATTATTCGACTTAACTAGGGTATCAAAATAGTTTTGAGCCTAGGGAATGACATGGGAAATAGCCGGGACATGTATATGTCATTCCCATGGGTTAATTTTACTTTAATTATGGGTGATAAGACAAAGCTTACTTATAACTATCGTAAAATGGTTTTCTTCAATATTTATCAAGTGTTGAAATTGTGGAAAGGTTTTTGCTCAAAAACTAATTAATTACTTTGCAAATAATTTTGAATGTAGATAATGGCAACCAACACTTCTCACAATTCATTGTGATATGTTCTTGAAAAAGAAAAACTGAGTGGGTCCAATTTCCTTGATTGGGCCCGCAACTTAAGGATTGTCCTTAAGAAGGAAAGAAAGATATATGTTCTCGACACTGATATTCCTGAACAGCCTGCAAACAACGCTCCTAAAGCTGAGAAAGATGCTTGGAAGAAGCATTGTCATGATTCTAACGATGTGACTTGTCTCATGTTAGCCACAATGAGCTCTGAGTTTCGGAAACAGTTTGAAGAGATTGAGGCTTTCCAGATGATGGGCCAGCTCAAGGAACTGTTCCAAGAGCAAGCCCGTCAAGAAAGGTTCCTCACCACTAAGGCGTTGAACAGTTGCAAGATGGCCTCTGGCACCTCTGTGAGTGCACATGTTCTTAAGATGAAGGGCTATCTTGACCAACTTGAGAAACTTGGGGCTCCTGTAGGTTATGACATGGCCACATATATGATCTTGGGCTCACTCCCACCTGAGTATGACCAATTTGTCATGAAATTCAACATGCATGCCATGAAGAAGTCCATACATGAGATACACGGGATGCTCAATCTGGCGGAATTGAACATTAAGAAGACCTCTGAAGTCTTAATGGTTCAAAAAGGAAATTTCAAGAAGAAAAAATGAAAGGGAAAGCCCATGGCCAAGAAGGACAAAGGCAATAACAAGTCCAAGCCCAAGCCTAAACCCAAGGTCAAGGCAACAAAATAAGGGGTTTGCTTCCATTACAATGAACCAGGTCATTGGAAACGGAACTGCAAGCTCTACTTGGAAGAGAAGAAAAAGGAGAAAGCCAGTTTGACTGTCTCTCCAGGTATTTATGTTATTGACATTAACATGTCTGCTGCTACTTCATGGGTATTAGATACCGGTTGTGGAACATTTGATTCTCTCGCAGCCACCCCTCCACCCCTACTGCCGCCTTCGCCGCCGCCACTGCTGCCGCCACCAATCAACTCCACCTTGCTCTCTATCTCTCTCTCATCTCTCAAAATCAAAGGTATAAAGCTTTAATTTTTTTTTTTTTGTTTAAATTTTTTTGAGCAATTTAACATTTATGTTTTGAATTGAACTTTAAATTGTTGTGAATTTGATAATTTAGAGTAATTTGTTGAATTTGGTAACTTTTTTGTGTTTGTAAATTTTGGGAATTTATGAATTTAGGGCATTTAGGAATTTTTAGGGTTGTGAATTGTGAAATGTGAATTGTTAATTTGTGAAGACATTCTTAGGGCATTTGTGATTTTGGGGAAATTTAACTTTATGTTTTAAATTGAACTTTAAATTTACTAATTATGTTTATAAATTGTTGTGGATTTGGTAATTTAGAGTAATTTGTTGAATTTGATAACTTTTTTGTGTTTGTGAATTTATGAAATTAGGGCATTTAGGAATTTTTAGGGTTTGTGAATTGTTAATTTGTGAAGACATACTTAGGGCATTTGTGATTTTGGTAATATAACATGTGTTTTTTCTAATAAATTGTATGTTTTTTTGTTTTTTTGTATAGATGTTTGTTCCTGCTCATCTTCTGCCTGGTCCATATGATGTTAGTGTTTTAAACAAACAGACTTCTCATAGATCTTTAAGAATATGGGGCTGGGATGTTCAACTAAACACTTCACTGAAAATTATTAGAAACAACGGTAAGTTTTTTGAGGCGTACCAAAATGAAGCCAACCAGCGAGTGATTGCCTTGATAGACCAAATAGGATTTGGCGGTTGTTGTACAATAGGAAAAAATGAAAGTAGACCACGCTTTAGTTATTATATTAGTAGAGAGATGGCGCCCTGAGACCCATATTTTTCACCTACGTTGCGGTGAGGCGACCATTACACTAGAGCACGTTGGATGCCTTCAAGGACTACCTACTAGGGATCACGTAGTGTCATGGCATGAGGATTACAACATGACTAAAAATCAGTGGATTGACAGCGTGTCCGGCCTCCTAGGATCCCGACCCCCTCCCCCCGACTTCAATTATGGGTAACACCATCGAACTGTTAGAGGTTTATGCCCACATTAATGTGCCCCTAGGCGATGATGCTACTGAGTTGGCGATAAAGCAGAGGTCTAGGGCTTTGATTTTCCTCTTGATGTCCACTTTTCTTTTTCCCAATAAGTCGGGGGGCCGGGGAAACATGCGATATCTTCTCACCGTTAGTGATGGCATCCTCGAGCAAGACCAGACTTCTTGGGCTAGTGGTGTCCTTGCACATTTGTACAGCCAGATGTGCACCTCTTCACTGATTGATTCCAAGGACATGGTCGGTTGTTGCTTGTTAATTCAGGTTTGTCTAAATTTTATACATGTTTTTTTTAAAATATGTAATTCGAATATTTAATAATCGATGCTGTTTTTTTACCAGTTGTAGGTGTGGGAGCGAATTTCATGTCTCCGTCCTGCGAACCGAGGCCCGGTTCTCCATGATATTCCTGCTTACGGTAGAGCTTACGGGTCATGGTGGAATACAGGCCGGAGTTTCGTCAACGCGCCGAAATCGCAGCTGACGGCGTTTCGTGATTAGCTAGATATGCTGACGGACGCACAAGGGGCAAGTTAATTTCGGTAATCTCGTATTTTTTAAAATTAAATTAAATGAATTATTTTACATTAACTTGAATTTATTTATGCAGTTTATGTGGAGACTAAACCCTGACTGGGTAAATGCCGAGAGAGCGGCTCGGGATGAAGGCTTCCTAATAACCTGTCGAGCCCGTACGCCGCTTGTGTGCTTCGAGATTGTTGAGTACCACCTGTCTGACAGGGTTGCGAGGCAATTTGGCTTCCAACATGTGGTACCAGTGGAGGCGGGGACGGAGGGAACTACCGAGTGTTTTGACCTCCACACATGCAAGGCGGGTCCGAATAGGAATTGGGAAGCTCAGCACCGCACATACATAGATTTGTGGGACGCCCGCGTCGATGCACTGGCGGGTGCTGCTCCTATTCCCGGTAATGTTATTGTACCAACCCGTGAGTACATGGATTAGTACAATCTCATTACCATGCATCTCATGACAAACCACAAAATAGGGATCCCGGGCCACTGCCGATGGGCATTCAACCCATCGCTACATTTGAGGCTATTTTTGTAAGTTTTATTCGTTTTGTTGTCAACATTATTCTTTTTATTTTAAATATACTAATTCGAATATTTATGTTACAGGAGGAGTCTAACAACGTGATTCTTGAAGAATTCGAGAAGCTTGGATCTCGAACTAATAATCAGTACAAGAATTTCATGCATGGACTGCCAAAACAATAAAAGATGCCTTCGTAGCGGCTGGGAAGACGATTTCATGTAGATCGCGCGCTGCCGATGTAGTAGATGTTGCAGTTCTGCAACCGGTCAGATAGCCGCGGGAGCATGTTCCAGGAAGGGCTGCGGTTGGGAGACAGGATACTCGCCGGGATCGGCAAGTCAGTCAGGAGAACCTTGCTCAAGCGCAGGAAGATCCGACTTAGGCTCCTCATATGCAGTTCCCGTCTCAGCCTCTGACTCAGTTCCCCACTCAGGCCAATGTACCCACCCTATATCACTACCAATTTTCGAGCATCGGTAGTTATTCTCCGGGTATTGAGACGGGGTGGCATCCTGGAGCGGGGTCCTCTACATCGGGACAGCCGGGTTTCTATTCTGGTGCGTCGCCATCCTTTAGCCTCGACCTGACTCAGACGCAGCAGCACACTCCACTGCTTCAGTCAGATTTCCCCGAAGAGCCAATATTTATCAACCCCGAAGGGGTTGAATTCATTGCAACGGACTAGGGTAGTGCTCTACGAACGAGAGATGGCCACACTTACTTTCTTTGAAAAGAGCGGAGAAGGCCCGATAGATACACACCATCGGGCCCTTAGATAACATTTACTTTGTTTTGCTTACATTAGTTGTTATATTTTTTTTAACTTACAATTTGACATATTTATGTTATAAACAATGTGTTCATTTTTTTATTAATAAAGTCAGTTTTGCCATAGTAATTTTCGTACTCAAATTTTGGTTAATATTCAGTTTTAGTGATTTTTTATGTTGTAATAATACCAACTCAAAAAATTGCAGCCCAAAAAAAAACCAAGTTTTTTTTGCCAAAATTCACTGCCAGTTGAGAACGGAAGTGGGACTTCCGTTCTGGGGCACTCCCGCCTTGGCTGACATGGCAAAGCGCGTCTAGGTGAGCGCCACGTTAGCCAAGACGGAAGTGGTGGCCCCACCCACTTCTGTTCTGGACAAAAATGTTACTCCCAAAATTTTGACTGCCATGTTACGACCTTTCTGCTAAACCATGGTTAGTCTAATGAAAACCCCATTTTATCTTAGTCATAGGAATCATAAGTAGTATCTGAGACCTTACTTTCGTATTCATCATTCAAGCTTTTCAGCAAAAACCTTATCACATACTCATAATCTAAGAAGGTTTGCATTCTAATGTAACCTCTACAAGTACAAGCTGGATTACACAAACACTTAAGTACAGGCCTAGGAGACAACATTTCATCCCACAAAATCTTAAGCTTAGTAAAATAGGCATTAACAGAATTATTACCTTGTTTTAGGTTTTGAATTTCCTCCAAAATATCACTAAGCCTATAAGCATTACTCTGGCCAAAACTTTCTGCTAGGTCAATCCATAATTCATAGGCAATTCCATACCACAGCACACTTTGCCTTATAGTAGGTGTCATAGAGTTCAGAAGCCATGAAAACACCATGCTTGTCGCATTGAATCCAGTTCTCATACTGTGGATCATCAAGATCTGGAGGCATAATTGTTCGATCAACAAATTGAATTTTGTGCTCTAGAAATTAGGGCAACTCGCATAGCTTTGCTCCAATTTTGATAATTTGTATCATCTAATGGAGGTTGCAAAATAACAAGTGCAACACTCTTGCTAGGGTGTAAAAAGTAAGGACTCTTGCTAAGAGATAAAGTTACAGCCATGAATTATGCACAAATCAGTATAGACAGGAAGTAATCCAAGAAGAAAATACACAGAAAGGAAATCTGGAAAAAATCAACTTCAGATTCTGTTGGAGAATTAATTAATAAAGTGGACTGATTTGATCAAATTTAATTGTGTGTTCCACCGCTTAGTTTTAAAGTGTTTTGAACTCATCGCGTAGTGGGTTGCGCAAGCTTCACGATGATATATAACACGTGAGGAAACTAATTCTCGGTGTGAATGATTAATTTGGTTAAAGTGGAGAGGTTATTAATGGAGGTGTAATGGTATATCCCATATCGGTTGTGAGAATCGATTAAACCTAATTTATAAGCACTAGCTAGACTAG
The DNA here is from genome assembly GCA_026122235.1 of Vinca minor. NCBI lineage: Eukaryota > Viridiplantae > Streptophyta > Magnoliopsida > Gentianales > Apocynaceae > Vinca > Vinca minor. Next base: position 197,948 of record JAOCZM010000196.1, read on the forward strand.
TGATCTTAAACAAGTGGGTAAGGGGGTACCCCTCGTCTATCCGTCTGTCTCGTCTCGACTCGCCTCAACTCGTCGCGTCGCGTCGCGCGTGTCCCTCCCGGGAAGGCAGTAATATCTTTTTGGAAAAAATTACCGTAATAGTCCTTAAAGTATTGAGTAACTGCAAATGAGTCACATAACCTTTGTGTAATTGCAGAATGGTCCATCCACGATTTCTCCAGCAGTTTTCAGAACTGCCACATTACCCCACTACGGGAAGTGGGAGTTGCCCACGTTCTCCACTACGAGGTGAGGGAGTGAGGGCTACCTTGCAATTTTCGACTGCTATAAAAGGAAGTCTCCCCTCTCATAATTTACTACTACGAAATTATTCTCCCTTCTTCATTTCTGCATTCCATAATAGTTAAGAGAGTTCTGACACAGAAAGGTTCAAAATTCTGATTCTAAGCTTCTGGTAAGCAGAGTGATTGGGCGTTGTACCTTGGGAACTCGTTGCTCTTGTAGGCCTGAAGCAAATAGGCGAGCAAATAGAGTTTAAGGGCAAGTGGTGCACTACTGCCTCGTCCAGGATTAAATCCGAAATTAATTTCTGTTCTGTTTAATTTCCATTTTCGTAACAGGAGAACTAACAATCTTAAACTCTATTTTTTTATTTTTCTTCTGTTCTGCTTTAACGAATTAAAACAGAAACTTAAATAGTTGTACTGGAAAATCAGAGTATATATTCAGTTTATTTTCCTTTCTGGTTTTTTGTTTTATATTGCTACTAACGGTTTGTTTTGCAATATATAGAGAAACAAAATGGCCGCAAATGACTCAAACGCAAACACTACTGGTACTAGAACTATTCCTTCGATTGAGACTCCGGCAAACGGAGTTAATCTGAATGCTGGTCAGACAAGCAGTATTGAGGCTGCTATGTCAAGGATGCCTGCTTTTGTGCCTCCAATGGCTTCTCGTCCAATTCAGTTTGGACAGTTTGCACAACCCGAGAAGTTTAAAGGGGGCTGCAACTACAAAATGTGGAAGGAAAATATGATGTTCTACCTTACTACTCTTAATTTAATTCGCTATGTCAATGAGGACACTCTTGTGGAGGATAAAACCGGTCCTCAATCTGTAACAACATATAATGCTTGGATTAGTAATGCTTATATGTGTCGTCATACTATACTTACTAGTTTAGATGATTCATTGCATCAAATTTACTATCAAAAGAATTGTGGGAATCACTAACTAAAAAGTATACAGTAGATGATGCAGGTGCTAAGAAGTTCATTGCTGCTCGCTTCCACGACTTTAAAATGGTCGATGGAAAATATGTCCTCGAACAGAGTGAAGAGCTACAGAAGATTTATCACGATCTTGCCGCTGAGGGCATGGGGATCAACGACTCGCTGCAGGTGGCGTTGATTATTGAGAAATTACCCCCTTCTTGGGATGACTTCAAGCATTACCTTAAGCATAAGAAGAAGGAAATGACACTTGAGGATTGATTTTGAAGTTGAGAATTGAACAGGATGTAAGGAAGGCATCAAAAAGGCCTTATACTTCTGTTGCAAAGGCAAATGTTGTCGAAACTGCTGGAAAGAGGAAGCGCCCAACTGACTCGAAGGCGTTGAACTCCAACAAGAAGTTCACGGGAAGCTGCTTCGTATGTGGTAAGAAAAACCACAAAGCAAAGGAATGTCGTAGTCGTGTGGACGGTCAAAGTAATAACTACAACAAGAACAAGAGGTTCAATGGGAATGGGAACATGAACAAGTATCAAAAGGATGGCCATGCTCATGTATCTGAGGCCGTTAAGCTGAACTCTGGAATGGAGGATATGTATATTGTTGCTGTCGTTTCAGAGGTGAATATGATAGGGGAAACCCAAAGGTATGGTTTGTGGACACGGGGGCTACTCGCCATATCTATATCAACAAATGGATGTTCAAGACTTATCAAACTATAAAAGATGAAGTCTGCTACATGGGGAACTATTCATTCTCCAAAGTTGAAGGAAAGGGCAATGTTGTCCTAAAGATGACTTCTGGGAAGGAGCTGACTCTCACTGATGTGCTCCATGTGCTTGAAATTCGAAGGAATCTCATTTCTGGAATTGTGCTGAACAACTAAGGATTCAAGCTTGTGTTTGAGGCAAACAAATTCATTCTGACAAAGAATGGAATGTATGTAGGAAAGGGGTACTTAGCTGATACTCTTTTTAAAGTTAATGTAATGACTATACTCCCAGGAACTGAGCCTACGGGCGTGAATGTAACTGAGGCTTCTATTAGCTCAGCTGGAAACAATGTTGCCCAAGAGGCTAATGAATTCAAACAAGTTGCTTATTTGGCTGAGTCTTTTAATTTATGGCATGATAGACTAGGTCATGTGAATATTAAAAGTATACAAAAATTAATTTCACTAAACCTACTACCAAAATTTATACAAGTGTGAGACTTGTGTAGAAGCTAAGTTATCTAAGTCATCTTTCCGATCAATTGAGAGAAGCTCGGAACCTTTAGATTTAATACACACTGATGTATATGATCTTAAGTATGTACAATCAAGAGGCGGTAAAAAGTATTTTATTACTTTTATTGATGATTGCACGAGATTTTTCGATGTCTACTTAATGGGAAGTAAAGATGAAGCAATAAACAAGTTTGTTCATTATAAAAATGAAGTTGAAAACCAACATGGTAAGAAAATAAAAAGGTTAAGGAGCGACAGAGGTGGAGAATATGAATATCCATTCGCTCAATTGTGTGCAGAAAGTGGCATTATACATGAAACAACTGCGCCCTATACTCCAGAACAAAATGGAATTGCGGGGCGGAAAAATAGAACATTAAAAGAAATGATGAATGTCATGTTAATTAGTTATGGTTCACCCCAAAATTTGTGGGGGGAAGCCTTGCTTTCTGCAAATCACATTCTAAATAGACTACCGCATAAAAGGCTAGAAAAAACACCTTTTGAATTGTGGAAAGGTCATATACCTTCTTATAAATTTATAAGAAGGTATGGGGATATCTAGCAAAGGTTCTGATTCCTCCACCTAAGCGGACTAGGATAGGTCCTAAAATGGTAGATTGTGTGTTTATAGGGTATGCACAAGATAGTAGTGCATACAGATTCTTAGTGCACAAATCAGATAACTCTGAAGTGCATGAAAATACCATAATCAAGGCTAGGGATGCTTCTTTCTTTGAAGGAATTTTTCCTTAAATTGATCGCTCTGGATTAGACCCAAAAGTCAATCGGGATGTGAGAAATGTGGGGGAAGAAGATCTTGAAGAGGAAGTTGAAGAGCCTAAGCGTAGCAAGAGAGCTAGAATTAAAAAGTCGTTTGGTCCAGATTTTCTTACTTATATGGTAGAAGAAGACCCTTTGACTTATAAAGAAGCAATGTCTTCTTCTGATGCTGACCTCTGGAAAGAAGCTATTGATAGTGAGATAAATTCAATACTTCAAAATCATACATGGGAACTTGTGGAACTTCCAACAGGTTCAAAAGCGTTGGGCCACAAGTGGATTTTCAAGAGGAATATCAGACCAGATGGTACAATAGATAGATACAAGGCAAGACTTGTAATAAAGAGTTTTAGACAAACTCATGGTGTGGATTATTTTGACACATATGCTCCTGTGTCGAGGAAAACATCAATCAGGTTAATCATAGCCTTTGCAGCTTTGTTTGACTTGGAAATCCATCAAATGGATGTAAAAACAGCTTTCCTCAACGGAGAACTGGAAGAGGAGATTTACATGGAACAACCCGAAGGGTATGTAGTTCCAGGTAAAGAGCACTTGGTGTGCAGACTTGTTAAATCCTTATATGGATTAAAGCAAGCACCTAAACAATGGCATGAGAAATTCGATAGCATAATGTTTTTGAATGGATTTCAAATAAATCAGTGTGACAAGTGTGTCTACGTGAAAGGAAACAAGGATAACTACGTAATAGTCTGTCTATACGTGGATGACATGTTAATCATTGGCAACAAAGATAACATCAAGACTACCAAGAAAATGTTGTCGCAAAACTTCGATATGAAGGATATGGGACCTGCTGATTTAATTCTTGGGATAAAGGTATCCAAGACAGCAGATGGATACTACGTTGAAAAGATTCTAGACAAATTTGATAAATGAAGTGATGTAATTGCTAGAACACCTATGGAAGTGGTTTCAAATCTCTACAAAAATCTCGGAGAAGGTGTGCGACAACTGGAGTATTCTAGAATCATTGGGAGTATAATGTACCTCATGGATTGTACTAGACCAGACATCGCAAATTCAGTCAACAGAATGGCGAGGTATACAAGTAATCCAGTCACGAGCACTGGAAAGCATTAGTTAGAGTGCTTAGATATCTACGATACACTGCTGACTATGGGTTACATTATACGAGATATCTAGCTGTACTTGAAGGGTACACTGATGCGAATTGGATTTCAGACTCCAAAAATATAAATTCCACTAGTGGATACATTTTTGTGATGGGAGGCGCAGCGGTTTCTTGGAAATCATGCAAACAAACCTGCATTGCAAGATCAACTATGGAATTGGAGTTCATAGCTTTGGATATAGCAGCAGCATAGGCTGATTGGCTACATAGTTTTTTGGAGGGCGTTCCAATGTATTCCAAACCAATGCAATCAATAAGCTTACATTGTGATAGCTTATTAGCTATTGGAAGAACAACAAACAACGTGTATAATGGGAAGTCTAGATATATACGTCGAAGACACAAATCGGTTAGAACTCTGTTAAAAACCGGCGTTATTGCTTTGGACTTTGTGAGATCCAAAGAAAACATAGCGGACCCTTTAACAAAAGGTCTAACAAGAGACTTACTAGAGAGTTCATCGAGGGGAATGGGGTTGAAGCCCGTGAAATTGATTACCACTCATGATGACAACCCAACCTAAATTGGAAAACCCAATTTGCAGGTTCAACGGGAAAACCGAATTGCGGGGGGAATCGAACAAAGCACTCGGGAAAAGTATTCCCATCCCATTCCTGTGATGAAAGACTGATAGACCTGTCCATCGAAGGATAAGTGTTAGACTTTTAATGATCCTTATACGTAATACGTGGAGTACGACAGGATACTTCTAATAAGAGATCACCAATATTGAATGTGAAGGGGCCACTTCTATGAGATTACTTGAGGGCTAAATCTCTAGAGTATTCAATGAATATTTCCAAGGCAGTCCAAGGCCGAGATGGACAACAACGAAAGAACCGACTAATTGTGTAGAGAAAACGTTGTCTTGGTACACATAGAAAGCTGAACAGTTCAAGGCATCGCGTCCACTGGTTAGCAAGTGTACCCGATGGTATTTCACTAGGGAAGGTTCAAGGTTCACAACCACTTATCCCGAAGCAGCGATTTCTCGTTGAACTTTCGAAATTGCATTTTAGGCTACACGTGCATCATTCCTACCAAATATCATTCATGTGGGGGATTGTTGGAGAATTAATTAATAAAGTGGACTGATTTGATCAAATTTAGTTGTGTTCCACCGCTTAGTTTTAAAGTGTTTTTAATTCATCGCGTAGTGGGTTGCGCAAGCTTCGCGATGATAAACACATGAGGAAACTAATTCTCGGTGTGAATGATTAATTTGGTTAAAGTGGAGAGGTAATTAATGGAGGTGTAATGGTATATCCCACATCGGTTGTGAGAATCGATTAAACCTAATTTATAAGCACTAGCTAGACTAGTGATCTTAAACAAGTGGTTAAGGGGGTACCCCTCGCGCGCCGTCTGTCCGTCTATCTCGTCTCGACTCGACTCGCCTCGCCTCGCCTCAACTCGTCTCGTCGCGTCGAGCGTGTCCCTCCCGGGAAGGCAGTAATATCTTTTTGGACAAAATTACAGTAATAGTCACTAAAGTATTGAGTAATTGCAAATGAGTCACATAACCTTTGTGTAATTGCAGAATGGTCCTTCCACGATTTCTCCAGCAGTTTTGAGAACTGCCACATTACCCCACTACGGGAAGTGGGAGTTACCCACGTTCTCCACTACGAGGTGAGGGAGTGAGGGCTACCTTGCAGTTTTCGACTGCTATAAAAGGCAGTCTCCCCTCTCATAATTTACTACTACGAAATTATTCTCCCTTCTTCATTTCTGCATTCCATAATAGTTAAGAGAGTTCTGACACAGAAAGGTTCAAAATTCTGATTCTAAGCTTCTGGTAAGCAGAGTGATTGGGCGTTGTACCTTGGGAACTCGTTGCTCTTGTAGGCCTGAAGCAAATAGGCGAGCAAATAGAGTTTAAGGGCAAGTGGTGCACTACTGCCTCGTCCAGGATTAAATCCGAAATTAATTTCTGTTCTGTTTAATTTCCATTTTCGTAACAGGAGAACTAACAGATTCTTAAAGAGAAAAATAACAAATCGATCAATAGGAGAAGAACAATTGAAAGATGAATCAATCAATTCGAAGACTAGAGCTCGATACCATGTTTATACACAAAACTTTGAAGGAAGAAGAAAAGGTAAATGCGCAGAGAAGAGATAATCTTCTGGAAATTTCTGACTTTATTGAATGAGAAAAAGTTGTTAATTACGAAGGAGCTCTTCCCTTTTATACACAAAATATCTTAACTGGTTTGCTAAAACTACTAACTGTCATCTAAGTAATGCTAACAGAATAAAGCTGTAACTATGTACAATGTCTGTCACTCTAGCTTTCTCCTTCTTAGCAGTTATGCAACTTGCACAAGTTGCAAGCTGATGTGGCACTGGTTGTTTGACTTTGGATTTGTATGATGACTGCTGCATTGTGCCAAGGCTGCGATGTACTTGTAGCAGGCAGCAAGGCTGCTTGTTGAGCCAGCTGCATCTGCTGCAGTTCCAACAAAACATATGGTCCACCATCGTTATTGGTTTCATTATCAAATGTACCTCATGTCAATTAAAATGTAAATTTTAATTATACCTCTAATATTTTCCTTGAACTTCCTTGCTCTTCTATCACCTTTATAATCCAATAACTTGTTTAAAAACTCGGGAGCATCTTTCAATAGTGGGAGTTGTACTTGCCCTTTTAGATAATATATACTAAATTTAGAATACTTAGGCTGTTGTGAGTAGTATTGATATTTTATTATAAAAACATCTTAATTTTTGCAATTATGTAATGAAAGTCCTATACTTGAGGAATGGAGATAGTATCTCCTAGCCCCCAAGATTTTTAAAAATACTACTATTTATCGAAATTTTATGTGTATTTTGAAAAATTTTGAAAATTTTTATCAGTTTCGCTCCCCAAGAAATTTTTTTTTTTGCCATTTTTATCGCCCCCAAGAATTTTTTGCAAGTTCGCACCCCAGCACCAACTTCCTGGCTTCGTTCCGCCTAGAATAACAAAAATTCAATGGTTCATTGAATTTACCTGATCATTAAAAAGACTTGGGGCCTATGAATTGATAATTCTGTGGAGTAAGATTGTTCGTTTGGAGATAACGTGATGCACTGCTATCTCCGTTGACCAACGATTTCAGTTGAGATGATCTTAGTCTTCTCCTATTTCTTTTTTGTTTAAGGATATACTTTCTCAGTTGTCTAGCATGCCAAACATTCTAGCATGTTCTACTCGATCCATCTATAAGTGCATTAAAAATGTTTATGATGAAATTTACTATAACAGCTATATATATAATTGAGTCAAACATCTAAATATAACACCTAAATAGGGACACAACATCTATTGAATCTACGACAAAATTTACGTAATTAAAAGCAACAAAAAGTAAAATAATCTTAATTGATAAATTGCATATGTATATATATGACTTGAATAATAAAAAGCAATATAAATAACTTACTTGAATTCGATCAAATGAGATTTGTTAGTACGCCTGAATTCAAATTCTTTTAAGAGAGTAATTATTCTGTTTCGTGAGAATCACCAAAAACTGGAAGAGAAACCAAATATTATGTTATTATTCATTTTACACAATAATATTACGCACCATGCAGATTAAGAATCATTATTGAGGTGAAAAGCTTAGTTAGCGGTCCCAAAATCTAGAGTATAATTTCTCTTGAGATACGTATTTTAAGGATAAAAGCGTGTTTACATTTATTATAGGGATTTTCTTTTTTCTTTTTTCTTTTTTTATGTATAGCTATTGGTCACGAAATGTTTGAAACTTTATTTATTTATTTATTTGTTATGGGTATTAGTAAAGGAATTGATATTTGGATTAACTGTTTTAATCTAGAAATAATTATTTTAATTACAACTGTCAGTGCGAATCAAACATCCTCTCCGCATCTTAACCATTTTGTAGCTAGTGTACTAAAGTTTTTCGCCTTTAGGACATTAGGAACCTTCTTTGGTATAGTGTCGTTTTGCTTCGGTAGCGGGTGGATCTTATTTGGCAACTTTCCCAACATTTTATGAAATACGAGATTGTTTATAGAAAATTAATATTTTTTTTTTAATTTTCTTTATAAATATTGCATCTTTTTAATAATTTTTTTTTCAAAATATTTACAAATATATATATATATATATATATATATATATATATATATATATATATATATATATATATATATATATATATATATATATCCCCGTAGGAGGAGCCCATGTAGGGAGAGTAGTAGAAGCTCTACTGAGATGTGCGCCCCAAGAAGGGGAGTATAAGAACCCACACAAGAACACCCAATAATAGGAAATTAAATCCTTCATTTTTGTGTGAGTTGGGTATCGAGGTTGTGGCCATCTCCCCACTGGGCTATGGATATTGTGATACAAAAATATATATTTATATACATAATTAGTCCTCCAACCTGTAAGTTTTAGATTCAAGTGATATAGGATGAATGAAGGCTTATTGTGATCAAGAATGAAATGCAAAGAATCAAAAACGATTTCCTCCATGAAACCATAATAGCACCTTTCATTGCTTTCTCACATTTCTTTCTTATGAGGTACTATTACATTTGAGAATCAAATATTCATATTTTTTTACTGCCATTTGGCACTATGAGATCCAAAAACAATCATCACCCAAACAACCAACCTAATTTGAATCCATTGTTCAATCATCTATTGTTGGATGCGTTGTATTCGGCAATGTCCGTCCGCGGATGAACGAACTAAACAGATGCAGAGCCCTTGAGGGCTGTGCATATGGCACCATATGAGCAGCACCGCGAACCGTAGCAAAAGTCAACAGATTTCCATACTCAGTAACCCAACCTCCCACCTAAATAGAAGGAATGGTACCATGTATTATTAGGCCGTTCATGAAACTGGAAATCGAAAATATATGCAGATGATCAAAGAATACCTGCCCCTTGTGAAACCATGCTCTATATGGGACTGTACTTTTGAAATGCAAATCATGAGCGAGTTCTCGGACAAGGGTCCGAGAACCGAGCAATGGTACCACTGAATCTTGATCCCCACTGCAGTTAAAATTTAATCACTATGTCAATAAAAACAATGTATAGCAAGTAAAGGATATAAGTCTTTTTTTTTAACCTGAAAATCCAAACGGGAATTCGGTTTTCTATTATCCTCTTAAGCAATGGAAGCATGTTGATGTTTCCATCAGCATCAGTATAGTTAAGATTGCTGCAAAAAGAAGAACAAGTGCATTATCAGACACTTTTAACAATAATTTTCTACGTTAATTTTTTCTCGAATGTTTTAGACTGACTCAGTACACATGTCCCATTCATAAGGCAACTTGGTTCGATTTGCATGAAGAGCCTGCTGAACTTCTGGAAGGTTGAAATAGTATTTACTTTCGTAGGTCATGCAGACATCAACCCCTAGGCTAATCTTGGAGGCCTGCAATACTCGAAATAATTAAATATCTCAGTAAATATTGGTTTAAAGAAGTTACAGAAATTAATTAGAACATTAAACAGTGAGGCAAACGCATACCATCTTCTTCAATCGCAGTTCTTGTTCGACTACAGAAGGATAGCATATGTCAAGAAGTACATCATAATAGTTAATATAACGCCCGACAATGTTGTTTGCTTCAGATATGGCGTCGTTGCATGCTTTCGACACATTGTGAGGACCACCGAATGTGTAATCATCGAATTCACATTCATTTGTGATGGTAAGACCAATTTCATCAGAAATCATTCCATGTGACCAAAAGAATTCTAACACTGCTGGGACATCCCGATCAAGTTTGAGAAGTGGATTTCCAATCTGACAAAATAAACCATTTCTCCAAAAGACAGAACTACACAAAAAAAGAAACTCGAGAAGGGAACACAAAAAGTACTATGTAAGGAATCGAATAGTTAAATGGTCTTATTTTACCGCAACTCCTTTAATGTTGAACTTAAAATCTTTAGAATATTTGTTATGGTCGAGAAGCGCAATAGCCAATTGCGGAATGTAATGCCCTGCATTATAAAACAGACGAATTTCCATCCTTTAGACTTTAGGGCATCTTAAATGGAAGTATTGCATTCAAGATTTGTTCCAGATTCTACATTTTCCTAATGCTTATGAAAAAGGCAAAAGAAAAAAAAAGACGAATAATTCTAAAAACCTTCTTTTTTACCTGCATAGCTTTCTCCAGTGAGAAATAAATTTCTGGATTTGTAAGAGGGAAACTTCTTGAACCATTCCATCATAAATATTTGCATATCCCTTGCTGCAACAAAAAAAAGACCAATAGTTGAATTCTGATTTAAAACAAACCAGCTCGAAGTTCAAAATGAGATTCGTTCCAGCAAGATAATCTCTCTCACCGGTAGAGTCATCACCACAGGTGTAATCCGAACTTCTATTAGAATATGACCATCCTACTCCAGCTGGAGACTCGACGAAAAGAATATTTGATGCTGCAAGAAAATCAAGAAACCTCAGCAAATTACACCACTTGAAAGAAGCATTACAACATTTTCTATCTTTTTGTTTTTTTTTATCAGCAAAATGTAAAGGAAGGCTAACGCAGTTGACGCAGCAGCACTTCTAGACCTTAGACTATAGTTCCCGAGTTGCACACTCTGTATTCCCCTCCCACATTAAAATAAGTTAATAATGAAAGCTTCTGGAATGAAAAAATCTTGTATCTCAAGCTGCAAACCTTTGTTCCATGACTTCTTATTCCTTCGAAGGCCTCGACCGTCGCCTCTAGGAAAGAATGGACCCAATTCTGTGAAGGCACCCCCACCAATTGATGAGCAACCTGGGCCTGAGAAAAATAAGTAAACAATTTTTCTTTAACCTCAAATTTTCAAATTCCAGATGACCCTTAGATTAACTCAATTTTCTGCAGCATAATTGCTTTTGAAATAGCAAATTTCCATAGTTTATCAATATATTTTCCAGCGCTTTAAACAATTAAGCACGTGTTTTTTTTTGTTGCTGATGAACAATAATACAAAAATGAACAGGAAAATAAGCAAACATTCTCTTTCTTGTGTCATATAATTTAAAAAAGTACGTACTACAGTAATCCAAAAAAAAAAAAAAAAACTCAAAACAAGCAAGAAATCCAAATAAAAGTACACATCAAAACCAGAACCATATAAAATGAAAAAAAACAAAAAAATACAATGAGAGTTCAATTAAGCCAGAAACAAGACACAATAACAATAATATAAACCATTAAATCTCAAATAATTGGCGACATGAGCGAGATAGATAAAAGACATATAAATGAACAAAGTTGTTCCTCAAAGAATACCACCGGATAAAAAGCAAAAATTACAAACCTCCATTAAGCCAGAGAGTGAGGGGCTTATGATGAGGGTCAGTTTCTGCTTCAACAAAATAATAAAACAAACTCCTCCCAGCATTAACATCTACATCAACATACCCTGCATACTGCTTAAACCCAACTTCTGGTTGCCCAGGCAAAATTTTCACAAAATCTTCTTCTGGATACCCATTTCCAAGAACAAAAAGAAACCCAAAAATCAAAAACCCACAAAACCAATTCAACCCCATTTCAAGAAACCCACAATTTTCTTTCAAAGAAAAGAGAAAATTTTCATTTTTTTAGCTGCTCTGCAAAAAAAAAAGAAAGAAGCTAAAACGTCACAGTATGTAAGAACAAAAAAAAAAAAAAAAGTAGGAATGGGAATGTAACAAACAAATGATTACAGATGATGCAGTATTCAGTTAAAGAAGTGAAAGAGAACACGTGAATTCTGGGGTACCTTTAACAAAAAGGGTATGTCCTTAAGATATGAATTATGCTTGAAGACAATAGTATAATAGATAAACTATTATCTAATCTAAAAGAAAACAAATTCAAGAAATTGGATTTAAAAAATACTTTGTAGGCTTCTGCTTGGGAGTTTTGATAGAATTTTTAATACACTTTCGACTGACTGTTTAATGTAGTCTTTATTTATAGAGAACGAGAGAAGTGTTGGAAAACAGCAGTTTTGAGTGAGTAGGAGCTGAAGAGAGTAAATGCAACAGTTGATTTCCAAGGTCCCAGAAAAGGACGCTGGTTCAATGCGAAAAAGGTAATTGTGCACGTGCGGACTTTTGTCGTCTGTTGAATTAAAATTTTGACCGTTAAAATTGATTTAAAACGAACATATGTTCTGAACTTCAGAACACATGTTTTATTTTTACCATGCGAAACACCTGCTGTGAATCTCAGTACACCTATTGTGATTTGTGAAACGTTATGTTTGTATTGAAAATAATATGTTCTTTATAGAATTCTGACTCACCAAAATGTAAACCAACTTGAATAGTTAATTACAAATTGTTAATACTCTATTTTTTTAAAAATATATTTGTTAATATTACGCCGGAGATGAACAATTAAATAAGAGTATTTTTTTGTTAAATTTTAACCATTAATATTATCCTAATCTTAATTGTCCTATAAAAATTACAGGGACAAACCCCACTTTCGAATTAGACGTTATATGAGTACCAGCGCCCAAAGGGTCACAAAGGAAAAAAGGTCAGCAAAAGTACTATGCAGGGACGATTCTAAGGGTGGGGTAGTCACCTGAGATTTTTAAAAATACTATTAAATATAATAATATATAATAATTTTTATATATAGTTAAAAAAAATTATCAAGTTCGCCTTCCTAAAATATTTTTTGCAATTTTTATAAGTAAATAGATATATTGTTGTAATTTTTCGTCCTAAAATATAATTTCTGTCTTCGCCAGTATGCAGTCCTACTACGAACTCCAGGCTCCAGCCAGTCAAAAGGTTAGAATGTAACGCAAGGGAAAGCTATCTTTTTCTTTCCGCTAAATGCTTTTAAATGTGATGCCTTTTGTCTTTTCGTGATTATTATGTTACAAGATTATTTCCTATCTGGTGTCAAAATATCGGCCGGACTTCAGTGATGGAGGGTTGTGATTTAGTTTTTTGTGCACACTAATTTACAAAAGTCGTTTTGTTTAGCTGCTTTACTCATTTTTTTAATATATTTTTTCACTTTTTTCTTTTATAAATTTTAGTGTTTCTCTTATAAAAATTAACGATTTAAATCACAAAAAATTCAAAAAAGTGAAAATTTCATTCAAGTGAAAAACTTAACTAAATACACCCACATAGCCCTCATGTTGTTTATAAGAATCGCGTGTTTTGCTCCAAGCATAGACATTAATAAAATGCGAATTTAAAATAATGATGGTGCTCTCTTATGATTTATGTATTCATCAAAAAAAAATACTTGTGATTTATCTCCTCTCAAGGATTTTATGACAGAACATGAGTTCTATTTCTACCTCTTGTCACACGGTTTGCGATTTCCCTCCCCTACAAAAATTTATGGCAATGGTTTTAAAGTGTTCGTAACCAAATATTATTTAAAAGAAAAAAGAAAGTGTGTTAAGCAAAGCAAGTCCTTACAATGGACAAAGAGAAAAAGACGGCAACAAATAAAAACAAATAAATAAAGGGTAAAAGATGTCTACGCCCATGCACTTTTTTTTTAGTTTTTTTATCCTGAACTAAAAATTGTAAAATTATTGACTCTAAATTCTTTTGGAGTGTCAATGTTGCCCATTCCTTCCATTTTCGTTATTAAATTTGGACAAAATGAAACCTCGTGATTCCCACATGACCAAACTCAGGGGAATTTTGTGAAAAATAGGTTCTAACCCTAAAAACAACTATAGATGAGAAAAATGTTTAAAAAGAAGGAAAATGGAAAAACTGATATAAATGTGAAAGACTAATTTTTTATCTCATTATGTTTTAAGAGTTAAAACATGTTTTTTTTTCTTTTCAAAATGCCCCTAGTTTAATTATATGATCATATTCAGTACAAATATAACAACGAAAATAGGAAAACATTAATACTTCATAAAAGTTCAAGGTTATAAACTTTGTATTTTTTATTTCATAATCAAAAACAAAAAATTTAAAGTGGTGTACAACTTTTTATACAAAAATACATAATATTTTAAAGTAACTGAAACGTAATTAAGAAAATATATAAGCACAGGTCGGACGAGTGTTTGAAATGGATAAGAAAGTGGAACAAAACAATCTCTAGTGATGTCCCTTTCAGTGCTGCCACTGGACTAAATCTGACTAATATTAGCACGGGATATTATAATGCTGAAAAAGGTGGTCTGCAGGCAATTGGTAATACTGTATTTTTTCTTTCCCTTCAATTTTATTTTAAAACGTGAAGTATATCATTTAGAATTAGTGTTCTCTTTTCTTTAGGTACATTTAGGAGTGGTTATAAAAGGAAAATAGTAGTACTGTATCATTAATGTTTAATCTCCAACCAGGCTACTAGTAATATAGTTAGGCATTGTTTGTTCGACTTTTTTGAGAAAAATTTAAAAAAGCAAGTTTTAATGCATTTAGATAGCATTTTAGATTTCAGACTGCAGTTTTTTTTTTTTTTTAATTAATGCAATATTTGCGAACTTCATAAAAATATAAATTTGAAACTCAAACTCTTTCTTGGTAACAAACTAAATATTAATATAAGTATGCTATAAAATAGAGAGAAACTCCAAATCAGAACTTCCCATTCAAAGTTGCAACATCACCTGCCAAAACATGAGCAGCCATTCTCCCGGATAATTTTGTTGTGGACCTATACTATATGTGGGGTCATGGATCACTTGGTCAACATTGAGTCACATCACTCTTTTTATTAAAAAAATAAAACACTCCACCTTTTGGATTCAATGGTGGAAGTAAAGAGGGGTTTTTTTTTTTTTTTTTTTTTTATTATCAAAAAGGTGATGTGGCTCAATGTGGATCAGTGGTCTATGACCTCACATATAACTCCATGTCCACAACAGAATTTTCACATTCTCTTATTCTAATAAGAGATGAAATTAGAAATTTCATGCTAAATTTTTTCATAATTTTAAGAAAGAGTAGAGTTTTCAAAGATGATAAATTAGCGAATTGTTGTATTTAGGTCCCAAAATAATTTATAGTTGGTACACAGGGTCAGAAAAGATTTGTTTTAGGTGGAGTAGGTCCCTATTATAGTTTTGAAATAACTTTAAAGTCCTTCCGCACATATTTTAATGGTCAACTCATTGGACCCGATCCTTAGTAACTATGTGAGGATATTTCTGAAATTTCACTTTTTTTTACAGGAAAAATTAGTGTATATCATTAGGTGATATCAATTACTAAATGTGGTAGGAGAAAATCCGTTGGGTCTCCAAACCTTGAGTGGAGGCTCTAGTCCTCATTGCATAATTTGTCAATCTATCGGTTGAATAATTACAAGATCTGTAGGCAAAAATTAAATTAGTTGTGCTAATCCCCATTATACTTTTAATTTGACTAACAATGTGCCCTATGGGGGAGAGATCTTCCTCTATCTGATTAACCCGATTGACCCGTATTTTACAGTCACTCTCTATAAGGAAATGTTGATATCCTTGAGCTGATGCAAAACAAAGTCCTCCAGAAGTGTCTTGACTTCAACGTATTCAGGGCTAACTGAGATGTGAATAAATTTTTGCGGTCCCTGCTATAAAGATGCCTTCATGGTTGCGCACGATCACACCTAGGCTTCCGAGTTATTATTCCATGCTCCATCAAGGTTAATTTTAAGGGAACCCTGCTCATGGGGTTTCCATTTAAAGCACGATGGTTGTTGAAAAAACACAAGAGGTTCCACTATATTTATATGATCAAACTTTTTTTTTCTTTCCTTTGACCATAATTCGATAAAAGTTGTCGTACCCCGGCCGACCCCAAGGATGATGCAAAAACATTGTTGAATTTGGCATCATCAATTAGAGCAAGATTAGCAATCTCCTCTGGTGTATAACGCTTCCCTTCGAAAATATCTCTATTTTGATTGCACCATATGCGCCATGCAATATAGATAAATGGAGTGGAAATATCTCCATCCCCCGTTAGAATAGGCTTTATGCAATATGGAAATTCATCTTTCTTTAACAAGGTATGTATATCAAAATTAGTTTGACTCCATACTTCCATAGTTGTTGGGCATTAAAAAAAGTTCATGCATTGCAGTTTCAACCGTTTCGTGACAGATAAGACAATGAGCTTTTATAGTATTTACTCGTTTTGATAAGACTTGGCAAATAGGCAGAATTCGCTGAAAAATTTTCCAAAAGAAAACTTACAACTTTGGCGGGACCGGTAGTTTCCAGACTTTTTTCCAATGATCGAAGGCACTTTTCTTAAAGGTTGAGAGAGCCTCCTGCTTTCCACTATTAATGTCGATTTGGAGGTGGTATCCGAACGTTACGGAGTAAATTCCGTTTTTTGTGTACCCCCAAAATAGGCGATCTAGCGGTCAGGCATCACATAGTGGTACAAACTGAAAAGCCTAATTTTTAGATCATATTGTGATGTAAGGCAACCCCATATATTTCCCTTTTCCATCACCCTCCGGAAGTTGAAGAATAGAAAAGCCAAGTTTTTAATATCCTCCGGGGTGCCTTTACTATAGAACAAGTTGGACTTGTCGTAGTTTATCAGCTGGCCAGAGCAGGCTTCATATGTTCCTAGAATCTCTCTTAGTCTTTGTAGGCACGCCTCTTCAGCTTTAGAGAAGAAAAGATAGTCATCTGCAAAGAGTAGGTACGTGACATAAGCATCGCCTCCAAATTGAAAATATGTTAAGATCCCTCGTTCCTGAGCAGAACGGATGAGTGAGGACAGTCCTGCCATGCATATGAGAAAAATAAAAGGGGGAGGGGGTGAGGGTCTCCTTGTTGTATCCCCCTAGTGGGCCTGATGGACCTTGTAGGGAATCCATTGAGCAATATGGAATAGCTGATTGTTCTGATATAGTTCATTACAAGGGAGCGGAACTTTGGCGGCAAATTCATACCGGTCATTACAATCTCCAGGTAGTTCCATTCAACTCCATCGAAAGCTTTGCTCATGTCTTGCTTAAGCGCTAGTTGATGATAGTCGTTTGGTTGATTTTCTTGTAAATTGTGGAACACCTCAAAAGCGACAATGACATTATCAGTTATAAGCATACTTTTCAGGAATGCGATTTGAGCTTCATCAATGAGAGAATTCATAACTAGATTTAAGTGATTAGTCAACACTTTGGAAATAAGCTTGTATACCACATTACATAGACTGATGGGGCGAAAATGCGTCATAGTAATAGGTTTTTTTATATTTGGAATAAGAGTAATGTGAGTTGAATTTATAGCTGCCATCTTTTGTCCCTCATTCATAACCCCAAGAATAAATCTAGTGACCGAGCCACCTAGAATGTGCCATAACTTTTGTAGAAAAGTATGTGCATTCCATCTAGCCCCAGGGCTTTGTGCGGGTACATTTGTTTAAGTGCTCGATGATTTCAGCCTCAGTGAAAGGCTTGTCTAAAGTACACAATTCACTAGCATCTAGTTTATTGATAAGCAAATGAGGTGATAGACTTGCTCTGCTAGAGTTTGCATCCTCAATATCCTCCTCTTCGATCTTTAGGCTTCTATCTGGGCCAACAATCTCTTCAATGTAATTTTTTTCCTTTCTTTGTGATGCCTTTTTATGGAAGTAAGATGTGTTTCTTTCCCCCTCAGCGAGCCAATTAGCTCTGGTGCGAGCTTTCCAGTAGCATTCCCTTAGATCTTGAATTTTTTCCAAGTCTTTTGCAATTTCTAGCTCTTGGGAGAGAGAGTAATTTAGGAGTCCTCAGCTTTTTTGATTGCATTCAGTTCCTTTTGCTTGATTAATAATTTTTTTCAAGGTCTCCCACAACTCTAGTGCTCCATTTTAGTATATCGTCTCGAAAGTCAGGAAAGGGCCAAATTGAGCCATGTCACTTTGTAAGTGGAGAGGATCATGTTTCTCTGGCATATTCTAGAAATTCTGGTTCTTTAAACTAGATTGGCTCAAACCGAAGTGGCCTTGGTTTGTTTTTATTTTTCTTTTTACGTCTTCGACGAGGAGGCAAGCCAAGAAGAATAGGGGTGTGATTACTATCTTTTGTGGATAAATATTGAATAGTCATTTTTGGAAAGAGTGTGCGCCAAGAAGGAGTAGCTAAGCCCTTATCTAAACGGAAAAAGACTTCTCCAAAACTTTCCCTAAAGTTGGACCAAGTATAGGAGCTTCCAAAAAAAAACCCATATAGCATAGCCTACATTCTAGTTACTGCATTTCTGAAATTATTAACCTGTCTTTGACTCCTTTGAAAAAGCCTATTTTTCTCTTTGGTTGAGTATTTCGTTGAAACCACCCATACATAGCCATGGAAGTGAATTAATTGTTTGCCAACGTTTAAGTAATTTCCATTAGTGAATTCACATGGAAGCATCTGAGTGTCCATAAAAGCCCGTGAAACGCCTATTTAAATTATGTTCTTCAAGAAAAAAAAATGCAGGAATCAATGTGTCCAAGTGAATAAGATAAAATATCCATCTTTATTGATGAATCCCAAAAAAGACATAAACACCGCTAAAGCTTATACGGCTTACAGGAAAACAGAAAGAAAAACCTAACTTATTACGAACAAAGTCCATTGACTGAGCTAAGGACTTTGTTTCTGGTAAAAACACAATAGCTGGATTGTGCACTTTACATAAGCGCACTAGTTTTGGAATTGTCTGAGAGTTTTGAATTCCCCGACAATTCCATGCTAAGCAATTCATGGGCTTTTGTGGGGTCGCTTAACGACCTCCACCTTACCCTAAGTGTCGGCATGAGCCCCGTTGAAAATAAATCATCTAAATTAAACAGATCATCAACAACAAAAGTATTATCGTAAAAACACATCTTCAGTCTGGGTAGCCTTGTGTTTCCAGTTTTGAGAGTGAATAAGTTCAATGTTTTCTTGTTGAAAATATTGCATAGCTGCCCAGAGTTGTCCTGCCCATTGCTCGGACCAAAAGCATCTAAAATTCCTTGCGGACCAGTTTCTTTGTTCTCGGGCCCAGGAGACTCAATCCTTTTCACTCCAAAAAAATAACCTAACACATTCACAGCTACTGTGCCCATAAAATTATCCTTCCATTTTTTGTGAGACATACATCAAAAAATTTATTAGCTTTAGGGCCTAAAATATTATTCCCCAACCCATAATTTAATTCCTTTCCCTTTGTTGACTTTGAACTATCTTCCACCCCATATTTCGTCTTCCATACCCGACGCCCTAGTTGGGTGCCTGTCGGTCAACCAACGCCCTTTTTGTCGATGGCGAACAACTTGGCAGGCGATCAGTACCCCTCTTCCTTGTAGTCGGTGGAATCCTGAAGGGCCCCACACCTGAGTGGCCTCTAGTATTTTTTACCCAGATTGCCTTGTTTTTTCGAGCTCCCCGTTTTCCCCCGCTCCCTTTTCATTCCGGTGACATGTCCTCATCGCAGCCGTCATTAATTTCCCTTCATATCGAAACCTAGGTGGCGTTTAACTAGTAAGTGCTTCTTTTCACCCATTTCCACCAGTTTTCCTTTTCCCTTGATGTTATATCCATCCGTGCCTTTTTCAATTTCTTTTGCAAAATTGTGGACAAACCCCATCTAATTCAATTTTATCACTAGATAAATTTGTTGAGATGGTTTCATTTTAAACCCCCTGATTCTCAATTTGAATTGCTGGTACAGGGATGTCAACCACATTAAGCTGGACAAATTCAACCGATTTCGATTTCATTCCCTTCGAAGCATGAAGCATCGGATCAAATTCAAAGTTGTCTCGGTCTACACGGCGGACTCCAAGAGGGAACTCCGGACACGCTACTGGCACATGGTCTAATTTCCCACAATGGTTGCAAAAATCGGTAGCCGTTCATAGCGAAAACAACCTTCAAATGTTCCAATATTTGGTGCTTTGGCTAGGAGTACTCGCCACGGAGGTATGGTAACCGCTAGATTGGCTCTGAAGCTGTAAAATCTTTGTCCATCAGCCAACTCACGGATTTGCACCATGATGCAGGCATCAAAGTCTTTTGTTAATTTGGTAGCCATCTCAATTGTAAGAAAGATACGTGGCTCCAAATGTAACCGGAACAAATATTGGCATGTAGCAAAGAGTGCATCAGTAATAGGTGTACCTGGATCAATACGCTTAACCACTAGTAGTACATTGTCAAAACACCAAGTGCTGGTGTTTAGGACACTATCCGTATCATTTTCGTTAGGAAGAAAAAAACGATAAGTATTAAATCCAATTTTTTTGGTACGCTACCTTAGCACAATCCCATGCACGATTCAGTAGGATGTGGAAATAGCGGGGAAGATGATCGCTAATGCTCACAAAACAACCATTAATCGAGATACTATCACCCACCAAACCACCTTGAACATCCGCCTCATCAAAACTGTAGTCTCATTTTCAATTCCTTTCAGCGTGATGGTTTTTTTTAGATCAAGTCGAACACCATTTACAAAGTATTTTGTTGTGAGTAATGTAAAAACAATAAAGAGTGTAGCAGTGGTGATAGAGTGCGAGTAAGTAAAATTACTAGGTTTTGGCGCTTATAAAAAGGTCTTTGTCGAGATAAACCAAGGGTCCTTAGGTACCCTAGAGAAAAACTCGACTTTGTCGAAGGAGGATTAGCGGGAGTGATGAGGATTTCCCCCAGGATTGCTATGATTCATAATAATTTCCATGATCCAAGTCGATGTTGTTGTTTCTCCTCCTTGTCTTGCATCCACTATCTTTAATTTTGGGAAATAAACTTGTCCCAGTTCGAGTCCTAGCCGTGTCATGTTCATCACCTGTTTCATATTATTATATAAATGTTTTGGCATTCCTACACAATTGGAATATTTCATGATTTTTTTTGGGATGGATTCTATAGAAAGGTTTAGAAAGAAGGTGACCATGGGTAGGGGTAAGGAAGTGGCTCCTCCTTATAAAGTTTGTGCTAATTAGTTTCAGCGTAATTTCAACAAAATGGAACTAGAGAGTAAGTTGATATTAGGTGGTTCGGGCTAATTTAAGGGTTGGGAGGATGACTACTTTTTGTCACACTAGGTTCTAATGGTTATGCCCATGAATGAAATCTTTGTCGTTCTCCCCCGAATTTCGAGGTATGTGAAAGTTTAGACATCGAAGGGTTTGAGACGATAAAAGAGTATGCCTTAGGGATGATTGTGAAGGAATCTTGCTCCAAGGCTACAGAAATATCTACGGAAGATTGACCACGACGTTGATATTATAAGTTAGTGTATTATTTTAGCTTTTACCGAGCTTGTGTACTTAACCCGCGTATAATTCATCATTTTGACCGTAACTTTTGCTTTCTTTTACAAGATAACCTATGGTATCTTCTTTTCTGGGAAGTATACGTGTGGCATCTTCCAGATTGGATGATAGCTTGAGCAACTGGACCATCTCCAATAAATGGGCTACCACGAGTAGGAGGTCTGCAAGTTCGCGCAAGGCAGCATTTGGCTTGGGCAAGAAGTCCTAGTGAATGAGTCTTAACAGCAATCATATGATGATGTGCCAGAGCTTATTTCCCATGACGAAGGTGATATGGCATAGGCTGTTGAGGAAGGTAGGTTAGGGGACCTATCTCATATTGACATTCCCAGCTTGCTTGTTCCCTTAACTAGTAAGAAGATTCGTGACATTTCCTATAGGTGTAATTTGCATAACATGTTGCCTGAGAATCTTATAAGATGAATTCTTGACAAAGTTGGTGGTGGTAAAACTATGGCAAGGAGTGGGAGATGGATCCATCTAGACAGCATAAGAGTTTTCCTATCGATTGTCCGATGGTAAAAACTATCGCCTAAAAAAGGGCTCGATTACATGGTGCCCCAAATGGCAAGCAAATTTCTAATGAACACATTCTCCCTTCGAAAGAAAACCAGACTGTCAATGATGATTTGGGCATTTCCTTAACAGTTGGTGAAGATTTGGGAGAAGTTGGTGAGGGTACTGGGCGAAAGGCCCTGGAGTCCAAGGCTCCCGAGGTCACTGAATGTTTTGAAATTCACAAGGTTGTTGAGCTTGATGAGACCGAGCCTACCCGGATATGGATGCTGAAGTTCTGCTTCTTCACTTGAGGAGACACTTTAGCGCCATGAGTTTTTTTTTTTTTTCTTACTTCCTTTGCATCTGTGTCCCTCTCGTTTCAGAAATTTAACTTTTTGGCTATAGGGGATCGCTTTTTGCAAGCATACGTCTCCAAAACCAGTGATAATGTAATCGTGTTGGATGAAGTTCTTAAGAGCAATACCGAGCTTGGAGAGAGGGTGTAGGAGCTCGATATCAGTAACTCGAGCATGTTTTACAGGATACCAAGCCTCGATAAGGAGAAATTTGAGTTGAAGCTATATGTGGACCGTGCTCGTAAGACTCATGAGGATGTCGATTCGATGTTAGGGGCTAGCCGAGGTCCGAGCTAGTGCTGCTGAGGCTTGGGCCAATGAGACAGAGAAGCATATGTCTAGAAAGAGGGGTGAGTTTTCCCTTTATCCTACTTCATTGAGTGTTTTTTTGGAACAAATGAACATCTTAGTTCGCTGGCTTTCTTTCAGATCAATTAAACAAGGCTTTGGCTCCGATTGCCGAGAAATACCACTTGTTGAAAATTCAAGTGGAGAAACACTTGAATTTAACACTCTATTTATAGACAATGCAACCAATTAAGAGAACTCTAAGAAAAATTTGTATTCACAACTTTGCTTATTATCTACACTACATTACAAGCACACTCAAGTTTTACCTGCACTCACAAATTGATGACTTCACACACTACTTTGGAGTACAATTGTTTCACTTTATACAAAATGCTAGCACACTTCTCCTATTTATACTAGTTGGTTAGAGACTACTCTAACCATCTAGAATATTCTACAAATTAGTTGAAGCTTCCAAGAGAAGCTTGTCTAAGGAATATTCTAGAACTTGTATTCAAGGGGTAAATTTATCTATTTCTTGAAGCCTCTAGAGATTGATTGTTAGGAGCAAATTTCTCCATTACTTTTGAAGCTTCTAGAGAGTTGTTGATTCTCAACACTCCCCCTCAACAACTACTCTCTTCTATTGATGCTCATGTGATGATGCCAAGTTGTCTCCGAAACTCTTCAAATTTTACCCCATTGAGTCCCTTCGTGAAAATGTCTGCAACTTGCTCCCCGGTCTTCACGTGCTTCATTTCGATATCTCTACAAAGAACATTTTCTTGAACAAAGTGGTAGTGAACTTCTACATGTTTCGTCCTAGCATGGAACACTGGATTTTTCGCAAGTTGTATCGCCGATTGGTTATCACAGTATAACTTTACCGCTTCATCTACTGGTTGGTGAAGATCTTCCAACAACTGCAGTAGCCAAGTGCATTCTTGAGCCGCCATTGCTGCAGCACGATACTCAGCCTCGGTACTTGACAATGATACTGTAGGTTGTCTCTTACTGCACCATGAGATAACTCCTAAACCAAGACTAAACATATATCCAGTAGTTGATCGGCGAGTATCTTGATTAGAGGTATCAATTGTATTAGTCAATTCATTGAGGCATTTGTTGTAGTGAGCTTAAATTGTAAAGTCTCATTTGTTTAGGCTATATTTTCTCTTTGTGAGACTAGCTCTGTGTGAGTTAGGATTAGCTCTTAGTGAATTTAACTCTTTGTGAGTTTGTTTATTTTTTAGATTATCTCTTTGTGAGCTTGGCTCTTTGTGAGCTTAGCTCTTAGTAAGTTATAAACGTTCTTTGGGAGCGGGTTCTCTTTGTGAGACGAGTGAAAGCTCTTTGTGAGCAAGTTCTCTTTGTGAGACAAGTTAGGCTCTTTGTGAGCTTGAGAAGTGGTTCAGGTTAAACTCTTTGTGAGTTTTACAATTATGTAAAAAGGTTGATTCCACATTCATTTGTTGTAAAGGGAAAGCTAGTGAAGTTGCCAAAATCATTGGGTGTGTCCTAAGGTAGTGTATGTATATATTTGTGATCGCACCACTCTAAATCCCTGTTTTTGTTCTCTCTAACTCTTAGTCATTTACTTCATAGTCCATGTCTTGCTTTATCTTGTTTATATGATTACATGAACTTTTTTTCTAAGATTTTTTTGTAGAAATTATACTTGCTTCCTAGCTCTCTCTCTCTCTCTCTCTCTCTCTATATATATATATATATATATATATATATATATATATATATATATATATATATATATATATATTTCTTGGCTTTGGTCATACTTGTGGTGTTGGATCTTACAAGCTTTGCATACAAGACTCTTAACTTATTCTACCCTTGATCATATTCATTGTATTGAGTTCCTATGTGTTGCTTATAACACTTAAGTCATATAAAAGTTGCCTAACATTTAACTCACCTTATGTGCTTAATCAACATATTTGTTTTTAAGGTGGCCACTTAAGCAAAGAAATTTTAGAAAGGAAAAAAAGTTTTAGAACCTAATTCACCTCCCTCTTAAGTTAAATCTATCGGGTATTTCAATTGGTATCAGAGCCTAGTCTCCTTTTTGTTAGGATTTAAACCTTAGGAGGATCCATAGATTCATGGTTTTTTTTTATGAATCTATGTTTAATTTGCTTGTCTTCTAATGACTTCACCTTGTTGAGCATTATAGAAGAAGGTCCATATGTTCCTCCAATTATTATACAAGGTGTCAATGTGCTCAAGTCAAGAAAAGATTTCGATGAAGAAGACTTTGCAAAAATAACACTCAACTTCAAGGCCATGAATGTTCTTTGTTGTGCTCTAAATGAAGAATCTCTAAACAAAGTACATGAATGTGAAGATGCTTATTCAATGTGGAAAACGCTTGAAGCATCCTATAATGACGAAGTTGAAGTGAAAGGGCCAAATGTGGTAATTCTAGAACTGGATATTCACTCTTTTGAAGGTATTGAGGACATCTTAATCACAACTTAAGCAAACCTTGAAATTGTCAATGAGTGTGATAAAGGGGAGCTAAAAATTCCTTCCTCAATGAGCTCTAAAGATAACACATATCTAAAGCTTTCAACAAGATGAGAACTTGGAAGACATAGTGGAATCACCAAATGATGATCTTCATGAAGATTTAAATTATCGTGGATACAATGAAGATCAAACGTCTTGTTCAAGGAAAATAAAAATTTTGCCACTAAGCTTCAAAGAGAAAAATTCAAAAAAAAGTGGCTTCAGGTTTGATCATCTATGGAGAATGAAGAACTTCAAAGGAGATGTGTCAAAAGAAGAAAATAAAAAATACTCCTTGGCACTTGGAATCCTCAAAGCTCAAAGGCCATACATATTGAGGAACCAAGATGCTTAAAGACTCAAAGCAACATTTGAAGTGATGAAAAAGGCTACAATGTCAACCTATACTCCTCATCACTTGGTAAGAAAGAAAAGGTATCGACTTCACTTTCTCCAAGTGCTTTACTTGATGAGATCAATAAATTGAAAAGTGTTTTTGATTTATTGCTTGTGATCTTACTTATGTTGCATCTTACCCTCTTGATGATCTTATACATATGGATAACTTGGAGCATGATCTCTACATGTTACATGTATCTTTAGCTTATGTTCTTAATTATCATATTTGTTTTTAAGGTGGCCACTTAAGCAAATAAATTTTATAAAGGAAAAAAAGTTTTAGAACCTAATTCACCTCCCTCTTAAGTTAAATCTATCGGGTATTTCAATTGGTATCAGAGCCTAGTCTCTTTTTTTGTTAGGATTTACACCTTAGGAGGATCCATAGCTTCATGTTTTTTTTATGAATCTATGTTTAATTTTCTTTTCTTCTAATGACTTCACCTTATTGAGCATTATAGAAGAAGGTCCATATGTTCCTCCAAGTATTATACAAGGTGTCAATGTGCTCAAGTCAAGAAAATATTTCGATGAAGAAGACTTTGCAAAAATAACACTCAACTTCAAGGCCATGAATGTTCTTTGTTGTGCTCTAAATGAAGAATCTCTAAACAAAGTACATGAATGTGAAGATGCTTATTCAATGTGGAAAACGCTTGAAGCATCTTATAAAGACGAAGTTGAAGTGAAAGGGCCAAAGGTGGTAATTCAAGAATTGGATATTCAATCTTTTGAAGGTATTGAGGACATGTTAATCATAACTTAAGCAAACCTTGAAATCGTCAGTGAGTGTGATAAAGGGTAGCTAAAAATTCCTTGCTCAATGAGCTCTAAAGATAACACATATCTAAAGCTTTCAACAGATGAGAACTTGGAAGACATAGTGGAATCACCAAATGATGATCTTCATGAAGATTTAAATTATCGTGGATACAATGAAGATCAAACGCTTGTTCAAGGAAAATAAAATTTTTGCCACTAAGCTTCAAAGAGAAAAATTCAAAAAAATTGGCTTCAGGTTTGATCATCTATGGAGAATGAAGAACTTCAAAGGAGATGTGTCAGAAGAAGAAAATAAAAAATACTCCTTGGCACTTGGAATCCTCAAAGCTCAAAGGCCATACATATTGAGGAACCAAGATGCTTAAGCTTTCCTCGGAAGGGGTCCGGTACGACCGTCAAATAGCCCCGGTCGACCGAACTGTTGGGATTTCAAATTTAAAGGGGTTTTAACAGTTCATTTTTCAAATCCACTTATATTCCCTCTCTCAATCTCTCAAAACCCTAAATATCCTACCTTAAAGATTGAAGCCTATTGTCAGACCCCGTGCCCGGGTGACGACCTGACAGCACCTTATATGCCAATAAGGCACAGAACCTAGAGCAGAAAGATAACTTATGAGTTTTATCATTAATGAAAGGGAATCTAACAGTCTATTATCGTTGTTAGAGTATTACATAAGTCCAGATCAGAAATAAAAGTACCAGTTCTTACTAAGTGTCGTTACGTACTTAGAGTTCCAAAAGAAATAAGTTGTTCATCTATCCTAGGTTAGATGTCACTCATCAAAGTTCCCATCCCAGACTTCATGGTAAACATCATCAGCAATCTCATCATCTGCAAATAAGAAAAGTAAAGCCATGAGCTATGAAGCCCATTAAGCATCAACACCCTAGGGATGAAATATCAAATATGACACATAGCCTTTTTCCCGACTTCCCAAAAAAGAGTGGGAAAACATGCAAAGTTTAACTTAACTTGTACATCACAATTTACACTTTAAATACTCACACGGAATGACCTTTAGAAAATTCCAGAACATACATAAATGACCAAAATGACCTTTGGAAGACTGGACATGAGATCCGGTCGACCGAATGGTCATCCGAGATCAGGACATAAACATTGTCCAAAACTTCGATTGAACAACAGAGCAAGCCAGTCGACTAATGTTCCCTCTGGCCGAGTGGTTTATCATCCCGTTCGACCAAAATAGACTTTGTACTCTTCCGACCGGTCCCAGTAGTTTGATTCGGATGAGTGGCACATGATACGGTCGACCGAGATTCAGTGAAGACTATTTTAAATGCAAATGAACAAAGGAAAAGTGCACTTTTTGCACTTCTCGAATCACAACCCCAAAAAACTCAAATTTGACCCAAATACACATATAAAAACAAGACCAAAACAAGAACAACTAAGCTATAAACCATACTTGTCGAATCTTACATTTATACATCAGAAATGTGCACAAGAACCATGCATTGATCAAACCAATATACGGACATACACAACGTTAGACGCTTCGAATATGATTCATGGCATGACTAAAAACATCACACGACCGAGCTCTGTCATCTATTCACTACTCTAAAGAACTAACTACATCCCCAACTTATAGCCAAGAAGGGAAAGACATCATAGTATGCAAGACATGGGTTTAGTTTCTCCCCGAACGAAGGGCTCACAATTTAAGGATTCATTCATATTGTGTCATTGCCCACCACCGTGGACTCCACAATGACCGTTTGTAGTCCCTAATTTATTTCCCATCTAGGAGTGGGCTTAGAATAAAGAAACAGTGAATCGTGAACTCTTGGGTTCAACGACAACACACACATACAAGAGAATGAATCCTGCAATAGATGCGATCCTAGACGAGATATCAAAACCGGTGATGACTCCAAATAACATATAGCATGTATGACTCCAAAATCATTCAATTCCCAACAACAATGATAACAAGATAGAGAATGAAAATAACATACGCAATTAGATTCAATGCTTCAACACACAAGAATGAACAATTCAACATTTCATCCAATGCAATAAATCATGCTTTTAAATCCTTCCAACACAATTTTTCAGAACATTAAAGCAACTATTTATGAGTTTTGGTACAAAAAGGACAAGGGTGAAGATCCTTACTTGAAATTATAAGCATGCAAACATAAACACAAAAATCCAAAAAATCGGCGACCTTGCAACTTTAATTACTTTCTACTGAGAAGTCCAAACGCAGTTCCGTCACTTCTCACTTGTAGCCTTTCGATTATCTTTGAAAGGCTCTAAAGAATTTCCAAAACAGAGTTCGTTTACTAGTTCAATTATACAAAACTCTTGTTTTTCTCTCTTTTTATTTTCCTTTCTTTTTCTCCCTAACTTATTTTCTTCTAACCTCTCTTTTATTTTTCCAGCAAAAACCACCAAGAGACAACTATTCAAAAGGTTTTAAAATAGTCCCTTATGTTTGTAGTTGAATTAATTAAATCTTTCACCTTACATATAACGTAAAAGCAACCCTTAACAAATAATTCACAAAAAATTAACAAGTAATACACATATAACACATAAAATCAAGTAGGCATACTATACACGTAAGTTCACAAATTTCAGGTTATCACACCCACACTTAACCAAACCAAAATCCCTTTAATATATCTTCGATTCATATCATCATGAAGACAAATCTAAACACAAATCCTCCAACAAAACCTACAAAAGATCAACCCAAAAAAATCCTACAAAAAAGAAAAGCTCCCTATCAAAAAGTGATTTCAATTTAAGAAACGGATAATCCCGCTCCCAAAAGATTCAAATCAAAGAAGATTGTTGAAAATAAAGGAAAAGGAAAGGAGAAGAAATCCGTGAAAGAATACTCCGATGAAGGAACGGAGTCCGGCGATGAACGACGCATCCTCCCACCATCTCCTCGATTTCGAGGAGAATCATCAATGTTCATCACTACAAAGGTATCTCCTAGATTTTACTCCGATGATGCTAAAAGTATTTATGAAACTTTAGTAGGGGAGAAGAGGGGTATTACGTCGGGGGTATGTTAGAGATATCAACACTTTTGAAAAGGGGCTGAGATAATGGAATATTTCATTGATATGGGATGGATGGACTTGTTTCTTCATACCTGTGAGATGTACCCGCTTACAATTTATGATTTTGGAGCAAACCTTAGAGAATAAGGTAAAATGGACAATGGAGACTATTGGTGGACGTCGAGGGTAGGTGGTTTGGAATTTAGCTTCTCATAAGCTATGTTTTGTAAAGTCCTTGGAGTTGGACTTGAAGAATATGCAATTCGTCATTATGAAAAATTCGGGAATGTGCCCCGTAAATATATCTTGGATATTGGAAGTTTCAAATCACACTTCAACATCAAAGGGGCTTTCAATAAATCCACCAAAAGAGAGACCATCAAATTCGATGAATATAGTCAGATTCTTCACCACATGTTATCCAATGTGGTCATCCCCATCAAAGGCCATAAGATTTCTATATCATATCTTGAAATGACGGTTGCGCAATGGTTTGTGGAAAGAAGGAAAGACAATTTTGGGTACTTGGCTTTAAAGTACTTTAGTGAATGTGTCAAGGGGCCAGAAATTTCCTACTTTACCAGAGTATGCTGACATTGATATTCAAGAAGTTCAAACTCAAACTAACCAACCCCGTTCATAGAAATTAAAAGTACAACATCTACAATGAAGGCTAAAGTATATGAGCACGTTGCGTAAGTTGTTTGAGTGCGAGTAACTTTTTTATGTGAATTGCAAATTATTACGCGAGACAAAATTTACTTAGTATGACCATGGGACAATAACTGCGAGCTCCCCTGATATAAAACAAAAAAGTAATAAATTAATTTGAAGCAAACTCCACCAAATTATAAAACTTTAATTCGATTACCATTTTAGTCAGTGAATTAATATGTTTTTTTAAATAATGTTGTGGTATAGGACATTTAATCGAGTCTCTTAATAAGATTACACGAAAAAATCAGCTTGTCATTTTCAATTTTTTTTTTTTTTGGGTTAAAGTTCAGCTCATCCATGAAAAGCCTGTTTTGCCATTTTTTTGAATTTTTCAGTGAATGAAAGGAAAACATTTCATAAATAAAAGAACTGGCTTTTGTCTGTTCTCCAAATAAATAATAAAAAACTTTATAATTTTCCAACAAAAAATCATAAATTTTAAAATAATGTTTTACGGGTCAAGTTCAAGTAAAGAAAATGATACTTTTTAATTATTTATTTAGGCTGGTGAATAAGATAATTAGCCTTTAGAATTAGGGGCTCATTTAGGCACATCTGGACCAACCAGATATTGAATTTGATCTACCCCGAATTTTGGCTTCATTAGAGGCACACCAAAAAGTAATTATTCAATGATTTTGATTTGATTTACTAAGCAACGTTTTCAGCGGGAAAAAAATTAAATTATCATCGAGTTTTCAAAAAGAAAAGAAAAAGGAAACA
This sequence comes from Vinca minor, assembly GCA_026122235.1. Taxonomy (NCBI): domain Eukaryota; kingdom Viridiplantae; phylum Streptophyta; class Magnoliopsida; order Gentianales; family Apocynaceae; genus Vinca; species Vinca minor. The sequence continues at coordinate 228,908 of JAOCZM010000196.1, forward strand.
TATTATCATTGAGGTCTTCACAAAAATGTTTCTAAATATCCTCCACCGCTCTACCCGAGAGCTGACTAGAGAACGTAATTTTACGGGATGAGTCTCGTTTGAATAGTTCATAATGAGTGCATATTAACCGAAAATCGGGAGGAGATTGATTTCAATACTTGATGAGAATTGAATTCGACACTTTAGATGTAATTCTTAGAATATTTGTAGTGAATTTTCTAATTAAACTATGCCCCGAGTAATTCTTATTCTGTTTCCTTAGGCAGATAGGAGGACACAAGAACACATTGTGACATTTTCTTTTTCTTAAATTTAATAATTGACATTTTTCTTTTCTTAAATTTAATAATTGACATTTTTATATTTAAGAAAAAACTTTTTTTTAATATATGAATAGTAAAGTCAACTTCTAATGTTAGAGAAATACCAGAGAAACTATATTTTGCAAGATTTCTAAGCTTTCTAAAAATTTTTTTTTCTTTAGAAAAATCATTAAATTGATTAATCATTTTTTTTCTGTTTTCTATTCTTCCGGGGAGAAGGAGGTTTTTGACTTTTGAGAAATAGTGGAACGCAATGTGCATGCATTCAGTGGGCATGAAAGCGAGTTCTCTATGTCTGATTTACCAATGAGTTAGTGTCTCGACTCATAAAATTGATTAATCTGTCTTTTCAAATGTGATAATGATATGTTTGGACTATCATAGTTCATATAAACAAAAAAGGGTTGTGTTGTATTAAAATTTTCAAGTATATATTATAGGTCGTAGAGAATATGTACTTATTGTGAAGAAAGAAATAGGAAATAATCTTGTGGATGGAATAATTAAATTTCCATGGTTTTAATAATATGTTGCTATTATTCATTGTCACCAACTTTATAAATACTTTGGAAAAAAATGGAAAGTTAGAAGACAAAGAAAAATTTATTGATTGAAGAAAAATGGATAAGAAATATGCCATCACAATCCTACTTTTCTTAGCCTCCATTGTTGAAGCTCAGTGTGCTTTTTTTTTTCTGTCACAAATTTTGAAGCAAAACCTGGTGGTAAATCCGTTATTAATCAAGTTTTAATTTATGTTTCTTAGACATAATTCTTATCAAAATATTTTATACGTATTATTTTAAATTTCACCAATCTGATCACTTTATTTGAATTTGAATGTATGTCTCTTCTTATTAGCTACATAATACTGTTTTTTTGGGGTTTCTAAATGCATATCTATTTCTTTTGTATTTTTATATTTGTTTTTATAATTCTGTTTATTTTTATTCCTTCTTTTAGGGAATTTTTTACTACAGCCTAATTTTGGTATTTCATATTTTGCACAACAACCCATATTTGCTTCTAAATATTTTACTGATATCTTGTATTTCCTATCATCTTCACATTATTTTTTAAACCAATCCCTTAAGTATTCTATTCTTACTCCTAAGTTATCTGTCATGCAGGCTATGTTTAGGTTAAATTGGACTAATTTATTTTTATATGATAGGTTAGGAAAATATAAAAATAATTACGATGAAATTAGTAAAGCAATGGATAATAAACAAGGAGATAAATTGTTATTAGCAACACAGAAATTACCATTAGAATTAGGAAAAATAATAAATAAAAATCCAAATCTAGTCAACGAAACAAAAATACCTTCAAAAATACAATTAGAAATAATTAAGGATAAGAAAAATCAATTAGAAGAAAAAATAAACTTGATAATGATTTATTTAGGAATACAAACTTCTAAGGAAGAAAATAAGGAAAATATAATATCATCAATAACTAACCCATGAAAGAACCAGTAGAAGATGTGAAAATAAACATCAAAATAGTAATAGAAAATCTACAAGAAATATATGAAGAAATAAAGGCCATAAAGGAAGTATTAGCAAAGATAGAAAAAGGAAAGGAAAAAGTAATAGAAAAACCAAAATTAATACATGAAGAAGGAAAGAGTTGTGCATTAAAATTTGCAAGTATTATAGGTCGTAGAGAATATGTACTTATTGGGGAGCAAGAAATAGGAAATAATCTTGTGGATGGAATAATTAAATTTCCATGGTTTTAATAAGATGTTTTCATTCTCACCAACATTATAAATACTTTGGAAAAAAATGGAAAGTTAGAAGACAAATAAAAATTTATTGATTGAAGAAAATTGGATAAGAACTTGGCCATCACATTCCTACTTTTCTTAGCCTCCATTGTTGAAGTGCATTGTGCTTTTTTTTTTTTTTTCTGTTACAAATTTTGGAGCAAAAACCTCGTGGTAAATCCGATATTAATTAGGTATTAATTTCTATTTTTTAGACATAATTCTTATAAAAATATTTTATATGTATTATTTTAAATTTCACTAATCTTATCACTTTATCTGAAATTGAATGTGTCACTTCACCTGTTAAAAGTAAACATTTCATTTCATTCTTTAAATGTAGATGTTACAGTTCTTTTCTTCCATAGGAATAGGATCCGACAAAATTTTATTTGTAAAAAAATATAATTTTTATTTTAACAAAGTGTTAATTTTCATTTTTTAATTATAATTGAGAATATCTTTGTTAACATTCAATCTAAAACAAAGAAAATCAAGAAAGGATCAGAACATAAGAAAAAGGAGGCAAATAAATCACCTAGTAAAATTATTTCTTTATACATCTTGTTTGGTATCAAAGGGAAAGGAAGAAAAGAGAATTATTAATTCACTTTACAATTTATCCTCATTCTCTATGTTATTTACTTTATTATTATTATTATTATTATTATTATTATTATTATTATTATTTACTAAAAAAATAACATAGCATCGTAAATCTCATAACTTACATTTTTCTCTATATTACTTTCCCTCCTCTTTTTCATTATTTGCTTTTCGGTCCCAATTAAACTTAGTTTATAAGATCATTGATTGTTTTCTCGGAATCAGTATTTTTTTAGATTTTCAAAATCAAAGCAAACAGCAGTAGTCATGATTTTTCTTCATCTATGATCTAGTTGTTAATAAATTAATAAATAATAGATTAACATTATAATAACATTTAAACTAAAAAGAAAGGAACTCTGTGTAAATTGTTTTAGGGAAAATAAAATTTTAATACTATTTTTTTCATTTAATCTGTGAACAAAAATAAAAAAGAGAATACATATCTTTAACTTGATGATCCCAAATTCTGTAGAATAATTCTCCAATTTCTTCAAAAAAACTACACATATGTATATATAAATAACAAAAAATTAAGGCTCCCAATTTTCGAAGATCATGTTTTGTATGTCACTTTAAGCCCTTATAGTCGGGCATGAGTATTTAGTAGTTCGTTTCTACATAAAGGCGGATATGATTGGGTTCTCACTGGAGGTCCATGTTTTTTTTTGGGTGAAGTGGAATTTATATTAGAGGAAGAAAAGTTACAGAAAGTTTAAATGCATAAGACATTAAGCATAATACATAAAAAGAGCATTAAGTCCGATGATAAAGTTTTAGTCTCAGGATAGAATTCTCTTTCCTATCATGGTCCCAGTCTTTGTAAGCAAATGCCGACACTGATTTGAAAATGTGGAGATCATGCGAGGAGAGGGATTTTTCATGCTTAGCCAACGGATCAGTCACTTGATTGGCCTGTCTGAAGACGTGCTCTATATGGTACATTTGGAACTGTGACATGATGAATCTGCAATCATGGACAATATTTGCATAATGAAAGTCAGTTTCAAAGTTGTTGAACATGTTTGATAAGAAGGTGGAATCAGTATTTATTCCATAAAAAGGAAGTCTTGATCATCAACCAGTTGTAATCTCTTCCAAAGTGCTATTAGCTCGGCCTCATTGTTTGTAGTGTTGTCCAGATGTATGCTATAACCCAAAATCAATTCTCTAAGATGATTGCGAAAAACTCCGCCAGCTCCTCCAGATCCATCTTTTGTGAGACAAGAGCTATCTGTGTTAAGTTTTAGAGCTTGATTACTAGGTAGAACTCTGTGTACATCTAACTTTGTGATTAACGTAGATTGGTGAAAGAAATTATTAGCATACACATATTCAAGACTATATGATATTGTGTCTCGGTAAGAAGCATTAGGGTAAGAATTATTATTATTTTTTAAAAAACTTTATTATTCCTTGCAAGCCAAAGATGCCACCATGCGAAAGTAAATGTGACTTTCCAAGGAATAAAATTGTGGTGACATAAACAAGTTGTACAATTCATTTTAATCCATGTCTCCACTTGTGTGTTAGAAAAAAGAAGGTATTTGATATTATAATTAAGAATATTTTTTAAAGAAAACTAGAATTGAAGTGCTAAAGAATAAGTTCTTAAAATAAGCTAAGTGTTTTTCATACCGCCCTTGCAAATGGGGCGTGATTTCAAAGGAATAATTTTCATTTTGTGAAGAAGGTTTTCATGCGGAAGTCTATCCATAAGGCACAACCAGAAATATTTAATTTTAGAGAGAGTATGCAATTTCAAGACCCATTTTAAATCCTCCGAAACCAGCTGAATATTAATAGAATTTAGTGAATGGTAAGATGAGTTAACTGAGAAGGTTCCATTAGAGGTCAAAGTCCAGATTGGTAAATCTTTAGGGGCTGAGAATTGAGGAGTAGGTGTGGATGTGATTAGAGATGTAATTTCTGACGGGAAATCAAAGGATAGATTGTTTAGACAAATAACATTATTGTGAATGATGTTACTAACTCTAAGATCATTATCTGAAAGAGTTAAAGGTCCATGCAAAAGGGCACGAAGGTTCCAAGACCAGTTATCGTGCCAGACTGAAATATTATCGCCGCTCCCGATTTTCCACTTCATATGTTTGACACATAAATTCCAGCATGTCGTAATACTTTTTCAAATAGGGGTAGTCTTTACTTAGATTAGGTTTGAGGTGTTTCGTTTTGGTAATGACTGCCCATGGTGAGTCTGTATTGGTGATAAAACACCTGCCAAATTGTGATTATTAGCTTGTCGAAATTGTAGTCCTTCTGGATTATGAGGGAGGCACAGTTTTGACTAAGAAAATGGGTGTAATTTTTTTTCCGGAGAGGATCCCGAAAAGATCAGTTCCTACAAATGGAATCAATATTGGAGGTAATTTTACGAGGCATTTTATAAAGTTGCATTACACGAAAGGGTAACGCAGCAAGAGTAGATTTAATTAGAATAGAACGACCAGGATAGCTAAGGAATTTGGATTTCCAAGCTGTTAATTTGTTGCGCATATTATCAAGGATGAATTGAAGCTGATGAGACTTGATATTAAAAGCATGCGAGGGAAACCCTTGATATTTCCCTAAGTTAATAGATATTAGAATTTGGAAGTCCTGGGAAATTCTATTGGCCATAGAGGGTTGGATATTCTTAGAAAAGACTAGGCGAGATTTATTAAAGTTAATTTTTTGAGCTGAGATTAAGCAAAAATGGTTTTAGTATTGGCATGTATTAGTGACAACAAAACTTGTCACTAGATTCCACTCTTTAGTGACAACCTTTAAAATTTTCTAAACCTAAAATTAAAAATGTCAGTGATAAGATAGCGTCGTCATCAAAAAGTATTTAGTGACGAAAAATGTCGTCGCTAAAAGTAAATGAAAAATTTGTCGACACTAAAAGTAAATGAAAAGATTTTAAAAATAATTAATCTCTGGGGCCAATGTCACGTGGTCACTTGCCTAGCGGCCATCTAGACTGCTAACTGGACATGTGGAGTTCACGTTGGACATGCATGTTGCCTACGTAGCATTTCATTAAATCATAAGTTCCTTTTGTCTATGCAATGATTTGAACAGTTGACCTCCATTAAAGAGGTCAATTTTCAACCGCTGAGCTGCAAGCATATTTGTGACATATTGTCTCATATTTAATATTTATATTATATCTCATGCAAATTTTCATTAAATATATATTTAAAAATAATTAAATTCTAATTTATTTCTTAAAGTTATTTAAATTCGAGTCCTTCAAGTTTTTTTCAAATAATAATTTTAAATCATTATACGTCTTTAAGTACAAGGAAATTTAAGGAAATAAGTTTTAAATATCCAATTTGAACTCGTATCCATATTATTTATATTTACAAATGCACGCATAAAAGAAGTTTTACATATATACATAACCCAATAAGTCTAAGAAAATTACATTTTTGACAAGTACTCTAAAATTAAACAATTAAAATCATCAATTAGAAAGTTCCAAATTAAGATGTTGCTAATATTCATTCTCACCAACATTATAAATACTTTGGAGAACAATGGAAAGCTAGAAGACAAAGAAAAATTTGTTGATTGAAGAAAAATGGATAAGAAATTGGCCATCACATTTCTACTTTTTTTAACTTCCATTGTTGAAGTGCAGTGTGCTTCCTTTTCTGACAAATTTTGGAGCAAAACCTGCTGGTAAATCCGACATTAATCAGGTACTCCCTCTATTTCTAAATATAAGACTTTGATTAAATGTTAGAAATTAAAGAATAAAAAATTAAGATATTTTTGTAATCAAAATATCAATATTACTCAAAATTAAGGAACCAAAAAGTAAGATATTTTTATAATCGAAATATCAATATTACTCTCTTAAATAGTATTAGTGGCAAGTCATATTTAAGAGAGTAATATTGATATTTTAATTACAAAAATGTCTTAACTTTTGCTTATTTACTTTTCGCAACATGTAATGAAATTATTAATTTAAGAATGGAGGTAGTATCAATTTCTGTTTCTTAGACACACAATCCTTAGCAGAATACTCCCTCCATTCCTAAATATAAGAAAGACTCTTTAGAAAATTTTAGAAAACTAAGGAACTTGTCATTTTTACCGAAAGTTCCAATATTACCCCCCTTCTCTCTCTCTCTCTCTCTCTCTCTCACTTCTATAGCATAAGAAAAGAAAGGAAAAAATAGAGGTGGCAGAGGCCGCAAATAAAAGAAATGTCGAGGGTATAATTAGAATAAATTGTTGAAAACTAATAAAAGAAGCTTAAACGACAATTAATTTGGATACCTATAAATCTCTTATACGTATTATTTTAGATTTCACCAACCTTATCACTTTGTCTGAAATTGAAGGTACGTCACTTCACGTTTAAAAAGTAAACATTTCATTTCATTCTTTAATCGTAGATGTAGATGTTACCGTTCTTTTCTCCCTGAGCAATAGGACCAGACAAAACTTTATATGTGAAAAAATATATCTTTATTTTAACAAAGTGTAAGTTTTTATTTATTTATAAGTATAATTGAGAATGAATATACATGTTAACATTCAATCTAAAACAAAGAAAATAAGTAAAGGGTCGGAACAATAGATAAAGGGGCAAATAAATCACTTAGTAGAAAATCGTCTGTCCCAATAATGTCCACATGCATGTTCTTAACCACTCACAAATTACGACGTATATATTGAATTGGAAAAATTATCCACATGACAAATTTTGAATAATAAGAATATGTATGATTACAAACAATTTTTAGCCAAGGAAAGGCAAGAAAAGAAAATTATTAATTCATTTTACAATTTATTCTCATTCTCTATCTTATTTACTTTATTATTATTATTTTGTACTAAAAAATAACTCAGCATCGTAAAGCTCTTAACTTACGTTTTTGTCCGGACACCTTCAATTTTGAAGGGATTTAAATGCTGATACGGAAGAGTGAAGGAATTATAACCTACTTATTTACTTTTCGTCCAAAGTTTTTTTTTTCCAGCTTTAAGGCAAGTTAAGCCATTGCATCCCTGCAAGTTTAGGAGAATCATCGAAAACCACAGCAATGAATTAGCATTTAGAACTCAATAATTATGATCTTCTTGCCCAGGTACATGCTCGATCAATTCGAACCACTTTATTTCCTTGTGCAAGCCTGGTTCATAAAAGTGCGTAGATTAGAAGAAAAGAAGAAGAAATATAAAGCTTCTGGAACCAGTGAGGAATCGAACCCAAGGTCGACAGCAAAAGCAGATTCGGGTTAAAATCAAAACTCGCGGGTCTCGGGTTGTGTATATGGATAGTAGTTAGATGTTAGTTAACTTTGTAAATTGTAGTTAGTAACTAATTGGTAGTTAATAGTTAGTTATGTTACCCTAACTAACTTGTGTATATAAATAGATACACTGATCTATTTTTAGATCTATTCAGTTATAATATCATAAAATTCCCAAAATGCATTCTTGTTCTTGTTTTCTTCATGGTATCAGAGCATAAAGCTCGAAGTTGCGATCTCTGATTTCTCTTTGATTCATTGTTCAAACCTTTCCATTTCTTGATCGAAGGTTTATCTGCTAGTGTTCTAGCTACTGATCGGTGTAGATTTCCTGTTTGATGTTGTTTTGATTTTCCCCTGATTCTAGGGTTTTAATCTTGTTCCAGTTGAATTTTTCTGTTCTTTGAAGAGATTGTTCTTGTTTTTCTTGATTCCTCATCATAATCTGTTATGGCACAGGCAGAAATTACACCTGCTAGTTCCCTTCACCCTTTTTACATCTCACCAACAGAAAATCCTGCTTTATTTCTTGTTCAGAAGCCTCTCACTGTAGTCAATTATTACAGTTGGAGAAGAGCTCTTATAATGAAGAATAAGTTGTGTTTCATTGAAGATGTTACTAGTGTGGTAATTCGAAAACCAAATGAACCATATTATGCTGCTTGGCAACAAGCAGATCAAATAGTACTAACATGGATTGGAAACACTATCACCAATACCATTGCTCAAAGTGTTTTATCACTTAACACTTCAAGAGCAGTATGTATTTGTCTTGAGAAAAGATATCCAAAGTCTAATGCATATAAACTTACTGAATCGCTAGAGGAATTTCATAATCTGAAACAATGAACTTCTTATGTAGATGAATATTATACTCATCTTAAAATCCTATGGGATGAATTTCTTATTTTGAGACCTTTACTTGAGTGCTCTTGTGGTGCTATGGATATTGTTCATGACTATTATGAGTCAGATTATGTGATTAGATTTCTGAGAGGATTTCAGTACTGTGAAATCTAAGGTACTGATGAAGAAGAAGGTGTCTCTTATTGATAATGTCTTGAATTTTGCTTCACATCAAGATAATCAAGCATCATATACATCTCAAAACAAGGAAGTGCAGATTCTTTGTACTCAATGATCTAATACTGGAGGAAATATAAACAATGATAAGATTGCCTCAAATTTGGCTAACACAGTAAATGAGGGAAATACTGGTTATGTCAATGCTTTTAACTCATATATATGAGGAAATGAGGTTTTGGAAATGAAAGAAGGAATAACTTTGTTTGTACATATTGTGGAGGAAATGGTCTTACTGTGGATAGGTGCTACAACAAGCATGGGTATCCACCTGGGCACAAATTCTATAAAGGAAGTCAAAATTCAGGAAATAGCTATGGGAATCAAAGTCAGAACTCTGGAAATTTTCAAGGATATAAAAACAATACTGGTGGTGCTGTTTCTGGCAATCAGCATCATGATAATTCTAAAAGCAATGGAAGATTTAAAAGTGTTAATCATGTTGCAGGACATACTTATCCTGTAATACAGTATTCTCATAATCATGCGCCTATGGATCAAACTGTTCTCACTGGTTTTTCTATTGAACAACAGCAGCAACTTCTAAAGCTTTTCAAAGGAATGCAAACGGGGAATTTTGTTGGAGAGGAGCATTCAATCAACATGATGTCTCAGAATCAATATCCTATGGTGAATCAAGCTACTTCTTCTCTTGCTGCAAATTTTGGTAATTTCAATGCACCTTCAGGTAATTCTAACAATCCTTAGATTTTGGGTTCAGGTGCCACTGATCATGTGATATGTTCACCTCATTTCTTTAATTCTGCCATGCCTATTCATAATATCTTTGTGAAATTACCTAACAAGATGTCTATACATGTAACACATAAAGGCACAGTTAGGCTAACTTCTTTCATTATTCTCCAAAATGTTCTTTGTGTGCCTGACTTTCATCTCAACATTATTTCTGTTTCACAACTTACTTCTCAAAATCCTTGTAGTGTTCTTTCTGATTCTGAAAAATGTATCATTCAGGACCTGCCCTCTTTAAGGAGGATCGGATTAGCTGAAGTTTGGCAAGGGTTATATCTGCTCAACCCAAGTTCCCTCATTAATCCTTTTCCTTCTAGAACTAGTATTAATAATGCTAGGTCTATCCATTGTGCTTTTTCTGTTACAATTTCTGATAAAGAAATTGATTCCCTATTATGGCATTATAGACTTGGCCATGTTGCTTTTCCTATGCTAAAACAAATAAAGAGCATCGCTAGCTCTATTCCTTGTAAACAAAAATGTCATTGCAGTATTTGTCCATTAGCAAAGGAACATAAACTTACTTTTCCTTTGAGTAATACTGTTGTAAAAGCTTCTTTTGATCTTCTTCATGTGGACATTTGGGGACCTTATAACATGAAACTGTTCTTGGACAAAGATATTTTCTCACCATTGTTGATGACTTTAGCAGATTTACTTGGTTTTTTTTGCTCAAAGCAAAATCATCTGCTCAATCCACTCTTAAAACTTTTCTTGCTTTTGTTCAAACTCAATACAATGCTCTTGTCAAAATCATAAGATCTAACAATGGTCCAGAGTTCCTTATGACTGATTTTTAATCTCAAAAAGGAATTGTTCATCAAACTTCATGTGTGGCTACTTGATGCGGCTTATATCACTACTCCTCAACAAAATGGCATTGTTGAGAGAAAGCATCAACACATCATGAACATTGAAAGGGCTTTATAATTCCAGTCAAATATTCCTATTTCTTTTTGGGGATTTTGTGCTCAACATGCCACATATCTCATTAATTTGACACCTTTTCCTGTTTTGAAAGGTCTTTGTCCATACGAGGAGCTTCATAAAACATCTCCTTCTTATCAGAATATTAAGGTATTTGGTTGTCTTAGCTATGCTTGTACTATAGAACAAGGTAAGGGGAAATTTGATCCTAGAGGAAGAAAAACTATCAATTTAGGTCAATCTAGTACCTCCAAAGGCTATCTTCTCATAGACTTTGACACTCATCAAATTTTCATCTCTAGAGGTGTTATATTTGTTGAGAATGTTTTTCCTTTCTCTCAGCAAATTCCTCTTTCAAGAAATATCTTTATTAATTCTCCTTCTTCATATACTCATGATGTGCAAGATTCTATTTCTTCTACTTATATTCCTGACATACATATTCCTGTTTCTTCTACTGATCCTTTAATTTCTAGTAATTCTCTTGTTTCTCCTGAAGAATTACCTTCTCATGATCTTGTCTTACCTTTTCAGAATAGTGATCTTCCTCATAACTGTTCTATTCCTGCTCCTATTACTAGGAAGTCATCTAGATCATCTAAAGTTCCTGCATACTTACAGGAATACGATTGTCCTACCTTGCCTTCAAAATCTACATCTCCTCATGTTCTTAACCATGTTCTATCATATGATCTTTTGCACCTTAATCACAAATCTTTTGTTTTGCTTCTGAATACCACAAAGGAGCCTAGTTCTTACCAGGAAGCAGTTCAACATGAGGAATGGAAACTTGATATGGAAAAGGAGATTGATGCTCTAGAAACAAACAACACATGGATTGTAACTGATTTACCACCTGGAAAAATAGATATTGATTGCAAGTGGGTGTACAAAATCAAGTTTTTATCCACCGGTGAAATTGAGAGACATAAAGCCATGCTTGTTGCCAAGGGTTATGCTCAATTGTTTGGAGCGGATTATCTAGATACATTTTCTCCAGTTGCATTGTATCATCTCCTTCCTCTTTGTCTTTCATTCTTGACAAAATATGGTCTTTAAACAAATATGATCATTATCTATATATTTCTAATAAATAACCTATTCATTATTCAGTCTCCATATTTTTCTGAATGCCTCAAGGACTTAAACTTCAGCAAAAGGGCAACATGTAAGCATCTGATTAATAGCCTTTACAAGGAAATTAAACGAAATCTTGTAATTCGATATGGTTCCTTTCTTATTGTTTTTTCTTTTAGATAATAACAACTTATATATGAAGATAAAATTGAGAAATACATTGACTTCTAAATGAGGAAGAAAATATTGAAGTTAACATTTGAACAGTTCAGGGAGATTCATGGTTGTTAAAAACGCGAGTCAACACGTAAAAACGTACGTTTTTACGATTCTACGGAGGCAAAACGTGTTGAATCGTGAGTAGAATCGCAATCTGGTAGAAACGGAGTAGAAACGTTGACTCGGATCGTAAAACGTACGCTTTCTACCGCTTTCTACCGATTCTACCAATTTACTTATAAAATCATTTCTTTTTTCTTTTCTAATTATTCTCCTTGGATACTTAACTCGCTTTTGATATACAAAATCATGTGTGTAATGCTTCGTGCTGCCAATTTGATGAACATATCTTCCAGAGTATTATGCTTGGTTCTTAAAAACCCGTGGCCTGGAGCAACTGGGTGAGAATGAAAATGGTTGGCCTCCTGAAATTTACTTTGGTTCTCGCTCGCTTGTGGCCGTGGGAGGTTATTTATTACAAAGCGACTTAAAAAGGGGCTTATTTCAAAAGAAAACTATGCACTCGAGCTTGCTCAAAATGAAGAATTTGGTATTATTGACAAGTACATGAGTAGTAGCGGTTGGGGAGAAACAGACTGATGAAAATCCTTGATGCATTTTGATATCGCTTAATCATTGCCGTTCATTCTCGCAAATATTTTTTGTATCCTTATGCTCGTAGCGGATTTGTTATTTTTCGCTTTTTGTTCTCGTAGCGGATAAGTTAAAATTAGATTTTGTCGCGTTTTATATTTTGAAAGACTTGTAAGTTTTTTTATTGTGAACTTTGTTACGTTATTGTCTTTTGAAAACACTTGTGAAAGTATGTTTTATGAATTTTCGCATATTATTAGACCATATGGTATGATTTACATGTTAATTGTTGTTATTTATATATAAAATATATATTTTAATTTTTCGGTACGATTTTACGATTTTTTTACGATTCACGAGTTTACGATTTTTCACCCCTCCACCGAGTCTACGTAAAAACGCGAGTTTAACAACCTTGGGGAGATTAATATGATGTCAAGAAGTACTTGTTGCAGAAAGACATATGATGTCAGGAAGTACTCTTGCCACTTTCCTAAAACATCAAGCTTGTCCAACCAGCAATAACAGCAAAGCCACCAAGAGGGGCAAAAAATCTTATGTCCCTATTATGTGTCTCGTTCCCTATCAACACGAATAGATAATTGACACGTGTTCACCTATCCCCTACGGGTTCCACATTTTCTTTTAGGTTATAATTTTTTTAATTAAAAAATTAACTTATGTCAATTTTTTTATTAGTGGCACAGTGAATTTTATATTTCCGTGAAAAGAAGTATAAATATCTTCATATACCGAACGCTTGCTAATGAGTACTGCATCTTCAAAATTGTAACCTCCCCATGGTATATAATCTACTAATATGTTTTTCCCCAAAGAAAGTTCACCACCAACCGTAGCAGCAACATCGGCTAAAATTTGTACCTTTTTGACAGGGACGAAGCCAGAAATTTTGTGTTGGGAGGGCGAAACTGCTAAAATTTTCCAAAATACACATAAAATTTCGATAAATAATAGTATTTTTAAAAATCTAGGGGGCAAGTGCTTAATTTCTTTTTTTCGGAAATAATGAAATATCGTTCCTTAAGATTTCTCCACTGTCTTTTTGTTTAGCTTTCATGTACAAAGTTAAAGGAAGTTGAATTCTTTGAACTGGAAATTTGTTATCTCGTTTTTTTGTTTCTTCAATACCCAAGTTTTTTGTACAAAACTCAACGTGAAAATACATTTAGGACGAAAAACTAAATGTAACTGTCAAACCCTCTCTGATCCACTTTAGCAGACGGTTTAGTTTCCTATATACACGACAAATACACATTTTGAGACCAAGTTGGATTTCTTTTGCTACAAATTGGGGATGGAATTTTATAGTTTCTTACAATCCAGAGGCTGGACAATTTAAAAACTCTAATTGTCAAAGGTACGCCCAACAAGTTTTAAATAATTACATGTCTTGGCAGCCTTATTTGAGTTGATGTTTCTTCCTATGGATATGAGATTGTTTCAAGGTTTTCCAGTACTATCTCACAGATTTTTAAAAAGAGTTACAAGAAACAATTTCGATGCTTCGAACTTTTGTAAATCATCTAAATCTCTACAAAGATTCCACAAGGTGAAATATGTGTTTGTGTGTTTTTTGATTTATTCATAGGTAATATATAATGTGTGCAGCATGAAATTCCAATGGATATGTCAAAAATTGACTTCGCGAACCTCAGTCCCACAAAAGGTACTTCGGGGAGGATTGCCCAAGATTTATAAGCAGCAAATATGCACACAAACTAGTCAATGTGAAATCTTTAACACCCCTCATGGTCAGGTTGGACATATGGACCGTGAACAATAATTGAGCTAGGAGCAAATATGTACACAAACATTAACACACCCCTCGTGGCCATATGTATATACATCTGGGCCGTGAAAAATAATTTAAAGGAAGTGAAAATACATCTACATCATAAGGTATTTCCTTGAGTCCAAAGAAGATGCTCAGAAACAGCAATTGCAAACGTTGATTTTTTCTTTATTCATCTATTAACCAAAAATCTAGGCCAAAACAAAGTATGGTTCAATGAGCAGTAGGGAAGTATGAATACAAGTCAACATTTAAAAATTTTAAGGAGTAATAAATGAATAAGACGGAAACACACAAATTAACAATATCCAAAATTGATATTTTATTGTTGATTAAAAAATTAAATAGTACTTCATAATTAAAATTTTGGAGCTAAGAATTTGTGGGGGTTGATAACTCGATTTTCAACTGCTTGCAGAATTAAGAAAATAGGATAAGAAAATATACGTAGGTTTTATTAGGAATAAAATAGGACAAGAAAATAAATGTAAATTATCCTATAGAACTATAACATTAATATTGGCTAGCTAACTAGTACCCAAGCCAATCTTTATTAAACAAAATTTAAAACTACCAAAACAATGACAAGATAAAAGAACTATTTGTGCCATCTGCAGTGATCTGAGACGCCGCCAAAAAAGTTATTAGGAGAATTATCAAAGGTGTATCCTTGAATATCCGCTGGAATATTCCCCGGAATTCGATACTCCGATAATGGCTTAGTGCATGATTCACATGTGTCCTTATCTCTTGTGGACCTCGGTTTTGTAGGAAATTGTGGAGGGGGAAGGTGGTCTTTTAGTGGTTCCTTGCTATTGTTGCTGCTTTCTCCTTTGGAAGACTTATTTTGAGTGCTCGACATTTTGCAATAGGTAAAAAAGTATTTAGATGTACTTTGTAATTAATTTGTTAATTCGAACACTATAAATAGGCAATCAAGAACTAAGGTTTTAGTAATGAGTTCTTAAATTAAGAAGTTGATTAATAAGAACAATAAGAGTAGGGCTAAAGAGGAAACTGATAAAATAAAACTGGCTTCCAAAAATACTGTAGAAAGAAAAGGAAACTGATAAATAAGTTCATCAGTGTTTTGCCTTTCAGTAATTTTTCCTTGTCCCTTCCCAGACTAGGATCCTACCAGGCCTTGACTTTCAGTAAACATACTATCCATAAATAATGTTACCTGTCAATAGAATAAATGCCCTCTGCAAAGGCCTCAGAATCCTCTTCAATTTTATAGTTAATTTATATTCTCGAAAATACTACATATAAACCATGACCAGAATACATGAATTAAGCAGAACTTAAGACCAATAAGGATATTTCTTGGTTATCTAAAAGTTGACATGGCCGTGCCAATCACCCTAGCGGTCAATAACTGCAAAATATTAGTATTAAAAATCTTATTTCTATAACTACAAATAGTGAACACCCCTACCTACACCTATAAACATGAACAAAAACTGGAATTACTTCGTCTGAACTTTTCGACATAGATTGTTTTACGCGCATAATCCAAATCTTCTGTCTCCAACATTATTGAACATAAAGGCTTCCAATTGCACAAGTTAAGGACCTGGCTCGGGAGGCTCAATAATAGGTTTAAAAAATCGAAAATAATTCGTGGCACAACCGAATTAACTATAATTGGCTAGAAACAAGAGAAACATAATCGAAATATAAACCTTTTTATTTTTTTATTTTTTTTTACCTGTGACGAGATGCACAACCCCTAATGCTCCTTTGTCTTGGCTTCATAGGAAGGACCATGGAATCAAAATTTTGTATCATATGCAATTCAAGTTGGACCTTC
The DNA here is from genome assembly GCA_026122235.1 of Vinca minor. Lineage (NCBI taxonomy): Eukaryota > Viridiplantae > Streptophyta > Magnoliopsida > Gentianales > Apocynaceae > Vinca > Vinca minor. Next base: position 245,163 of record JAOCZM010000196.1, read on the forward strand.
TAAAAATCTATACGTTTTTTACTGCATGATCTATGTCAAGACCAGGGACGAAGACAGGAGAGGTGGGGGTGAGATTTTTAAAAATACTAGTATGTATAAAAATTTTATATGTATTTAGGAAAATTTTATCAGTTTCGCCTCCAAGATTTTTTTTTTTTTTTGCTGTTTTTACATGTAATTCAACATACTGTTACAGTTTCGTCCCAAACACTAAATTCCTGTCCTCGTCCCTGGTCAAGGCTAATCTACCTTCTAGCTTGTCTTGGTCTGTACTTCTGTTTGGATCTGAAAAGTGTTATATCCTGAGAACTGTTGACAGTGGCGGAGCTTACAAGGGGCAAGGGGGCCAAGAATTTTCAATTTTTTTTTATATACTAGGTATATATATTTAACGGTTCAGAATAATAGAGCTATTTTTTTTAAATGGCCCCCCCAAGAATTTTTAATTTTTTTATATACTAGATATAAAAAAATTATATATATATATATATATATATATATATATATATATATATATATATATATATATATATATATATATCCAACTGATTCGAATAAGATAGATTTTTTAAAAAAAGAGATCGGACATTTTACAAAGTGCATGAAAATATATTTTTTGATACCCAAATCTAATTAGATTTGGACTCATAGATCGTTAAAGTAACCAATAATGGATTCAAAAGATCCACTAAAACCTAATAGACCCACCAAGACCCATTATTACCCAAACAATTATATACGTGACATTTTTCTCTCTCAGGCCTTTTTCACTGATCAGTAGAGTGAAAAGGGTAAATAAAATGTGTATAACTTTAGTCTATAAGATTTCATAAAAAAAAAAGTTTTGGCTCCGCCAATGTTTATATGCTTTTATGAATTTATTTTGTCAATGTTAATTGTGCCCCCAGTAGAGAAAAGGGTGAACAAAATGTGTATAACTCTAGTGTATAAGATTTCATCAAAAAAAATTTTTTGGCTCCGCCAATATTTATATACTTTTATGAATTTATTTTGGCCCCCCAAAGAAAAATTTCTGGTTCCGCCACTGACTGTTGATGAACATCTTTGTTATTTTGCCCTGATTCTCTTTCATCGTATCCGTAATATTCCTTGCAATTGGAAGTTGCTCATTTAAGTTCGTCTTTAGAGATACAAAATGACTATTCTTCTAATGTTTGAGTGTTTTTCTCGTCCATATAGAAAATGACCTTCTTTAAAGCTCAGGAGAGGCTTAAGAACAATATGAAGTGATTAAATAGGAGTATCATCAAGGAAAACTGTACATGTTAGCCAAGGTTGCAAGAAGATGAGCACATATGATTTTTCAGACCATCCCTCGTCTATATTGTCTAGGAATATTCTGTCCCCGTTTGGTATTCCATTTTTTAGGGCTTGGCCTTAGACTGGGGATGGTTTGGCATAATGGGCCAACCATGACAGTCTTTTTTTTTTAACAAACATTTTTGGGAGTCTTGCCACATCAGTCTAGAACGGATTTCCCAAATCCGTTCTCAACCCAGTTGTTGTCTTACTACCCGGATAAGGTGTGTAGTAGACCTGTTGACATTGGGAAGCAAATACAAATGGATCGTAACCCTGGTACGTTATTTTCCTCTCAAGGGCACTCAAAACACCCAACTATGCACCACCTCCACTAGTTCCTAATTTCTAAAGTATGCAAATGCGGAGCCCCGAACATGAAGTTTCTAGCTCCGTCTACGAATGCATGTCAAGAGACATTAGGATTTATATGATGTTTACCTTAGGTTTTTGTGTTTTATATATATATATATATATATATATATATATATATATATATATATATCAAGTCTTGAAAGAAAGTTAAAGTTTAGCAAAAACATGTATGGTTCTTAGGCTAATTCGACCATACAACCTAGAGTTTTAGAGGACTTTTGTAATGAATTAGATATAGGTTGAGTTAGCCTTGTTTGTATCATTGTAATAAGAGAATGTGTAGGGCTATGTTACCTGGATTCGGGTACGGGTGTCAAATGCGGGTATATATACAAGTGTCAACTGCTTATACCTCTAAAAGTAAGGACACAAGGACACTTCTATGGACTTGAACATGGATACGTGAATACGAAAAATAATTAGGGGCATACAAAGAAACTAACGAATTATCTACATTTTGTAAAGTGAAACAGACCTTAATTTGGGAAATTGGCCTCTAATATCCTCCTTACTATAGGTATGATGAGAAAGATCACTATTGAAGATGCATCAAGTCTCCGTAAAAATACAGAATATTTTTTTACCATATTCGATAAAGATCCCACACACATGTCATATCGTGTTAGACAGGGGTTCGACAGCCGAAACAAAGAGTCCATGCAACATAGGTAGGTGTAACATAGATAGGTGTAGGGGTGACTTTGTGTCCCCTCCATCTCTTCCAATATGCATATTTTTTATGTATTGATAAGTTTGTAACTATTCTTTTCAAACCCCATTGTGTTTTTTTTTTTTTAAGTTTTCTGTGTTAATTAAATATATTGCATAATTTCCAAACGCGCCCTATTAAATTAAACTCATTTCAACGAATCTTATATTATGTACTCCTTTGATTATTCCATTTCCTCCAAGAGTATATATTGTTAAAAGGCACCAAGTCCCCATTGAATATTTAAAGTTCTGTAAAATGTAAATCACAACACAAATATCCTAACCTTTACACTCATTGTCTATTGATTTTAATTTAGATGTATATACTTGATGGTCGATTTACCTTACTATAAAAATCGCTAGGCAATTGCACCTATAGCTTAGAATAGTATAGCAGTCTAGTCAAGTGTCGATCCCACAAGCACTACAAGCACTAATAATTACCCTTTTTCTACTGTTTAATCGATCGAGTTATATGCTTAAAAATATTAAATAACTAGAAAACAAATAAATAATTTATAAGAATAAGATGCGAAAAGATACTTGAACGAGAATCCCCCTAGACGTATCTATGTATGAACCAGATGGATTAATTTAAAAGAACTTTTTCCGAAGCAGTGAAAATTCCAAGAATGAAGCTTTAATGTTTTTCAACAGTTTAAAGTTCCTACCTTTGAGTTGATTAATTGAAATTTCTTTCGTAATTAAATCCCCCAAAGATGCATTAAGATTTATGAATTCCCTTATTAGGTTTGACCCGAATAAATAGCCATTTTGGTCATCAAGGTATTTTCGTCCTGCCACTTTGGTAAAAAATGAGTTTTTTTTTAACTTTTTTCATCACTAAAGTTTTTTCATTCTGCCATTTTGGTCAAAATAAGTTTTTTCTGCCATTTTCATCACTAAAGTTTTTTAGGTCTTCCATTTTGGTCACTAAAGTTTTTTTCATTCGCCATTTAGGTCACTAACTTTAAGTTACCTAAATGGCAGTAATGAAAAAAATTTTAGTGACCAAAATGGAAGACCTAAAAAACTTTAGTGATGAAAATGGCAGAAAAAACTTATTTTGACCAAAATGGCAGAATGAAAAAACTTTAGTGAAGAAAAAAGTTTAAAAAAAACCCATTTTTGACCAAAGTGGCAGGACGAAAATACCCTGGTGACCAAAATGGCTATTTATTCGGTTTGACCCTAATCCCGAAGATTTATGTAAATTCTATTTCTAGAAAACCATGCAACTCTTTTTATTATGCGATGATCTATTCAAATTCTTCCTTTTTCAATTCCAAATAAGAAATCAAAGATGAATTAATACTCTAGAAAATTAATCCAACACAAAGAAAACGCATAATAAACATCAAAATATGGTTCAATATGAATTAATCACAATCCCAAAAATCAATACATAGATATAAGTCTAGGGTTCATCCCATTCAAGTAATAGAAATTTAGCTACTCATAACGCTAGAATTAATAAAAGAATTTATTGAAAGCGATGAAGAAAGAAAACTCATTCTCATGAAAGATTCAATCTTCAAGCTTGTCTCCGTCTTCAAAACGCTGATGATGGCGAGTTTCCTCTTGTAGAACTTGGTTGAAGAAAGGCCTCAATAATTACTCTAGGTCTCGAATAACAATCGTCCTCTCTGAATGTCTGATATCCGGTGTTTTATATGATGAATCTTCCAGGGATATTTATAATGTTCATACTCCTATAGCTATAGGAAAAATACCATAGTGGTTGAAGGGAATTAGGAGTCTAATAGGAAAGTCCCAAATAATCTTCATGGTTGACCAAATTTTCAGTGTTGACCCGAGTTGACTTCTTTGACCAGCTTTGACCACAAGACAGCTTTTCAAATTTTGCAGTTAAGTCCCACAGCTTTCCAGTCAAGTTTCAGATTTAGCAATTAAGTCCTCGAAATATCATAAAAGCACAATAAGCACCCTACAACCATTAAAACACAAAGTAGTGAGAAATATAGCATTCTAAGCTCAAAACCCGATATATAATTACATTTTTAAGCACAAAGTCACTATAAACTAAAGGAATATATCGATGAATTTACGAGTTATCAATACTCTTTAACATAGTATCAGATTTCAAAAACATAAGTTATATTCATACTGATCTACTCGCTATACCTTGTAAGATGCTAATGAATCAATCTCTAAAATATCCTCCTGATTTAGACCCTTAGCATTCCAAATAACTATTGTTATAATCATATAATATTCAACAGAAGAGAAGCATGTGAGCCAATCCATTGTTACACGACAAATACACATTTCAAGACTAAGCTGGATTTCTTTTGCTACAATTTTGGGGATGGAACTTTATAGTTTCTTACAATCCAGAGACTGGACAATTCAAAAACTCTAATTGTCAGAGGTAGGCCCAACAAGTTTTTGTTATTACTAATACAATAGTAAGAAAAATATTTTTAACTTTAGAATCGATTTATAAAACAAATTGAGAACAAAAAAAAAAATAGATTAGAAGAAGAAACAATTTATATATAAGAACGTTAAAATTCCAAGGCCTGTTTTTCTTAAAACAAATTCGTTCCCAACCGTTCGTAATAGGACGTTTGTTCCCCAGGATACAACGGAAATCCATAAGAGAACTTGAACTATCCCTTGAGCTATAACACCAAGTTTTTAGAGGCTTCTAATATTATTGGCTCATAATAACCAAAAATATTTTGCTCATAATACTATTATAACAATTGAAAAGAATTTGTAATAGAGGAGATTGAAGCAAGAATGTTCCTGGTTGTTGAAAATGAGAATTTAGGACCTATTTATACTAGAGAAGATGTGGGGAGATGTGGAGAGGTTATTCAATGACACTAAATGAAGATAGAGTAAGTGATCTTCCATTAGATGAAGTCTTCACTTAATACTTCTCATAACTCTCACATTACTCCTCACAATGTGAGAATTCCAATCTTCTTCATCTTTTGCAAGCTCCATCTTGCAATCCAAAGAAAATAAATGAATAATCCAATCTTATATTCATTCAATTTCCAGTCAATACCCTTTATCTTCAAACAATCCCCCACATGAATGGAAATTGATTGAGACACGGAATACTTGGTGGTAAAACTCAACGGATGAAGCCTGTGTGAGGTATTTCATCATTTACGCAAAAGGCAGAATAGTTCAAGAACATCGCGTTTATTGATCAACTAGTAAAGTAAATGTAATTTCACAAGGGAGAGTTCAAAGGACAACTCCTACTCATCCTATGCAGGATTCAGATATATCAGATATCCAATTGTGGATTTTGAGTTTTTTATATCAGATATCCAATTAGCATCGCTATATCCTTCAATAACTCATGGATATCTGGTATAGTGCAGTCCATAATCACGAGTATATCTTAAGTACCTCAGTACTCTTACTATTTCATTCCAGTGGTCAGCTCCTGGATTACTCGTGTATCGATCGGCTTTGTAGCTGTACTGGAATCATCTTTATTGAATTTCTCAAGAATCTTGTCAACATAATGTGACTGACTCAAGAATATTCCATCTGACCTTCTTGAAATTTTAATTCCAATGATTACATCAGCTAAACCCATATCTTTCATGTCAAATCTTGAGTTTAACATATTTTTAGTGGATTTAATCATCTTTTTGTTGCTACCAACAATAAGAATGTCATCAACGTAAAGACATACAACAACATATCTATTTTCATCGTCTTTGGCATATACACATTTGTCACATTCGTTGATTTTAAATCCATTTTCTATCATGAAATAATCAAACTTTGCATGCCATTGTTTTGGTGCTTCTTTCAAGCCATACAACGACTTCACCAATTTACACACTTTGTTTTCTTGCCCTGGTGCAAAAAAACTCTTCAGGCTGATCCATATAGATTTCTTCTTCAAAACCTCCATTTAGAAAAGCCATTTTCACATCCATTTGATGTCTCTAGGTTTCGCAGTGCTTCAATTGCTAATATCATCCTGATGAATGTTATTCTCGTTACTAGAGAATAAGTGTCAAAGTAATCCAGACCTTCTCGTTGTCTGTAACCTTTTAAGACTAATATATCCTTGTACTTGTACTTGTTTCAGAAACACCATGCGAAAGCCAAGCTTGTTCAGCAACGATCCAGACACCAAGTTCTTACGGATCTCTGGCACATACAACACATTAGTCAGAGTCAATTCTTTCCCAGAAGTCATCTTCAGAATGACATTTCCTTTACCCTTGACCATTGAGGTAGCTAAATTTCCCATGTACAGCTTCTCTTCATTTTATGTTTCCTCAATTGTAGCGAACAATTTTTTGTTCAAGCAGACGTGACGGGTTGCACCAGTGTCAATCCACCATTCTTTCGGGTTTGAACCCACCAAATTCACTTAAGAAATTACTGCTACAAGGTTCATTTCAGTGTCATTATAGGTGTTGTGACCTATCACATTTGCCTCATTTATGTTGGTCCTCTTCGGCAATCTGCACTCTGAGGACTTAGGACCAATTTTATCACAATTGAAGCATTTCCCAGTGAACTTCTCTGAGACTTCTTTTGGTCTCAACTTTGACCTTTTCACAAACTTGCTTTTCTTTCCTCTTGAGTTTTGGCCATGTTCAATAACATTAGCCGTAGCCGTAGCCATAGCCGCATTGAACTCACTTTTCTCGGATCCTCTATTTCTTCCTCAATACGAACAAGATCTTCAATTTCATTTCCTTACGTTTTTGCTTTAGGTAGTTTTCGAAATCTTTCCGCGCTGGAGGTAGTTTCTCAATTATAGCCGCCACTTGAAAAGTTTCACCCAAACTCATCCCCTCATCATGAATTTTGTGCAAGGTTACTTGAAGCTCTTGTACTTGACAATGCACGGTTTTTGAGTCTACCATTTTATAGTCCAAGAAGCGAGCAACAGTAAATTTATTTGCGCCCGCATCCTCGGTCGTATATTTATGTTCCAAGGACTGAAGCCACGGGTATCTGAGCCACTACTTGGGCCTCATTCCCTCAAATAGCTACATTAGATGCCATTTCTGAAACAAGTGGCAAATAATCAATTTTCCTCTTCTCTGTTTTATAAATCGATTCAATGAAGAATTTGTTTTAAGATTGTTATTACTAACACAATAGTAAGAAATATATTTTTAACTTTAGAATCGATTTATAAAACAAATTGAGAACCAAAAAAAAAATAGAATGGAAGAAGAAACAATTTATATATATAAAACAAGTTACAATACCGAGGCCTGTGTAAACACATTTTCCTTAAAACAAATTTGTCCCCTACCGTTCGTAATAAGACGTTTGTTTCCCAGAATAAGATGTAATTCATTTGTCAATTATGTCAGTATAATTGTAGTATCCAAGTGCTTAGTACAAAACAAATACGGTCTTTAAACAAATATGGATCATTATCTATATATTTCCAATAAATAACCTATTCATTATTCAGTCTCCATATTTTTCTGAATGACTCAAGGACTTGAACTTCAGCAAAAGGGCAACATGTAAGCATCTTATTAATAGCCTTTACGAGGAAATTAAACGAAATCTTGTAATTCAGTATACTTCCTTTCTTATTGTTTGTTCTCAAGGGCGGCTATGAGGGTGTTCGAGGTGATCGACCGCACAGGGCCTCCAAAAATTGGGGGCCTCCAATTTTATGTTACCTCCAAAAATTGGGGGGCCTCAATTTTATATATATATATATATATATATATATATATATATATATATATATATATATATATAATAATAATAATAATAATAATAATAATAATTCTTTTTTGGCTTTTTTATTTTCATAAGTATTAAAGTATATAAATAAGTTTTATTTTTTGGGGACAAACTAGCTCATTTATAGGCTAAGGCCCAATATTAGTACTAGACTTAAAGAGCATGAGACAAGTGTAGAGCATGTCAAGAATATGGCTACTTGGTATGATTTGCAAAGATGGACCTAATGATATTTTGATATTCTTGAAGCGTGTAGATTGTTTTCCTAACACAATAATTGCATACAGAATTTTGTTGTCTATTCCGGCTACTGTTGCATCTGCTGAAAGGAGTTTTTCAAAATTAAAGTTGTTGAAGTCATACATGCGTTCTACAATGTCTCATTAAAGACTCAATGGATTAGCGATGATAGCAATTGAAAATGATATTTTGGAGCAAATCAAATATGAAGATTTAGTTGATGATTTTGCTACAAAGAAAGCTGGAAGGATCGCTATTTTTAAGTGAAGAAAGTTTGTCTGTATTTATTATTTTGAAAATCTTGTTTAAAATGCTTTATTACATTTTGGAGAAAAAAAATTATAATACAATTGTACTGATTTTTTTGTTATATTTACATGAAAGTCATTTTTCTCCGGTTATGTAGGGCCTCATTCTTTAATTTTGCACAGGGCCTCCAAAATGTTTGAGCCGCCCCTGTTTGTTCTTTTAGATAATAACAACTTATATATGAAGATAAAATTGAGAAATACATTGACTTCTAAATGAGGAAGAGAATATTGAAGTTAACATTTGAACAGTTCAGGGAGATTAATATGATGTCAGGAAGTACTTGTTGCAGAAAGACTTCTGATGTCTCAGCAGGATCAACCAAGTTGCACCCTCTTGCCACTTTCCTAAAACATCAAGCTTGTCCAACCAGCAATAACAGCAAAGCCACCAAGAGGGGCAAAAAATCTTATGTCCCTATTATGTGTCTCGTTCCCTATCATCACGAATAGATAATTGACACGTGTTCACCTTTCCCCTACGGGTACCACTTTTTCTTTTAGGTTATAATTTTTTTAATTAAAAAATTAACATATGTCAATTTTTTTATTAGTGTCACAGTAAATTTTATATTTCCGTGAAAAGAAGTATGAATATCTTCATATACCGAACGCTTGCTAATGAGTACTGCATCTTCAAAATTGTAACCTCCCCATGGTATATAAGCTACTAATATGTTTTTCCCCAAAGAAAGTTCACCACCAACTGTAACAGCACCATCGGTTAAAATTTGTACCTTTTTAATGTATTTACCCCTGCGAATCCGCGATTTTTGGTGATATCCCTTTCCTGCAACAGATCGGGGGAAAAGTGTTGCTAAATTTAGACCGTCCGTTATTTCAAATCCTGATTGCATATCTTAGATGGCACTAGAATGAACATATCGTTTTAATTTAAAGGAAGTGAAAATACATCTACATCATAAGGTATTTCCTTGAGTCCAATTCCAAAGAAGATGCTCAGAAACAACAATTGCAAACGTTGATTTTTTCTTTATTCATCTATTAACCATTATCCTTAGCTGCAGGAAAACAAAAATCTAGGCCAAAACAATGTATGGTTCAATGAGCAGTAGGGAAGTATGAATACAAGTCAACATTTACAAATTTTAGGGAGTAATAAATGAATAAGGTGGAAACATACAAATTAAAAATATCAAAATTTGATGTTTTTGTTGGAGTACATTTAATCTAAGGTGCGCCAATTCGATTGGGCCGGGCCGGGATTGGATTGGGCACTTAATCGGGTTGGGCCGACCAATATGATTGGGCCGACCGACCCGTTTTGGACCGACCTTATGGCTGGAAAATTGGACACATATTTTCAGCTCATATGTCTCTTATCTAGAGGTTAAAGGAGTGGAGAAAGTGGAGGAGTGGTTTCCTCCATGATCTCCCACTTTCCCCTTTATCTCTCCCCACTCTCTCTTGATAGACTAAGGGAAAAATACTGATTTTTCCCATTCATTCTAATCAGTTTTTCTCCAGCTTTTGAAGCTTAGAGAGAAGAGAGAAAAGAAAAGATAGATTTCTAGACTTGTTTTCTAGCTTTTTGCTAATAGGAAAGAAGTTAGAAATCCTGTATCTTATTCTTCTGATAAGGTCTGAAATACATACTCCATTGAAGAGTGTCTTCAAAGCTTCTACAAGGCGTTGGCTAGCACCAAGCGAGTAGAAGACCATCCCCGGAAGATCGAGTGGATACCGGGAGAGACGGAGCCTCGCATTGTGGTGTTCCGTTCGTGACAACATACCGTCGAAAGCGTTTCAGCCATTCTAGCATCAATATAAGGTAAAACACTATCCCATAGTCGTAGGTTCTTACTCGTGGAAGATCCTGGTAGAGGCGGGTCAAGTTTTATTCCGCTGCGCATTTATGTGTGACCCGGTTATTCCTCTAACAGTTTTATTGTTGATTAACCAATTAAATAGTACTTCATAATTGAAATTTTGAAGCTAAGAATTTGTGGGGGGTTGATAACTCAATTTTCAACTGCTTGCAGAATTAAGAAAATAGAAAATAGGACAAGAAAATATAAGTAGGTTTTATTAGAAATAAAATAGGACAAGAAAATAGACGTAAATTAACTTATAGAACTATAACATTAATATTGGCTAGATAACAAATACCTAAGACAATCTTTATTAAACGAAATTTAAAACTACCAAAACAATAACAAGATAAAAGAACTATTTGTGCCATCTGCAGCGATCTGAGACGCCGCCAAAAAAGTTATTAGGAGAATTATCAAAGGTGTATCCTTGAATATCCGCTGGAATATTCCCCGGGATTCGATACTCCGATAATGGCTTAGTGCATGATTCACATGTGTCCTTATCTCTTGTGGACCTTGGTTTTGTAGGAAATTGTGGAGGGGGAAGGTGGTCTTTTAGTGATTCTTTGCTATTTTTGCTGCTTTCTCCTTTGGAAGACTTATTTTGAGTGCTCGACATTTTGCAATAAGTAAAAAAAGTATTTAGATGTACTTTGTAATTAATTTATTAATTCGAACACTATAAATAGGCACTCAAGAACTAAGGTTTTAGTAATGAGTTCTTAAATTAAGAAGTTGATTAATAAGAACAATAAGAGTAGAGCTAAAGAGGAAACTGATAAAATAAAACTGGCTTCCAAAAATACTTTAGAAAGTTGGTTAATAAATTTTGTATTGAGTAAAAACAAAAGGAAACTGATAAATAAAGTTCATCAGTGTTTTGCCTTTCAGTAATTTTTCCTTTTCCCTTCGCGGATAAGGATCCTACCAGGCCTTGACTTTCAGTATACATACTATCATAAATAATGTCACCCTAGCGGTCAATAACTAGAAAATATTAGTTGGCACTCGGGATCAAAATTAGCAGCAAGATAGAAAGGATGGCAAGTCCTTAACAATAGCAGAGGCAGTGGCGAACGCAGATTTTAAAGACAGGAGGGGCACAATTAATATTGACAAAACAAATTAATTACTCCTTTACACACTTTAAGCTTGTTAAAATTTTAACCAAAATTGTTAAGATATATGTAGTGTTATTCCTATAATTTACGAGTCACAAAATTGAATTTCAAATCGAAAACTGACTCAAGATGGATATATACTAACAAAACTATAATTTTTTCTTTCTTTTTTTGTTTTTTTTGGAAAAGGCTGGTGGGGCACTTGCCCACCATGCCCAGTGTAGGTCGATTTTTTTTTATCTTGGTAGGCTACTAAGTTTATAAGTTACATCCAAACCAATGAGTGCAGTACACGTAGTAAGTTCAATTCTCTTTCCTACGTGTACTGTATTGATTGACTTGGATGTAAATTTTAAATTTAGTAGTCTACCAAGATAAAACTACTCGTGTAGGTCCGGCAGTGAGTAGAGGTAATTTCATTTGCAAGCATTTCTCGTGTTACTTCCCCACTCAAACTTTTTAATATTTTCCGATACGCTACTACCTTATAGTGAACCTTGAAATTCCCTTAATCTGATAACACGTCATTCCCAAAAGACATAAACAAAACATTAATGCATCCTCAATTTTATAGTTGATTTATATTGTCAAAAATACTACATATCAACCTGTTAAGTGTAGGTTTTGCATCAAATTCTCATATGAATATTGACCTCAATTTTGCTCCGGTAGATACGTATGAATTTGATAACGAAACTCTTTTACAAAATGTTGATACAAATTTGATTCTTGACTTGAATGTCCCTCCAAAATCTCCAATTTGTCATATTCCATTATCGAACAATTTGTTCATTGATTTAAATGAAGAAGCATGTGTAGAAGAAGATGAAGACGATAGGACATCGGGGTGGGTCAAGTTTTCAATTGGAGATGGATTTAAGTGAAGCAGCAGAAGAAAGTAGTCAAAAAAAGAAAAGGAAAAATATTTCAAATGAAAAACGCAAGGCCATGTGTGACATGCTTTTTAAACCTAGTGTTGAAGGAAAACTGAAACATGGTACCCTACAGAAGGTCGCATCATTTTTCTCAGTTTCTCGACATACTGTTAAGCGCTTATGGAATCGATCAAATAGTAGTGAAAATGCTGATGTATCTCATAAAATGATTGGAATTTGTGGTTGTAGGAGAGTTCATGTTGACTGATATGATTCGGGAAACTCCGGTAGAGCATCGTACAACTCTTGATGATATGGCTGCCTATTTGAATATCACCAAAACATCTTTGCATCGCCTTTTAAAATCAGGAGTTATACATCGTCACACAAATGCTATAAAACCCTTTTGAAAAAAGAAAATATGAAGTCTCGGTTGGAATTTTGCATATCCATGTTGGAAGAGAGAAGTATACCACATGATCCAGTGTTTAAGGAGATGTATAATATTATTCACATTGATGAGAAGTGGTTTTACATGGATAAGAAGTGTAGAAATTACTACTTGTTACCAGACGAGGAAGTTCCATTTCGAGTATACAAGAGCAAATTTTTTATTGGAAAAGTCATGTTTCTAGTTGCATTAGCTCGTCCAAGATTTGATGTTCAAGGTAATGAACTATTCTCGGGAAAAATTGGTATATTTCCCTTTGTCAAACAAGAACCAGCCAGAAGGACTAGTGTTAATAGAGTTGCAGGAACAATGGAATTGAAACCAATAACTTCAGTGACCAAAGAAATTGTAAGGTCATTCATGATTGAAAAAGTGTTACCTGCCATAAAAGAAAAATGGCCAAGAGATGATTTACAAAGTCTTATTTTTATTCAGCAAGACAACGCAAGAACACATATTGAACCAAATGATAATGCATTTGTTCAAGCAGCAAATTCTCCAGATTTTAATATTCTAGATCTTGGATTTTTCAGTGCTATCCAATCCTTACAATATAAGGACAAGACAAGAAACGTCGACGAGTTAGTTAATGCCGTCGTGAAATCTTTTGAAAGTTATCCTTCGGTGAAGTGTAATCGCATCTTTTTGACATTTCAAAATTGCACGATAGAAATCATGAAAGTAAAAGGTTCCAACAAATATGAAAGACCTCATATTAACAAAATAAGGCTGGAAAGGCAAGGCAAACTTCCAATCTCCATGGAGTGTGATCCTATGCTAGTACAGGAAGTTTTGCATTACATAAGCTAAAGTTGATATCAATATGTGATATTGATGTAGTTTGCAAACATGTATTGAAATTTGCACAAGTTAGTGAAGAAATGATAAAGAGCAATTCCCAAATATCATTTGAAAGTCAAGTACATTTGAATTACAATGAACTAGTAGTAGTACTTATCAAGCTATAGTAATTTCATTCAAAACCATTTTGGAAGGTAAGCTTTTAGCATGAGCCTAAGTACTTGTTGAAGTTCTTCATCTTCAAAAACTTCATCTCCTTCTTCAGGGAACTTGTTTAAATCGAAAGGTGGCTCATTCAAATCGAAATCTCTTGGAATTTTGCTCTTGTTTGGGGTTAGGCAGCATACTAGAGTTATCCATGGGGTTTGAATCCAAATTTTCAATTTGTTCAAAGACAGGTTCTTTCCCATTTTTATCATCATTACATGATTTTGAATCTGGCTTTTGAATTGAAAAGCTTGATTTTTCCATTGAAACAAAATGGATAATGTGGAGTAGAGAAAAAAGAGGCTGAAAATTGTGGTAGTATGGTAGTACTAGTTATATAATTGGTATTTAGAGTCATTAAAAGAGTTCATGGTTTGATGTGCATTGGTAGTGTGGAATTGTTAGATAAATAAAACTCCACTAATGGTAAAATTGGAAAAAACATGCCAAATGTTTATCAAACTTTGAAATGTATCAATTATTTTGGAACATCCTAAAAAGTGAAATGTATCAATTAAAAAGGAACGGAGGTAGTACTTCTCACAATCCCACATTGGTTAGAAAAGAAAAGTGTGAATTGGCATCAAAGGGTTACAAGTATGTTGGAATTGGGAATTTCTGCAAAGTGTATAGAGGCAACCGTCTGGTTATGTGAGGTAGGAAGACAGGGAAGAATTTATACCATCTTGATGGTCATTCCTTGAAGAAGCAAGGAAGTAAAGCTGGAGGAAGAACAGAGAAGGAGACCGCGAAGACCAAGAAAAAAGTTAGGTTTTCTGATTCTGTTGAAATTTGGGAATTTGAGAAAAGGGAGGATGTGTTGGGTAATATTTCTCACAATCCCACGTTGGTTAGAAAAGAAACGTGTGAAGGCAAGAGGCCTTATATATAGACCCACCTAGTGTTGAGTTTATTTGTACCAACTCCTTGAGTCTTGTGTGTGTAGACTTGGAGTTTTAGAAGAGGGTTTGTAATTTTTATTCCGTTCAAAAATTGCATAGTGAAATTTTGTACCCTCCGGGGTCGTGGATGTAGGTTTGCGTTGAGACCGAACCACGTTAAATTTTTGTGTTGTTTTTCTACTTTCTTTTATAATTTGTTGTTTGGAGTGTTCCGCTGCCCAACACAACCATGACCAGAATGCATGAATTAAGCAGAACTTAAGAACAATAACAATATTTCTTGTTACCGAAAAGTTGACATGGCCGTGTCAATCACCCTAGTGGTCAATAACGGTTAGAATTATTAAATCAAGCTTATTATTATTTAGGAGGATATATTTTTTTGGTAAACTTTAGATTAACATATATAAAAGATCACGGAGGATCCAAAATAGTTAAAGATTCATTACATATAGATCTAGTACAATAAGCCCCATGGGCATCCCTCGCCACAAGTTGGCATACAAAAGAGGGGATAGGTACAAAAGCGATAAAAGCGACAGCCATAGAAGATCAGTCTTTGCTAGGCAATCTGCGCAAGCGTTTGCCTCCCTATATATGTGACCGATCTTAGTTCCCGGCAGCTTCTTGAGTAACTCCATGCAATCATATATAAGAGGAGATAACGGATGAGTAATAATATCTGCATGAAGAACTAGTTGAATAATCACTTTAGCATCAAGTTCGACTTCAAGTTCGAACAAATACCCAAATTCCTAGCAAATCCTTTAATCCAATTGCCATTGTGGTTTCGAATAAGACCACCACTCCCCCCTTTACCC
Organism: Vinca minor; assembly: GCA_026122235.1. Classification (NCBI taxonomy): domain Eukaryota; kingdom Viridiplantae; phylum Streptophyta; class Magnoliopsida; order Gentianales; family Apocynaceae; genus Vinca; species Vinca minor. The sequence goes on from JAOCZM010000196.1 coordinate 260,857, forward strand.
GAATTACCAAAGGAAGATCCATCCACATTCAATTTCATCCAATCCTTTGGAGGCTTGTTCCAAGAGACCAACATTGTGCCTCTATTATTATTTTTGAATCGGCAACCTCCCAAGGCATAAAATTCCATGGCCTTTATAATGGTCTCATCATATATATCCCCCAGAATGGTCTCAGGAGAGAAAATGACTTTGTTCCTTCTTGTCCATAATGCCCAACAACCATAACTAAATAGGGTTCCCACATGCAAGTTCCCAACACCCTGAAGCTTTAGCCGATTGAGCACCCTTCTTTAACCAATGAATAAAATCATCACTGGACATCTCCGGTAAATAATGATATAAATTAAACTTGTTCCACGATTCCTTAGCCACCACACAGCTTCCTAAGTATATGCTCAGCAGCTTTCATCATCATTACCACAAATAGGACAAATGGGTGAATCAGTAATATTTCTAGCATAAAGATGTTCCTTAGTCGGGAGTCGATTATGATTGCACGTCCAAATAAAAAATTTAATTCTTTGATTGCATTTGGTCGACCAAATCCACTTCCAACTTTTATCATCCACTTTATCATCATAATTCGCATTCTGAATAACCTCATGAGTAGCCTTAGAACCAAATTCCCCATTTGAAGTTCCCTTCCATCTTCTTCTATCTTGGATAGTCGAAGTTTCTCTCATCGGGACCTCTCTAATGCACTCCTCAATCTGTTGTGGTAATTGGAAAGAGATAAATCTAGTGTTCCAATTCCCACAAGGACTGTAAAGTTTCTTTAATTTCATGTCCTCCTCGTACTCAAAAAGCGGTCCCGAGATAATAGATCTAAGAGGTCCAAGGCCGGACCGATCGTCATACCAAGTACTGATGATTTCTCCTGTCCCTGGGATCCAAGCAGAAGCTTGATGGAAAATATGTAAACCACTCTTGATGGAACGAAGGTTGATAGAGCTGCTACCTTTTTTAAGTTCAACAGTAGAACCCCCATCTCTTTTAATATATTTTCTTTTAACACTGATAGCTGATACGGTACCAACCTTGGGGCTGCCCAACTCAAGGGAACGTGCATTCAGATACAAAGAGGACTCTAAATTGCATCTAGGAATGTTGTACAAGTCAAACTCTTAAGTATCACAAGTGTACAAGGAATGGACAGCTTTTGCTACTGTTTGGTATAATGATCATATCTTTCGATATAGGCATCCAATGAAGCTGATTGCAATTTCATATTAACGATAAGAGACAGATCTACAACTTCTATGAGATCACAAGACCAGATTATGCCTTCTTGATATCCAATATTGTCGTACAAGTTGACCCAACAAGCTGTCCAGAATGGGGACGAATTTTAAGAGCATTTTAGTCTTTTGTACATTAAAGTCTATTATAGACTTTAATTATTTTCAGCATATTATTTACTATAATTAGGCTTATTTTCGTGTATAGCAAGTAGTTGCTATAATAAAGGACATGTTGTCCATGTGTTAGTTAGTTGGTTAATAAGAGTCCTAATGCAATTAGGACTCTTCATATATTTTGTAGTTATTTACTTTTCTAGCCGCCAAGATAATAGGAACATGTGCCTATTATCTTGTTTAGGTAGTTACTTGATAGCAAGTTGTTATTCAAGAGTCTTAATTTTTCAAGGACTCTTATTTGTTTTCAAGAGTCCTAATCCTTCAAGGACTCTTATTTCCCTTTATTGTTGTAACCGAAATCTCAACTTATTTAAGGGAGATTTCGGCCACCTTTCACTTAGACTTGATTGATTGATATTTTGATTAAGGTTATTCCTTTGATACTTGTTTATGAATTTCCGGTAGAACTTCATATTCTTTGAGTTACTGTATCAACTAGCTTGTTTCTCTAGTTGTGGTGTTTCAGCCTTCATTGATACTTAGCCTACCTGGGGTTGTGTTGAGTATATTCCCATAGAAACTATTTCGAGATAGAGAAAGATCTGCTTAAAAGCCGAATCTTGATATAAAACATCACGGTTTCGCATCAAGTGGTATCAGAGTAAAAGGTTGATATCTATCTTGGTGTACCTTTATTGCTTTCTTGAAGAAAAAAAATTTCTTGTTTGCTTGAAATAGCCGAAAGATAACAAAAAAAATTTACCCCAACGAAAGAGCCACCCGGAAGTAAAAAAATTGGCAGCCGGGTTATACACAATTCGGGTACTTTACCAACATAAAAGTCACCCGAAGTAAAGAAATTGGTAGCGGGTTAGCCCAAAATAGACAAGGAATCAATCCAAAAGCAAAGTTCCTTTGTCTAAAGGAATTGGCTCTTGTTCCCTCTTCATCTTGAATTAGCCGCAAGCAAGACTCTCCATTCAAGCACAATCTTCATTAATCAAGAGTTCTTGATATTGTGTGGCCAAGATAAGGGTAAGTCTCGGGTAAGAAGGTAAGAAAAGGTTTCAAGAACAAGCAATTTCAAGAAAAAGAAAATCAAGAAAGGTAAAGATCACATATTTTTCTTGTTTTGTTACAAATACTCTTATACTTTTTCCTTGGACTTTTTGTTAAGTTAAGATAGGATTCTTTTACATATTTTTCAGCCTTCCATCAACACAACAATTCAATTTACCTAAATCATCTAGAGTTGGAATTTCTTGACAAGTATTTGTGGAATATCGAGAGAAAAAAAACCAGATTACTGTTCACGGTTACTATTCACAGTTACTGTTCACAATTACTATTCACAGACCTCCCTTGTGTTTCGGTCTTGTTACTCTATCCTATTTAACAAGATGAAGCTTTTGTTTACCTCTCGAGGCTCCCCAAAGAAAATTACGCTGCTCCTTATCAATTTTATCGCAAATAGACACAGGGATCGGTAAGCATTGGGAGTAATAAGAGAGAATTTGAGCCGACGAGCTCTGAATAATAGTTCGACGACCTGCAAGAGATAGCAGGTTAGCTTTCCATCCTGACAGTTTATTCCGAACTTTGTCGAGGATGAATTGGAAGTCAGAGCACCTTGGTCTTTTCTGAAAAATGGGAAACCCGAGATATTTTCCAAGGTTTGTAGTGTACTGAATCTGCAAAGAGTTTTCAATCTCACTAATTTTTTCACTCGAGAGGCTATTGGAAGTACAGAATTTAGATTTGGCCAGGTTAATTTTTTGACCCGACCGAACACTAAAATCCTCCAACACTCTTTTAGCCTCAGCAATAGAGTTAACATCAGCCATAGCAAACAGGACCACATCATCAGCAAACAGAGAGTGTGACAAAAGTGGTCCTTGTTTCCCTACCCTAATCGGCTTCCATAACATATTCTTGACCGAATTCTCAATGATAATCGACAAGTATTCCATGCAAATCACAAACAGATATGGGGACAACGGGTCACCTTGCCTGATCCCTCTCGAAGGGAGAAACCAGCTAGTCGGTTCACCATTAATCAAAATGGACAACTTAGAGGAGCACACGCAGTTCATGATGATGGTAATAAGCTTAGAGGGAAAATGGAAGAACATAAGTGCATCTTTAATAAACGCCCATTCAAGCCTATCGTAGGCTTTTTCAAGACCAATCTTGATCGCAACTGCTCCTTCTTTACCTATTTTTTTCATGATCGTATAGATAGCCTCTTGAACAATAACCACACTATCTGCGCAACGTCTACCCGAAATGAAGCTACCCTGATGAGGAGAAATAATAGTAGAAAGAATAGGTCTAATTCTGTTGACCAGGATCTTTGAAATCAGCTTATAAATGGTGTTACACAAACTAATGGGCCTAAAATGGCCCACAGATTCCAGACTAGCAACCTTCGTAATGAGGCAAATAAATGTAGCATTAGTATCTTCGGGTATAGACTCCAAGTTAAAGGTTCTATGCACAAACGCCTCTACCGACGGTCTCACAATATTCCAGAACTTGTGGAAAAACACAGGATGAAGGCCATCAGGACCCGGACTTTTGTTAGGTTTAAAGTCCCACATGGCTTTCTTGATTTCATCAGAGGAATGTTGGAATTGAAGATGGTTAAGGTAAAGACTATCAGTAACCGACCAATCAAAAGGAAAAGGCTTTGAGACAACATATGAGAAAATTTTAACAAAAGAGTATAGGAGCTGGAAATGGTTAACAACCATATCCTTCACCCTATTCAAATCAAATTCCCACTCACCATTAGCACGTTTGAGGGAGAGGATTCTATTACATTTCCTATTATGGGTTGTGATGGCTTTCAAGTATTTCACGTTGAGATCATCCCACATAAGCCAGTCAATACGCGACTTGATAGCCCAAATATTTTTTTCCTCCTTATAAACCAAGTCAAGTTGGGACAACAAGTCTCTCTCTAACTTAACAAGAAAATTGGAAGGATTCTTCTCTAAAGCTCTTTGGGCGCCATTAATTTTGGCCAACAACTTCTTCTTTTTTTCAAACACATTACCAAAAATAGTAGAGTTCCAAATCAACACAAGCTCCTTAAACTTAATTGCAGCCAAATCAAAGTCAGAATTGTTGCCAATCCAAGAATCTTGGACTACCGTGCAAGGCCTGGATGATTAAGCCACACAGGCTCAAATCGAAACGGTTTCTTTGAAGGAATATGGGAAACAGGTTGGAGGTGCAAGATTATGGGTGAATGGTCCGATCTAGTCCTAACTAAATTAAACAGGGTAGCCTCAGGGAATAAGTCCCACTAAGACTGGTTAGCCACAGCTCTATCCGATCTTTGAAAAATTAACTCCCCCATTATCTCTCTTATTAGTCCAAGTAAACCTAGACCCTTCATGCCCAATATCAACAAGATTACAATCGTCCAGCATACATTTAAAATTAGACACACGGTTTTGATTGATAGGCAGCCCTCCAAATTTTTCAGACCGGTATAACACATCATTAAAGTCACCCATAATTAACCAAGGCAAATCATGACTCATAGCAAGATATCTAAGATGATTCCAGAATTCAATTCTAATACTTTGATCAGGACTAGCATAAATTGAACTAAAAAGCCAAAGTTTAGTAGAGTTCGCTACCTTCACCACGGCATGAATAGATTGGGTGTTCTTGTAAATTATGTTGACTTCAATTTCCTCAGCATTCCATAACAGCCAAACTCTCTCTCGGTAACCCTCCGGACCAGCCCGCTCAGAATTGGTAAATGGTAGTCTTGCACAAATCGCCTCTGCCCTTGTACCACCCACTTTAGTTTCCAGAAGTGCTATCATTTTAGGTCTATGAATCCTGATAATATCCATCATGTGGTCATGAAAATCCACATGTCCCGCTCCTCTAACATTCCAAGTAAGGATTTTCATCATCGGGTAAACTGCTAGATTGTGGGGCTGGTGTAAAAGCTCTCTCGGGTTCCATCCCTGAGGGAATGTTGCAATCCGATGTTGGTTGAACCCTGCAATGAATTGAGTCAAGTACCTGAGGGTCGGTTGCATTTCCGTTCGGTCGATGTATAACCTGAACTTCCGCACTCATTCCACCAGCTGAACCAAGAATACCTGATTTCTTAAACCTTCCGTGTCCACCCTTAAAGGACGAGTGCTTAGTATGAAGTACCTGTCTGACCCCATTGCTTCGTTTTGGTTTCCCTGACTTTGTAGATTTTGGTACCTCATTTAGAATCCCGGTTCGGATACAAGCTCCCGGATTGTAGTTCTCGACCTCCATATCGGACTCTACCTGCGACTGGTCATTATCGGACTCCTCGTCCAAGCTAGGGTGGTTTGCTGCTCAGTTGCTGGGCTATTAGAGATTGAAGAAGATTCTGGTTGCTCCTTAGCCAAATTAAGGGCTGAGATGGATTTAGATCCACTGTGAAGGTTACCGAAAATGGGCTCGCCCAGAGGTTTATGTTGCCCATCGGACATAGGCCCAGCGGGTTCAGACGCACATGGGTAACGGGTTGGGTCAAGTTCTCTCTTGCAAACAATTCCAGACTTCCTATTTGGGTCGACCCAGTTGGGCATGTTGGGCTCCCCATGTAATTGGATTGGGTTGGATTCCAGGGATATGTTTGAGGCCCCATTCTGATTGGGGACTTGGTTGGTACCCCGCAGGGTGACCAGTCTCCTTGGATCTCTCCGATGTTGCTGCCGGCGGTCCCTGTGATTTACCATTTTTCTTCTTAATCTTTTTTTGATTATTACCAAGGTTCTCCACTTTATATGTAGCATTGGTTTGCTAGGGCTTTGTAGTTTTTTCCTTTGCAGAGACTTGCAATCCATCAACTGAAGCCATCTCTATTTGATCCATCGCTGGAGCCGCCATTTTGACAGGTACTTCACTCTTCTCTGTTCCATCTTGAATTAAGCAGATAGGCGATGTGGCTGTATTTTGAGCGTTAGATTTAACCGTTAAACTTAGGCTCTGTGCTGCATTAACTGCATCGCCAATCTTTAGGGCATGAGTTGACCCTTTTTTAGAGTCTTCATAATTACCCTCTAGGACACTAGGACAAGTGTTAGGACCCTTAGTATTTTCTTTGACCCTCCAAACCATAGTACTAGTATTAGCTGTATTATCTTTGGCCCCAAGTGTAGTTCCCGGGTTAGGAGTAGCAATACGAGTCTCCTCTTTCACCCGGTTTGGTTGTTTCTTTCTGCTAAAATATTTCTTCTGAATAACCTGATTCCAAGGTCCTATTACATGATATTTTGTTTCCTTTTCCTCTTCCATAGACGTCGGACCCGAATTTGTGCCATCAACACTTTGCTCCTCAGATATATCCTCTACTGGTTTGGCAGTGGGACATTCTTTACGTGCGTGTCTAATAATTCCACACCCATAGCAGAAATTAATACCCTCGTATTGAATTTGTTGAATGTGATGCTTCCCAATTCTAACATATGGAGTGAGCGGTCTGTTGAGGTCGACTTGGACACACAAACGAGCATACATTCCTCTCTCGGTATTAGAGGTCCTAGCATCAATTTCAATAAGTTCCCTAACTGTTCCCCCACCTTAGAAAGAATAGGTCTATCATAAAAATCCATCGGGAGGGACGGTAACCTTGCCCAAATAGCTGTTGTGGTTTGGCTATCCTTAAATGGATCAAATTCCGGTTGCCAGAGCCTCGTTGTTAGATATTGTCCATTAATGAACCAAGGACCTCCCGCAATGATTTTAGTGAAATCACTTTCCAAATTGAACTTGGCAATGAAAAAATTGTTACCTAGATCTATAAGTCGCAATTCCCCAGCCGGTTTCCAAAGGGATCGCACTTTGAAATCAATGTAACCATAACTTAGAGGTTAACCATAAGTTTTAATAATAATGGAGTTAATCCATGGGGTTCTACATCTAAGTTTGTCTTCTTTAGACAATTTGATAGAAGGGATATCATCAACTTCCCCATCTGAATCCAACTCCTCCTCTAGGTGTTGGATAAGAAAATTTCTTTGCACATCTTTAGCACAAATCCGATGTGTCTGTGTCAACTTATCCTTGTAAGAGACTATCAATGGCTCTGGTTCTTGATGAGCATTATGTTGAATATTCTTTACACTTTGGTCATCTTTCTTTTGTTTCTTGATACTTCGTTGGAGCAAATCTAATTCTTCTATGGATTTACAAGTATTTTCCCCTTTTTCGCCACTGGAAGAAGATGGAGAGAAATCCATTGTACTCAAGTACTTCACAGCCTTTGGAATCCTTCCCTTATTTAGGAGGATATTTAATTTTGATAATTACTAGTTTTATTGTAATTTGTTTCTTTAGTAGTTTCCTAGCCAGATTATATTTCCTAGATATCTTAGAGATTATATGAGTGTTTTGACTCCTATGAATAGGAGAGTTGTTTACCTATTTTGTGTGCTTTGAAGTAGCATTGTGGTGCGGTTAGAATTATTGATGCTTATGAATTTGAGAGTTGATGGATAGAATATTGTCTACTCCTCTCCGTAGTATTTGTGAGATTTGATATCTCCGTGTTCGTACTCCAGACACTAGGGGTGAGCATCGATTTCGAAATCGGTAAATCGGTAGTTTGAAATCGGTTTTTTCGGTATTTTTTTTTTTGAAAATACCGACCTATTTCGAATTCGTAACCGATTTACCGAATTCGAATTCACCGAATTGGCGAATTCGGAATTCGGTTTCTACCGATTTGACCGATTTGGAGGTTTTTTTCCTTTCTATTAAATATTATTGGCTATTGAATATTATTTTACATATTATTAGTTAATATATATATATATATATATATATATAATATTATAATACGAAATTGAATTCGAATTCGGTATACCGAATTCACTAAAATCATATACCGAATTCGAAGTTTTCAAATTCGGTACATGCCGAATTATCGAATTGGTCCGAATTACCGAATTCGATTTACCAAATTCAAATCGAATTCGGTCGGTAAATCGGTTTTTACCGAATTTGCTCACCCCTACCAGACACTCACCACCAAAATTATTTATTCAATATATGTGTGTTTTCGCATCTTTAAAATATTTTCTACAATTGGTATCAGAGCCATTTAAAATTTCTTCAAATTAGTATCAGAGCTAGTGTTATGTGATGAATCCCTATGTGATGGATCCTCGATTTTTGAGTTGTCCAGTTTTTGTCTTTGATGGCAAAAATGATTTTGATATTTGGTAAAAATTTATGCAAATTTATTTTGTGAGTCTCGATTTGTGGAAGATTATTGAGGAAGGTTTTGCAGAACCTTCTTCCAATCACCAATTTACTGATGAAGAGGAGAATAAACGGTGGGAAAATGTCTTTGTACGACACCAACTCGGTACTAAGGTAACACTAGATGTTGTAAGACAATTTGTCTATGTTGAATCAGCAAAAGAGATTTGGGCTCATTTACTGACTACTTATGGAAGTAATATTTCTTTTAAAAATATTGTTGGAAAAGAAAAAGTTAAAAACGATGAATTGTGTGGAGGTGAGATAGTTGATGAGAAAATTATTATTGATGATGAGAAGATTAAAATTTTATCTCCTCGAGATGAAGAAAAATATTTTGAGAAAATTGAAGATGAAATTGAATATTTGGATTTTGATTTCTCGAATTTGGAAGAAAAAATTGATTTGGATGATTGTGAAAATTTTATTTTGATAGATGCTTTTCAAGGTAATATTGATGTAGCTTATTCGTTGAGTGCTACAATTGATGTTGATTTATTGATTCAAGATTCTTCACATATTATTGATTTGGTAGATAATTGTGATAATTTTAGTGTTGAAAATTTATTTGAAGAAAAAGAAAAAAAAGAAGGGTCGAAAAAGGAAAGATGAAAATGGTACTAATGAAATTATTTTCAATTTAGTTAATGTGATTGACTTGGAAATTGGCTCGGAACTTCATAATTTGGATTAGAGCTATGAAAAAGATTGTTATAAAGAAAACTTTGGAATAGATTTTGTGTTGCCTGATTATTACGAGAAAGAATGTAAATTTTTTGATAGAGAAATGGTAGATGAAGAAAAATGGGCTGATCTTATGAATGAAAAAGTTTTCTTTGATTTTGTTGCTCAAAGTCAAGATCATATGCCTTTAATATGTGGAGATGATGATATTTTCATGTTTATTGGAGATTTGCCCCAGATTAGAAATAATGAATTTCTAAAGTTTCTCAAAGATCATGACTTGGAGGCATTCAAGGATATTGTTGGAGAAAAATACATTTCGTCCAAAATATATAGTTTTTTTTTAAATAATTTCTTGAGTGAATTTGAATGGGTGAACATGGATGAGTTCTTTGATAATGAAGAGTTACTACTACAGTTGGTTGCAAAGTGCATCATTTTGTCGTCTCCTATTGTGAAGAAGAAAATTATATATAAATTGGTGTTACACAAATTATTTATAGCAAAAGAAGTTGCAATGGAGATTTTGGCTCGTGATGGGATTGGACCGGATTTATTGCCGAGCTTATTATTATTTAGGAGGATATTTAGTTTTCATAAATACTAGTTTTATTGTAATAGGTTTCTTTAGTAGTATCCTAGTCAGATTATATTTCCTAGATATCTTAGAGATTTTATGAGGGTTTTGACTCCTATAAATAGGAGAGTTGTTTACGTATTTTGTGTGACTTTGAGTGTGGTTTGGAGTAGCATTGTGGTATGGTTAGGATTATTGATCCTTATGAATTTATGAGTTGATACATAGAATATTGTCTGCTCATCTCTGTAGTATTTGTGAGATTTATATCTCTGTGTTCGTACTCCAGACACTCACTACCAAAATTATTTATTCAATATATGTGTATTTTTGCATCTTTAAAATATTTTCTAAATTTGGTATCAGAGCCATTTAAAATTTCTTCAATAACTGCAAAATATTAGTATTAAAAATCTTATTCTTACACCTGTGAACATGAACACAAGTACACAACAGAACAAAAACTGGGGATTGCTTCGTCTGAACTTTTGGACATAGATTGTTTTACACGCATAATCAAAATCTTATGTCTGCAACATTATTGAAAATAAAAGGCTTCCAATCGCACAATACTTGAACTTCTGTCCATCCAACTTAAGGTGCATACATATAGGGTTTAGCATTAGACTAACATGGGTTTTGCAGAATGGTGATAACATGGCAGTCAAAAAATTGGGAGAAACATTTTTAGACAGAAAAGAAGTCCTGGGGCCTTCCGTCTTCGCCGACGTGGCGCTCTCCCAGGCGCGCCTTGCCACGTTAGCCAAGTCTTGGCCCCAGAACGGAAGTCTCACTTCCGTTGTCAACTCCCAAATTAAAATCCCCAAAATCCTCTTCTTCTCCCTTTCACGAATTCCCCAAAATCCCTAATGAAAAAAAAACTCTCCCCCTGACGCCTGTTTCTCTCCTGCGCCGCTTCCTCTACCTCCACCGCCAATGCTGCTGCCGCCGCTACAGCTAAGCCACCAATCTCCACCACCTTGCTCTCATTCTCTCAATCTCTCAATCTCAAAGGTATAAATTTAGTTTTTTGAATTTAACTTCAAATCTACAAATTATGTTTATAAATATTTGTGAAATTGGTAAATTAGAGTAATTTGTTCATTTTTGAAGTTTTTGTATTAGTGAATTTAGGGTATTTATCAATTTAGGAGTTTTGTGAATTGAGGGTTTTAGTGAATTGTGAATTGTTATTTTGTGACTTTATACTTGAGGCATTTTTTAATTTGGTGATATAACATGTGTTTTTTCTGATAAATTGTATGTTTATTGTTTTTTGTATAAATGTTTTTTCCTGCTCATCTTCTGCCCGGTCCATATGATGCTAGTGTTTTAAACAAACATACAGCGCATATATCTCTAAGAATATGGGGCGGGGATGTTCAACTTAACACAAATTTAAAGATTATTAGTAACTATGGTAATTTTTTTTATGCTTACCGAAATGAAACCAACCAGCGAGTGATTCAGCTGATAGACCATATAGGTTTTGGGGGTTGTTGTAGAATTGAAAAAATTAAGATAGATCACGCTTTAGTCAATGCATTAGTAGAGTGATGGTGCCCTGAGACCCATACTTTTCACCTACGTTGCAGTGAGGTGACCATTACCCTAGAGGACGTTGGATGTCTTCTAGGACTACCTACTAGGGGTCACATAGTATCGTGGCCTGAGGACTACAACATGAGTAAAAATCAATGGATTGACCGCGTGTTCGACATCCTAGGATTCCGCCCCCCACCGACTTCAATTATGTGTAACACCATCGCACTGTTAAAGGTTTATGCCCACATTAGTGTGCCCCTAAGCGATTATGCTACTAAGTTGGCGATAGAGCAGAGGGCTAGGGCTTTGATTTTCCTTTTGATGCCTACTTTTCATTTTCCAAATAAGTCCGGGTCCCGGGGGAACATGCGTTATCTCCTCATAATCAGCGATGGTATCCTCGAAAACGACCAACATTCTTAGGCTAGCGGTGTCCATGCAATTTCTGTACCGCTAGATGTGCACCTCTTCACAGGCTGTTTCGAAGGACATTTCTGGATGTTGCTTGCTAATTCATGTTTGTCTAAATTGTATACAGTTTTATGGTTAATATGTAATTCGAATATTTAATAACTGGTTCATTGTTTGTTTTTACCAGTTGTGGGCGTGGGAGCGAATATCATGTCTCCGTCCTGAGAACCGAGGCGCGATTCAACAAGATATTCTCGCTGACAGGAGAGCTTACGGATCACAGTGGAATACAGGCCGGAGTTCCCGCAACGCCCCGAAATCGCAGCTGACGGTGTTTCGTGATCAACTAGATATGCTGACGGACGCACAAGGGTAAAGTGTTTTACAATAACTAGAATTTATTTTTGCCATTTATGTGGAGACCGTACCCTGATTGGGTAATTGTCGAGAGAGCGGCTCGGGATGAAGGCTTTCAGGCTACCTGTCGAGCCTGTACGCCACTTGTTTGCTTCAAGATGGTTGAGTACCACATGCCTGACAGGGTTGCTAGGAAATTCGGCTTCCATCAGGTGATACCAATCCCGGCGGTGGCAGAGGGTACTCAAGAGGGTATTGACCTCCGCTCATTTAAGGCGGAAGCGGCTCGGAATTGGGAAGGCCAACACGCCACCTATATAGCTTTGTGGTAAGCCCGCGTCAATGCACTGGTGGACGCTGCTCCCGTTCCCGGTAATGTTATTGTACTTACCCGTGAGTACATGGATTGGTACAAACGCATTACCGTCCACCTTCTGACGAACCCGAAAAATAGGGATCCCGGGCCACTTTCGGTGGGCATTCAACCCATTGCTACATCTGAGGCTATTTTTGTAAGTTTTATTCGTTCCGTTGTCAACATTATTGTTTTTATTTAAAATATACTAATTTGAATATTTATGTTGCAGGAGGAATCTAACAGATTGATACTCGAAGAATTCGAGAAGCCTGTCTCTCGAACAAATAGTCAGTACAAGACTCGCATCGCCTGGGCTGCCAAAACCATAAAAGAGGCATTCACATCGGCTGGGAAGACAGTGTCATGCAGATCGCGCGCCGCCGATGTAGCAGAAGCTGCAGTTCTGCAACCGGTCACACAACCGAGGGAGCATGTTCCAGGAAGGTCTCTGGTTGGGAGGCAAGGTTGATACGGGACCATCTAGAAGACTACATCGTTACCCACATCCTTTATCAAGCATCAATGGACCAATGACTATATCAAGAACCATTCAAATGGAACAAGAACTATCTACATTGATCCGAGAGTTAAAGTCTAAAGAAGAAGCCAAGCTACATCTAGAAGATGAAGTACAAGTTCAACTTCTAACTCTCAAAGATACTTACTTTGGCCCAAACAAGCAAAGTGGCTAAAAAGGGCATTTTAGTATTTTTCACACATTAAAGTCTATTCTAGCCTATTCTAGAGTATTCTAGACTTTAATTATATTTAGTATTGTTATTTTATTATTCTAGCCGTGTATAGCAAGTAGTTGCTATAATAAAGGACATGTTGTCCATGTGTTAGTTAGTTGGTTATTAAGAGTCCTAATGCAACTAGGACTTTTCATTATTTTGGTAGTTACTGTACTTTGTGCCGCCAAGATAATAGGAACATGTGCCTATTATCTTGTTTAGGTAGTTACTTGATAGCAAGTTGTTATTCAAGAGTCCTAATTCTTCAAGGACTCTTATTTCCCTTTCCTAGTTCAAGTTGGAACCGAGATACATCTATTTAAAGAGTATTTCGGCCACCTTTTTAACTAGACTTGATATATTGATATTTTGATTAAGGTTAATCCTTTGATACTTGTTTATGAACTTCCCAGTAGAACTTCATATTCTTTGAGTTATCTGTATCAACTAGGTTGTTTCTCTAGTTGTGGTGTTTCAGCCTTCATTGATACTTAGCCTGCCCGGGGTTGTGTTAAGTATATTCCCATAGAAACTAATTCGAGATAGAGAAATATCTGCTTAAAAGCCGAACCTTGATATAAAACATCACGGTTTTGCATCAAGTGGTATCAGAGCAAAAGGTTGATCTCTATCTTGGTGTACCTTTATTGCTTTCTTGAAAGAAAAAAAATTTCTTGTTTGCTTGAGATAGCCGAAAGATTACAAAAATATTTTACCCCAACGAAAAAGCCACCCGGAAGTAAAGAAATTGGCAGCCGGGTTACATACAAATTCAGGTACTTACCATCATAAAAGCCACCCGGAAGTAATGAAATTGGCAGCCGGGTTAGCCCAAAATAGACAAGGATTCAAGGCCAAAAGCAAACTTCCTTTGTATAAAGGAATTGGCTCTTGTTCCCTCTTCATCTTGAATTAGCCACAATCAAGACTTTTCGATTAAGCACGACCGTCATCAATCAAGAGCTTTTGATCTTGTGGCCAAGATAAGGGTAAGTCTCGGGCAAGAAGGTAAGAAAATATTTCAAGAACGAGCTATTTCAAGAAAACAGAAAATCAAGAAAGGTAAATATCACATCTTTTTCTTGTTTAGCAACACATAACTCTTATACTTTTTCCTTAGACTTTTTGTTAAGTCAAGATTCGGATTCTTTGATATATTTTCCAACCTTCCATCACCATAACCATACAATCATCCAAAGTTGGAAGTTCTTGACAAGTATTTTGTGGGATATTGAGAGAATAAAATTTTGATTACTATTCACATATTACTATTCACAGATTACTATTCACGGATTACTATTCACAGATTAGTATTCCCAGATTACTATTCACAGATTTTGTGAAAAGATTCAATCTTTAATATCTTTTTCTACTAACGATTCTTTTTGTGAAGTTTTTTTTTGGCAAAGATAATGTCTTCTGATGAAGGTACCTCGCAGCAAGGTGCCATAGATGGTGACAAACTTTTTAGAGAATCCATACAACAAACAATGAAAGCTATGATGCAATCCATCAATGAGCTCAAGATAGAGGTTCTTGAAATCAAGAACCATTCGGATAAAGGTAAAGGTGCAGCAAAAGATGATCAAGAAGATCAATATTCCCAAGAAACCTTTGATCAAAATCCAAGGGACAACTTTCGGCATCAAAGAGATTTTCAGCCGAGACCAATCCCAAGAATGGTGCATAGACGATTACAGGGGGGGGCGGGGGGGGGGTGCCGGCGCCCCCCAAGATTTTTAAAAATACTACTATTTTTAAAATTTTATGTGTATTTTGGAAAATTTTATCAATTTCGCCCCCCCAAGAAATTTTTTTTGCCTTTATTATCGCCCCTCCAAGAATTTTGGAATTTTTTTGCCAGTTTCGCCCCCCCAACATCAAATTCCTGGCTTCGTCCCTGGAATGGTGGACAATTATGCCTATGAACCGAGGCCAAATCAGCAATATCCAAGGTATGAGCCGAGGCCCTTTGTTCATGAACAAGAATTTGTGCCGAGAGCAAATCAAAGAATGGATGAGCCTTTGAATGATGAGCCGAGAGCCAATTTCCAAAACCAAAGGTATGATCCGAGGCAAAATGTTCAAGATCTAAGGTATGATAATAATCTTGGTGCTATTAAGACCAAGATCCCTCCTTTCTTAGGTACTAATGACCCTCAATTATTTTTAGATTGGACACGAAAAGTTAACCATGTTTGTTATGTTCATAATTATTCCGAAGAGAAAAAGGTCAAATTAGCAGCCATGGAGTTTGGAGAATATGCATCAATTTGGTGGGATAATGAGGTCCATGAAAGGAGAAGATCGGGGCAAAGGCCAATTGATTCATGGGAGGATATGAAAGCGGTCATGACACGACGATTTGTACCTCAAAGTTTTAATCGTGATTTGCACAATCAACTTCAACGATTGAGGCAAGGAACAAAGACCGTTGATGAATACTACAAGGAGATAAAGATGGCCATGATAAGATCAAATATCCGGGAAGATAATGAGGCTACTTTGGCGCGTTTCTTGGCTGGTTTAAATGACAAAATTAGACCCAAGGTAGAACGTGCTAACCTTCATGATCTTATTGATATGGTTTATTTTGCTGAACAGGTAGAGAGGCAGCAAAAAGAGAAGAGTTCAAGGACTTATTCGGCAAATTTCCAATCTTGGAAACGGCCAAATCAGTCCCTAAATAATTCTACTGTTTTGCCGAGCCCAAATAATGCAAAGGGCAGTTTGGGGAATGCACAAAAAGCCACGGCTTCTTTTGGGGCAGCAAGGTTACCAACCATTCCAAAACCGACCGATTTGAGAACTAAACCAACTACATCAAATGATCGGGAATGTTTTAAATGTAAAGGTAAGGGTCACTTTGCTCGGGATTGTCCTAATAAAAGTACCATGATCATGATGGATGATGGAACTTGGGAAAGTGATGAAGAGGAAGCCGAGGACACATTATTGGGAGATGAAGCCGAGGGCAATGGAGAATATCCGAGTGATGGTAAATTTCTTTTGGTTAATATGCAACTTTAACATTCTCAGCCATTAGATGATTTGCATCAACACCGTAGTAATCTTTTTCAAACTAAGTGCACTATTAAAGATAGAACATGTTTGGTTATTATTGATAATGGTAGCTGCACTAACATTTGTTCTTATGAGATGGTAACCGCTTTAGATTTACCTACGAAAGCACATCCAATGCCATACAAGCTTTCATGGTTAAACAATAGCGGGGAGATTAAAGTGGATAAGCAAGTACAATTTGACTTCGGCATTGGGAACTTTAAAGATACTGTTTTATGTGATGTGGTACCCATGACCGCAAGTCACATTATTCTAGGAAGACCTTGGCAATATGATAGGTTCAAGGATCATATTGGCCGAAGGAATGTCTACAAGGCTACCAAAGATAACATTCGGTACACATTGCATCCTATGACACCGAATCAGGTTTGTGAGACTCAAAGACTACTAGCCGGTGGGAGGGAAATGAGGTTAAAAGAACAAGAGTTGAAAAAAAAGAGCGAACCTATCCCTAAGGTACAAACCGAGGTAAAAAGGGATGACAAAACCGAGAGCATTATGAGGAAGAAGTCATGTGTCCTAAAAGATAAGAAAGAGTGTTTGTTCATTAATTTTGCAAAGGTAGAAAGGGCGTTACGTGCAAATAAACCCCTTGTTTTACTTGTTTTCAGAGAAACCGAGAGGTTAACTCTCCTTAACACTTTCAATTTTGATGATTTAACTTCTTCTCTTCCTAGTGTTTGTATTGATGTTTTGAAGGAATTCAAGGAGATTTTTCCAAAGGAATTGTCGAAAGGTCTACCTCCAATCCGAGGCATAGAACATCAAATCGACTTCATTCCGGGATCAAATCTTCCAAATAGGGCAGCCTATAGAGCAAATCCGGATGAGACCCGAGAAATTCAAAGGCAAGTCGATTTACTCTTAGAAAAAGAGCAGGTACGTGAATCTTTAAGTCCTTGTGCTAGTCCGGTTATTTTGGTACCTAAAAGAGAAGGCACTTTCAGATTATGTACGGATTGTCGCGATATTAATAAGATAACTATTAAATATAGACATCCTATACCTCGCTTAGATGATATGTTAGATGAGTTAAGTGGTGCTTTAATCTTTTCTAAAATTGATTTAACTCAAGGCTATCACCAAATTAGAATGAAAGAAGGTGAAGAATGGAAAACTGCTTTTAAGACTAAATATGGATTATATGAATGGATTGTAATGCCTTTTGGTCTAAGTAATGCACCTAGTACTTTCATGAGATTAATGAACTACATATTCCGTCATTGTTTTGGTAAATTTGTTGTAGTTTATTTTGATGATATTCTTGTTTATAGTAAAACCTTAGAAGAGCATGTTCAACATCTTAAGGCTGTTTTTACTATATTAAGAGAGCAAACATTGTATGCCAAGTTAGAAAAATGTGTTTTTTGCACTAATTCTATTAACTTTCTTGGATATATTGTTAGTTCAAGTGGTATTCGAGGTTGATCCCGACCAAAAATTGAGTCCATCATAAAGTTTGGCCGAGACCAACATCGACTACACAAGTCCGATCATTCTATGGTTTAGCAAGCTTTTTATAGAGCGTTTTGTTCGTGATTTTAGCTCAATTGCCGCACCATTGAATGAAGTTGTGAAGAAAGATATCTCCTTCTTTTGGGATAAGCCGCAAGAAGATAGTTTCAATAAGCTTAAGCAATTACTAACTTCTTCCCCTATTTTATCTTAATTTCTTTTGTTCGGAAATAATGAAATCTCATTCCTTAATAGCCTCTCCACTGTCTTTGTGTTTAGCTTTCATGTACAAAGTTAAAGGAAGATGAAGTCTTTGATTGGAAATTTGTTATCTCGTTTTCTTGTTTCTTCAACATCCATAAATAGCCATTTTGGTCACTAACCTTTTTTCGTCCTGCCACTTTGGTCAAAAATGAGTTTTTTTAACTTTTTTCATCACTAAAGTTTTTTAATTCTGCCATTTTGGTCAAAATGAGTTTTTTTAGCCATTTTGGTCACTAAAGTTTTTTAATTCTGGCATTTTGGTCAAAAACATAAGTGACCAAAATGGCAGAATTAAAAAATTTAAGTGACCAAAATGGCAGAATTAAAAAACTTTAGTGATGAAAAAAGTTAAAAAAAACTCATTTTTGGCCAAAGTGGCAGGACGAAAAAAGGTTAGTGACCAAAATGGCTATTTACTCAAGTTTTTTGTACAAATTCTTGAAAAATTAGATGAATTTCAGTTTCTTTTGTGGTATAATCTTCCTGAGAGTGTGATGAGTTTTTTTTTTTTTTTTATTTTATTTTATTTTATTTTATTTTAAATTGTGTTCTTCTATCTCAATGTTCAAGTTTTTTGTTCAAAAATCTTGTTTCTTCTTCGAGCATAATTAATTAGTTAGGGAAATTCATGAACTTCAATTTTTGAATGTGAAAGTAACCTTAGAAACTGGTGGTTGTTGCAGGTGGTTGTGGTTGACGGTGGTGAGGGGACGGAAGAAGATGGAGGGGAAGATGAAGGGTTTAGGATTTATTTTGTTTAGGATAAATTAAATTGGGATATATTGTTATTTTGTTTAGGTGAAAGTTTTTCTTGTAGAAAGTATTTTAAAATATCTAAAATACTCTTCAAAAGAAATTCACACGCGTGAGGTACATGAGTGACCTGACGAAAAGTGTATATATTTCCAATAAATAACCTATTCATTATTCAGTCTCCATATTTTTCGGAATGCCTCAAGGACTTGAACTTCAGCAAAAGGGCAACATGTAAGCATCTTATTAGTAGCCTTTACAAGGAAATTAAACGAAATCTTGTAATCGATATGGTTCCTTTCTTATTGTTTTTTCTTTTAGATAATAACAACTTATATATGAAGATAATCACAAGGTCCATAGTCCAGTGGGGTTATACCCTCACGGTCGTGAGTTCAATACCCTCCCCATGCATCTTTAATTGTCTCCTTTCTAGTGCTTTCTCATCCTTTTGTGAGGCTGTTCTCTCTCCCCTTATGGGCCATCGTCCAGTCAGGCTTCAAAAAAAAAAAGAATAATATGAAGATAAAATTGAGAAATACATTGACTTCTAAATGAGGAAGAGAATATTGAAGTTAACTTTTGAACAGTCCAGGGAGATTAATATGATGTCAGAAAGTACTTGTTGCAGAAAGACTTCTGATGTCTCAGCAGGATCAGCCAAGTTGCACCCTCTTGCCACTTTCCAAAAACATCAAGCTTGTCCAACCAGCAATAACAGCAAAGCCACCAAGAGGGGAAAAAAATATTATGTCCCTATTCTGTGGCTCATTCCCTATCCCCACGAATAGATAATTGACACATGTTCACATTTCCCCTACAAGTTCTACTATTTCTTTTAGGTTATAATTTTTTTAATTAAAAAATTAACATATGTCAATTTTTTTATTAGTGGCACAGGGAATTTTATATTTCCGTATGTGAAAAGAAGTATAAATATCTTCATATACCGAACGCTTGCTAATGAGTACTGTATCTTTAAAATTGTAACCTTCACATGGTATATAAGCTACTAATATGTTTTACCCCAAAGAAAGTTCACCACCAACCGTAGCAGCACCATCGACTAAAATTCGTATCTTTTTAATGTATTTACCCCGGCGAACCCGCGATTTTTGGTGATATCCCTTTCCTACAACAGATCGGGGAAAAAGTGTTGCTAAATTTAGACCGTCCGTTATTTCATATGTGATGGCAGGTCGAACCAAAACAAAATACTTACACCGAACATGGACAGAAGATTACTACCGACCAGGAGGAGCTAAGGTAGAATGTTTTTTGTCTTCAAGGTAAGCAAAAGCGTAGCATCTGCACATGCAGAAGTGACTTCGTTTTCAAATCCTAATTGCATGTCTTAGATGGCACTAGAATGAACATATCATTTTAATTTAAATGAAGTGAAAATACATCTACATCATAAGGTATTTCCTTGAGTCCAAAGAAGATGCTCAGAAACAGCAATTGCAAACATTGATTTTTTCTTTATGCATCTATTAACCATTATCCTTAGCTGCAGGAAAACTAAAATCTAGGCCAAAACAAAGTATGGTTCAATGAGCAGTAGGGAAGTATGAATACAAGTCAACATTTAAAAATTTTAAGGAGTAATAAATGAATAAGACGGAAACACACAAATTAACAATATCCAAAATTGATATTTTATTGTTGATTAAAAAATTAAATAGTACTTCATAATTAAAATTTTGGAGCTAAGAATTTGTGGGGGTTGATAACTCGATTTTCAACTGCTTGCAGAATTAAGAAAATAGGATAAGAAAATATAAGTAGGTTTTATTAGGAATAAAATAGGACAAGAAAATAAATGTAAATTAACCTATAGAACAATAACATTAATATTGGCAAGCTAACTAGTACCTAAGCCAATCTTTATTAAACAAAATTTAAAACTACCAAAACAGTGACAAGATAAAAGAACTATTTGAATTATCAAATAGTTATTAGAAGAATTATCAAAGTTGTATCCTTGAATATCCGCTGGAATATTCCCCGGGATTCGATACTCCGATAATGGCTTAGTGCATGATTCACATGTGCCCTTATAAAAGTTGTATCATATGCAATTCAAGTTGGACCTTCTAAAAATGCATAAGTTTTTACTGCATGATCTATGTCAAGGCTAATCTACCTTCTAGCTTGTCTTGGTTTGTATTTCTGTTTGGATCTGAAAAGTGTTATATCTTAAGAACTGTTGATGAACATCTTTGTTATTTTGCCCTGATTCTCTTTCATCGTATCCGTAATATTCCTTGCAATTGGAAGTTGCTCATTTAAGTTCGTCTTTAGAGATACAAAATGACTATTCTTCTAATGTTTGACTGTTTTTCTCGTCCATATAGAAAATGACCCTCTTTAAAGCTCAGGCGAGGCATAAGAACCATATGAAGAGATTGAATAGGAGTATATGTTAGCCAAGGTTGCAAGAAGATGAGCACATATGAATTTTCTAACCATACCTTCCCTCCCTCGTCTATATCGTCTAGGAATCTTCTGTCCCCGTTTGGTATTCCATTTTCTAGGGCTTGGCCTTAGACTGACCATGGTTTGTCATAATAGGTCAACCATGGCAGTCTTTTTTTTTAACAAACATTTTTTGGAGTCTTGCCACGACAGCCGAGAACGGATTTCCCGATTTCCCAAATCCGTTCTCAACCCAGACGTTGTCTTACTACCCGGATAAGGTGTGTAGTAGACTTGTTGACATTGAGAAACAAATACAAATGGATCATAACCTTGGTACGTTATTTTCCTGTGAATTTCTACAAGTTTATATTGAGGATGCACCCTCAAACCTCGATTTGGAGTAGAATCAAACCAGTCGCATTTGGAAAGAATTATTTTTTGGTGAGGTACTCCAGCAAGTTCAACCTCAATGACTTGCTTTAACTCTCCGTAATAATCTCCTTTAACCCATACCCCGATGTTTGTCGTTCATTTTCCATTGCTGTGGACTTTTGTGTGAAATCTATAACCGTTGACAAAGTAACCGGTGTATGACATCACTCTCCTTGATGGGCCCCACGACAGATTTTTCAACAATCTTTTGGAATGTTCCAAGGCTGTGTATCTGTTGAGAACAACAAAAGTTAAATTAGTTTACTTTAGGCATTATTAAGATAAGTACATTTCTACACAATACCAACTTACACGAGTTCCAAATCATTTGGAAAAATCATTATAAACCCGGCTTTGAAGATCTTCCTTTGTTATCTGCGGAGTTTGGTCATGTACTTCACTGACAAATTTCCTGAGTTACAAATTATTTGGCTACTTTTAATTATATAACAAAAATGAAGCAATAGATGGGTTTACTAACTGAATATATGGTTCGACCTCTTCACAATTCATCAGGATATAATTCATGGCTATTTTATAATCTTCATCAAATAATAAAATGTTTTCTTTTTTTCCAAATGATCTTACCGGTAAGTTGCAAATTGATAATACATCTGGTCCACTTGTCTCGTCTTCACCATCATTTCGCCCAATGGTTGTAACTTTCGTTTTCATGTGGGGTTTGAATTAATAGCTAAAGAATGTAGCAGCTTCTTCGACCAAGTATGAATTGCAAATTTACCCCTCAACTTTGGCCTTGTTTTTTATCTTCTTTTTTAGATGGTGCATGTATCTAATTAAAGCATAAGTAGTTAATCACATTGTAAATACGTACATGAAAAATAAAAATGAAGTTGAGATCATAAAGACATTGGTTGTTACCTCTCGAACGGGTACATCCACTTAAACTGTACCGGGCCACCAACCTTGGCTTTGTACGGAAGGTGAACCGGCAAGTGTTCCTTCACGTCAAAAAATCTCGAAGGAAAATATTCTCTCTAACTTGCACAATAAAATAGCAATAGTGTCCTCCAATTCTTGCATATGTGCCACACTCAACTTTGGGGAACACAATTCTCTATAGAACAGACTAAGTTCAGCTAAGGGTCCCCAAACACTTGTCGGTAATACTTCTCTAAGTTCTATAGGGACAAGTCTCTCCATGAATACATGAGAATCGTGACTCTTCATTCCAGACATTTTCAACTCTTTCATATCAACGCATTGCGCCAAATTCGATGCATATCCATCTTGGAGCCTTAATTCTTTAACACACTGCAAAACCATCTCTTTTTGTGCCTTGGCAAGAGTGAAACATACCTTCGGTTTCGTTGATTTACCTCGTCCATCGTGTTTAATATTCAATTCTGGCCGACTGCAATACCTTTCAACATCCGCTCTAGACTTAACATTGTCCTTAGTTTTACCTTTCACGTCCAACACGGTGTTAAAGACGTTATCAAACACATTTGTTTCATTATGCATGACATCAATGTTGTGTCTTATCAGAAGTGTCTGCCAATAAGGTAAGTCCCAAAATATGCTACGTTTTGCCCAACTGTGATCCCGACCCGTGCCTTACTCTTTACCAATCTCTTCAGCTAAATCAGTAATTTTTGGATAATCTCTAACTCTAAACCACATTTCATCACAAGTCAGGCGAGATGGAGGGTCTCCTCTCTCTTGTCGCCGGTCTTTTCGGAATCCCTTTGAATCTCTTCTAGAATGATGATTAGGTGACAAGAAGCATCTGTGGCAATCGAACCACGATTGTTTCCCGCCAGCATTCAAATGGAACGCTTGTGTTTCCTCCATACAATATGGACAAGCGTGAATGCCAGTTGTACTCCATCCACTCAACATTCCATATGCTGAGAAATCGCTAATTGTCCAAAGTAATGAAGCCCTCAGTTTAAAATTTTGCTTTTTGGAGATGTCATAAGTTTCCGCACCTTCAATTCATCGATGAGAGGCTGCAAGTACACATCAATCTTGTGTTTTGGATTTTGGGGTCCAGGTACAATAATAGTTAAGAATATTACATTGTTCTTCATACACATCCAATGGGGGAGATTATGAGGTGTTAGAAGAACTGGCTAAGAAGAATATTGCATCCCTGACATGCCGAAAGGTGCAAAACCATTTGTACATAACCCCAGCCTTACATTCCGAGGTTCCACTGCAAAATCGGTGTGTATTCTATCAAAATGTTGCCAAACTTCTCCATCCCTTGGGTGATTCATTATTCCTTCTTCCCTCTCATTGTCTGAGTACCATGTCATATGTCTTGCGGTTTTCTCAGATGCATAAAATCTTTGTAATCTCGGAGTAATTGGAAAATAATACATCTTTTTGCAAGCAATCTTTTTTCTTCACAAATTAAGATTGAAAATGACTTCAGTAAATCTCGGTTGACTTGTTCGGTCAACCGGATCAGTTGTCAGTCGTCCGGACCAAACTATTGGAGCTCATTGAGGTCGACTAGTGATAGATTATGGTCGATCGGGCTGATCACTCTATCGACCTGAGCTATTGTAGTCGACCAGTATGTTTTGTCGGTCAACCGTACTTTTTGTATACTTTTCTGTCTTGATCTCGGACGACCCTTCGGTCGATCGGGGTGTATTTTCCATCATCTGAGAGTTTCCATAATGTTTTGTTTCCTTTACAAGTTATGTTCTGTACAAGTTGTGCAAGTTATTAACTCTTATGTTATGTTTTCAAGTGTTTTATAAATGGTTTCAAGATGTTTTCAGGTTAAGACAAGTCAAGATGTATTTTCATATGTTTTGGGAAACATGGGAATGTTTTGGTGTCACATTTGGTCATTCATCCCAAGGGCGATCAATTTTTACTAAGCTAGTATGGCTTATCCTATTATCTTCTTATGTTTTGTAGATGATGCTGATGAGGAAACTTGGGACGGGGAGCACGACAAGTAGATCTTAAAGAAGTAATGTTGATGTAATAGTACAGTGAACCTTTATTAAGTTGAACAAATTTAGTTTTAAGTTTATGTAATTTCTGATGAGTATTGATGATATAATAAAGTATAAGTTATTCCGTTATGATTATGCCTTGGAAGACTATATTCTGTTAAGGTTTATTTGTCTCATTGGTAGATGTAGATGAGGCATTGCCAGGTCACCTTCTGGTTACGGGGTGTGACAAATACCTCTTACTCATGACTAATTTTCTTTCAAGTCCAATATTGAAATATTGACTACTCTGGTTACAATCCAGTTTTGGTACCGACATCGACATCATTTCCTTTTAGCAACCTATTGAACGAGTCTCGTGCGTCGGTCGTTTAATTCAGCGACTGCGAGTGATTCAACATGGTGCTGATAGAAAATTTGTCGACACTAGAACCAAAATAGTACAACGTACAACAAATGGTATCAGAGTGAAGCTTTGCCCAGATTCATTTCAAACGGTTGCCACTGATATGCATGTTAAAGATATTCACTTTGAAAGTGTTCCATTTCTTATTATAGTTTACCAGGAATATTGCTCATGGAACCTGTGCTCAATGAAGGTTAGCAAGTAAAAATATTAGACATATATATATATATATATATATATATATATATATATATATATATATATATATATATATATATATATATAGCTTCAGAGAACATAGTCTATTAAGGACTTGTTTCGGAAAAGTTTTCCTAATTATTTTTCAGTCTCCATCAAAAGTGGGGATCAACAAACTAAGCTTTACACATATGGGGAACTTTAGCATCTGCAGAGGTAGTCAAGATGGTTTGCAGTAAGAGTATTCCCTGTGAAAATGTGGAGTTTAGTGACACCGACTTGAAATATACTGGAAACCAACCTGGTGCTATCACCAACATTTGTTCTAATGTAAAGTTAACTCTTAAGGGCACTCAAAACACCCAATTATGCACCACCTCCACTAGTTCCTAATTTCTATAGTATGCAAATGCGGAGCCCCGAACATGAAGTTTCTAGCTCCGTCTACGAATGCATGTCAAGAGACATTAGGATTTATATGATGTTTGCCTTAGGTTTTTGTGTTTTTATATATATATATTTGTTTTCAAGTGAAAGAAACTTAAAGTTTTGCAAAAACGTGTATGGTTCTTAGGCTAATTCGACCATACAACCTAGAGTTTTAGAGGACTTTTGTAATTAATTAGAGAGGTTGAGTTAGCCTTGTTTGTATCATTGTAATAAGAGAATGTGTAGGGCTATGTTACCTGGACTAGGGTACGTGTGTCAAATACGGGTATATATCTAAGTGTCAGCTGCTTATACCTCTAAAAGTAAGGACACGAGGACACTTCTAAGGACTTGAACAAATCTAAGTCCAAGCCCCATTTTCTATTCCCACTAATAACAAATTGAAATGTGTTAATTTTTTAATTAAAAAAAAGAGTGGAACTAGTAGGAAAAAGTGAATACATGTCAAACATCTTTTCGTGCGACATGGAACAGGATACGAAATGTGGAATGACGATTTTTTTTTTTGCCGTCTATATCTATGGGCATCTACGAATTGTATTTACTTAAAACTTGAAAATTGCTTTTTGGCTCTTGTCTGCAGAGTAATGTAAACAAGCTGTCATTAGATTTCCTATCTGAATCTGATGTTATGACATACTTGTTTCTGATATGCAAAATGTCATGTGAAAAAGGAAAACTAAAATATCCATACTTGAGAATCTTGAAAGAAATTGGATTCCTGATAGGGGTAACTCAATTCTAGGATCGTACTTGTTGGACTGGTCACACCGCTCTCTCATATGAATTGAGGGGAGTCTACATCTACAGGTAGACCCCGTCCAATTAATATGAGAGGACTGTGGGGTCAGCCCACAAAGACGGTCATGAGATTAAATTTTCCCTTGATATGGATTGCATTGCTCATTTTCTGAACACATGTACAACCGAGTATTTCTTCTAGTACAGTCGAACTAAACCAATTTTGCTTGTCTAGTCATTCAATCTAATGATTGAGATAGTGTTTCAAAGACGACTTTTTGTCGATTAAATAATAAAATGACTCGACCAAGATTGATATATGTTAGTACTAAAACTAAAATTGAGCATTTCAACTATGTACCAAATAGTGAACTCCATCTCATTTCGGATTATTTCCTCAATACAGAAGCTAGTAATAAGCTAGTTTATTTCAAATAATATTACAGAATAATCTTATTCGAACTAAGATTACAAGATAATACATTTACTTAAATAGTCACCTATTATATAGAAAAAGAATAATTTTTGAGTAATTTTTTCTAATTTTAGCAAATTATTGAATTTTCCATTTTCATGCATCAAGTTTTCTTAAGTAAGGTAATACTGTGATACCCAGGACCTTTCGATAGCATGTTTTATGTGCTTATGTATTTTATGTGTTATATGTTACTTTTATTTGGATTATTTCTTAAGGGCGCAGTAGAAAGATAAGGAAGTTAGGTGACCTAAGTGTATAAGATGAACTTTATGTTAGTTAGAAGTTGTTTGATGGTTATTTTTGTAGGGAGGAAGTTTTGTGTGAAGAGGTACCATTTAAGGTAAGATCAAGGGGATATGTACCTTATGATTGGTTGTCTACTTTAGAGTTATAACCTATCAAGAAATCTGTACTTATGAGGCTATAAATAGAGGACATGGGAAGGAGAAGAAGAGAAGAAAGAACAAGAAATAAAATTGAGAAAATCATAGTGCTGGAAAATCTTGCCAGCCAGAGAAAACTGTTTGGCAGACACGGTAAACGATTTGTGATCATTCCATATTTTAACCATAGTCAAGGAAAAAACTCGAAATATCCCCATGAAGCAAGACTTGTTCGAAAAACCATTGTTAATACCCAATAATGTTAAGGTGTGGAAAGTCAAAAATACAAAAGGAAAAAAGGACATTTGTATGGAGATGGGACTTGAGCCCTATGACGTGTCCCCTGAAGAGTCAATTCTTGATCTTGCCAATACATCCGCTTTTAATGCGGCCCAAGACATTTCAGAGCTAGAAGGACCTAGTGACGCTCAAAAGACTGTGACTAACATAGGAATGGAAATTGATGGGATGGGTTCTCTACCTGAAGCTGCGATGGAGGGAACATCGAAAAAAAATTCGGCGACAGAAAAACCCATCATCACCACTGCACTCCATCCGTCAACACCAACCCCCCAGGTAATAAAATTATTTCACCTTATGTGACTTGTTCAAAGGCAAGAAAAAATCAAAGTTAATACCATCAATGGAGAACTTCATAAGGGTGAGAGAGACTCAAAGAGAAAGGAGGACACTAGGCATAAACAGACTGAGGGCCAATCCACCTCATTTCCGAAATTGGGCCTCGAATCAGGGCTTGAGGACAAGCAGCCCAAACGGCCCAACAAAATGGACTCAAGCTGGGCAGCCTACAAATGTTTGCAAGGGAAGGGGGCCTCGCTATGAACAACGGAATGAACTTGACCAAGCCGGGAGAGTGCCCGATGGGTCGGATAACATTGTGGGACGGGGCCTAGATGCTCGACCTTCTCACTCGATGTCAACCTGGAGCACCTCTTGAAGCCGGGTCGGGACGAGAAAGCAGCCAGCCCATCCTATTAGAACAAGTTCTGAGACAGAACCACTAGAGAAACCAAACCCACAGAGAAACAGTATCAATCCTTCGAGAATTATTCCTCAGAGGAATCAGAGGGAGACTGCAATTTGGAGATTGAGGAATGCCGACCGCCTGGAGAGCTCAATTCGAAACAGAACGGTCTCAGTGGTGAACTCAAGCGTACAACCTCAGGAAAGGATAAACGAAGAAGTATAGGTAAGGAACTCCTACATGCTAAGCGTTCGTCCTTTAAGCTTGGAAATGGAAAATCAAAGAAATTCACTAATAACAATCAGGCTGGTAAAGGGAGTGAGAAAATTCGGATTCTACATAGACCGATCGGAGAATCAGACC
This sequence comes from Vinca minor, assembly GCA_026122235.1. Taxonomy (NCBI): domain Eukaryota; kingdom Viridiplantae; phylum Streptophyta; class Magnoliopsida; order Gentianales; family Apocynaceae; genus Vinca; species Vinca minor. Next base: position 289,505 of record JAOCZM010000196.1, read on the forward strand.
GTACTGAAATACTCAATGCATCTAATTACGAGCTTGCTGGTACGGTGGACCCCGAGGGATATTTTGAGACAATCCCCCTACTGTTAGATATGATTAACATCCTAGTATTGAATGTAAGGGGAGCCGGTCATCCCGACTTTCACTCACACTTGATGCACCTCATTCACTCTCATAGAACTCAACTTGTTGCCCTTATTGAAACAAAAGTCAGCGGCTCAAGGGCAGTAGACATATGCGCTAGACTCCCTTTTTGTCATTGTGAAATGTCTGACCCTCGAGGCTTTAGGGGAGGAGTTTGGCTTCTTTGGAACGAGGTGGATTTGAGCTTTAACATTGTCTTCAAGAACCTTCATTGTATCCATGCAGTGGTAAAGGTAACTAACTCCCCCCAACTTTGTCTTTTTAGTGATATATATGCTAGTCCGGATAATAATCTTAGATTGCTTTGTTGGGATCATCTTAAGCATTTAAGTATCAGTCATGATCTTCCTTGGGTGATGATGGGAGATTTCAATGATGTCTTGTTTCAATCGGATGGAAAGGCTCCATTAATGGCGATTTTTGCGCCAATGATGCACACAAAATCATCAATGACTCGATTTCGGATGACAAAGTGGATGATAAAAACTGGGATTGGATTTGGAATGTAGATTGCAGTCAAAGAATTAAGATGTTTGTATGGATTTGTAACCATGAAAGACTGGCTACGAAGCAAATGCTCTTTCATAGGAAAATCACTAACTCCCCTATTTGTCCGAGATGTGGTATTGAGGATGAATCGATCATGACATTTACTTAGGGGATTTGTTTTAAGGCTAAGGACTACTGGGAAACACTCAACTTCAATCATTTGTTTCCATCTATGAAGGACTTGAACCTTCAAGATTGGATAAAAAAAAAGGGGCAAAGTTGAGTTCAAATTCTAACTTCAATAACTTCAGTTCAAATGCTAGAAACTTGGGTTCGTGTAACAGCAACGTGGCGGAATTGTAGGGATTTAGGAGGGATGACCTTAATTCTGCTATTAATTTGAATATTAGTAAACTTGTTGTGGATATGGATGCTAAAGCCATCATTGATCTTGTTCTTCATGCGGATATCTCTATTCACCCTTTGTCTCCTCTTATCCATGATTGTAGGGTGCTACTAGGGAAGATACCGGAGCATAGACTGGTGCATATTGAAGGGATTCATGGGCAGAAACTCGATCTAAAAACCCATGAGTCCTCTCTTGAAGGATCTGCTCATACCAAAACGAATCGAAAACAGCGAAAAATGACTTACATTTTTCGGCTAAAGATGTTATCTTTCGGATGTGTGCTGCTGCCACCAAAAGCCTTCCCTTGCGGAATTGCTTTCTACAGGTATCCATGCGACAAAACGAGTAGCGAGGGCTAGCTCTTCGTTTCTGAGTTTCGGGAATATAGAAAGAAGAGAATGGCAGAATTCAAGAAATATGATTTCTGGAGAATTTTGGTTTATTGCAGCTCAAGCATTAGTACTCTAGGGTTTCGGCCAAAAGAGGTTAATATAGGATGTGAGAGTTTGTTCCCAGAGCCAACTCCCACGTCCTCAACCTCTTCCGGTAATGGGAGTCTATAACTCCCATGTCCCCTAGACTTCTGCTGGTAGTGGGAGTCTTTATCGCATAATCACTCCCACGTAATCCCAGCTATAGCCAAATACCGAAAATGCCCATCTTTAATCTATAATTCAAATAATAACGTTTTATTATTCTCAGAAAATAAATGCTAGATACGATGAACATAGACACATTCTAGATTCATTGAATCTGGACATTAAGCTCGTTAACTCGTCTATGCGTGTGACCAGGTAGGTTCATATCACAATGGCAATGAAAACACACTTAGTAGTAGTATAAGTTCATAAATCACAAGTGGTCCCTAGCAGGACTTGTAACTACCCAAAGTGAATGAATTTACGGTGGAACCTAATATCAATCCACTATTTAATCTCTTTGTCTTGCGATATCCTAATTAAGCATAAGACATTACGTGTCATCACTAATGATTCTATTTCAATGACAACTAAAATTTCGTCGCTAAATATTGGCATGTATTAGTGACAACAAAACTTGTCACTAGATTCCACTCTTTAGTAACAACCTTTAAAAAAATTTAAACCTAAAATAAAAAATGTCACTGATAAGATAGTGTCGTCATCAAAAAGTATTTAGTGACGAGAAATGTCGTCGGTAAAAGTAAATGAAAATTTTTCGTCACTAAAAGTAAATGAAAAGATTTTAAAAATAATTAATCTCTGGGGCCAATGTCACGTGGTCGCTGGCCTAGCGGCCATCTAGACTGCTAACTGGACATGTGGAGTCCATGTTGGACATGCATGTTGCCTACGTAGCATTTCATTAAATCATAAGTTCCTTTAGTCGATGCAAGGATTTGAACAGTTGACCTCCATTAAAGAAGTCAAGTGTTCAACTGCTGAGTTGCAAGCATATTTGTGACATATAGTCTCATATTTAATATTTATATTATATCTCATGCAAATTTTCATTAAATATATATTTAAATATTTCAAAAATAAATAAATTCTAATCTATTCCTTAAAGTTATTTAAACTCGAGTCCTTCAAAAAAAATTTCAAATAATAATTTTAAACATTATACGTCTTTAAGTACAAGGAAATTTAAAGAAATAAGTTTTAAATATCCAATTTGAACTCGTATCCATATTATTTATAATTACAAATGCGCGCATAAAAGAAGTTTTACATATATACATAAACTCTATAAGTCTAAGAAAATTACATTTTTGACAAGTACTATAAAATTAAACAATTAAAATCATTAATTAGAAAGTTCAAAATTAAGATGTTGCTAATATTCATTCTCACCAACATTATAAATACTTTGGAAAAAAATGGAAAGTTAGAAGACATAGAAAAATTTATTGATTGAAGAAAAATGGATAAGAAATTTGCCATCACATTTCTACTTTTCTTAGCTTCCATTGTTGAAGTGCAGTGTGCTTCCTTTTCTGACAAACTAGGGCTTAAGCCCGCGCGATGCGCGGGATGTTTTTTAACATATTTTGATATGGATTAACAGGAGTTTTTCTATTAGTGTAATTAAGAATAAAGAGATTATATATGTAATTGCAAAAAAGATAACTTTTATTATATTGGAATTTAAAATACATTTCTAATTAATTATTTTTTAGTTCCAAGATTAACCACATTGTAAACAATTCCTTTTTCTTTGTAGAAGACTACGTAGTCATCTTTTTTTATCTTAATGTCTTTGACAAATGTGTCTCATCCATCATTCAGAATAATAACATCTTCTAACTGGGTGATGTATGCACTCCATAAAATTTAATGTATATTATTAATTTAATATATTTGATAATCAATTTTTCCCCTGACTTAATATTTAATTATTATTTTTTTCGGTGTAGTGGATAACAGCTGGAAACACATGGGTTTGTCCGAAGTGGTTTTCTTCCAAGATGTTGTTCTTCTTTCTTTAAAATAAATTTTTTTTTTATTATTTTCATTATACAAAAATCGTCTTCTTCTTTCTAAATCATCTCCTCTAGAAATACACTTCGCCTTTCCATTGCCTATATCAAGGAGCCACTTAGAGAATTCTTCAATTTCCACTTTTTTAGCTGGACTTGTACCTCCAATTTCCTTTAGGCGCATATTTTCTGTAAGCGTTAACACTTCACAGTCCTTCCATAATGCGGATTGATTCAATGAGGAATGCACAATATCTGCTCGACGACCCTTAGGTACAACAGGCAAAATTTGCCTAAAATCTCCACCTAATAACATTGGTTTTCCCCCGAATGGTTTTTTCTCATTCTCGCCTGATGAGTCCCTCAATATATCTCTGAATGTTTTATCTACTGTTTCAAATATATATCTTGAATTCATCGGCGCTTCATCCTAAATAATTAAAGATGCTTTCTTTATTAAATCTGCAACTTGCGAATTAGGCTTTACAGCACATGTAGTGTCTTCGGTGCAGAAGAGAGGAATTTTGAATCTACTATATGCTGTTCTTCCTCCTGGCAAAAGTAAAGCTGCAATCCCTATTGTAAGGAAAAGTGTTAATTATAATAAATATATATCAATAACCAACATTTTGTTAATTTATTACGAATAGAATTTTATGAATTTATTAGAACTTGTTATAGTGATAAAATGTACCTGAAGATGCCACTGCTAGAACAATTTTTTCTTCCGATCTAAGTTTATTAATAATGGCCTCGTAAAGGAATGTTTTTCCAGATACCTCCATAACCATATAAAAAGAAAAAAGTTATTTCTGTGCCATCAATTGCTTCCAAAATTCTGTCGTACACATGTCTTTGTTCAACATTTAATTTCAATATCATTGAATCATGTTCCCTTGCTAATGCCTCAGAATCATGCATACTTTCTTCAAGTATACATCTATTATTAAGATTATCTAAGATATCCTTCTGCAATTGTGGCATCCCTTCGATATCATCCAACGACATACCGTGTCTAATCAAAAGCATTTGAATTTCAATAAGCGTAAAATTTTGAAGTTGCTCCACGGACAAAATTAATCTTGGAAATATAAGGATTTTCCGCTGTCTATATTGAATATCATCTGCCAATTTTTCCCAATTTGTTTCCCAGAAATTTGCAACATCTGCTACATTACAAAAAAGCAAATGCATTGTTCATTTTCCAGATGATATCCTAATCGTTCAACAGCTGGAGTTCGAAAATGAACATCAAATTCATAAATTCTCCAACATGCCTCGCAGGCAGATATATATCTACAATCTAGATACATTTTGATTTCATTAATCTGCGTACCATCTTCAGAATTCCCTCCTGATTCTTTTTTATTTTTCTTTTCAATTATTGCTGTCATTCGATCAGGGCCTTTGTTCACATATTTGAATAAATATTTGATGGCGCGCGATTTATTACATGCCTCAACATTGATATGACTCTGGAACTTCACTAACAAATATCGATTGTAAGTAACAACAAATCGATTATCAAGTTGAATTCCATTTTTGTCGATTAGAGGTCCATTTTTCCGGCGACGGTATATAAAAAAGCCATTCTCATCCATAGATGTCATTTCTTGTTGAGCTTTTGGAAAATGCTTGGTGCAATTTCCTATGTATTCAATGTAAAAACAAATTTAATATGAATTATTTATATATTTACTATGTAAATTATGCAAAGGAATATATGTACCTTGTACCATGCATGGAGATTTATTGTACCCAATTCCACATGGTCCATGAATCATGAATTGGGATACTGCTTCATATGCAATTGAATCAATTTCTTTTGCAGGAATTTCTGCTGATATAATTTGATTTATATCTTCAGGAGATTTGAGTTTAGATGAATCTTCCAGCCATATGATAATATGAGAATGAGGCAATCCACGTTTTTGAAATTCAATTGTATATACAACTGAAAATATATATGTAAATTCAAATAAAATAAGAATAAACATTGTTAATGTGAAAAATAATGTAGAAATGATTATGATTTAATCCATTCAACAACTTAGGTAAAATAATGTTTAAATCGGAGTACCTGCAACAACTTTCCCAAAGATCTTAAGTTTAATAATATCATCAATCATTTCATCAAGCTTTAACTTGAACACACGCACAGTAATATCAGCCCGATTCTCTGATCGTTGACCTGGTAATTCAAGAAGTGTTTCTTGAATCTCTCGCCAATTAGGATTTGCAATGAAAGTTAAAAATAAATCAGGATTACCAAAGAATCTACATAATGCCATAGCGTCTTGATAATTTTGAACCATATATCTGGGACCGCCAGTGAATGATGATGGAAAAATAGTTCTTTTCCCAATTTGAGTAGAGTCAGTGTCACCCCTTTGAACTGCATCAGTTAAATTTCTATACAAATCAGTTCGTAAATTCCCTTGATGGTCAGCTATCCACTTCAACCTTGCTTGTTCAATTGTTGTATAAAAGTCCACCAAAATTTGTTGCAGCAATCTGCCTCCTAGCAAAAGAGTTAAGCCTTCTTGCTTTCTGTATTGAATAAGATACGCGTAATATTCTCTCATTGTAACATATTTCCTCTTGGTTCGTCTTGTGCCACTGTTTCTTTTATAAGGAATTTCTAAGTGAAATCCGTCTTCTCCATAAGGGAACAATAAGGGATATTGCACGGCCATGAATGAAGGATGGAGATAACTAATTCTATGGAAATTTCCAGACTTCATCTGAACTATAATATCTCTATCTTGATTATTTTGATTAATATCTCCAACAATTAATGCAGCAATCTCATTTCCGTTTGGTTCTTCGTATTGCCTTCGAGTAGATTTCCTACTGTGAAATAGTCAAATTTGAAATTCAGGACATTCACCAGCATCATATTTGTCACGTGCTATTCTAAATACCTTGACTAATTCATTGTTTGCATCAAGCACGGAAATTAAATCCTCGATAATACCTGGCTTCAAATTCTTATTTGCTTCTTTTTGATTTACAGCCGATATTCGATGTTGCACCTCATTAGTTGTATCATAAAAATAAAATTGAATGAAATGTGCATTTTCATTATCCCTGGGCAGTAAAGATCCAATTTGATGGTAATTCTCACCATTAATTCGGTATATATAAGGTGTTGCTCGATTATTAACACTATGATATACATTTGCCCCCATAGATGTCATGGCAAACATTGAATTGTAAGCTCGAATATTCTCAAGGAATTTTACGGATTCATTCTAACCATTTGGATTGAGAAGTGTACTCAAGGGTTCAGGAGCATTTCTAAGTTTAGGCAGTGAAACCTTTCCTTGCTTACAACATAGTTTATATTTCGGATACAAATTTTTAGGCCCCTTCTTAAGTTTTTCTTCTTCCCAAAAGGTTGCATTACAATATTTGCATTCAAATTTAGCAGGACCATAATAGGACGTTGCGTTGACAATGGAATCTGAAAATTGAATAATTAAATAAAGATGTAATAATTTCGATTGACACATAGTTTATTGCAAAATTTACCTGCGGCAATCGATTTTAGTTTTTCTTGTGCATTTTCAATGGTAAAAACTGTGTCTGTTGCACCCACATTAGCATTTCGGGTATTTATTCTTGAATCATTATTTCCAGTGCGAATTCTTGTAATATTGCTTGCAATACCTATATAAAAATGAATGTTATGATTTTTGTTCTTCTAAGAGAGAATTTGAATTATACTTTAAGAGTATTCCAATTGGGAAATATAGGGTATTTAGAAAGAAATCTAAGAGCAATTTGTTGGCTGAAAATATAAATACTGGTGCATTTTTCAATCACTTTTATGTTTCCAGTTTTTCATATTAAAACCAAATGTATTAATGGTTTTTTACAATTCCATTTTGTTAAACGAAGAATAATGTAAGACTTATAAATAAATTATTTCAATAGAAACTCTAATGTAAATAAAGCAAACTATGAGTTACCTGATTGAGTTGAAGTTATCTTTTGTTTCTTCGTTGATTGAAGTATGTGTTTTCGGATTCTCCACTTCTCTTTTGCAACCGCTGTAGTGTATAACCATTGTTGAATTATATTTAGATACACAAAAAATTTTAGAATTGATATTTTTAAAATCCCTCTTTCAGTAAAATAGCAAACATACCTTTTTCAATTGTTTTTATTTCATAACCTTGGAATATACTGACTACTCCTTTGTTACTTGAAGTGTTATCCATGGACATAAGCTGATTCTAAATCTGGTGTTCAAGGTGAAATTGGGAAGTAGTACTGTTTTTAAACTGGAAAGAATTTTCAATTAATTTGTTTTCAAATAATAAATGACCATTAATATTCACTTGGAATTTCATAAGACGATGCATGTTTATACTAATGTATTTCAACAAACTTAAATGCTTAATCCATTATGAATAGACCATTAATATTCCTTTCTTAATATTAAAAACAATTACTTTGCAAACAAATAACTACACAGGAATTTAAAGAGTTTAGCATATCAAATACTTTAATATAAGTGAATACCATGAGTCTTGAATATTAGATATTTTAATCATTCTGAAGAAATATTGAATTCCATTCCAAAAACAAAGTGAATTTTTTATCCATTGCATGTTTTAAATGAATAAATCTTTTAGATTTGCATGAGTCAGTGAAAGTTTATGGTATCTTTAGAAACTCCATGGAATGTTTATATTGTTTTCAATCTATGACATTAGAGTGTAAAATAGTTTTATACATTAGATGTTGTTTCTTTATGTATTAAACCTTGTTCTTAATACATGTTTTCACTTGTGAAAAAATATTAAATTGTGAATGCACATTCAAAATTCTTTTCATTTATAGAAAAATAAATCTGTTTTGATTATATGTGTGAAATCTAAATCTCATTATTATAAAATTGAAAGAAATAAGCATGAAACATTACATATTCAAAAAAGGCAATGGCATTGTATATTGCGAAAGAGAAAATCAATTCAACAATAAAAATTGTTTTCGGTTCTCTAGACCAATTCAATCATTTCATTTGTCAATTGGGATCAATTTAGATTTCTTCGTCGTAGTATCATTCCTAGAATCATTTTCTTGACTATTTGATATCCTTTTCTTCTCATTAGAAAGTGGTGGTGTAGGAATGGTTTGTGTAGCTGTAGTTTCATCCAGACTTAGGGTTTTCCCGACAGCACTCTTGCTTGCTTCGGCCTGACAATTTGGAAGTGCATTACTTATTACTTAAAAAAGAAGCGATATTGCATATTATTTCAAAAAATAATCTGAAACTTTACCTGAGATACAGTTTTCCCTTCATCAACAATGTCGGTAAATTCATAAGTACGATTGACTGTGAAACTCTCACGTATTGTGCCTCTGCTTTGCACATTAAATTTCGCCTGACACACAATACTTTTCCCAATAAGTTTCTTCAACGCAGGAGGAATAGCGTCATCAATATTCTCCTGTGCAAACAACGTTTATAGTTTAGAGTGGTGATCATTAAGTATATAAATTCATATATTATTAGAACTCTTGTAGAATGACCTCAACTATGACTTTTGCAAGTTGTTTAGCTGGAATTCCAATCATCTTTTCGATATCTCTGTCAAAGAATACAAATTTGGATTGTCCTGTGTGATCCCCAACAACAGTTTCTATACGATACCTGCAAGTTTCATGAAAAAGGAATTTTTATGTACAATTTCAATTCTTTAATTTTTTAAACCGATAATTGATAATTAAAAGTCTCTACCATTTTACCTTGTGCCTGGATATTCCTCATTGCGTAAACAAACATCACATACAAATGTATCCTCGTGAATTCGTAATTTACGTCGACATTTGTTGCAAGAATTATACCTCCATCCATTATAAGTATCAATCTCAAGTATCGTCACGAAACTGTAGTGTATATCCTCCTATAGTAAGATATCATTTTGCATGAACGTGAAACTTTAAATTGTGAAAAATATTCATCAATCATGTGTTTTGTAAGCAAATAGAAAACGTTAACTATTAAATTACCATGTGTTCTCCACAATCAACCATTGTATTTAAATCTTCCAATGTTTTCTTCTTTGCATCATAAACACCCCTACTTAAAACCACTGAAGGAACGTTGATTTCTGTAGCCTTTTCACAGGTTGTATTTGCTTCAAACCTATCATTTAAATGTGATTTCAACAACAATACAAATAAGAAAATAGTAAGACTGCATTTATTTTCACATTAAATCACTTACATATGTCTGAAATTTGACACGTCAACAGTATCAATATTTAAGAGAACCTTAGTAGCGCTACTGCTTGATATTGTAGCCTCGTTGTTGTCCCTCTTTATGATCATAGATGTTAAAATTACAACTGAATTATTTTCATTGTTCAAAACCTTTGATGCATTAATAATTCTTGCCAAATTGCCCCATAGAGTTACACGTAGAGATGCGTTCCTAAATGTAAAAAAACATTATTAATAAAAGGTAAACAAAGTAACCCATTACACATTTCTTTGATTTCAAGCTGCATATCGATATACATGTAATCTCTAATAGTTAGTATCTGTAAACTGACGGAGTTACCCTTACTTATTCTCACTTGAACTTGTGATATTGCAGAAACCATTCCAATTACATCTATGTCAATAGAGCGAATGAGTAAGAACTGAAATGCAAAATAAAAGGTATTATATAGGTAACATTAGTTTCTTTTACCTATCAATACAGAGACATCACCAGCCCGAATATGAATTTCTTCAAAAGACATGAAACGGAATTTATGCCGAGGGATATCAGGGGTATCTGAAATCATTTCCTCAATATGTGTGCTTGCATCAATTAAAATCTGCATAGTTTCGTTTATAACCTTGTATAGAGGTTTTGGAGGTTGAACAATGAAATTCTTCAGAGTATAAAATTTTCCTTCTTGGATATGGTCTGAAAATTCAGGAATGAATTTACTTCTAATAGTGCAGTGTCTCATATTGTCCTGTTTCATGAATTTCAAATAAAATTTCTTAAGAATACATATAGTACATAGTATTTCAATAATATGAAACACAAACGTTTAATATAATTTCTGTTGTAACTATGATTAGTAATATTCATAGAATGGAGTCAGTAATGTCTGCTTTCTGTGTTCATATTGTCATATTTTTTTGCTACATTCTAAAATGACAGAAATTCAGAAATCGTGGCAACACTCGCAGAGATACCAAAAAATAAGAAACCTATTATTTAATTAGAACGATTATAGGGGAAACGGAAGATGGAGAGAGGGGGAAGACTTTTAGTTAACTTTATAGTGAGTGAGTTGGGTTTGGGAATGAGAATTGGGATTAAATTTATCATAGGTCACTTTGAGTTTTAGACACTCTTTATCTGAATCCTAATTGTAACCCACACAATTCCCTCTCTCTATCTTTTTCTGACTATTTTTCTCTATACCCTCTTTGAGAGATTCCCACTTTCCAATCTAATTTGTTTCTTTCATAATTCATCTCCCTAACTTCTAGACTTTTTTGTTTATGCCCTGCTGATATCATGTTATCAATGAATTAATTAGCTTCAAATTTGTTGCTTGTGGTAAGTTTTTGATCTATTTGAAGACCTGAATATGTTAGTCGTGCTTTCTAAAACTTTTTCTATGTAATTATTTTCCTTTTTACAAATGCAATATTAACACAACTCTCTTACTATATATGTCTTCCACTGGTTGTATCTAATGAGGGAGTATAATCTAACCTGCATATTTGTGGTATTATTTCTGTTGTTTCCGAATATTCATTTGAATTAAAATCCCAACAATCACATTTGAACTCTTATTCATTTTGCTAAATGTATGTTTTTTTACTCAAATTAGTTACTTTTTCTATAAGTCTTTCTATCTTAATTACTAAAGATTCTTTCGTTGTTTGACTTTCACATTTAGGTGCCTTTCTTGTAACAATCTAAATCCTAAACCCTAAGGTCTATACCTTGAATCCTAAACATGAAACCACAGCTAAGAAAACAGGACATTCGTATACAGTGTCCTAAATGAAACATATAAGACAAATTGTGTAAATTACAGACATTGGAAGAAATAGTGAATTATCCAAAATTAAAAAACATAAGGTCTAATTCAAACTTACTTTTTCATCCAATACAATGAAATCCATACTCATCAACTCCTCAGGCTTGGTAGCATTGTATGTATTCCAAAAACGAATTACACGACATAGAATTCTTTGTTCTTACTTTCCTTTCACCAATTGATCCAAAAATATATACTTCATCCTTGTTTTCGTCATCCTAATAATTACAAACAGAAAAATTATTTTCCTCAATTGTGAATTGAGCAATTCTATGCATTGACTTTTGCAAAACAAATGTAATTGAATATACTCCGAGAATCTCGAAAGCATGACCTAAATATTAACACTACTATTTTTTTTCCAGGCCAAATGTTTGCAAGAAAAATCACCTTAAAGAGACCACGGCAAAAGGTACGGTACAAATGTAAATACTAATTCATTTTCATTGCAACTTAATGAATTCCAATTCAAACAGATAACCCGTTAATTGATATACAATGCATCTAAAATTATCATGTTGGATGAATTTTACAGAAACTGACTACTTAAGAATTTATTTGGTTTTCATTTGGGAATACTTTTGTTGAATGAAACTAACGTGAAACTGGTCACTTGTGAAACTATACAATTTACATTTGGAGGAATTCATATTCAGTCACCTTCATTGTGATTTCTATTGTTTATATATTAAACATACTACCTGTGTTGGGTTAAAATTAATTGATACTGAAAGTAGTTGTGGATTCCCCTCTGTAAAAAATGATAAACTTAGAGACTTTTGATTGATGTTGGCATAATTGTGAATCTCACATGGCTACTTCAATTTACAGAAGGGACAAATATAGTGTTATATTGCTAATTTGCTTTATAATTTAGGATTCCTCCAAGTAGACTAATGAAATAGGAACTAATATTTTTCAGCAGATGTAAGAAAGAAGACATTGAACTCTACTGGAAAAGATTTTGTATATCAAGTGAGTATTGACTTATTTTACACAATGAACCTTAATTCAAACGGGTCACTTATGAATATATATTAATTTTTTTTTTGCTATTTCCATGTTGAATGAACCTTAATTCAACTGGTCACTCATAAATTTACATAGTTTTGCTATTAGAATTTAGCTTTGAGTTTGAAATTTGAATGTTCAATGAATCTTAATTCAAACTGATCACTTTTCCATTTTGAATTTGTTTTGTTTGAATGAACCTTAATTGAACTGGTCACATATAAATTTACATAGTTTTTTATTGGAAATTTCATTTTGAAAGAATTTCTATTGAAACAGGACATTAATTAAAACTGATCACTTTTACTGTTCTTTAAAATTAGGGAAATTCATTCACTTTTTTTTTTACAGAATTGGTTAAAAGGGAAGCCTATATTCGTTGACAACCAAAGTATGTGATGTCCTGAAATTCCTGATGTGTGTGTGATGCAATTAGTTGTGGTATGCCTAGATGTGCATGTTTGGCTAGGCTGGATGTTTTAACTCTTTCACAATGTTCAAATTAGTAATCAATAAATTGTGATTCTTTTACTTTAACAGAGGCAACTTCTTTCTAATAAAGGGACAATGTCTTTTATGTTTACCTTTATTCAAATCACCATATATTAAAAAACTTGTAGACAACATAGCATACTGGAAATAATCTGATAAGGAAACAACTGAAACATTGAATACAACGGTAGGGAAAGTGTACCTTGTGATTTCTACGGTCAAAGACTTCAAACTATCCTGCAAATTACCAAAAGAATGCAAAGATTGTCAAATTATTCAGCAAAGTTTTCTTGCATATATAATGATCTAAACTACATAGATAAAACATATAGAGAACATCAATGGAATAGCAAAATCATAATAGTACTTGTCCAGAAAAGCAAAAATTAAAATAGGTATATCAAAGGAAATTCAATTCAAGCTTGAATCCCTCTTTGTATATATATTTTTTTGGTGAAATACCTATAATTGTTAAACCTGAAGGATTCCAGTGGGTATTGAATTTTGGCACTGAGAATCTGAAATACAGGAAGAAGTAAAAACAATTCACCAGTTTAGAAAGAAAAATCAGTAATTTTCAGCCTTTATCTATGAAAAACTGTCCATATTCATCTAATGATCATTAATAGGCTAAAACTATTCACCCTTTGTCTATATAAAACTGTCCATATTAATCTAATGATCATTAATATGCTAAAACTATTCACATTCTGAATTTAATCATCAATCAATGAATCAATCGTAATGTGTTATGCCCGATATGCCCTCAAGAACTCTATTAGCTATAGATATTATCTAAGGCTCTTTTCTAAAGTTATTTGTTTAAGAGCTTCTTAAACAATTAGAAGAAGAAAATCTAAATGTTGAAGTTACAGTCATTTATATTGATCTAGAATGTTCTTTATAATCTTTTCAATTGCTGGTTGTTAAATATTAATTATAATTGCATTAAATAGGTACCTTGAACTTATTTCTAAAGTTATTTGGTTAAATGCTTCTTAAACAATGAGAAGAAGAAAAGCTCATGGTTTAAATTAGAGTCATTATAGAATGCTCTTTAGAATCTTTTCAACTTATGGTTGTTAAATAGTCATTATAATTTCATTAAATAGGTACATTGAACTTATTCTTTAGATTTTTTTCAACTTATGGTTTTTAAATATTCATTATAATTGCATTAAATAGGTACCTTGAACTTATTCCTTGTAATTTTGGTTCAAAGCTTATGTTATGAACTAATAACCTTATCTTATGCAGGTCCAACTTCATGAATGCAAATCTGCCACATGGCACCCTCTGATTCGCCCGTTGCAATATCAAGTCCACGTGTCGAAGCTACAGGCATCTGCCCTGGCTTTATATGTGTATATATATATATATATATATATATATATATATATATATATATATATATATAGATTTTGGAGCAAAACACGGTGGTAAATCCGATATTAATCAGTACTCCTCTATTTCTAAGTATAAGACTTTCATTAAATCGTTTGTGAAAATTAAAGAATAAAAAAATTAAGATATTTTTATAATCAAAATATCAATATTACTCAAAATTAAGGAACCAAAAAGTAAGATATTTTTATAATTAAAATATCAATATTACTCTCTTAAATAGAATTAGTAGAATACAAGTAATATTTAAGAGAATAATATTGATATTTTAATTACAAAAATATCTTAATTTTTGCTTCTTTACTTTTCGCAACATGTAATGAAATTATTAAATTTAAGAATGGAGATAGTATCAATTTCTGTTTCTTAGACATAATTCTTAGCAGAATATTTTATACGTATTATTTTAGATTTCACCAACCTTATCATTTTGTCTGAAATTGAAGGTACGTAACTTCACGTTTAAAAAGTAAACATTTCATTTCATTCTTTAATCGTAGATGTAGATGTTACCGTTCTTTTCTCCCTGAGCAATAGGACCAAACAAAATTTTATTTGTGAAAAATATATTTTTATTTTAGCAAATTGTAAGTTTTTTATTTATTTTTAAGTATAATTGAGAATGAATATGCATGTTAACATTCAATCTAAAACAAAGAAAATAAGTAAAGGGTCGGAACAATAGATAAAGGGGCAAATAAATCACTTAGTAGAAAATCGTCTGTCCCAATAATGTCCACATGCATGTTCTTAACCACCCACAAATCGCCACGTGTATATTGAATTGGAAAAAATATTCACTTGACAAATTCTAAATAATAAGAATATGTATGATGACAAACGATTTCTAACCAAGAAAAGGCAAGAAAAGTGTTGTAAATGAATGACCAGCCAAGCCCAACCCATTTAGTGGAGGTCTATAGACCCATAAACCAAAGGTCTTGATCTCTATAAATAGAGACATGTGGTTCATTTCAATACACACCTATTTCTCATATTCTCTCCCAAATTCTCCCCTCTCTTATATATTTATAACACGTTATCAGATTGAACGAGGTTAATTATAATTTTTGCATAGATCACTTTTATATTGTGACTTCAAATCAATTGAAGTATACAATAGATCTAGTATTTCTATTCCAATTTTTTTTTTTTTCCAGATCTAGCATAATCATATGTATGAGATATACGTTATTCCTTTGATAAACATCATCATATATTCCTTTGTTAGTATTTACATATATTTTTTTCCATGATTGATTTGTATATATTTCTTGATAATATTGCAATTCACTTTTGATAACAATCTTATTCTTATAATTTATTTTTTTTAAAAAAAAAAAATTTAATCAGTCATGATTGATTACATATTAATATTAATAATTGTCCATGATTAATTCATTTGATTATTTTGTTGACTTTTGTTATTAATATTATTAATGTCTATTTATATTATTATTATTAATGATTTGTTGCTTCATTTTCGGTTATAATTTATTTTATTCAATTGCCTTGTTGAAAAAAAAAAACCTAGATCTATATGCTATATTACATCGTCTCCGCCGCCATGTGTTACACATGCTTATTAGATCAGAATTATTTTCTTAGATCTGAATGGTTAAGGCATGATTATTACTATTTTATTGCTATAGCATATACTAGGAAAAGTTGCGTCCTGGGTCCAAAAACAATTTACTTTTTTGAAGAATGGTCCAAAAACTATGTTTTTACCAAATACCATCCAAAAACAATTTATAGTTGGTGGACTTCATCCTTCCGTCAAATTTAAGGTCAGTCAACTTTTAAAGCAAGAGGGGCATTTTAGGTACTTTTGTTTATACCCATTTCTAAGAACCCAACCCATCATTTTTTGACCCGACCCGACCTATCATTTCTAATAGCATCTTCTTCCATTATCTTCAACCTTTGCTTTAAGCCAGGCAGCAATAGTTATCGGACCTTCCCCAGCCGTGACTGATCTTTTAAATCTAATCGCGAAAAAAAAATAAAGAAAAGAAAAAGAAAAATAGTTGTCTGTAACCTATATAAGAGCTCACGTAAGCCCAGAAGAGAGTGGAAATCAGAAAATTGGGGAACAAGACAGAAAAACGGAAATGGAGAAAAGCAGCTCAACTTCAATGGAACCCCAAAATCAGAGTGGAAATTCGATGATGAATTTGAGTGTAAAATTTGCCGGTCAATCTATTTCGGTGGAAATTTCTTCCGATTCTACTGTTAGAGACCTCAAAGAAATTCTTCAAACCCTCACCAATGTCCTCCCTCACGGCCAAAAACTCATTTGTAAAGGTCCATTTCTACTCTTAATTCTCTTATTTTTTTTCTTAATTACTTATATCTAGGTTTTGCTTGAAATCTTGAATTTCTTTGGCTGTTTACAAACTTCACAAGAAAACTTATGGTGGATGAAATGACTTTGACCTGACCCATCAAACTTATGGGGTCATTATATTTTGGTGCATAGGGTTATTACTCTGGGTCGGGTCGGGTCGGGTCAAAAAAATGATGGGTCGAGTTCTTAGAAATGGGTATAAACAAAAGTACCTAAAATGCCCCTCTTGCTTTAAAAGTTGACTGACCTTAAATTTGAATTTGACAGTTGACTGAGTCTTTTTTTTGACGGAAGGATGAAGTCCACCAACTATAAATTGTTTTTAGATGGTATCTGGTAAAAACATAGTTTTTGGACCATTCTTCAAAAAAGTAAATTGTTTTTGGACCCAGGACGCAAATTTTCCCATATACTATGAATGGTTTTACTGCTCTTCAATAGAAGCATGCTTTGAGTTTCATGGTTTTTTACTATCATTTTCGGCATGGGTTTTATTTTTTTTATATATAATGAGCATCTTTGAGTTTCTATTATTATTATTATTATTATTATTATTATTATTATTATTATAGAATTTTAAAATATGAATATTCCTGAAGAATATTGAACGATTACTTCGGAAGCAGTAATAGTATAAATTAATAATATTAAATGTTTTTAAAGAACATCATTTAATATTCCTGAAGAATATTGAACATCATTTACTATTTATCTCTTATAAATTATATTGTACCGTAAATGTTTGCATTGAGATGCATTATTGATTAAGCCTGAAGCTTATTTGGTTAAAGAAATATATTAGTTGGCATGGCTGATTAGACCATCTCAGATCATTAAAAATACGAAATCATAAGGAATTCGTGAAACATTTTTTTTATGAAACTAGAAGTTTCTAAAATATTATTTGTATTTAGCTACATATTTCAAAGCAATTATATTTTGTTTTAGTACTATATTGTGATTGAATATATTTTTGAGATGAATATTTTATTCGATCCATCAAAATATGTATATTGTTAATCTGCAACTTGAAATTTGCGATTTTATTGATAAATTAATGAGCTCATTCTCCCATAAATATAATTTGTTTCAAATGTACTAGTGATATTATATGTCATCTAGATAAAAGTTGCATATCCTGAAGAATATGTTCATATAATAAATGGTCTTGTAGAATCATATATTGCTTTGAATTTATTAGATGTTTCATTGTATTTTTTCAACATTAATTTCTTATTTCTCTTCTTTTTAATTGGTTTTTATTGTTGCAAACAACAAGATTTCCACCTCAAAATAATATGTGCGCTCATTCTCGACCACAAGGTGTTGAGATTGGTCCTCAAAAGAGGATAAATTATATGTTGATTATCAATCCCACTGATTGGTATATGTGTTGTTGCAACATAAAGAAGGGGAAATATATAGCCGAACAAACTTTTCTATTCGTGTCTCTTATTGATTCTCAAATAAATTAGTTTTGAACCAGAAGTTCAAAAGACGAATATTCAGAAATATTTTATAACCAAAATTCGGCTAGAAAAAACTCCATGATATTTAATGTCCCTGAAGGACAAGCTATCCATAATATTTGAGACA
This sequence comes from Vinca minor, assembly GCA_026122235.1. Lineage (NCBI taxonomy): Eukaryota > Viridiplantae > Streptophyta > Magnoliopsida > Gentianales > Apocynaceae > Vinca > Vinca minor. Next base: position 307,924 of record JAOCZM010000196.1, read on the forward strand.
TTGAAATGTGGTAGCATTATGAGTTCCAATAATAAAATTTCTTGCAAATGGAGTAAATATTTATAGATGGTCAAGTCGAGATGATTAAAATTCTAGAATTTTTTTTCCAAACATGAATATTATATCATTTCCAGAAGAAATTCAGGTACCTGAAAATTTGTGAGAATTATGAGATCTCAAATGTTTGGGAATTGATGGAGGCATATACATAAAATTGCGCAAAAGTCGACATTATTTATGCGCACAATAGAATGAGGATTTTTAATATAAAGTCTGCAGACTGAAAAAAAAAATTGAAATTGTAGAGATGATTGGTTAAAATAGAACATTGAGTTCACCTCAAATTGTGAAAAGCCTGTGCGAAAATTTTAATACACTTGAAGTGTAAATGTATTCGTTACAGATATTATACACCTGAAGTGTAATCTTAGAAAGATATTCATTTAGTATAACGAACAAATAAATTACTTTGAAGGTGGATGCAAGTGTATTTGAATAGCACACAAACACTTGGTATATACACAATGTTGCAATTTTGGAACAACATTTATAGGAAGTCTTTGAAGGACCTGATATGCCAGAAGCATATAAGTATTTCTTCCCGAAAAATATATAAGCATCAAGACTTAGTGATTTATGTTTTTTTTTTTTAAAGCATTATGGAAAGATAACATATTTCCATGTATAATGAAATAAGTTATCCACATCAGAGAGAGAGAATGAATGATGTGGATTTAACGAACTTGGAGTTCAATAGAGAAAAGTTGCAAATTAACTAGTTAATATTTTGCTAAACTCCAGAAGAGTTGTAAATTAAATGTTCATAATATATATTATCTTATTTTTCAAAAGGAAATATTTTATAGATTACAAGTTCGAGGCACACCTGATGTGTGATTGAACACTTTTTCACTAAGATATAACTAATTGCAATTTTGAAAAGTTGATCTTCAAGATCTATATGCATTGGTCCAAATGATGTTAAAAAGGGAAGTAATTTGACATAAGATTAATGTACTCTTTTTCCTTAATTATGCGCATTTTTTCCCACAGGGTTTTTTCCTAGTAAGGTTTTTAAACGAGGCATATTCTTCATGTTATGTATATCTAAACAAAAGTGACGATATCGATGTTCAACAGATTCACTCAAGGGATAATGTACAAGATTATTTATCGAAGCGTTGCCAACATCAACATTCAGAAAGTTGATACATCATATTGGAATACGTCTTCTTAAAGACATTCAATGATCAGGGGAGTAGTCGTACTCTTTTTCCTTTGTTCAAGTTTTGTCCCACTGAGTTTTCCTGACAAGGTTTTAATGAGGCGACAATTAAATACTCCAACATCAATTGTATTCATTTTCTTAGTTTGGTTTAATTTTTTCCAAAAAAAGTATTTATGAGACAATTGTTGTATAGATTAGTCATTCAAGGGGGAGTGTTGTAAATGAATGACCAGCCAGGCCCAACCCATTTAGTGGAAGCCCGTAGGCCCATGAACCAAAGGTCTTGATCTCTATAAATAGAGACATTTGGTTCATTTCAATACACAACCCATTTAAATTGTTGTATAGATTAGTCATTCAAGTGGGAGTGTTGTAAATGAATAACCAGCCACCCCAACCCACCTGTTTCTCATATTCTCTCCCAAATTCTCCCTCTCTTATATATTTATAACAAAAAGAAAATTATTAATTCATTTTACATTTTATTCTTATTCTCTATCTTATTTACTTTATGATTATTATTTTTTACTAAAAATTAACTCAGCATCGTAAAGCTCTTAACTTACGTTTTTGTCCGGTCTGAAGGGATAGAAATGCTGATACGGGAGAGTGGAGGAATTATAACCTACTTATTTACTTTTTGTCCACTTTACTATCAGTCTAATACATCACAAACAAATTATGGAACATGTTGTTTACGTCACAACCATATTACTTTCCCTCCTCTTTTTCATTCGCTCTTTGGTCCAAATTATTATTATTATTTTTTTTTTATTAAAAGGTCCAAATTAAACTTAGTTTATAAGTTAATTGATTGTTTTCTCAGAATTTTTTTTTTTTTATTTTTTGGTAAAAAAAAGTTCGGGTGGTTTCGGCTTCGGTCAACCACCACGGGTCGAAGCGGACCCAGGGACCATAGAGTCGCTTACGAGAGTCTTTACTGAGATCACCCACAAAGACAGACTCTCACGTCGGCAATGGAATTGAACACTTGACCTTTGTGTGGGACTCGCTAAATCCTTACTAACCGTAGCCCAAACTTTGTGTTGGTTTCTCGAACTTTTATGGATGCATGGAAGGAAGCCTATGCATGTATTTCACCCAATGAAATTGTAGTTCCAAAAGGATTATAGTACATCTGCAATGTTTCATTTTCTTAGACATTCCAAATAGTTTTTCCACGTTTTAGAAATTAATGTGATTTTATTGTTTATTTTCTAGTCTTAATCTTAATTTATTATTTAACTAACCACCAATAAAAAAAATTTAGTCATTAATTAGGGTCATTTTAGACTTTTTTTTCCTTCATAATACTACCTATGTCCCAAATTGTTTGCAAACTTTTTAATTTTTGAGACATTCCAAATTGTTTCCACGTTTCAGAAATCAATGCATCATTAATGTTATGTTTCCAACCATACCCCTAATATATTACTCAATTAACCACTAATAATAACTTTTTAGTCATTAATTAAAGGATAATTGCTTTCCTCATTATCTTAATCTTGTATGTTGCAAACAATTTGGGACGGAGGTATTAATTTTTCTTACAATCATTTCCTTAATATATGTAAAAGTGAAAATACAAATGTTACAAACAATTTGGGACAAAGATAGTATTTTCTAAGCCAAGTAAAATTTCAAGGTCCATGCAAGGCCCCCCCCCCTTACATACTGATCTACTCGCTATACCTTGTAACATGCTAACGAATCAATCTCTAAAATAGCAGGCCCGTCTCGAACAAACGTGAAGCCCTGTACTAATTACTAAAATTAGGCCCCTCAATTTTTTTAAAGTGTAAATTATATAATAAAATTTTTTTTTGTCAAAACATAATTATACTCAAGTTTCAAGTGTGCGACAATCATAAATTCATAATATTAATCTTTATTTAAAAAGAGCAATCCTTCTAACACTTTTTGAAGCGAAATCGCTAATCGAATCTTCATAATCAACTTTCTCCAAAATCTCATTCTCAATGGAGAGAGTCGCAGATCATTCGTAAATAAAAAATTTTTTAGTGTGATTTTTTTTTTTTTTTTTTAAAAACAAATTTGGGGACCCCTTAACATGTGAGGCCCGATTCTGTATGGTACCTTGGGCCTGTACATAGCCGGGCCTGTAAAATAGCATCATGATTTAGGCCCCTAGCATTCCAAATAACTATTCTAATATTAACCTCATGAATTGCAGAACCAGAATTCACCAGAAAAGCGCACAGGACTCAAGGCAGAGCCATGTCAGCTATAAGGCAATTTAGTCCATTGCTTCATGCCCTCACAAAATACTGGCCCCAATTTTTCTTTTTTACTAAAACATTACTTCAAACAAAAAAAATAAAAAATTAGAGGCCTCCCTATAATTGCATCTCTCCCATTATAAGAGAGAAAAAACAGAGATTGAGTGTAGATATATTAGGGAAGAAAATATTGGATAGATTGTAGGTTGATTTTTGGAATAAGAAAGAAAAAAAATTAGAGAATGAGTGTGAATAGAGTAGGTAAGAAAATATTAAAAAATAAATTATATTGATCAAAAGGGTAATTGTTCATTTAAATGCAAATTGCCATGGTATGAGAAAATCTGTCTTGGCAATATCACTAGCCTCACAAGATATATTAAATGGATTCAGTATATTATATATTCAAAATAATTTATTAGAACATCTTGAATATAATTTTGATGGAATTGAATATAAAACTTTAATAAGTAATCTTGTAACCGAAAAATTAAGAACGATAAAAAAATATTTAATCTTTTCAATACCTTCGATAAAAGTTTGCCTCAGGTCCCATATTCCATTCACACGGCCCTGCTCAAGGGTAGTACATCAGGATTCAGCATTTTGTAATTTGTTCAAAATGAACTTACCCGAGATGGTTAGCTTTGATGTCAGAAATAGCTTCATCCCTGCAAGTTTAGGAGAATCATCGAAAAACGCAGCAATGAAAGCATTCAGAAATCAATAATTATGATGTTCTTGCCCATCTACATGCTCGATCAATTCTAACCACTTTGTTTCCTTGTTCATAAAAGTGCGCAGATTAGGACTGTCTAAACAGGGTCGTCTCAATCATTTTGAAGACTCTATACTAAACTTTAAAGGATTTTTTATGTGTGCCTCAGAGTATGTATTAATTAAAATAAACTATACTACATATGTTAATTTAAGTATATCAAAATCTAATATTCAATAAGAAATATGAGAATACTAAGGAAATAAGAAACTTAAACCACTATATACAATAACTAGATTCATATTAACATGTACCGGGGATACGCGTTAAAAAAATTCAACTTTAAAATAAGGGTCTATATACCCGAAAAATAGGACTTTCATGAAAACATAACATAAAATAATTTTTTTATTAACTATTGAGCTCGGGAGGCCCAAATCTAAAAAGATACAAATATTTATTAATGGAAACACACACACATATATATAGCTAACAAAAAAATTGAAGCCCTCAATTTCTAGAGGCCCTGTGTGGTCGAGCACTTCGAACATGCTCTTAGCCGCTGCTGCGCCTAAACCACCCTGCAAGAGCAAAGCAACATGAACCCAGGATGCAAATGAAGCAAATGCCATCAAACTCTCGACAGAAGAGAAGCATGTGAGCCAGATGGCGGAATAAACGCATATTTCATCCTAAATGTATTTTTACTTTGAGCCCTTTCGTTTAATTTTACATTGTATTGTCATGAACGTTTTTAAGACCTGCCATTAGTGATATTCCGTTCATTTTTCTCTCAAGCTAACGTCAAGTCAGTCATATGTCTCACACGCAAGCCACATTTTAAAAGTATTTCAGACATTTCAACACATTTTCTCACAATTTTTTTTTAAGTAGTCAATTGTTAAGAAAAATAACTTTAAGTACTCAATTTAAATTAACTAAAAAAATAAATCTCTAAACCCTCACCCTTCATCTTCCTCCGCCACTAACCCTCGCCCTTCCCCCACCAACACCTTCATCCACCTCCATCTCTAAAGTTTGTTTCCAATTTTTTTTTTTTTTTTTTTTATTTTTTTTTTGTTAATTCTTGGTAGTGTTTTATGAGTAATTTGGATTTGAATGTAGGTCTCTCTTTATTTGAAGATTTTTACTGAAACTAAAATTCATATGGGGAATTGTTATTCTTATCTTGATTTTAAAAAGTTGGCTTTGAAGACCTGGCTTGGAAATTTTCTTTGAAGAAGAAATGGTTCTTGATGTTCTGGGGGGGGGGATTCTCAACCCTTATAAATAGCAAATTAGTCAATGTGGATCTTTAACGCACCCCTTATGGCCAGAGCTGGACATCTGGACCGTGAACAAATAGGACACAACATCGAATTAGGTGGCTCCAATACCATATTGAAAATGGACTTGAGCCTAACTCAATCTCTCAAAAGGGGATGATTTCTCAAGCCTGATAAGGAACAAATATGCACACAAACTAGCCAATATGAGATCTTTAACAGGATGCAAATCTAGCTAATAATCCTTGTGAATTATTGGAAACATTTTATACATTTACAGGAACTGAAAAAGGCTACCATATCTGATGCTTTTTTATCTCTCAATCAGTCATTTATCAAGTAGTTCATTTGTCAATTATGTCAGTATAACCCGATCCATGCATAATATCGTGACAATGGATTGTAGTATCCAAGGAGCAGGGCCGACTTTAGCATAGTGCAAATAGGTTTATTGAACAGGGCCCCACTTTAAAAGGGGCCCCACTTTTAAAGAATGGAATTTCAATTTTGCTTCAAAGAATGCCAGGAGAATTTCAATTTTCAAATGAATTGTTTTACTTTCGCTAACAAAATTTTCAATGAATAGTGTATATAACTGATTTTTATATTTTATATGATTACTTTGTTTTATTGTTATTAAAAGGGGCCTCATTTTATATTTAGCACAGGGCCCCTATTATTTGTGAGACGGCCCTGCCAAGGAGTAGTTTTATTTGGGTAGTGAGTAAGTTTAAAACTTACATCCAAACCAATAAGTGCAATACACGTAGGCTAAAAGTGTCAATTCACAGGAAAAAGAATTGACTTTTTATCCTACTTGTATTGCATTTATTGGTCTGAATTTAAATTTTAAACTTATTCACTAACCAAGATAAACTTTCTCGTATCCAAGTGCTGAGTACAAAACAAATATGGTCTTTAAAGCAGATTATGAGGCATGGATCATTATCCATATATTTCAAATATAACCTATTCATTATTCAATCTCCATAATCTGCATATTTTTCTGAATGCCTCAAGGAGTTGAACTCAGGGGCGAATACGGGGGCGCGAGATTTTTAAAAATACGACTATTTATCGAAATTTTATGTGTATTTTGGAAAATTTTATCAGTTTCGCCCCCCAAGAATTTTTTTTGCCTTTTTTTATTGCCCCTCAAGAATTTTATCAGTTTCGCCACCCAACAACAAATTCCTGGCTTCGTCCCTGGTTGAACTTCAGCAAAAGGGCAACATGTGAGCAGCTTATTAATAGCATCTACGACGAAATTAAACAGAATCTCGTAATTCGATATGGTTCTTTTCTTATTGTTAATTTTTTGTTAGTGTTACAGGAATGTGACACCGAACTGGGCAAAATAATATTTTTTTTTCTACAAGGTAAGCAAAAGCGTAGCATCTGCACATGCAGAAGTGCCTTCGTTTTCAAATCCTGATTGCATATCTTATATGGCACCAGAATGAACATATCATTTTAATTTAAAGGAAGTGAAAATACATCTACATCATAAGTATTTCCTTGAGTCCAAAGAAGATGCTCAGAAACAGCAATTGCATACGTTGATTTTTTCTTTATTCATCTATTAACCATTATCCTTAGCAGCAGGAAAACAAAAATCTAGGCCAAAACAAAGTATGGTTCAATGATCAGTAGGGAAGTATGAATACAAGTCAACATTTAAAAATTTTAGGGAGTAATAAATGAATAAGATGGAAACATACAAATTAAAAATATCAAAATTTGATGTTTTATTGTTGATTAACCAATTAAATAGTACTTCATAATTGAAAATTTGAAGCTAAGAATTTGTGGGGGGTTGATAACTCAATTTTCAACTGCTTGCAGAATTAAGAAAATAGAAAATAGGACAAGAAAATATAAGTAGGTTTTATTAGAAATAAAATAGGACAAGAAAATAGACGTAAATTAACTTGTAGAACTATAAACGAAATACCTAAGCCAATCTTTATTAAACGAAATTTAAAACTACCAAAACAATGACAAGATAAAAGAACTATTTGTGCCATCTGCAACGATCTGAGACGCCACCAAAAAAGTTATTAGGAGAATTATCAAAGGTGTATCCTTGAATATCCGCTGGAATATTCCCCGGGATTCGATACTCCGATAATGGCTTAGTGCATGATTCACATGTGTCCTTATCTCTTGTGGACCTCGGTTTTGTAGGAAATTGTGGAGGGGGAAGGTGGTTTTTTTTAGTGGTTCCTTGCTATTTTTGCTGCTTTCTCCTTTGGAAGTCTTATTTTGAGTGATAAAATACTCATGGAAAAAAAAGTCATCTTCTTCCCGCGATGAACAGTAACCCGCGATGAACAGTAACTCGCAGTCAACAGCCCTCACTGTGTGCAGCTTCTTGGCGGGATTTTGAGATTTTACCTTGCTTTTATTTTGTGTTACTTGTTCAATTTGTGGATTAGAACCTTACAAAAAGATCAAACCCACCTGGAAATGCTTCTCCTTCCCGCGATGAACAGTAACTCGCGGTCAACTGCAGAAACCCTCACTGTGTGCAGCTTCTTGGCGGGATTTTGAGAGTTTCTCTTGCTTCTATGCTGTGTTACTTGTTCAATTTGTGGATTAGGTACTGTATTTTCAGTTTGATTCATTTTATGGGGTTTTAGACCTTTGTGCTTTGTTATGCTTGTTGATCACATTCTTCCATAAGTTTCGCAATTTATGGCTTGATTCTTGCTGCTGTGTATTTGGCTTTGGGGCATCTGGTATTCTTCTGTTTTCTGTCACCTACGGCTGCCATGGCTGCTGAAAAGCAGACGGCCGTGGCCCCCCCCTTCTCCGTGGAAACAGAAAAGTTTCGCGGAATTGCTCAAGGCACCACAAACTGAAGCTATCAACTTACCTATTTCTCAATTAGAGATCTTCAAAGGTGAACCAAACCTAGTTATCCCGGCGGAGGCTCATGATATTTTAATTCAACCTTGGCGTTTTGCTCTTGTTGGTAAATTCCATAAATATGCACCGGCGCTAGAATCTTTACGCAAATCCTTTCATAAGGTTGGATTTAAGGGGAATTTTTGGATTGGAAGGATTGACCCTCGTCATGTTTTGGTTCGTTTTGATCTTGAAGAAGATTATTGCCGACTTTGGCGACAAGGAATTTGGAATTTCTATGGTCTCACTATGAGAGTATTCAAATGGACGTATGATTTCGATGTGAATATAGAACCCTCTATTGTTCCTATTTGGATTGGTTTTGAAGGTTTACCAATTCATTTGCATAACAAATCTATGCTTTTCTCTCTTGCAAAAGCGGTGGGCCAACCTCTTGCTTTAGATGGCCCCACGGCTGCCGCCTCTCGTCCGAGTATCGCCAAAGTTTGTGTTGAACTTGATCTATTGTCGGATTTGCCTAATCGTATTCGAGTAACACATGCTAAAACCGGTAAAAGTTTTTGGCAATCTATTTCCTACGATGATCTTCCGATGTATTGTTTGGGATGTAATCGAATTGGTCATCATATATCGAAGTGTGGTATAGCGGTTTTATCCGTTCCCCAGTGGCAACCACCAAGCGATTGTCACAAAAACGAGTTCGGCGGTGACGATACCCAAGGGGAAAGCCAAAATTAATGCACCGCCGAGATCCAAATGTACTCGAACCACGAGACAACCTTAGCCGCGGCAAGCTGTGGTACCACGGGTGAAACAATGGGTCAAGGTTGGTAAACGGAATGACCCAAGTACGTCGGGGGACTTCAACCGAGACCGCAGGGGAAAAGCGATTGGCGTGTTGATCAAGGCAACGCCTCGGCGATTGAACAAGCACCGCCACCAAAATCTCCAATTATAGTAGGAGATGTATCCCCTCATGTGGTAATTTTGGACTCAGAGGTATTGGAATCAGAGAACCTGGGGACGACTCCAATTTCTTATCATGAAAAATCTCCGGCAACCCCGTATCGAGGTATTGAAACAACCTTTTTTGATCGGCCTCTAGTTTTGAGCACCAACGGATTTGATGACATAAGGGTGGGCTGTGACACATTACCCACTCTTATTCCAAGAGTGTATCACTCGGCCGGCGGCAATTCAATTAATAACACAACGGCTTTAGATGAACTACGAGCTTTCAAAATCACTCTACCGCCTCAACTGATGGTGCCGGTTTCAGGGCAGAATTCAACTATTTCAAGCAGTGTTTCGGTGCAGAATTCTCCTGTTACTGCTGTCCCTGTGCAGAATTCGGATATTACAGTGCAGAAATCCCTTGTTTCGGGCAGTGTACAAGTGCAGAAATACCCTGTTTTGGCTGTACCGGTGCAGAATTCCCCTGTTTCAGCTGCACCAGTGCAGAATTCATCTGTTTCAGCTGTACCAGTGCAGAATTTCCCTGTTTCAGCAGTACCAGTGCAAAATTCGGCTTTCCCAGTGCAGAATTCCCCTGTTTTGGCTGTTTCAGTGCAAAATTCCCCTGTTTTGGTCAGTGTACCAGTGCTGAAATCCCCTGTTTCAGCTGTACCAGTGCAGAATTCCCCTGTTTTGCCAAGATTTCAAGCCGGGGCTGTTTTGCTTTCAACAGGTGATGCCATTGGTTTGGGATGTTTAGTGGCAGGTTCGGACGGACTGGACATTGAGATTGAAGACCCTGATCGGATACCTGAAGTTGAAGTGGGAACCGAAACGGATGACGAAGACCCGGAGTACCCGGATGAGCTCGGGCAACCGTCTGAAGGGGAAGAGGACGGAAGCTTGGCTCTACCCGGATCAATGGATGATAATGATAATGATGTGTCTGCGGTCACTATCTTGGATGCTTCAGTGCCTCCGTCTAGCTTCTTCTCTATTAATTTACCTTTGGAGACTCCAGCGAAGGCAACCCGCGGTAGTGGTCGCAAGCAACATGGATCCATAGCGGAAATCTTCGCGATTGATGGAGAAATCCATAGGTACCTCCCATTAACGGGAACTCTTAATTCTCTCATTATCTCTTTTAATGAATGTGATGAATTTTGTTGTTTGGAACATACGGGGGAATTGGAAATCCCGAGTCTATTGCTAGAGTACGACAACTTAAAACCCGATCTTCGCATCTCTCTGTTTGCCATTTTAGAACCTATGATTGGGGATGATGAATTACCTTTCTATACTCGTCGATTGGGATTTTATGATGGTATTAGTAATATATCCGGTAAAATTTGGATTTTTTGGGACTGATATTCTTGATATTACTTGTTGTGGGAAATCATTGACCAAGTTTTGACTATTTTGATTAACAACTATGCGGGTTACCCTCTGTACTGCTCTTTTGTTTATGCTAAATGCGCCTACATCGAGCGAAGGACATTATGGGATGAGTTACGTCTCTTTAACTCTTCGCATGATGTCCCTTGGATGGTGGGTGGCGATTTTAATGTGGTTAAAGATGCCTCGAGAAAGTTTGGGGTCTACTCTGCTTCACTTCCTATGTCCGAATTTGTTGAAGCTACGGGAGATAGTGGTTTACGAGGATATTCCTTTCATTGGCAGCCCCTTTTACGTGGTGCGAAGTTCACCACCACCTCTTCTACGCGAGTTGGGACGAGTTATGATTAATGCTCACTTTGGAGCGACTTTTTTTCCAACACTTGTTCTCGAGCATCTTCACGAGTCGGTCTCGGATCATTGCCCTCTTTATGTCAAAATAACTCGTGGTGGACATATTTCTTCGGCACCTTTCGGATATCAAAATATGTGGTCTAGTCACTCCAGTTTCCAACCTTTGGTCGCCTCTTCTTTGGGAGGGTCGGGTCGAAGGAAATGGTATGATGGTTACGTCTAGCAAATTAAAGCGTTTGAAAGCGGGAGTTGCATTTATGGAATAAGGGGAAATTTGGTTATGTCCCTGGGTAAAGCTCAAAGAAGCCGAGGATAAGGTGAAGTTAACCGAAATGGCTTATGATGCTTGTCCGAGTGAGGGACTATGGAAGGAATGGAATGAGGCGAAAGAGATTTTTCAATTTTATTTGAGGGCGGAGGAAACGTTTTGGAGACAAAAATCAAGAATTAAGTGGTTACAAGATGGAGATGCAAATACTAGATACTTTCATGCTATTTGTAAGCACAAACGACGATGCATGAGTATCTCGAAAATTCAATCTGACTCTGGATTGTGGTTGACGAGATGACAAGGAAATCGGTGGTGAAGGCATGCAATACTTCTCCAATCTTTTTTTCAGTCGAGGATGTTGTATCCCCCTACGATGATTTACTCGTTACATTCCCTGCATGGTAAACTCACAATCAAATCGGGAACTATCAAGGTTACCTACTTTACGAGAGGTACATGAGGCGGTCTTCTCTCTTGGCCCCGTAATAGTGCGGCTGGTCCGGGATGGCTATTACGGTGGCTTTTTTCGGAATTTGTTGGGATATTATAAAGAATGATGTTTCTTTGGCGGTATGTGATTTTTGGTGCAGTATCCCCCCGCCCCAAAGCTATTGCTAGTACTACTTTAATTTTGTTGCTGAAAGTTCCAAGCCCCACAAACTTCGGTGAGTTTCGACCTATTTCTCTATGTAACTTTGCTAATAAGGTTATTACGAAAGTTATGGCTTCGAGAATTGGTACCCTATTGCCTTCGATTATTTGCTCTAATCAATCGGCTTTATTAAGGGTAGATCTATTTACGATAATATTTTGCTAGCCATGGAAATGGTGCATTCTATCAATAATAAGGTCAGGGGGTAATCTAATCATTAAGCTTGATATGAAAAAAGGCATTCGACGAGTATCACACTCTTTCCTCATTCGTATTTTTGTCTTAGGTTCGGTTTTGGTCATCATTTTATTAATCGATACGAGAATGTTTTGAACTCTAATTGGTTTTCGGTGATGGTAAATGGGGCTTCTTATGGATACTGCAACGCATAAGCGCGAGTGAAACAGGGGTGACCCTCTTTCACCATTACTTGTTTATTTTGGCGGGCTGAGTGCTTGTCTCGGGGACTAAATAATTTATCTCGCATCCCGAATAATTGATCCTTATCATGTTCCTAGGCAATCTCTTATTATTTCGCATCTTGCTTTCGCGGATGATATTGTTATTTTTACGAATGGTCAAAAGAAAAAACATTCGACGTCGATGGATTTCCTTCGCCATTATGAAGATAGTTCGGGACGTGAATCAACATTGGGAAGAGTTCTTTCTATACATCTAATCGAACGAATATTGCATCTAAGACTATGATCCAATCTATTACTTGGATTTATTGAAGGAGATTTTCCTATGAAGTATCTTGGATGCCCGATATTTCCGAGTCGTTCGAAAGTTCTTTATTTTCAACCAATGCTAGACACTATTGCCGAAAGAATTGAAGGTGGCGAGAGAATCTTTTAAGTATGGGAGGCGCATTGTGTTGAGTACGTTCTATTCTTAATTCTATTCCTATGCATATTCTTTCCACTTGTAATGTTCCTCGTTACGTAATGATTACATTGGAGCGAATGTTTTCACGCTTACGTGCGGGGACAAAGCAGATGGAGTGGAGAAAAAAACATTGGATGTCCCTGGAAGAACATGTCTAGAGAGGTGGAAAGTAATGGAGTGGGTGTTATTTCGCTATTAACTTTCTACGATGCTTTTTCATGGAAATTATGGTGGAAATTTCGAACAGGGGAATTCACTCGTGGGCTGAATTTTTTGCGCAAAAAGTATTGTAAGGATCTTATACATGTAAAATTGAGTTTGGTGGTTGCGGGGTGTTCGCCGAGTTGGAGGAGAATGATGCAAGTTAAAAATATGGTTGAACCTCACATTGCTTGCTTGTTAAGGGGCGGGGAGTCTAGCTTTGTATATGAAAATTTTACATTGGAAGGCTCTTTGGACCGATGGCTGGTGAACCCGGAAGAAGATTTGTGCCGTTCCCAAGTGAAGGATTTTTGTGCCGACGGAATATGGAACAGGGCTGCCCTTCGCGGCTGCCTCACTATGCCTATAATTGCAAAACTGCCAGAAATTCAGTTAGGGACACTTCAAGAGAAGGATAGGCTGATTTGGATGGAAGCTCAACATGGTAATTTCACTCTTGCATCGGCAACAACATGTTTAAGGGATTTGGGAGTTTCTCAACATTCAAGGAAATGTATTTGGGATAAGGTACTTCCTTTATCTCTTTCTCTATTTATGTGGAAGTTACTTAATCGTTTTTTGGCTTTGGATGAGGATCGAAAGCGTTTTGGGGTCCCTTTGGCCTCTCGTTGTGTTTGTCTAGGGGCAATGGAGACATATGATCATGTATTTGTTCAATGTCCATTAGCTAGAAGGTTATGGCATGAAGCCGCTCTCCAGGTTGGTTTAATTGATGACGCCATTAGGGTGAATACCTTACGGGAGTTACTTTCTACTTGGTGGTTTGCTCGCCCTTCTAAGGGTGTTCAATTGATCCTGGCAATGGCTTGCTCGGCTTGTTGGCTACTTTGGAAAGCGAGGTGTCGCTTTGTGAATGAGGCTAAGACTACTTCTCTTTCAAGTATTTTGGCTCAGTTCAGGGATTATACAGGTACACTGATGAAGGCCAAGAATATTATGCCAAGGAATGCTTCGTTTCAGCCGAGGAAAATTTTGGTGATAAGATGGGGCGGAAACATCGAGGCAGACGAGGCTATCCTGAACATTGATGGAGCTTCAAAGGGGAACCCAGGAATCTCCGGCATTGGTGGTATTCTTAGGCGTTCTAATGGTGTTTTTATACGAGCTTTTGCGACATTCATTGGTGACAACAAAATGAGCTTTGAGGCGAAATAGAAGCTTTGTTCGCGAGGCTTACAAATGGCGTGTCTATGTGAAGTACCTCGCCCTGCAGATTCAGACGGACTCATCAATTCGGCTAATGCTTTACACAAAGGTAATATTTCTTCTTGGAGATATGATTCTATTTTCCGCAAAGTACTATCAATTCTTGGGGATCGCAAGATTGTTCATGTTTTTTCAGTGAGATTAACTCCATTGCGGACGCCTTAGCAAACTTGGCTTGTACAACACGTTCAAGTCTTACCTTTGACGATTTTTCTTTAGTGCCAAGTGATATTCGCGGTTTGATACATTTAGACAAAATTGGTACTCCATATGTTCGTGTCTTGTAATTTGGAGCTTTTGTTCAGCGTGCACGGTGCAGATTTCCCCCGTTTCAAATAGTGTATCAGTGCAGAATTTGAGATAAACCAGTGCAGAAATGCACTGTTTCGGCCGAAACAGTGCAGAAATGGTCTGTTTCGGCTGAAACAGTGCAGAAATCCCCAGTTTCGGACAGTGTACCAGTGCAGAAATCCCTCTGTTTTCAGCTGTACCAGTGCAGAAATGCTCTGTTTCTACTGTTCTGCCAGGAATTCAAAACGGGGCTGTTTTGACTCGAGGCGTTTGTTTAGGGAAGTTGTTTACACATTTTTGGGGAGGTTTTCGTTTAAATCCCCCTTCATCTTTAGAGCTTCGCATAATAGCATAGTTTTAACTGTAACAACCTTGTGCATATGCATAAATGCATGAGGTTGCATTTCATAGCTATCTTTTGTATTTTGGGTGTTTTATACACCTTTGGGGAGGTTTTGGTTTAAATCCCCCTCCCTCTTTTTGCCGAATTCTTTGGGCTTTATATATATATACGGGGAACGCCCCACCACGCTGGTGGATTTATTTAAAAAAAAAAAAAAAAAAAAAAAAGTCTTATTTTGAGTGCTCGACATTTTGCAATAAGTAAAAAAGTATTTAGATGTACTTTGTAATTAATTTATTAATTCGAACACTATAAATAGGCACTCAAGAACTAAGGTTTTAGTAATGAGTTCTTAAATTAAAAAGTTGATTAATAAGAACAATAAGAGTAGGGTTAAAGAGGAAACTGATAAAATAAAACTGGCTTCCAAAAATACTTTAGAAAGTTGGTTAATAAATTTTGTATTGAGTAGAAAGAAAAGGAAACTGATAAATAAAGTTCATCAGTGTTTTGCCTTTCAGTAATTTTTCCTTTTCCCTTCGCAGACTAGGATCCTACCAGGCCTTGACTTTCAGTAAACATACTATCCATACAAAGTTAAAGGAAGATGAAGTCTTTGAACTGGAAATTTGTTATCTCTTTTCTTGTTTCTTCAATACCCAAGTTTTTTGTACAAAACTCAATGTGAAAATAAATTTAGAACGAAATAGGCGTTTTTGCCGCGAAGGCTAACATGAGGCAAGAAACTAAATGTAACTGTCAAACTCTCTCTGATCCACTTTAGCAGACGGTTTAGTTTCCTATATACACGACAAATACACATTTTGAGACCAAGTTGGATTTCTTTTGCTACAAATTGGGGATGGAATTTTATAGTTTCTTACAATCCAGAGGCTGGACAATTTAAAAACTCTAATTGTCAGAGGTACGCCCAACAAGTTTTAAATAATTACATGTCTTGGCAGCCTTATTTGAGTTGATGTTTCTTCCTATGGATATGGGATTGTTTCAAAGTTTTCCAGTACTATCTCATAGATTTTTAAAAAGAGTTACAAGAAACAATTTCAATGCTTCGAACTTTTGTAAATCATCTAAATCTCTACAAAGATTCCACAAGGTGAAATATGTGTTTGTGTGTTTTTTGATTTATTCATAGGTAATATATAATGTGTGTAGCATGAAATTCAATTGGATATGTTAAAAAATGATTTCGCGAAGCTCAATCCCTCAAAAGGTACCTCAGGGGAGGTTTGTCCAAGATTTATAAGCAGCAAATATGCACACAAACTAGTCAATGTGAGATCTTTAACACACCTCTCATGGTCAGGGCTGGGAATCTGGACCGTGAACAATAATTGGGCCTAGGAGCAAATATGCACAGAAACTAGTCAATGTGGAATCTTTAACACACCCCTAATGGCCATGTCTGTACATCTGGGCCGTGAACAGTAATAGGGCCCAACATCGAATTAGATGACTCTAATACCATATTAAAAATGGACTTTGACCTAACTCAATCTCTCAAAAGTATCTCAAGAGGGGAGGATTTCCCAAGCCTTATAAGGAGCAAATATGCACATAAACTAGTCAATGTGAGATCTTTAACATGATACAAATCTAACTGATAATCCTTGTGAATTATTGGAAACCTTCTACACATTTACAGGAACTGGAAAAGGCTCCCATATCTGATGCTTTTTTCTCTCTATTTATCAAGTAGTTCATTTGTCAATTATGTCAGTATAATTGTAGTATCCAAGTGCTTAGTACAAAACAAATACAACAACAACCAAGCCTTAATCCCAACAAGATTGGGGTCGGCTACATGAACCAAAGTAAGAATCACGTAAGGTCATCCACATGGATGCATTCTCTCCATTTCTTTCGATCCCAAACACAACTCTCATCTAGTTCTAGCAGATTCATATCCCCTTTTATCACCTCCGTCCAAGTCTTCCTCGGTCTCCCTCTACCTCTTACGCCATCTATATTACACAATCCTTCAATTCTCCTAATCGGAGCATCACTTGACCTTCGTCTAATGTGCCCAAACCAACGCAAACGGTTCTCTCTCATCTTGTCTTCAATAGGTGCTACACCAACCTTCTTCTGAATAGTCTCATTCCTCACTCTATCCATTCTCGTATGCCCACACATCCATCTTAACATACGCATCTCCGCTACATGCATTTTTTCGAATATGACACCTCTTAGTTGCCCAACATTACGTACCATATATTAATGCCTGGGTCTAACAGCGGGTTCTCAGAAACTTTCCTTTCAATCTCAGCAGTACATTACGATCACACAAAACACCCGTCGCACTCTTTCATTTCAACCAACCAGCTTTAACTCGATGCGCTACATCTCCGTCAAGCTCTCCGTCCCTTTGAATAATAGAACAAAGGTATCGAAAATGCTCACTCTCTGAGATATTTTTTGTCACCCAAAGTTACTACAGCTTGCTCTGCTGTTCGCTAGTGCTAAACTTACACTCCATATACTGCTGTTTTACTTCTACTAATCCTAAAACCTTTAGATTCTAAGGTTTGTCTACATACATCCAACTTGGCATTAACACCCGCTCTTGTCTCATCAATCAAAACTATATCATCAGCAAACAGCATGCACCACGGTACTGGATCTTGTATACACTGGGTCAGTTAATCCATAACCATTGTAAACATAAAAGGACTAAGTGCTGAACCTTGATGCACCCCAATTGTAATAGGAAACTCTTCACTTATCCCGCCACAAACTCTGACACTGGTGCTGACTTCCTCATACATATCCTTAATAAGATCAATATACTTCCGAGATATACCTTTCTTAGCCATCGCCCACCAAATTACCTCTCGGGGAACCTTATCGTAAGCTTTTTCCAAATCTATGAACACCATATGCGGGTCCTTCCTTCTCTCTCTATAACGCTCAATCAACTGCCTTAGTAGATGTATTGCTTCTATAGTTGATCGTCCGGGCATAAAACCGAATGGGTTCTCTGAAATGCTCACAATTTTTCTCAATCTATGCTCAATTACCCTTTCCCACAACTTCATAGTATGACTCATAAGCTTAATACCACGATAATTTGAACAGTCTTGAACATCTCCTTTATTCTTATATAATGGCACCAAAGTACTTTTCCTCCACTCTATTGGCATCTTCTCAACTCTAAGTATTTTATTAAAAAGGTTAGTCAACCACTCAACACCTATTTCTCCTAAACACTTCCAAACCTCAATTGGTATACTATCGAGTCCCTACTCGCCTTCTTTGGTTTCATCCTTTTAAGGGCCTCTTGCACTTCTTTCCTTTGAATTCTACGTATGAAATCATGGTTCACCTCTCCAATCGGGATAGAAAGGTCTCCAATATTCTGTACTTGATTCCCATTAAATAACCTATCAAAATACGTCCTCCACCTCGCCTTGATTTTCTCATCCTTAACCAAAACTCTCTCACTATCATCCTTAACACACCTCACCATACCAATATCTCTTGTCTTTTTCTCTCTTAAACGAGCAAGTCTATATATATCTTTCTCACCATCCTTAGTGTCCAATTTATTATACAAATCCTTATAAACTTGTGATCTCGCTTCTCTAACGGCTGCCTTAGCTTCTCTACACGCCGTCTTATACTTCGTAAAATTGCCATCACTTATATACTTCCCCAAAGTCTTATAACACTCTCTTTTCTTCTTTATAGCTTCTCTTACCTCTCCATTCCACCACGATGTATCCTTACCGAATAGCACATTTTCGCTTGATTCACCAAGCACTTCCCTAGCCACCTTTAAAATGCCTTGCGCCATTTTTTCCCACATAAAATTCGGATCTATTTCAGACGATCAGTCCTCTTCCTGAATAACTCTATCAACGAAGATTTTCTGATTTTCTCCTTGTAACTTCCACCACTTTATTTTTGGAGCTGACCTAAATTTATGCATTCTAACTTGTTTACCGAAACGAAAATCAAGAACCAATAACCTATGTTGTGTAGCCACACTCTCGCCAGGGATAACCTTACAATTAGTACAACTACTACGAAACATGCTCTTCACTAGGAAAAAGTCTATCTGACTAGCATTTACTCCACTTCTAAAAGTCACCAAATGAGAATCTCTTTTCTTGAACCAGGTATTCGCTACAAAAAAATCTTAAGCTAAGGAAAAGTCCAAAATTTCCCTACCAGCCTCATTTCTATCTCCGAAACCTTGACCTCCATGGACACTCTCAAATCCGTCGCGACTAGAACCCACATGTCCATTCAAGTCTCCTCCAATGAAAAGTTTTTCTCCTGACGGTATATTTTGGACCACCTCATCTAAGTCCTCCCAAAACTGTTTCTTCACAGAATCACACAACCCTACCTGAGGCGCATATGCACTAATAATGGTAACCACCTCGCCACCCATCATTATCTTAACACTCATAATTCGGTCACTTTTCCTGCGAACTTCAACCACGTCATTGACGAAATCACGAGCCACAATTATTCCAACACCGTTCCTATTCTTATCTTTACCTGAATACCAAAGCTTGTATCCCCAAGGCTCTATAACTTTTGCCTTCTGGCCAACCCACTTAGTTTCTTGGAGGCACAAAATGTTGATCTTTCTTCTTACCATAACCTCTACTAATTCGGTTGATCTTCTAGTTAACGATCCGATATTCCAAGAAGCAAAACGAATCCTTCCATTGTGCACTAACCGTTTTACCTGTACCTGTGCCGACTTAGAACACCCTTGCCTATTTGACACAATATCCGGGCCCCGATATGGCGCGTTGCTTCCGGGCAACGACCTAGCAACCCTTGCACATTTATCACCACACCCGGGTCTAGGAAGTGTAGCGCGTCGCTGAGTAGGGAACGCCCCAACGAAATTCTTATCTTGGTTCATGTCATGGGATGTGACTGAGTTTTACGCTGGTTGTCACGAGACCTACCGCAACCCTCTTCCTTTATCCGGGCTTGGGACCGGCAGTAAGTGTCAAAGACAAAAGTCCTCAACACTCACTGGCGGAGTTTTAGTACAAAACAAATACGGTCTTTAAACAAATATGGATCATTATCTATATATTTCCAATAAATAACCTATTCATTATTCAGTCTCCATATTTTTCTGAATGCCTCAAGGATTTGAACTTCAGCAAAAGGGCAACATGTAAGCATCTTATTAATAGCCTTTACGAGGAAATTAAACGAAATCTTGTAATTCAGTAAACTTCCTTTCTTATTGTTTTTTTCTTTTAGATAATAACAACTTATATATGAAGATAAAATTGAGAAATACATTGACTTCTAAATGAGGAAGAGAAAAGTTAACATTTGAACAGTTCAGGGAGATTAATATGATGTCAGGAAGTACTTGTTGCAGAAAGACTTCTGATGTCTCAGCAGGATCAACCAAGTTGCACCCTCTTGCCACTTTCCTAAAACATCAAGCTTGTCCAACCAGCAATAACAGCAAAGCCACCAAGAGGGGCAAAACATCTAATGTCCCTATTATGTGTCTCGTTCCCTATCATCACGAATAGATAATTGACATGTGTTCACCTTTCCTCTACGGGTTTCACTTTTTCTTTTAGTTTATAATTTTTTTAATTAAAAAATTAACATATGTCAATTTTTTTATTAGTGGCACGGTGAATTTTATATTTCCGTGAAAAGAAGTATAAATATCTTCATATACCGAACGCTTGCTAATGAGTACTGCATCTTGAAAATTGTAACCTCCCCATGGTATATAAGCTACTAATATGTTTTTCCTCAAAGAAAGTTCACCGCTAACCGTAACAGCACCATCGGCTAAAATTTGTACCTTTTTAATGTATTTACCCCTGCGAACCCGCGATTTTTGGTGATATCCCTTTCCTGCAACAGATCGGGTAATGTACGCCCAACAAGTTTTAAATAATTACATGTCTTGGCAACCTTATTTGAGTTGATGTTTCAACATCTCATAGATTTTTAAAAAGAGTTGGAAGAAACAATTTCAATGCTTCGAGTTTTTGTAAATCATCTAAAAATCTACAAAGATTCCACAACGTCAATTGTGTTTGTGTTTCTTTTGATTTATTTATAGGTAATATATAATGTGTGAAGCATGAAATTTCATTTTGATAGGTTAAAAATTGACTTGGGCCAAAATCAATCCCTCAAAAGGTATCTTAAGATGGGGAGGATTGCTCAACCCTTATAAGGAGCAAATATGCACACAAACTAGTCAATGTGAAATCTAAAATATCCAAATTTGATGTTTTATTGTTGATTAACTAATTAAATAGTACTTCATAATTAAAATTTTGGAGCTAAGAATTTGTGGGGGTTGATAACTCGGTTTTCAACTGCTTGCGGAATTAAGAAAATAGGATAAGAAAATATAAGAAGGTTTTATTAGGAATAAAATAGGACAAGAAAATAAATGTAAAATTAACCTATAGAACTATAACATTAATATTGGCTAGCTAACTAGTACCTAAACTAAGCCAATCTTTATTAAACAGAATTTAAAACTACCAAAACAATGACAAGATAAAAGAACTATTTATGCCATCTACAGCAATCTGAGACGCCGCCAAAAAAGTTATTAGGAGAATTATCAAAGGTGTATCCTTGAATATCCGCTGGAATATTCCCCGGGATTCGATACTCCGATAATGGCTTAGTGCATGATTCACATGTGTCCTTATCTCTTGTGGACCTCGGTTTTGTAGGAAATTGTGGAGGGGGAAGGTGGTCTTTTAGTGGTTCTTTGCTATTTTTGCTGCTTTCTCCTTTGGAAGACTTATTTTGAGTGCTCGACATTTTGCAATAAGTAAAAAAGTATTTAGATGTACTTTGTAATTAATTTATTAATTCGAACACTATAAATAGGCACTCAAGAACTAAGGTTTTAGTAATGAGTTCTTAAATTAAGAAGTTGATTAATAAGAACAATAAGAGTAGGGTTAAAGAGGAAACTGATAAAATAAAACTGGCTTCCAAAAATACTTTAGAAAGTTGGTTAATAAATTTTGTATTGAGTAGAAAGAAAAGGAAACTGATAAATAAAGTTCATCAGTGTTTTGCCTTTCAGTAATTTTTCCTTTTCCCTTCGCAGACTAGGATCCTACCAGGCCTTGACTTTCAGTAAACATACTATCCATAAATAATGTTACCTATCAATAGAATAAATGCCCTCTACAAAGGCCTCAGAATCCTCTTCAATTTTATAGTTAATTTATATTCTCGAAAATACTACATATAAACCATGACCAAAATACATGAATTAAGCAGAACTTAAGACCAATAAGGATATTTCTTGGTTACCTAAAAGTTGACATGGCCGTGTCAAACTGTCAATCACCCTAGCGGTCAATAACTGCAAAATATTAGTATTAAAAATCTTATTCCAACACTTAGGGGTGTACATTCGGTAATTCAGTTTGGTATCGGTATGAAATTTCGGGACGAAATTCGGTTTTATAATTTTTTTATTAAACCAAAACGAACCATAATAGTTTGAAAACCAAAATTCAGTTTGGTTTCCGTATGAAGTTGCTCATTTAAGTTCGTCTTTAGAGATACAAAATGACTATTCTTCTAATGTTTGAATGTTTTTCTCGTCCATACAGAAAATGAAACTCTTAAGAGATTGAATAGGAGTATCATCAAGGAAACGTGTACATGTTAGCCAAGGTTGCAAGAAGATGAGCACATATGAATTTTCTAACCATACCTCCCTCCCTCATCTATATCGTCTAGGAATCTTCTGTCCCATTTTGATATTTCATTTTTTAGAGCTTGGCCTTACACTGGTCATGGTTTGGCATAATGGGTCAACCATGACAGTCTTTTTTTTTATAACAAACATTTTTCAGAGTCTTACCACGTCAGCCTAGAACGGATTCGCCAAATCCGTTCTGGGTTCATAACGGATTTGGGGAATCCATTCTGGCAAAAAATATTTTTTCAAAAAAAAAAAAGACTACCATGGTTGGCCATTATGCCAAGCCATGACCAATCTAAGTCCAAGCCCCATTTTCTATTCCCACTAGTAAGAAATTGAAATGTGTTAATTTTTTAATTAAAAAAATCATAATCTAAAAAAAAAAATAGTAGAACTTAAAGAGAAAAGTGAATACATATTAAACATCCATTTGTGCGACATGGAACGGGACACGAAATGGGGAATGACGATTTTCGATTTTTTTGTCTTCTCTATGCGGGCATCTACGAATTGTATTCACTTAAAACTTGAAAATTGCTTTTGGCTCTTGTCTGCAGAGTAATGTAAAAAAGCTGTCATTAGATTTCCTGTGTGAATCTGATGTTATGACATATTTGTTTCTAATATGCAAACTGTCATTTGAATTGAGGGGAGTCTACATCTATAGGTAGGCCCCGTCGAATTAATATGAGAGGACTGTATAGTCAGCCCACAAGGACGGTTATGAGATTGAATTTTCCCCTAATATGGATTGCATTGCTCATTTTCCGAACACATGTACAACCGAGAATTTCTTCTAGTCCAGTCGAACTAAACAAATTTTACTTGTCTAGTCATTTAATCAAGGCATATTGGCAAATTTGGTCCCACACCTTCATTGGTTTCGCGATAATGGTCCTTATTCATTATAAATTGGTAAACAGTCCCCAATCATTTTGCGTTTAGCGGAAGTAGTCCTTCCGTCCACTTCTGTTACGGTAAAAATGAATTTTGATTTATTTTTTAAAGTTGTTACAAAATGACCATTTTACCCTTCTCCTCATTCCCCAAATCAGCCAAAATTGGTGAATTTCATCCCTAAACAATTTGCGATTGGTTGTTTTGGTCCCTGATTTTTGGTTGTCCATGGAGGACTTAGGCCCCAATCTCCATGTCGATGTCCGATGTCCACCATCGCACTCCAAACACTGCAACCTTCTAAGCTCCATCACAACTCCCAACATTCCATTGTCTTTCACCCGACCCCCATCATCCCGTCTCGCTCTAGAAATCTTACCCATCCCTACCACGTCTAACTCCCAAACTCAGTTTTGAGGTTGTAATTTTTTTTCTTATAAGTTTGTTTTGAAGAAAAATTGATATCAAAATCTTGTTATTTAAGTCATTAATTTTGATAATTTGGGGTAATTTTTAACCCACCCAAAGACCCACTCACACCAACTATCTCTTCATCTTTTTCTTCAACCCCACCAAAGACCTACTCCACTCCCAACTCTCTTCATCTTCTTCTTCAAACCACCCATAGACACATCCCTATCCCACACCCCGAGACACTCATACCTCTTAATCAAAGGAAATAGGAGGTTCCAAATGTATAATGACAAAAGGGGTTTGATCTCCTCCTTTCAATTTTTTTGTTTTAAAAGTTTTTTTTTTACAAAAATAAGCGTAAAATCACTACTGAAGAATCCAGTTGTGGCCAGTAAGGGTGTAAAGAAGAGGGAGAGAGTTAGTTGGGAAGAAGGAGGGTTGGGGCACTTTTTTTGGGCAAATTTGTGAATTTAGTCCCTAAACAATTTGCGATTGGTTGTTTTGGTCCCTAATTTAATTTTTTCCTTAAATACCCTTCCCATTATCGATTTTTCATTTATTTTTTTGCACTCTAACAGCTGAAACTAACGGAAGTGGACGGAAGAACTACTTCCGCTAAACGCAAAATGATTGGGGACTGTTTTACCAATTTATAATGAATAAGGACCATTATCGCGAAACCAATGAAGATGTGGGACGAAATTTGTCAATATGCCTTTAATCAAATGGTTGAGATAGTATTTCAAAGACAGCTTTTTGTCAGATTAAATAATAAAATGACTCGACCAAGATTGATATATGTTAGTACTGAAACTAAAATTGAGCACTTCAACTATGTGCCTAGTAGTGAACTCCATCTCATTTCAGATTATTTCCTGAATACAGAAGCTAGTTTATTCCAAATAATATTACCGAATAATCTTATTCGAACTAAGATTACAAGATAATACATTTACTTAAATAGTCACCTATTATATAGAAAAAGAATAATTTTTGAGCAATTTTTTTCAAATTTCAGTAAATTATTGAATTTTCCATTTTCATGCATCAAGTTTTCTTAAGTAAGCTAATACTGTGATACTCAAGACCTTTTGATAGCATGTTTTATGTGCTTATGTATTTTATGTGTTATATGTTACTTTTATTTGGATTATTTTTTAGGGGCGCAGTAGAAACATAAGGAAGTTAAGGGACCTAAGTGTATAAGATGAACTTTATGTTAGTTAGAAGTTGTTTGATGGTTATTTTTGGAGGGAGGAAGTTATGTGTGAAGAGGTACCATTTAAGGTAAGATCAAGGGGAGGTGTACCTTATGATTGGTTGTCTACTTTGGAGTTATAACCTATCAAGAAATCTGTACTTATGAGGCTATAAATAGAGGACATAGGAAGGAGAAGAAGAGAAGAAATAACAAGAAAGAAAATTGAGAAAACCATAGTGTTGGAAAATCTTCCCAGCGAGAGAGAACTGTTTGGCAGACATAGTAAACGATTTCTGATCATTCCATATTTTAACCATAGATAATATACTCCCTAAACTAGATTCTGACAATATTCTAAAAAAGGAAAAAATGGAGAAAATGCTCTCGCCTGATACCTCACCTACAGGCGACTGTTCGGAAAAAAGTTTAGAGGAAACAGACCATCTTCAGAGAAGTATTAAGAAGCTTAAAGTCTCTGAAGAAGAAGAGAAACAAATCTACAAGCAAAAGTTAGTCTCCTACAAAGATAAACTCACTGAAACTATTAACATATGTGCTAAGGATGTGAAAAGCAACATCCTGATGAAACATTTGGAAGAAGATTCGGACTCGGACAATGAAGAACTTGGGATCCCAACTATCCGACTTACAAATGAAGATAAACTCAGATGCAGAATACCTTGGGCTAAGTCGGTAATTATTAAACCTTACGGTAAAGCTCTTAACTATAATTTTATCAATTTCAAAGTTAGACTAATCTGGAAAACCATTGGCAACCTTCGTTTAATCGATTTGGGCAACAACTTATTCATTGCCAAATTCTGCCTTGAACCGGACTTCAATAGAGTTATTTCGAAAGGTTCGTGGTTCATTAATGGTCAGTATCTAACCACTAGATTATGGCAACCTCAATTTAATCCATACACTGTTAGCTCTACTACCACTGCAATTTGGGCAAGGCTTCATTCATTGCCTGTGGATTTTTATGATAGGTCTATATTCTAACCAAAGTTGGTGAACAATTAGGAGCCCTATTTAAACTTGATGCAAAAACCTCTAATTCTGAAAGAGGTAGATATGCAAGAATTTGCATCCAAGTCGACCTCAATAAACCTTTAGTCCCTTACATCAGGATTGGTAGGAAACATGTGCAACAAATTCAATATGAAGGAATTGACTTTTGCTATGAATGTGGTCTCCTGAGTCATACTATCTCTGATTGCACAAATTAAAAAGCTACTAATACCAAGATGACTAATGAAGGGAAGCAATCTGATCCTCAAAGAGGTGATTCTACAACAATGGAGGAAGACTTAATTGAAAGAGATTATGCTATTGGCCCTTAGAACAATGTTGCAACTCGGGTTAAGAATTACTCGAATAATCAATCGGGTCGAGTCAAGGAAAAAACCCGAAATATCCCCAGGAAGCAAGACTTATCCGAAAAACAATTGTTAATACCCAATAATGTTAAGGTAAGTCAGAAATGCAAAAGGAAAAAAGGACATTTGTATGGAGATGGGACTTGAGCCCTATGACGTGTCCCCCGGAGAGTCAAGTCTTAATCTCACCAATACATCCGCTTTTAATGCAGCCCAAGACATTTCAGAGCTAGAAGGACCTAGTGACGCTCAAAATATTGTGACTAACATAGGAATGGAAATTAATGGGATGGGTTCTCTACCTGAAGCTGCGATGGAGGGATCATCGGAAAAAAAATCGGCGACAGAAAAACCCATCATCACCACTGTTTTGAATCATTCTCCATTCGTCAACACCCTCCCCCAGGTAATAAAATAATTTCACCTTCTGTGACTGGTTCAAATATTCAAAGGCAAGAAAAAAATCAAAGTTAATACCATCAATGGAGAACTTCAGAATGGTGAGAGAGACTCAAAGAGAGATGAGGACACTAGTCATAAACAGACTGAGGGCAACTCTACCTCATTTCCGAAATTGGGCCTCAAATAAGCAGCCCAAACGGCCCAACAGAATGGACTCAACTGAGCAGGCTACAAATGTTTGCAAGGGAAGGGGGCCTCCTTATGAACAACAGAATGGACTTCAGCCAATTGGGAGAGCGCCCAATGGGTCGGATAACATTGTGGATGGGCCCAGATGCTCTGACCTTCTCACAATCTCACTCGATGTCAACCCGGAGAACCTCTTGAAGTGGGTCAGATGAAACCGCCAGCCCATCATATTAGAACAAGTTCTAAGACAGAACCACCTGAGAAACCAAAACCCCCAGAGAAATAGTATTAATCCTTCGAGAATTATTCCTCAGAGGAATCAGATGGAGACTGCAATATGGAGATTGAGGAATGCCGACGTCCTGGAGAGCTCAAATCCAAACAGAACGGCCTCAGTCGTGAACTCAAGCGTGCAACCTCAGGAAAGGATAAACGAAGAAGTGGAGGTAAGGAACTCCTATATACTAAGACGAAGCGTTCGTCCTTTAAGCTTGGAAATGGAAAATCAAAGAAATTCACTAATAACAATCAGGCTGGTAGAGGGAGTGAGGACATTCGGATTCTACATGGACCGATCGGAGAATCGGACCGTACTGAAATACTCAATGCATCTAATTCCGGGCTTGCCGGTACGGTGGACCCCGAGGGATATTTTGAGACAATCCCCCTACTGTTAGATATGATTAACATCCTAGAATGGAATGTAAGGGGAACCGGTCATCCCGACTTTCACTCACACTTGATGCAACTCATTCACTCTCATAGACCTCAACTTGTTGCCCTTCTTGAAAAAAAATTCAGCGGCTCAAGGGCAGTAGACATGTGCGCTAGACTGCCTTTTTCTCACTATGAAGGGTCTAACCCTCAAGGCTTTAGGGGAGGAGTTTGGCTTCTTTGGAACGAGATGGATTTGAGCGTTAACATTGTCTCCAAGAACCTTCAATGTATCCATGCAGTGGTAAAGGTAACTAACTCCCCCCAACTTTGGCTTTTAAGTGCTATATATGCTAGTCCGGATAATAATCTTAGATTGCTTTGTTGGGATCATCTTAAGCATTATCTATTAATCATGATCTTCCTTAGGTGATGATGGGAGATTTCAATGATGTCTTGTTTCAATTGGATAGAAAGGCTCCATTAATGGCGATTTTTGCTCCAATGATGCACACAAAATCATTAATGACTCGATTTCGGATGACAAAGTGGATCATAAAAACTGGGATTGGATTTGGAATGTAGATTGCAGTCAAAGAATTAAGTTGTTTTTATGGACTTGTAATCATGAAAGACTGGCTACGAAGCAAAAGCTCTTTCATAGGAAAATCACTAACTCCCCTATTTGTCCGAGATATGGTATTGAGGATGAATCAGTACAACATTTACTTAGGGGATTACTGGGACAAACTCAACTTCAATCATTTGTTTCCATCTATGAAGGACTTGAACCTTCAAGATTGGATTAAAAAAAAGGGGCAAAGCTGAGTTCAAAATCTAACTTCAATAACTTGAGTTCAAATGCTAGAAACTTGGGTTCGTGTAACAGCAACGTGGCGGAATTGTGGGGACATAGGGATGACCTTAATTCTGCTATTAATTTGAATTTTAATAAACTTGTTTTGGAGATGGATGCTAAAGCCATCATTGATCTTGTTCTTCATGCAGATATCTCTATTCACCTATTGTTTCCTCTTATCCATAATTGTAGAGTGCTACTAGGGAAGATACCGGAGCATAGACTGGTGCATATCTACAGGGAAACTAATTTTTGTGCAGACAAATTGGCAAAGCATGGCGCTATTATCTCTTCTCCTGATTTCATTACGTTTCAATCTAGTCCCCCTTTTGTAAGCCAACTAGTTACAGGGGATTCCCATGGGGCCGTTTTTGCGATATTGGTTTGTAATGATACTTTAGGAGGCTTTTGTACTGCTTTATCCTTGTAGTTCGTCTTTTATTTATATAATTTGTGTGTTTTAACCCAAAAGAAAAAACTAGATTCTAACATGAGGGATTTGCATTATAATAACTGGATTGAGAGATATCATCAAGGTTTTGGCAGTTCGAGTAAAATCAGAGTGCTGAGGATAGATTATTAAGTCGAAGTGTCATACGGTATCGAATCAGAGTGATTGTTGTTTTTGGAGATTAAGGACTTGAAGAAATACATTCTGAACGGCGAAGATTAGATTCCAGCGGTTTAATTAAGAGTTATTGCCTCTTAAAGTAGAGACTGCAAATTTGATTTCTGGTTTTTTGTTCGTCATTTGGAGTTCCGATTAAGTATTTCAAGTAAAGATCCTTCGCAGTTTTTTTCAGTCCTAAAATGCATGAACTGATCTTTTAAAAAGTTATGAGATGTATGAAGATTTCCCATGTTTTATTACATAAAAATATGGATGAAGAACCGAATGATATTTGCATTGTTGCATGATTATACTTCATGATTCTTGTGTATGATTTTGTATAATTGCTGGATGCATTACATGAGAGTTAGAATGTGCATATTTTCAATCTATAGCTCTTGTCTAATAATGACCCTAGACCAGGATATATTTCGAATTTACAAGTATAAGTGCATGGGAGGGCTTTCAGTCCCCCACGAGGCCCGGACCCTTGCGGGTTTAAACGTTAGGGCTGTTAACAGTGTTATGGAGTTCACGAGGATGAACGATGATATGACAGGAGTATATCCCTAAATAGCCATTTTTGCGGCTTATAACCAGTTACAATATGTCCTGTTCTGTTCTGTCCTGACCCTCTTGAACGGGAAATAGTAGTTCTGGGATGTTAATAGTTGGATAGTATTATTGCCAGATAATTGAGCTCGGTTGAAGAATTAGTTGTTGCATGTCATTTTGATACTAATCATATCCAGTTTATATGTATTGAAGGCTACTAGTATGTCAAGTTAGGTTAAGTACTCGAAGTACAATTTTTGATATGTATGTGATCGATTTGGTTAAGTATTGTTATGACATGTTATTTGTATGTTTCGGTATTGTTTCTAAGTGTTATAATGAGTCTAAAATCAGTGTCTTGGGTTGTGAATTTTGAAAGTGCAGAAAATGAGTTTTTCTTCACAAATTAAGATTGAAAATGATTTCACTAAATCTTAGTTGACTTGTTCGGTCGACCGGATCAGATGTCAGTCTTCCGAACCAAACTATTGGAGCTCATTGCGGTCGACTAGTGATAGATTGTGGTCGACCGGGCTGATCACTCTATCGACTTGAGCTATTACGGTAGACCAGTATGTTTTGTCGGTCAACCGAACTTTTTGTATATGTTTCTATCTTAATCTCGGACGACCCTTCGGTCAATCGGGGTGTATTTTCCATCATCCGAGAGTTTCCATAATGTTTTTTTTTTTTACAAGTTATGTTCTGTACAAGCTGTGCAAGTTATGAACTCTTATGTTATGTTTTCAAGTGTTTTATAAATGGTTTCAAGATGTTTTCAGTTTAAGACAAGTCAAGATGTATTTTCATATGTTTTGGGAAACAGGGGAATGTTTTGGTGTCACATTTGGTCCTTCATCCCAATGGCGATCGATTTTTACTAAGCTGGTGTGGCTTATCCTATTATCTTCTTATGTTTTGTAGATGATGCTAATGAGGAGACTTGGGACATGTAGCACGACAAGTAGAACTTAAAGAAGTAATGTTGATGTAATAGTATAGTGATACTTTATTAAGTTGAACAAATTTAGTTTTAAGTTTATGTAATTTCTGATAAGTATTGATGATATAATAAAGTTTAAGTTATTCCGTTATGATTATGCCTTGGAAGACTATATTCTGTCAAGAGTTATTTGTCTCATTGGTAGATGAGACATTGCCAGGTCACCTTCTGGCTACGAGGTGTGACAAATACCCCCACTCATGACTAATTTTCTTTCAAGTCCAATATTGAAATATTAACTACTTGGGTTACAATCCTGTTCTGGTGCCGACATCATTTTCTTTTAGCAAAGTATTGAACGAGTCTTATGCGCCGGTGTTTAATTCAGTAATCGCGAGTGATTCAACATGGTGCTGATAGAAAATGTGTCGACACTGGAACCAAAATAATATAACATACAACAAATGGTATCATAGTGAAACTTTGACCAGATTCATTTCAAACTGTTGCCACTGATATGCATGTTAAAGATATTCACTTTGAAAGTGTTCAATTTCTTATTATAGTTTACCAGGAATACTGCTCATGGAACCTGCAGGGGCGGCTATGAGGGTGTTCGAGGTGATCGACCGCACAGGGCCTCCAAAAATTGGGGGCCTCCAATTTTATGTTACCTCCAAAAATTGGGGGCCTCCAAATTTATATATATATATATATATATATATATATATATATATATATATATATATATATAATAATAATAATAATAATAATAATAATAATTCTTTTTTGGCTTTTTTATTTTCATAAGTATTAAAGTATATAAATAAGTTTTATTTTTTGGGGACAAACTAGCTCATTTATAGGCTAAGGTCCAATATTAGTACTAGACTTAAAGAGCATGAGACAAGTGTAGAGCATGTCAAGAATATGGCTACTTGGTATGATTTGCAAAGATGGACCTAATGATATTTTGATATTCTTGAAGCGTGTAGATTGTTTTCCTAACACAATAATTGCATACAGAATTTTGTTGTCTATTCCGGCTACTGTTGCATCTACTGAAAGGAGTTTTTCAAAATTAAAGTTGTTGAAGTCATACATGCGTTCTACAATGTCTCATTAAAGACTCAATGGATTAGCGATGATAGCAATTGAAAATGATATTTTGGAGCAAATCAAATATGAAGATTTAGTTGATGATTTTGCTACAAAGAAAGCTGGAAGGATCGCTATTTTTAAGTGAAGAAAGTTTGTCTGTATTTATTATTTTGAAAATCTTGTTTAAAATGCTTTATTACATTTTGGAGAAAAAAAATTATAATACAATTGTACTGATTTTTTTGTTATATTTACATGAAAGTCATTTTTCTCCGGTTATGTAGGGCCTCATTCTTTAATTTTGCACAGGGCCTCCAAAATGTTTGAGCCGCCCCTGGGAACCTGTGCTCAATGAAGGTTGGCATTTAAAAAATTAAACATAGTCTATTAAGGACTTGTTTCGGAAAAGTTGTCTTAACTATTTTCCAGTCTCCATAAAATTGAGGTTCAACAAATTAAGCTTTACACATATGGGGAACTTTAGCATCTGCAGATTTTGTCAAGCTGTTTTGCAGTAAGAGTATTCTCTGTGAAAATGTGGAGCTTAGTGACACTGACTTGAAATATACTGGAAACCAACATGCTGCTATCACCAACATTTGTTCCGGTGTCAAGCTAACTCTTAAGGGCACTCAAACCCCTCCCCCCTCCCCCACCCCCACCACCACCCCCGAACTATGCACCACCTCCACTAGTTCCTAATTTCTAAAGTATGCAAATGCGGAGCCCCGAACATGAAGTTTCTAACTCCGTCTACGAATGCATGTCAAGAGACATTAGGATTTATATGATGTTTACCTTAGGTTTTTGTGTTTTTTTTTTTATATTTATTTTCAAGTCTCGAAAGAAACTTAAAGTTTTGCAAAAACATGTATGGTTCTTAGGCTAATGCGACCATACAACCTAGAGTTTTAGAGGACTTTTGTAATGAATTAGTTAGGTTGAGTTAGCCTTGTTTGTATCATTGTAATAAGAGAATGTGTAGGGCTATGTTACCTGGACTAGGGTACGGGTGTCAAATGCGGGTATATATCTAAGTGTCAGCTGCTTATACCCCTAAAAGTAAAGACACGAGGACACTTCTAAGGACTTGAACACGGATACGTGAATACGATAAATAATTAGGGGCATACAAGGAAACTAACGAATTATCTACATTTTGTAAAGTGAAATAGACCTTAAATTGGGAAATTGGCCTCTAATATCCTCCTCAGTATAGGTATGATGAGAAAAATCACTATTGAAGATGCATCTAGTCTCCGTCAAAATACACAATATTTTTTTACCACGTCCGATAAAGATCCCTCACCCATGTCATATCGTGTCAGACAGGGGTGCGACAGCCAAAACAAAGAGTCCATGTAACATAGGTAGGTGTAACATAGTTAGGTGTAGGGGTGACTTTGTGTCCCTTCCATCTCTTCCAATATGCTTATTTTTTATGTATTGATAAGTTAGTAACTGTTCTTTTCAAACCCCATTGTGTTTTTTTTAAGTTTTCTTTGTTAATTAAATCTATTGTATAATTTCCGGACTCGCCCTATTAAGTTAAACTCATTTCAATGACGCTTATATATTATGTACTCCTTTGATTATTCCATTGCCTCCAAGAGTATATATTGTTAAAAGGCACCAACTCCCCATTGAATATTCAAAGTTCTGTAAAATGTAAATCACTACACAAAAGGAAAGGCTATAAAGGAAGTATTAACAAAGAAAAAAAAAAGGGAAAGGAAAAAGTAATAGAAGAACCAAAATTAATACATGAAGAAGGAAAGAGTTGTGCCTTAAAATTTGCATGTATTATAGGTCGTAGAGAATATGTACTTATTGTGGAGCAAGAAATAGGAAATAATCTTGTGGATGGAATAATTAAATTTCCATGGTTTTAATAAGATGTAGCTAATATTCATTCTCACCAACATTATAAATACTTTGGAAAAAATGGAACGTTAGAAGACAAAGAAAAATTTATTGATTGAAGAAAATTGGATAAGAAATTGGCCATCACATTCCTACTTTTCTTAGCCTCCATTGTTGAAGATTTTGGAGCAAAACCTCGTGGTAAATTAATTAGGTATTAATTTCTGATTTTTTAGACATAATTCTTATAAAAATATTTTATACGTATTATTTTAAATTTCACTAATATTATCACTTTATCTGAAATTGAATGTGTCACTTCACCTTTTAAAAGTAAACATTTCATTTCATCATTCTTTAAACGTAGATGTTACAGATCTTTTCTTCCATAGGAATAGGATCCGACACAATTTTATTTGTAAAAATATATATTTTTATTTTAACAAAGTGTTAGTATTCATTTTTTAATTATAAGTGAGAATATCTATGTTAACATTCAATCTAAAACAAAGAAAATAAAGAAAGGATAAGAACATAAGAAAAATGAGGCAAATAAATCACCTAGTAAAAGTATTTCTTTATACATCTTGTTTGGTATCAAAGGGAAAGGAAGAAAAGAGAATTATTAATTCACTTTACAATTTATCCTCATTCTCTATGTTATTTACTTTATTATTATTACTATTATTATTATTATTATTATTATTTAATAGAAAAATAACATAGCATCGTAAAACTCTTAACTTACATTTTTCTCTATATTACTTTCCCTCCTCTTTTTCATGATTTGCTTTTCGGTCCCAATTAAACTTAGTTTATAAGATCATTTATTGTTTTCTCGAAATCAGTACTTATAGAGCAGTCTCGAACAATATGAAGGTCATATACTAGTTATCACAGTTATATCCATAATATTTTAAATGTATAAATTATAAAAATTGTCAAAATATAATACAATTTTTTGGATTTTCAAAATCGAAGAAAACAGCAGTAGTCATGATTTTTCTTCATCTATGATCTAGTTGTTAATAAATTATTAAATAATAGATTAACATTATATTAGATAATAATAACATTTAAACTAAAAAGAAAGGAACTCGGTGTAAATTGTTTTAGGGCAAATAAAATTTTAATACTATTTTTTTTTTTCATTTAATCTGTGAACAAAAATAAAAAAAAGAATACATACCTTTAACTTGATGATCCCAAATTCTGTAGAATAATTCTCCAATTTCTTCAAAAAACTACACACGTATGTATATATAAATAACAAAAAATTAAGGCTCCAAATTTTCGAAGATCATGTTCTGTATGACACTTTAAGCCCCTTATAGTCGGGCATGAGTATTTAGTAGTTCATTTCTGCATACAGGCGGATATGATAGGGTTCTCACTGGAGGCTTTTTTTCTTTTTTTGGGTGAAGTGGAATTTATATTAGAGAAAGAAAAGCTACAGAAAGTTTAAATACATAAGACATTAAGCATAAAAAGAGCATTAAGTCCGATGATAAAGTTTTACTCTCAGGATAGAATTCTCTTTCATATCATGGTCCCAGTCTTTGTAAGCAAATGCCGACACTGATTTGAAATGTGGAGATCATGCGAGGAGAGGAATTTTTCATGCTTAGTGATACGGTACCAACCTCGAGGCTGCCCAAGCCAAAGGAGCGCATACATAGACTAATAACGAGGATTAGAAACGAGGGACGCAAGCAACAATCAACATCATTGATCCCGAGTTCAAAAGTATAAAGAGGATGCTAAGTTACATCTATGAATGTTGTACAAGTCGACCTCTCAAGTTCACACGTGTACAATTAGGCCCTCTATCAAGCAAAAGAGGCTAAGAAGGGCATTTTTAGTAATCATACAAGATGATGAGGATTGGGACAGACTTTTACAACAGTTTGGTAGAATGGTCATAACTTTCGATCCAGTTATCCGATCTACAACTTTCATGAAGATCACGAGATCGGATTCTGCCTTCTTAATATCCGAAATTGCCGTACAAGTTGGCTCAACAAGCTGTCCAGAATTGGGACGAAATTAAAGGGCATTTTAGTCTTTGTACAATTAAAGTCTATGCTAGACTTTAATTATTTTCAGCATGTTATTTACATTATTTTCGTGTATAGCAAGTAGTATTGCTATAATAAAGGACATGTTGTCCATGTGTTAGTTAGTTGGTTATCTAGTTGTTAAGAGTTCCACATCTACTAGGACTCTTCTTGTTTAGGTAGTTACTTGATAGCAAGTTGTTATTCAAGAGTCCTAATCCTTCAAGGACTCTTATTTCCCTTCATTGTTGTAACCGAAATCTCAACCTACTTAAGGGAGATTTCGGCCATCTTTAATGGTACGTTAGATATATTGATATTTTGGTAAGGTTATTCCTTAGCTTCTCGTGTTTGAACTTCTAAGTAGAAATTCATTCATTCTTGAGTTCATCGTATCGCTAAGAATAGTTTCTCTTGTTGTGGTGTCGACCTCCATTGTTAATTAGCCATCCTTAGGGTTGCGTTGATTAAATTCCCTTAGAAACTAGTTCGAGAATTGAAGAAAGATCGGGCTCAACTTAAGTCGAACCTCACGGTTCTTCATCACT
The DNA here is from genome assembly GCA_026122235.1 of Vinca minor. Classification (NCBI taxonomy): domain Eukaryota; kingdom Viridiplantae; phylum Streptophyta; class Magnoliopsida; order Gentianales; family Apocynaceae; genus Vinca; species Vinca minor. The sequence goes on from JAOCZM010000196.1 coordinate 344,235, forward strand.
TAGCCAACGAATCAGTCACTTGATTGGCCTGTCTGAAGACGTGCTCTATCTGGTACATCTGGAGCTGTGACATGAGGAATCTGCAATCATGGACAATATTTGCATAATGAAATTTAGTTTCAAAGTTGTTGAACATGTTTGATAAGAAGGTGGAATCAGTATTTATTCCATAAAAGGAAGGCTTGATCGTAAGCCTGTTGTAATCTCTTCGAAAGGGCTATTAGCTCGGCCTCATTGTTTTTAGTGTTGTCCAGATGTATGCTATAACCCAAAATCTATTCTCTAAGATGATTGCGAAAAACTCCGCCAGCTACTCCGGATCCATCTTTTGTGAGACAAGAGCTATTCGTGTTAAGTTTTAGAGCTTGATTACTAGGTAGAACTCTGTGTACATCTAACTTTGTGATTAACGTAGATCGGTGAAAGAAATTATTAGCATACACATATTCAAGACTATGTGATATTGTGTCTCGGTAAGAAGCATTAGGGTTAGAATTATTATTATTTTTTAAAAAAATTATTATTCCTAGCAAGCCAAAGATGCCACCATGCGAAAGTAAATGTGACTTTCCAAGGAATAAAATTGTGGTGACATAAACAAGTTGTACAATTCATTTTAATCCATGTCTCCACTTGTGTGTCAGGAAAAAAAAGGCATTTGATATTATAATTAAGAATATTTTCTAAAGAAAACCAGAATTGACGTGCCAAAGAATAAGTTCTTAAAATAAACTTAGTGTTTTTCATACCGTCCTTGCAAATGGGGCGTGAGTTCAAAGGAAGAATTTTCCTTTTGTGAAGAAGGTTTTCATGCGGAAGTCTATCCATAAGGCACAACCAAAGAAAATATTTAATTTTAGAGAGAGTATGCAATTTCAAGACCCAACCCATTTTAAATCCTCCGAAACCAGCTGAATATTAATAGAATTTAGTGAATGGTAAGCTGAGTTAACATAGAAGGTTCCATTAGAGGTCAAAGTCCGGATTGGTAAATCTTTAGGGGCTGAGAATTGAGGAGTAGGTGTGGATGTGATTAGAGATGTAATTTCTGACGGGAAATCATAGGATAGATTGTTTAGACAAATAACATTACTGTGAATGATGTTACTAACTCTAAGATCATTATCTGAAAGAGTTAAAGGTCGATGCAAAAGGGCGCGAAGAGGTCCCAAGACCAGTTATCGTGCCAGACTGAAATATTATTGCCACTAGCTCTCGATTTTCCACTTCATATGTTTGACACATAAATTTCAGCGTGTCATAATACTTTTTCAAATAGGGGAAGTGGAGAGTTTTATACTAGGGTAGTCTTTACTTAGATTAGGTTTGAGGTGTTTCGGTTTTGGTAATGACTGCCCATGGTGAGTCTGTATTGGTGATAAAACACCTGCCAAATTGTGATTACTAGCTTGTCGAAATTGTAGTCCTCCTTGATTATGAGGAAGGCACAATTTTGACCAAGAAACTAGGTGTAATTTTTTTTCCGGAAAGGAACTCGAAAAGATCAGTTCCTACAAATGGAATCAATATTGGAGGTAATTTTACGAGGCATTTTATAAAGTTTCGTTACATGATAGGGTAACGCAGCAAGAGTAGATTTAATTAGAATAGAACGACCAGGATAGCTAAGGAATTTGGATTTCCAAGCTTTTAATTTGTTGCGCATATTATCAAGGATGAATTGAAGCTGATGAGACTTGATATTAGAAGCATGCGAGGGAAACCCTTGATATTTCCCTAAGTTAATAGATATTAGAATTTGGAAGTCCCGGGAAATTCTATTGGCCATAGAGGGTTGGATATTCTTTGAAAAGACTAGGCGGCATTTATTAAAGTTAATTTTTTGAGCTGAGATTAAGCAAAAATGGTTTAAGTTGCCTAAGACAGTTTAAATATTGTTTATGTCCGCCTTAGCTAATAGAATAATGTCATTTACAAACATGAAATGAGTAAGATCAGGGCAATTTTTAGAAAGCTTAATGGGGCTCCAAATAGAATTTTTCACCGCTTGATAATAGTCAAAGATAAATAACCTGAAAGTTTCATAGCAGCTTTAAGAGATGGAAGAAATTTAGATTGGAAAAAATCAATCATGGGTGTAGTACAATCCAGTCTGGCACATGGACCAGTATATTTTAATGTTTATCCAAATTTACAGCTTTCATTAACTGATAGTAATATACTTGATGCTTTGACATTAAATGTTAAAACACATGGTTATAATATTTTAAGAGGATTCACTCATAAGAAGGATCCAGAGACTTTGTCTCAAATGAGTTACAATTTAGGTAATGGATAGTGAAACTAAAATTGATTTTAGTTTTGGCTCAGAAGCCAGAAAGATCATTATGAATGAATTTAAATTACCCAGATGGGAAGTCTTTAGAACATGGTTCTTTGGGAATTTTGATAAAATTCAACAAAAGGAATTACAAAAAGAATTTTATGAATTTGGTGAATTAAATAATAAAATAATATATTTTATTCCTTGGTTTTATTCTACTTATATTCAAATTTTGATCCTTTTGCTCCGGCCAATGGTCAAATCTTGATCCTTTTGTTCCGTTTATATTACTCTATTTTGTACTACGAATCATATGAAACCTTTTTCAGAGTTTTTTCTTCAAGATTCGAGACACAGTGGTTAGATGAGTCTCACATTTTCACAGATCTAGAATTTTTTTCTATTTTTCTAGGAGGATTTGTTCAACCCGGACTAGATCTGGGCCCTTTATCAACTTTTTACATCTTCCCGAGATAATTTGTAGGACGGTTGATACACCCATGGTCCCTATAAATTGTCGACTCCTAAGAAGATGTTGAAAGTGATATTCTCCTCGTCCCCTGTGGATCAAGGATTGCGATGAAGATGCTTTGAAGGAGAAGATTATGTATTTGTTTAGTTGGGTTAGTTTTTAGTTGTTTTTCCTAACCATCCAAGTTTTTCTAGTGTGTGTCTTTTGTCTGCATTATCGTGATTTTTTAAATCATTGTATAACTTTTTACTTTCTGTATTTTCGATTTTCCTTTGATTGTAATGGCTTCGGCTATTTGTGATTAATGGAAATTAAATTTATTCAGCAAAAAAAAAAAAAAAAAAATCTTTTTTCTATTTGCCCTACGTCATGTTAATCGAATGTGTGGAAGGTGTAAACCATTGGTTACGAATGCTCCAACTAAAAATACAATTCTAAAAAGGAAAATTCTGATATGGATCGAGCTACAGTAGAGTGCTCAGTCACTTACTCTCAATTGGTCACGTCACTCTTAGTCACAGTTAAAATACAAAAAAGATTGTTCTGATATGGACACAGTTAAAAGTAAAAAATTGTCTCTCTCCTCATTTTATAGTGATGTGACAAATTTGTACAAATTTTTTTACTTTTAATCGTGTCCATATCGAACAATCTTTTTTTTGTATTTTAACTATGAATCGAGAAATTTGTAGGAGGGCGACGTGGCCAATTAAGGACCAAGTGGATCAATGCCTTACCTATGGTCCTGGTCCATATCAGAATTATCCCTCTAAAAAGTAATCTTATTTATTTTGCTCAACTGCTAACTAAATTTTCTTCAAGGAAGTTGATATTTTTAGTGGACAATACCTCTCTCTCTTGTGTCGAATTCAAGACCAAAGTCTTAATTATCAACAAATTTATCCATTGTGTGATTAAAATAACTAATCTCTATAAATTGGTGGAAAATATTACCTAATTATAAGCTTTTGTGCACTAAGTTGTAAGACGTAATCCATGTACAGTGATGACCAACTGTTTTCAAGATTATTTTCAAATAGTTTGGTAAAGTTGAGTTAATGAGATCGAATATTAACTGATGCTCTCTACTTTTAACACTATAAGGGCAAAAGGCAATATGCACACTTAAACTATTATCGATTCTTTATTTTAACATCTAAATTATCATTTGTGGCCTTTTGACACCCAAACTACTCAAAGTTATCCAAACTAGCACAACTGTCCATTTTGGGCTTTATCTAGTGACAGAATAGCATCATGTGGGCAACATGTGACATTTTCAAGGGGTATTTTTGTCCACGCTCTATGGGGTTAATGGTGTAACACCTGTCCTTAGAACACATGTCATGATAATAGTTTTATCCTAATGAACAGATGTCATTAGATATGTAACACATGTCTTACGTAACATGTGTCTAAAAATCACAACAGCTATCCCCGCAAACAAAATCTTAGGTCGTTGAATTTTTTTTTTTCCAAAAGTCCAAAACGACTAAAATTGTTCAGTATATACTGAATTTTGGTCGTTTTGCACCATAACCGAACCACATCAAACAAGTTGTTTAGTATGTTATTTATTCCATAGAGAAATGACGAAAGTACCCATTGAAAATGCCACATGTTTCTAATGTGATGCTATTATGTAACCAGATAACACTCAAAATACATGATTGTACTAATTTGGATAGCTCTGAATAGTTCATGCGTCAAAAAGCTCTGATGATCACCTTCTTATTACTTTTAGGAAGAAAAAAATATGTAATCCATATTACTAATCTTGCCACTACTCATCAAGTTCACAAATCAAACTTTGATAAGAACACTTAACAAAATGCCAACAAAAAGGGTTTCTATCATAATCACAAGACATAACTTTGCATCACCAAAGTTGCATGCAAAGCATATGTATGTTTGTTAATTTGACATATAATATATATATTGGTTAGTTTATAATTTTATTATCTAATCTTCTTCAATAAAGCAAAGTGATGATCTTTTTTTGTTATTGATAAATACACTTGTGGTACAACACCAAAATAGGCCCATTTCCATCAATGCTTGCATATACACGTTTATTTAATGCTACTCCTAATGTTCTCCATCAAATATAAAAATCGTCGGTACCCTTCTGTGTTTCTAGAAATGGATATTTGTTACGTGTATATTTTTTCTCTGTGAGTTATATTATTTTTTTAAGTTATAATTTTTTAATTAAAATTTTAATACATGTCTTTATAATTTAAAAAATTCATGTAAATATATTTACCAATTAAAGAGTTGAAAAACTCGCATAAATATACTTATTAATTCAAATAACATGAAATTGCATTTTAAATGATAAGTAAGAATAAAAATAACATGAACTCTACTTTTCTTTCAATTTAGGGGGGTGTATTCAACATAGATTCTATAGGATTTTTAAGGAGTTTTAAAGTCCATAGGTATTCAATTTGAATTTTAAAAAATCCAATGAAATTTAGAGGTATTCAATTTAGATTTTAAAAAGTCCATTAAAATCTAGAGGTATTCAATTTAGATTTTAAAAAGTCCATTAAAATCTAGAGGTATTCAAAACTCTATAGATTCTCATAGATTTCATTAAAGGTAGGGTTTTGATAGATTTCATAGGTTTAAATGTGTATGGTGAAATCTCTTCTTTTTTCTCAAGATTTTGATTTTCTCTCATTAATATTAAAATTAAATTGTCTTTGATAATTTTATCTTAAATTACAATTTTTTTAGTAATCTCATTTCTATAAAATTATAAGAAAAAAAAAATAAATATTTCAAACTACAAAAAAAATGAGATTTTTTTTAAGATAGTTAGAAAACTCAATATGAAATGTTTATTTCCCAAAAAGAAGTCATAATATCCAAACAATTTTCTTCTTGATCATCTTCAAATAGAAATTAAAGAAAGCAAACAATTTATTCTCTATTTAACCACAAATATCTTTTTTTCAAACATGAATTTCATTTTCCTGAAAGAGAAAATCAAAGAGAAAAAAAAGTTCAAACAAAACTTATCGCAAAACATATCTTAATTAAACCAAAGAAAAAAATATCAGGAAGTAAATTATACAAACCTTAAACAAATAAATCAAAAAAGCCGCAGTTACGTGATCTAAAAAAAATCAATGACTATCGTCAAACTTTTTAAATTTTTAACAAAATGATTTAATTCCAAAAAAAAAAAAAGGATTGATAAACATATGTTAACTTTGAAAATTCAACACATTTGGATCTGTATAATACACTAATGAATCAGTCTTTTCTTTATTTTTTGGTGCTATTCAAATAATCTATAGACTTTATAAATCAAAAGAAATCCTAATAAATCAATCTAATAAAATCTGATAGAATCTGCGCAGACTCTGCATAGAGTTAAAACAATCCATAAAGTCAGCAGAATCCATATACTTTTGAAAATCAGTTAAAATCTTTTAAAATTCGGATTGAATACACCCAGGAACTCCCAATGGCAGTATTATTCCTTTCTATAACTCCTTTCCATTCAGTTTTAATTGCATTTAAGTCCCTCACATCTAACACAAAGTGCACTCATATTCTCACACAACCTCAAACATCGTATAAATTCATATAACACATAAACATGTTACGTGACACATATCAATTAAACAATTAAGTCATGCTAACATTTATAAAAGCTATAAAACATGTCATGACGTAATTAAAATACATAATCACATAAGTTAAAGTCCCGGGTATTACAAAACTAAAACAAGAAAAAAAAAAAAATGCTTGTGATATTGCCGGCTAATATGCAATTTTAGTCACATATGTATTTTTTAGTTGAAAGACTTACTTTATCTGATCTTTTTTAATAGAACGTCATATATAATTTTTGTTAATATTTATCTAAAATCTTTTTTTAACTTTTAGAAACACAGCAGAAGCCATAATATGATATGAGTTTGCAAGTCTTGAAAAATATGTGATGTTATTGCTGATTCTGCGGAGCAATTTAACTTAAAATACCAGCAATGCCCTTGTTGTTAACTGGGCTTTGTTCTGTGGGTCCCGGTACAAATTCTTCTCTCACTGCGTATTCTCCACAGATCATCAATAGAAAGGGAGAAGATCTCACAACAGTAAGCTGATCTTCAATTGCTGGAGACAATTCTAAGTTCTCAACTCAAAGGTATTTGGAGATTTCAATGATTTTTTAACTGAAAAGGTAAATTTTGTGAATGTCTAATGAAATTACTAATTAGAAACTTTTAATAATTTATCCGCTTTCATTTCTTCACAAATTGATTTTTTCTATTAATTTTGTTTGACTGACTATGAAATTGAAATTGGCCTGACATAGTTCACGAAAAAGAAAATTAGTAATTTATCTGGTTCACTCGACAAAAGAATTAAGAATAGTGATGTTGATTGCAATGAATAAGTCATTTTCATATTAAGAAGTTCAAATTAATTTAATTGGAGCTGTAAATTGTATTATATGTAGTGTCTAATTGATTAATGATTCAATTACTCCCTCCTAAATTATATGTTCACATTTCATTTTTAATTTGTTTCTCTTTCTAAATAAAGGGCTTATTAATAATAGCGTTTTCCAATCATACCCCTTACATTAAATGTTAGAGAGAAGAAGATAAAATGAGTTGAGAGTAAAATTAAATAGGGTTATGTTTGCTTTATTATATCGGCCATAAAAAAGGACTTTAATTGAAATATCATATCCAAAGGAGACTTGTTATGTGCTTTAATTACCACACAAAAAACTTTGATATCCACAGAGCTTTAGTTCCAACCCAACTTACCTAGCTAGTGGGGTTCACTGACCAATTTGCATGTGGAAATTGAAAGACAAGAAAACACTGGGAAGCTGTTGTACATTGACTATATCAAACTATACCAATTTGCAGGTACATTTTCATATTAAGAAGTTCAAATTAATTTAATTGGAGATGTAAATTGTATTATATGTAGTGTCTAATTGATTAATGATTCAATTACTTCCTCCTATTATATGTACACATTTAATTTTTAATCTGTCTCAAATTAAATGTTCACTTTATAAATAAATAGCTTATTAATAATTATTTTTTCAATTATACCTCTTACATTAAATGTTGGACAGAAGAATAGAGAGAGAGAGAGAGAGAGAGAGAGAGAGAAGAAAGTAGAATTAAATTGAGAGTAAAATTAAATAGGGTTATATTTGACATTTTACCATATCTTACTATAAAATTTGATTAAATATTAATTCTCGTTCAAAACACAAATTGTACATATAATTTGGGACGGAGAAGTATAAGTTGAGAGCTTAAGAAAAAGATGCAGATGTAGTAGTTTAGAATATTTCAAAATAATAAGAAAGCCAATGGAAATGAGATGGAAAAAAATATTTACGTCCGGAGCATTTGCATGAAGGACCAGTAATGCATAATGGCTTACTCTCCTCTTATATAATTTTAATTTTTGTCCCATTTATAAAAACAGAATTCATATCTAAATATAAGAGTATTAGTTTTATGTAAGAGGGGAATAGGTGAAAATGTTTTCACCGTTAACGTCCCCATAAATACATGCTTCCCCACCTTTTGAATTTCCTTTCAATCTTTGCTTTATTATATCGCCATCGCCAATGAGGCATTAGTCCTAGTGGCCAAGGTTGAAGCCTCGTGACCTAGAGCTCAATATCCTCTCCGCTTCTTGAATCCCTTATTTCTTGTAATATATAGTTCCCCTCTCCTAATAAATAAATAAAAAAATATATATCGGCCATAAAAAAAGACTTTAATTGAAATATCATACCCAAAGGAGACTTGTTGTGTGCTTTTCCACAGAGCTTTATCCACACAAAAAACTTTGATATCCACAGAGCTTTAATTCCAACCCAACCTACCTAGTGGGGTTCACTGACCAATTTGCATGTGGAAATTGAAAGACAAGAAAATACTGGGAAGCTGTTGTAATAATAGAGAAGACTTGAATTCCAGTCTTCTCTAATTCTACTTTCTCTCTCATCTTTTTTTCATCTTCCTCTGATTGATACTCTACTCACCCAAAACAAAGAAAGCTATGATGAATCTTACTCTCACAGCTCTTGGAGGGATGGGACGATCCTTTCTCTCTCCTTTCTTTGAAGCTCTCCGTGATCGGATCGTTCAACTTCCCACTGATTGGATCATCCAACTGGTTCCTAATCCGTTTGATCAGGAAAACAACAAGTATGATAATCGAATCATGGAGAAACTAGACTCCAAACTGCTGATCCTTGAGGCTGTGCTTGAAGATGCTGAGAACAAGCAGAGTAAGAACACAGCTGTTAAGAAGTGGCTTGACAATCTCCAAGAAGTCATTTACCAAGCTGAAGACATACTGGATCTGATCAACACCGAAGCTTTGCGGGTTAAGGTGGAAAGGCAATTCCAATCAAGAAAGAGAAAATTGGCTGATCGTGAGGCGAGTTCTTCTTCTACTGACCCCTCAAATTTTAGCTCTGCATTTCGTAGTGAAATAATGCCCAAATTAGAAGAGATTGTTCAGAAACTAGAGGGATTTAAGGAACAGAGTGATATCCTCTGTTTAGTTAGGGGAGTTGAGTCAAAAACCCAAGCCTTTCGTCTTCCTTCAACTTCTTTGGTTGACGAAAATGATGTGTACGGCAGAGATGCTGATAGGGACAAGATAATTGCGTCCTTGCTCTCTGATATTGACGATAGAAGAAATGTGTCCGTGATTTCAGTAGTTGGACTTGGAGGGATTGGAAAGACTACTCTTGCCCAACTTGTTTACAATGACGAGAGGGTGAAGAACGAATTTGATGTCAAAGCATGGGTTTGCATCTCGGAGGAGTACGATGCCTTAAGGATCACAAAGTCGCTTCTGCATGAACTGAACATATCAAGTTCTGATCCTAATGAAACCTTCAATTCCCTACAAGTAAAGCTAAGAGAGGGTTTGTCCAAGAAGAAGTTTTTGATTGTGCTAGATGATGTCTGGAATAGGGATTATGGTGATTGGTTGGCTTTGTCTTCTCCTTTTAGCGGTGGAAAAGAGGGTAGCAAGATCATTGTAACTACTCGTGATGAAAAAGTTGCATCGATGATGGGCAATCAATATACTTATCGTTTGCATATCATGTCAGATGAATACTGTTGGTCTCTCTTTGAGAAACATGCTCTGAACTATAGAGCCGCCGCCGAAATCTTGGAGTTGGAACCAATAGGTAAAGAGATTGTGAAGAAGTGTAAAGGCTTGCCTTTGGCTGTGAAAGTAGTAGCAGGGTTTTTGAGATTGAAAGACACTACTGAGGAGTGGAATGAAGTTTTGAGAAGCGATGAATGGGACCCATCAAACAAACAAGCAGGCATTTTACCATCACTGAGATTAAGCTACAATCATCTTTCTTCTCATTTGAAACGGTGTTTTGCTTATTGTGCAGTCTTTCCCAAGGATTACCCATTCCGTAAAGATGAAATGATTGTTTTGTGGATGGCTAATGATCTGTTAGAGGCCAGTGGAAGCGACAACAACAGACTTGAATTTATAGGTGATATATACTTCCGCGAACTAACATCTCGATCCTTGTTTCACAAGTCGGGGGATGAAAAATTCTCAATGCATGACCTTGTCAATGATTTGGTTAAATTTGTAAGCGGAAAAGATTTTCTTCGGCTAGAGCATAATCAGCAACACAAAGGTTCCTCATCTACAGTGCGACATTTCTCTTATATAAGTAGCTACAATAATGTATTTGAGAAATTCAGGCACCTATATGAGTCAAAGGTTCTGAGAACATTCTTGCCACTATTCCTTGATGAGCGTGCATCCCAGATTAGCCCCAAGCTGTTGGTTGACATTTTGCCTGCATTAAAGTCATTAAGGGTACTATCTTTGTGTCGATATCATATCGATGAATTATCCGATGCTTTCTCTAATCTGAGACAACTGCGTTTTTTGAACTTGTCTTATACGAAAATTAAGAGGTTGCCAAGTTGGATATGTGGATTTCATAATCTACAAACACTGTTGTTGGCTGGCTGTGAGCATTTAACAGAGTTTCCGAAAGACATGGAGAAACTAATTAACTTACGTCATCTTGATGTAAGTGGGGTTCCACTAACCAAAATGCCAATAGAAATCAGAAGGCTTAAAAACCTTCAATTCTTATCCACTTTTGTTGTAAGCAAATGTAGCGGTTCGGGTATTGAAGAGTTGGGAAAACTTTCCAATCTTCACGGAGAGTTTACCATTTTTGGGCTGGAAAACGTGGGTAATGCTAGGAATGCTTCAATGGCCAAAATGAAGGACAAGAAATTCATCGAGAAGTTGACTCTCAATTGGAATGGTGATAGCGATAATTCTGAAGTTGCACGAAATGTACTTGAAAATTTGGAACCTCATTCAAACATAAATCATCTCGAGATTAACGGATATTGTGGAAATAGTTTTCCAAATTGGCTTGAAAATCCTTCATCATTTCACCATATAACATCTTTTTGCATTTCCAAATGTGAACATTGTTTTTGCTTACCAGCAATAGAGCAGTTACCCTGTTTGATTAGCCTCACTATTTCTGGTCTGAATAGTGTTTCGGTGATGGGCAAAGAAACTTATGATCATACTTGTGTAAAGCCATTTCCTTGTCTGAAGGAACTGCGTATTGACAATATGGGAAGGTGGAAGGAATGGTATATTCCCCAAAATGGAGGTTTCTCTTGCCTTAAGAACCTATACATTAGTTATTGCCCAGAGTTGATTGGAAAATATCTGGTAAATGGAGGTTTCTCTTGCCTTGAATATCTATACATTCGTGATTGCCCAAAGTTGATTGGAGAATTTCCGAAGCAGCTTCCTTCGTTGAGAACACTGGTGATTTCGAGATGTCCGGGGCTTGTGAATGATGATGGGAGATTGACTATTTTTCAGATTGATGTGAATTCACTTCCGCAACTGCCTTCTCTCCATACATTGAACATTTCAAATATGTCAAATTTGAAGGAGCTATCAACCTCAGATCTCAATCAGCTATTGCCAGATCTTCAGACACTCCACATAGTAGAATGCCATGAAATTGTGTCCTTCCCAATTAATCTCCAATTGAAACAACTGTTTATATTTAATTGTGAGAAGTTGAAATTTGAGAGACATGAAATTGTGTCCTTCCCTAGTAATTCCACATGCCACATGTCCATTGAAGAGATACGTATAGATAATTGCACCGATTTGTTTATGAAGAATCTCTCATTGGGCTCATTCCCCAAACTGCGAAAATTAAGTATTAAAAGGGTGAGGAGCATTGAAGAGGTGTCCATTCCACATGGGAATCAAACTCTCACTTCACTGCAAGACTTGCAGATATGGAGTTGTGAGAATTTCATGTCATTTCCTGTAGGAGGGCTTCCTGCTCCCAATTTAACCTCTATTTCTCTTGTTAATTGCCCGAAGCTGAAGTCGCTGCCGGAAAGGATGCACGCTCTCCTCCCATCTCTTCTAACCTTTTATATAATTAATTGTCCAGAAATTGAGTGCTTTCCAGAAGGGGGTTTGCCCTCTAGCTTAGAGAAACTTGTCATAAGCAGTTGCGAAAGGCTTTGGAGTAGCCACAGAGAGTGGGGTTTGCACGGACTCCCCTCTCTCAGGCTATTTGAGTTATCGGGTAACTTTGAAGTAGAGACATTTCCACCGGAGGATTTGCTATTGCCTTCCACTCTTAGGTCTCTCGTTCTGTCGTTCCATAACAATCTGAAAACAATCAAATCTGAGACTCTCACATGCCTTCAATCTCTCTCCATCCAGGACTGCCCTAAACTCCAGTCACTGCCAGAAGAGGGCCTGCCCGCCTCCCTCTATGCACTGTCGATCGAGAACTGCTATAACCTGCAGTCACTGCCAGAAGAGGGGCTGCCCGCCTCCCTCACTTCACTGCAAATCAACAGATGCCCATTGCTAAAACCACGATTAGAATGGGTGAAAGAGAATTCAGAGATGCCCTGCATAATAATTGATAACAAACTCTTCCCCTGAATCTTCTCTTGCTCATTGTGGAAGTGTCTTATATCTTCATTGTAGTGGATGATAAACTCTTTCCCTGATTAAAGGTGCACCTGTATTGCTTTTCTCTCTCTCAAATTCTTACCCTTTACTCAAAAATCGATTCTGTATCCTACAGAAAATGAAAATTTTCAAAGATAACAATTCTCAACTTTTCCTTGATTAATGTTGTCCCTCGGTTTATGTTTAAAATTTTCATTTTAATTTCCATTTTTGAGTGTTTCAACTGCTCACATATTCCCAAACTGGCACAGTTAATTCTTCCTTGTTTCACTGTTCTGTTTTCTTGATTTTAAGGAATTCCGCTCCTTATTTACTGAAAATTCTTCTTGTTTCGCACATTCCCAAGGCTCCTGAACTCAGGTTTATGATTTAATCAGAAAAGGCAGTGAATTCCCCAGGCATCATTTTTCTTGGAAATGGGCCTGAAAGTTTTTATTTTCCTTTTTTGTGTAAATTGTCATGTATATCTATTCTTCTCTTGTTTCTTTGTCTTGGATACAAAAATGTGGAAATTCTTTTAAACTGCGAACTTAGTCTTAACTTTCATTAAAGACTTTATTTCATGATATGGCAGTTATATTTGGTGGAGAAAGGATTCTGAAATCCTCCATGAGCTTGCATTGATAAGGGTTCTACCATATTCATCAGCGGAATTGAAGTCACTCTAAATCAAATTTTCAATATGCTTTGGCCAGTTTGTGTGAAATTTCAAAGCCCTTTACAAGGTATATGTTAATCTCTTTATATTGTACTACTAATGGCAAAAAATAATTATAGATTTTAGATAAATTGAACAGATTGAAAGTGAAATGTTACAATGTCGTGACCTCTGAACTGTAGCTGAGTTGATCATCTGTTATCATTGGATTGGAATTATCATACGGGAAAAAGTGGTGTAATTATTCTGTGAAGTTTGAGAGACACATTACCAGATATAAACACTTATCGCCTTAATCCCATGAATCATAGATAGATGGGAATCCGATATTTCATATATTCTTGTTCTGCTTATAGCAGATCAGAGAGCGTTGACATGAATGGATTTTTACCTTATTGCAGTCTCTTAAACGAGAGTTTTGACGCAAAGAGTTAAATGTGCTGTCGAGCAGCAATTCTGGCGCTATCGTCTCTGTATCCATTTTGTGTTGGGGAATAATTTGATGTCCTTGCATAATAATGCAGGTAATGCTCATCTTGAATTCGTTATGCATAACTTGGACTGTATAAATTATCCTTTGCTCAAAACTATTTCATAAGTTCTGAAATGGAACTGATATAGCATGACTATGTTCCAGATAACATACTTCAGGTAACCACCCAAAAAAAAAGTTTATTGTTAAAACTGGTGGACTCAAGTCGTGATAAAGGAGAAAAAGATATGTTGAGGGAAGGAGCATTTCCGACTAGGAACTATAAGTCCTAGATCCGGCACTTGTTCCTCCCTCCCCGAGAAAAATTCTTTTACTAAAAGAAAAACGAAAGAACTCTAGACTTGGCACATTGTCTTTCTGTCTTTATCCACTAGCTCGCCTTTCAAATCTTTACCAATATGCAGTTGGACATATATCATTAATTAAATTTTAACTCTTCCAATTTTTCTGGGGTTTTCTTTTCAGTTTTTGTTTTCTCGACTTATAGTGAAGTAAAGGAGGGTTCTTGATTTGCAAGAATGAGGTTATCTACTATTGGGTTCGCTCCTCAGCCAGAGGAAGGTATATCATTAATTATATTTCTTTTGTTTTTTTATTTCTTGAAAATTTTAGTCTATTTTGTGTTAATATTGGGGTGGAAAATTTAACAGGGGAGAAGAAATGCTTGAACTCTGAGCTTTGGCATGCTTGTGCGGGGCCTTTGGTGTCGCTTCCGGCCTTGGGAAGCAGAGTTGTGTATTTTCCTCAAGGACATAGTGAGCGGGTTAGTAAGGGTATCTCAATTTCAGAGACATATTTTGTAACTAATGGAATTAAGCTTGCTTTTTGGAGGAACTGTTAATTCCCATCATGTTCTGCTTGTCTTATCTTCTGATCTGTGAATCCGGTTTTATTATGTTTGTGTCATATCTGATTTTGTAGCAAGAGCAAAAAGATGTTTGTCTACTACCTTCTGAACTTGGTGCACCAAGCAAACAGCCAACTAATTACTGCTGTAAAACGTTGACTGCAAGTGACACAAGTACTCACGGAGGATTCTCCGTCCCTCGTCGAGCAGCTGAAAAAGTCTTTCCCCCTCTTGTAAGTATTATTTAAATTACTGATACCAGATCTTAGTTCATGAATTTCTCCTAGTCGTACTTCTTTCTTATGTATGTTGTTTTCTGTTTTCTCATTGGCACTTTATGCCCAAGAATTGATGGCAAAGGATCTTCATGGCAATGAATGGAAGTTTAGGCACATTTTCCTCGGTGAGTTTCCACTGGAATAGAGTGTGCAATGTAATTTTGATACGATTGGATGTGAAAGCTGTTTCTCTCTCCATTTTCTCCTTCAACTTCAAAACTAAAAGAAGAAAATAAAATTATCTAATTTGCTCTTAAACCATAGATACTAATGCAGAATCATCTGTTCTTTTGCATCAATCAAATTTTAGGCTATAGAAAGAGAAGCAGGGCTCGTGATTAGTGCTGAGATGTAAAACTTTTACATTGAGGAAATGACACTGACACTTCTGCATGCTTGAATTAGTTGAATAAGGTCTATGATAGCCAAGAATCTACCCTTTGTTTAGGGCCTACGAATCACGCAGATTGATAATCCCTTGTCATTTTAGAGAAAAAAAATTGGAGGTGCCCTTTTTGACCAATTTCAGTGAACTCTTAAGTGAGTGGAAGAAAATCGGAGAACTTTTTAAAAGTTTTTAGTTTTTTTTCGCTTATTTTGGTTACATTAATAAACGGGTAGGGGTCCATGCCAAACCCCCCACCACAACAGTTGGCTTTCTTAAAAAATAATAATAATAGAAGTTTTTAGTAGAAACCAGATATCCTTACAGATGAAAGATGTTTCGGATTGGTTGATCAGAAATGCATCTTCTTCTTTCTCTTTCTTTGTTGACTGTCTCCCTTCTTTGTTCTTTTCTGTTTCACAAGTCCTTTTAAATTCTTATCATTGAAAAAATTGGTCCTTTTATATTCGGGAAATGTGAAAAGAGGGATATGATTGTGCACAAAAGGTTATCTTATGCCTCTTGTATTATTTTCTACTATAAGCAGCAATACAACAAAACAACAACATAACTCATTAAATCCCCAATAGTTGAAGGTATGGGCGGAGAATGGATAGGAGGCACCTAACCTTTGGCTATAAATGCATAAAGTGACTACTCCCAAAATACCACTGAAACAGATGTATTAGAGACTGACCTAACATTTGACAATGAATGCACGCACAAAGTGAAGTCACAAAGTGAAGTAAATGAGGGTTCTTGATTTGCAAGCATGAGGTTATCTACGACTAGATTTGCTCCTCAACCAGAGGAAGGTATATCATTGATTATATTTAATTTCTTTTGTTTTTTTTGTTTCTTGAAATTTTTAGTATATTTTATGTTAATATTGGGGTGGAAAAATGGAACAGGGGAGAAGAGATGCTTGAAGCTGTGGCATGCTTGAGTGGGACCTTTGGTGTCACTTCCGGCCTTGGGAAGCAGAGTTGTGTATTTTCCTCAAGGCCATAGTGAGCAGGTTAGTAAGGGTATCTCAATTTATGAGGTGGGGTTCTTGGATTTATGAGATTGCTTGCCTTTTTGTCCTAGGGAGTCAGTTATATAGTAAGGATTCCACGTGAGCTTTCCTTTTAAGTGCTCAGTTTGAAGATTTATAGAAGAATTTTAGAAAGTTTTAAGTGATACGAATTAGGTAATTTTTGCTTTGCCAGCCAAAGAAAAACTAGTCAGTTTTGGGAACATGATATAGAATTATATGTGGAGAGGGTGGTCATTATATGTGAAGGAAGGGGTACTACTCCCTTCCCCTTATAATAGTCATTTAAAAACAAAAAACAAAAAAGAGGGTCATTACAGGATTTTTTATCAAATGCTCCTTGGTTTGGGGTGTTTTTTTTTTTAGCTATTAAAAAGATTTCCCTTTGAACAGTAAGGCTATGTATGCATATGAATCTTGGTATCTGTTCTTAAACAATGGGTATTGGGGAAACCGAAAATGCGGAGATGGTGATGGTGATGGTATCTCAAGGGTGAAAGAGTGCAATTTTGTTATTGAGCTTCCCTTTTGTATTTTTTAGCTTATTTTTTTATTGTTAAATTAAACAATTCTTGAGTACATTAGTACCCCCTTTTGCGCAGAATTCATGGTTAGTTTGTTACTTGTTTGTCTGCTTTTATGAAAAAATTACTGGAAATGCACGGAGACAATATTATTTGTATAAATTGGAAGTTACATGTTTATTTTATCAATTATTGGGAGGATTCTGGAGCCATGTTGCATATATCAGATTATCAGGACCATTTGCAGCCTTTCTAAGGAAATTGTTATCCGACTTTGATTTGGTTACCTTTTTTTTGCACAAGAATAACTGTTTACGCCCCTAGCATGTTGTTTTACTAGCTCTCCAGAGTTTTTTTTCCTACCTTCTAGTTTTCAGTCCATTTTGAAGCAAAACACACACAGGTTTAAAAGAAGCATTTGGGAAGTTTGGCCGTCTTGTTGATGCATCGTTTGTTATGTTTCCTGTAAATTGAATTTCAACCTTTTATTCTCTTGATTTCTATGAAATAAGAATTAGAATGATGCAAATGATCCTAACTTCTTGTTGGTGTGATCCAAGTCACCTTTTCAGTTGCACCGTTCTATTTGTCTCACATCCCATAAGCACTGCTAGAAGGAAAGAAAAAAAAAGTTCTCGACAATGACACTCTCTCTTTTCCTGTTTTTAAAAAATTGTTCCATTGCTAAGATGTTATTGACAATATCATCTTAGATTGATGTGTTAAATTATTTGATCACAGTTCAGTCTTGCTGCCTGTCTTTCTTTCAAAGGTTCACTCCCTTCTAGATCATCCTAAACTTCACAATATGGATTCTGAAATCCTCCATGAGCTTGCATTGATAAGGGTTCTACCATATTCATCAGCGAAATTGAAGTCACTCTAAATCAAATTTTCAATATGATTTTGTCAGTTTGTGTGAAGTTTCAAAACCCTTTACAAGGTATATGTTAATCTCTTTATATTGTACTAATGGCAAAAAAAATAATTATAGATTTTAGATAAATTGAACGCATTAAAAGTGGATTGTTACAGGTTTTTGAAAAGAAATGGAAGGATCTTTGTTATAGCCGAAGGACCTACTACAGTGGAAGGTTAATGGAAGTTCAAACTCTAGTTAGTCGAGGAAGACTAGCGAAGTTAGCTCATCACTTCCAACTCGGAACTATAAGTCCTGGTAACGGCACTTATTCCCCTTCCCCGAGAAAAATATCTTTTATTAAAAGAAAAAGGAAAAGAACTCTAGACTTGGCACATTGTCTTTCCGTCTTTATCCACTAGCTCGCTTTTCAAATCTTTCTATTATGCAGTTGGACATATATCATTAATCAAATTGTAGTTTTTGAGAATATGTTTTAATCAATTGAAATTTTTCGTGTCAGCTTTCTTGATATGTCTTATAGATCACATTGGAGTCCAAGTGTTGAAGTGTAGCATTCTCGGGAAAGCAGACATATCCATTTCGACGACAAACCTGTTTTGCAATTGGGGAGGAAGTGGGAGATCGAAGGCATGGTTTTGTACTCTGTATGCCATCTGGTTTTTGTATAAGGAAGCAGGTGACCTTGTAAACAATTCCATCTGGACTGAAAGAGAGATGGGGAATTTGGCTTTTCTTTATCGAAAGTGGTCAAAGGAGGAAATAGGCCAGAAGAATGCATCATACTGAACTCAGTGGGGAAAACAGTAGAGACCTCGTTCCTGTTGGGGAACTTAATCTTAACCCTATAAATATCCACCTTTTCCCGAACCTCACGATCACTCACCAAGTCCTTGGTTCCAAACTTCCCAAAAAGATCTTGTTAAATCTTCTTTGTCTTCATATCCCATAGTTAATCCTTACAGCTTTTATCAAAAAGAAAGCTGATTGTTCAGGGCTCCGATTTTGCTGAAGATCTTCATCAATTAACACAATACATGAGTACATATTTGTAAACTATGTGTTGTTGCTGTTGGAAGCAAGGCAATGGTGACCGACGGGGCAAAACTTATCGTTTCATCTCGAAGAACACATTTAACCTATCGAGTATGACTAAGATTACTTGTGCATTTCTTCTCCCGTACAATGTTGCTCAGATTTTTCCTTTTATCAAGTTACCTGTGGGGTTTTTATAATAGAAAGATGCTTGATTTGGTCATACTAATCTAAGACCAAGAGCAGTGTTACTAATCATCTAGATTGAAAACTGGTATTTTGTAAAAAATCAACTGAAAATCATGGTTGGTCGTGTCATAATCTCCCCCTCTCCCCGGGATTCAGTCACCGGAAATTTAGCCGGATGGTAAGCCAATATATCAGGGAAAGGACGAGAAAGGTCACATCTGGTACGATATCTGTTCATGCGAAGACTGCCAGCTTTATGGAGCCATTTACCTCATCACCAAAAGACAACAGCTCAACCACCACCAAAACCAGTTCAATCCCTTAATACCTCCTCCTGTAACAACCTACTCGCCAGCTCTAACCTTATGGAAGGGGAATGCTCCGAAAAGGGAGGCCGGGAGGGAGGTTGAGGAGATGGGGCCATCGAGGGGAAAATTGAGACTAGTCATCAATTACCAATCTTTGAATAAATTTTTAAAAGATGACAGGTTTCCTCTCCCGAGAAAAAATTCACTTTTTCAGTATCTATCCGAGGCCAAAATATTTTCAAAATTTGATCTTAAAGCAGGATTTTGGCAACTAGGGATTTCTCCCGAAGATAGAAATAAAAAGGCATGTAACCCCTACTGATTCCTCAGAAGTTGATGAGAGGAAAAACTTAGAAATAAAGAGTTTGTTCCACAATTCTCTCTTGTTCTCTACCTTTGCTTTTCATATGATCTTCAAAGCTTCTTAGTTTCTTCCCGTAGGATCTTCAAGATGTCTTCTTCTTAGACTTCATCTTGTTCATTTCTACTAGTTTTCAAAGTAGTAGTAGTAGTTCTATGTTAAACTAGTAGTTTTCTTTAAAGATTATTCTCTTAGTTTAATGTTTTCCTTTGTCTCTATGTCTATTGCTATGTCTATTGGTATCAGAGCCATGTCCGGCTAAATTTCCGGAGACATTCCGCTATGACTAGATCCTACGGGAAGAAACTAAGAAGCTTTGAAGATCATATGAAAAGCAAAGGTAGAGATTGTTCCACAATTCTCTCTTGTTCTCATAGAAAGCTTCCGAAGCCCATGAAGAAGAAGTAGGCTCAATGAGATTTTCATCCAACAGCTGCTGCAATTCTGCTGTGGCTAGTTCATAGTGTTCCGGAGACATTCCGCTATGACTTGCCTTCTGGGGTGTAACACCCGCAGTATGTGAAAAGTGAAGTGTTATGTAAAACTCGAGTTTTTTCCACAACGGATCCAGGGCATTTGGTTAAGAACTCGAATGAGAATTGCACAAGTATTGAGTCATCGAGTTTGGGACTGACTTTAGGAGGCTTGATCGACATGACTCGGGAAACTGGGAATAAGTTAGAGTACTTGGTCCAGTGGGAAGAATGCATCCTTTGTAAACTAGACCCTTTTTTAGAGAATGACAGATTTCTGGATTTGGCTCAAGAGGTCGAAACCTATGACGAGATCTTTACGCGGGAGCTTTGATCCTAATACTTGAGTGAGTAATGGTAAGGTTGGGAAAGCAGTTGGATCCGGATAGGTTTGCTGATCTTGTCAATGACAAAGTGGTTGCCATTAGCCACCGTAAAGACACTTAGAGTATGGGGTCCATAGATCTGCCGGGAGAATATCGAGATTCATGGCGATGACGTGGCACGCGCAGTATCCAGCAAAGGCTATCACTGGGTTTTGCCCGAGGGACTCATGGGGAATGATCTGTGATCTCGAACCGGGAGGATACGGATCCGTGAAGGACATGATTGAAGTGCCCGATGGAATGCTCTCAGTAATGGCACATAGATCACTGTAAGAGTCTGGATGAGCTTCTCGCAGTCATCACTTGGGACAATTGTTCGGATAATGTTCATTGTCAACATTCTCTTTCCCCAAAAAAATATGCTTTGAGTTCCCGTGATAACCTCTTTTGGAGAATTGAGTTGAAACAAACTGCAATCTGTCTTCCTTCACCTAAAGACTCCCTGCAAATTCTCTTGAGGCCGCCTCGTCAATCGGTCACGAATCTGCAGTAGCACCTCATCTCGCGGGTGATGTTGTCTGTTGGTATGAAGCGATCGGGCTTATAACTTGAAATCATCAACCCATTTGGATGGTGGCACATCGTCCATGGTAAAAGCCAAAGAGTGGAGTGCAGGTCGCAGGGTGCAGCTCAACCTGAGTTTGTAGTGGAAGATGGTTCTCATTGGTTCTGCTTTCCATCATGAAAGATTGTCCAATGCCTCGGAGTAATCAAGGTTCGAGGTATCGATTCTAATGAAAAGCTGGTTTTGGAGGAGGTGTTGGGGGACCAATATTTTTTTAGCGAAAGAAAAGGATATGGCTCAGCTCCTCAAAGGTGAGAACTTCGGGGAATGGTTGAGGCTCCAACAGTGGGGTCGAGGTGTCAGCCCTCGTGTTTGAGGCTGAATCGGGATTGGAGGGAGTCGTTAAAGGGGGTTTTGGTGGTGGTTGAGTTGTTGTCTTTTGGTGATGAGGTAAATGGCTCCATAAAGCTAGGGCTGGGGAGTAGGTTGATTGTCGAGAAGTTGAGAAAGAGTTTGAAGGTGGAGTAAATGGGTTTGAAAGTGGAGTTGGTATGAGAGATGGCCTCAGAGGCGGAGTTGTATTTGGATAGATATAGCTGGGACTCAAGGGATTTGAGTTGGTGTTGGAGAAACTCTTTTCAGACAACATTTTAGACAATTGAGGAGTCCATGTGGTGTTCTGTTGGACCGTGTAAGAAAGGTGGTTGTGCAAGGCTCCAATTTTGTTGTTAAGGTTTAGAATGTTTTGTTCTAAAGGGAATGCTCGAAAAGGGAGGCTGGGAGGGAGGTTGAGGAGATGGGGCCATCATATACAAAGGTAGTGGGAGTCAGCGGTCGGGAGGATGGGTTTTGTATGGAGGATTATCGGAGGATGCAGGGGAGGTAGGTTGGTTTGGCACGAGAGGGGATCCATACTTGAACATAGAAGTCGAAACTTTGCCACTGGGTTCTCTAGCGGATCAACGGAGATGTCACCCTGCCGTGTCTTTCCCGAAGCTTTTTCTGAAAGCTTTTTGATTTTTCTAGTTTCTTTGGCCGAAATCATCATCATCCCTCATCCGACCAATGGTCTAAGCGGTCTTCGCATGAACAGATATCGTACCAGATGTGACCTTTCTGCCCTTTCCCGATATATCGCTTACCATCGAAGCAAACATAATCACCGGAGATTTGAGAGATGACCATGCATCACCATCTTTCAATGAGAATTTGAGTGGGTATAACAGGGAGAAATTTCTTTCTCGTCTGCTTTTGTAACCGGTGATCCAAGAATAAGGTAAAAGAGATTGAAATGCTTCTCCGTGATCCGGGAACAAAAGTATGCTCGAGAGCTTTAGGGGTGAGTCGAAGGAAAGAAGTATGGATTCACCGTATTGTAATTGTGGAGAGGTGGAGGCTTGTAGGCATGGTTTTGAACTCTATATGCCATCCGAGTGGTGAAGGGGTTGCCATACATTTTTCTTCCATTTCGGACCCAGTGATCTGGATCTCGGATTCTAAAAGCGATGAGACAGAGATGGATTGTCTAGGGGAATAGTAAAGTTTGGGAAGAAAGTCACAAAGGTGGTTCCTGAACCGAGGGTCGCCTCGCACTGTTCAGATAACCGACCGTGCGTATCCTCGGGAACCTTGAATCAAGAAGTGCAATACGAGATACCATCGGGAGACCTTTTTTAGCATGGAGGGTGATCGCAAACGAATGGCACCAAAGTGTATGTGAGTGTATCCCCCGATCCAAGCAAGCTTTTTGGAAAGTGTTTTGGAAGTTGAAGGGTTACATCATGTTTTTCTTTGGTGGAAGGAAGTTCGTAGGGTCGGGCAAAGTGGGATGCTTGACAAGACTCTTTGAAAGACTGTTTACCTAGGACTTGATTAAATCGTACTCTAAAAATATTTTTGGGCTTTTCATCTTTTTGATAAATACTGTAAGGATTAACTATGGGATAAGAAGACAAAGGACTAGTACATTCTTCGAAACATAATCTAATTCGTAAATACAAGGAAGACGAGATATAGAAGAAAAACTAGATTTAGGAGACTCGGGTACACTACTAACTAACTTAGAAGATACACTTTACTAAAAGATGGAGACGAAGACATGATAAAGACAAATCAAGAGGAGGGGACCGAATCGCGGGAGGGTGAGGGATCTTATGACCTGACGAACCAAGTTTTTTTCGGAGGTGCCACATGTTTTTTGAAATCTATCGCACGCTGCTTTTAAAAATCATTTTTACGCCTACAAACGCACAACCCACACTCGGAATTTCACTCATCGCATGTATCGGGCCTTCCTCAGTCAGACAAGCATACCTATGACTCTCAAGCGAGGGATCCACGCGCAGACTCTCAGAAGTGTTGGGCTACTCCATTAAATTCTAAGTTTTCAGGTGGAAGTACATAAAATCCCTTGATTTCCCTGCAGACCTTAGGGGTTCCAGGTGGAAGTACCCACAAAATCCCTGATTTCACTGAGACCTTAGTGTTCGAGTGGAAGTACCCTGCAAAATCCCTTGAATCCTTCAAGACCTCGAGTTTCGATGAAAGTACCTGAAGATCCTAATCAAGGCAATCACGGCATAATTCGGAGCATACATCCGAGAAAAAGAAGGACCAATGAACCAGCAGCATCTTCGAGACCGCATCTAAACGAAGATCACGAGGAATCAAAGAACTAGCGGCATCATACGACCGTCATCGAACAAAGATCACGAGGAATTAAAGAACTCGCATGCATCTTCAACCATACTAATCTAAGACCAAGAGCAGTGTTACTAATCATCTAGATTGAAAACTGGTATTTTGTAAAAAAATCAACTGAAAATCATGGTTGGTCGTGTCATAATCTCCCCCTCTCCCCGGGATTCAGTCACCGGAAATTTAGAAGAGGGACGGTCTTCTAAAACAAAATCATATCCGGAGTTGGAAATTTGTGTCGAAACCGAGGAATGTACCGACCATTGAGGCATGGTGTTGAAATATTTTTGAGAATTATTACTCTGAAGCATGGCAATGCAGGGGAACTATTAGTAGTTATCGCATCGGGAGGTTTTGCCTTGGGTGGTCTCGCCGAGAAAATCTGCAAGGACATTTGATTTGCTTTGGGAAATATGCCTAACTTCAAACGTATACTCGAGAAAACCATTGTTGCTGCCAGTAAAGCAATCGTGCATCCTAATTGTTTTTTTGTTTAAAGTGAAGCATTCTCGGGAAGGCGGATATATCCATTTCAACAACAAACTTGTAGTCGACTGTAAAGAATTCAAACTTTTCAATACCTCTTTTCACTGACCAAAATTTCTTTGATCGTGGAATGATAATGTCTTTCCGATTCTTTGAACCCGACCACTTTGATAAGCGCACACTCTTCTTTTTTCCGTTTACTTCCTCAAGCGTAACCGCTCCCCAAAATTCATCAGATGCATCCGTCTCAAGTATTCGTGACTCTGCATGAGGGAATTTGTAACGCTGGAACCTCGGGTGCTAACTCCTCGAGTTTTCTCGACCGCCTCGCGTGTCTACATCGTCCCAGTGAGTGAGGATTCTTTTTTAGCCTCGGGGTAAGAACCGACTCGAACTGCAACTCGGGTGAACGAAATTACTCGACATAATTGACAACACCAGGAACCTGCCGAATCGCATGCGTAGAAAGGATTTCATCGTGGGAATTCTCGCAACTTTTCAAAGAATATGCGATCGTGGAATGTAATCGCCATCGTGAATTTTCATACCCAAGAAATCTATATCAGGCGCTCCCAAAACCATTTTCTTTTTCGATAGCATGATGCCAAAATCTTTTGCCAACTTATGAAACTCGATTCAAGAAAAACAAGACGCGATTCAAAATCTTTTGAAAACAAAAAGGATATCATCAATGTAAATCGATGCGCTTTGGAATCGTGGGTTGGAAAAATTTTTTGTCATAGCCTTTTTGAAAATAGGAGAGGGGCAACTTTTAGTCCGAAAGGCATAATCGGTCCCATTGATAATGGTGATTTGGGATGCAAAAAGCCGCTTTTATATCTATCTTCTGGGAGAAATCCCTAGTTGCCAAAAATCCCGCTTTAAGATCAAATTTTTGAAAATATTTTCGCCTCTGATAGATACTCGAAAAAGTGAATTTTTTTCTCGGGAGAGTGAAACCTCGTCATCTTTTAAAAATTTATTCAAAGATTGGTAATTGATGACTAGTCTCAATTTTTCCCCTCACTTGTTCCGATCTCTTGTTAACATAGAAAGCTTCCGAAGCCCATGAAGAAGAAGTAGCTCAATGAGATTTTCATCCAACAATCGCTGCAATTCTCACTGTGGCTAGTTCATAGTGTTCCTGAGACATTCCGCTATGACTTGCCTTTCCCGGGGTGTAACTCGCATGTAAGTATTGAAAGGAAGTGTTATGTAAAACTCGCGAGTTTTTTCCACAACGGATCTCGGGGCATTTGGTTAAGAACTCGAATGAGAATTGCACAAGATCGGGCTGATTAAATCGGGCTTTGGGACCGACTTTTGTGAGGCTTTGATCGATATGACTCGGGAAACCGGAATAAGTTAGAGTACTTGGTCCAGTGGAAGAATCGTCCCTTTGTAAACTAGACCCTTTTTAGAGAATGACAGATTCTCGGATTTGGCTCAAGAGGTCGAAAACCTATGACGAGATCTTCTCATGGAGCTTTGATCCCTAATACTTGGTGAGTAATGGTAAGGTTGGGAAACAAATTGGATCTCGGATAGGTTTCGCTGATCTTGTCAATGACAAAGTGGTTGCCATTAGCCACCGTAAAGACCTTAGAGTATGGGGTCCATAGATCTCGTCGGGAGAATATCAGATTCATGATGGCGAGGGCCGCGCAGCAGATCCAAAGCAAGTGCTATCACGGCGTAGCTGGGACCTATGGGGAATGATCTCGTATCCCGAACCAGAGGATACTGGATCCCGTGAAGCGACATGATTGAAGTGCCTCGATGGAATGCTCTCTGTAATGGCACATAGATCACCGTAAGAGTCCTGATGAGCTTCTTCGCAGTCATCACTGGGGACAATTGTTCTGATAATGTTGCCGCCAACATTCTCTTTCCCCAAAAAATATGCTTTGAGTTCCGTGGATAACCTCTTCTCGGGAGAATTGAGTCGAACAAACCGCAATCTGCCTTCCTTCACCTAAAGACTCCCTGCACTCTCTTAGGCCGCTCGTCAACTCGGGTCACGAATCCGCGTAGCACCTCATCTCGCTGGGTGATGTTGTCTCGCTGGTATGAAGCCAATCGGGCTATAACTCTGAAATCGCCAACCCATTTGGATGGTGGCACATCGCCTATGGTAAACCAAAGGAGCTGGGTCCGGGTCCCGGGTCCGGCTCAACCGAGTTTGTAGTGGAAGATGGTTCTGCTGGTTCTGCTTTCCATCATGAAAAGATTGTCTAAAGCTTCTGAGTAATCAAGGTTCGAGGTATCGATTCTAATGAAAAACGGGTTTGGAGTGAGGTGTTGGGGGACCAATATTTTTTAGCAAAGAAAGGATATGGCTTCGCTCCTCAAAGCGTGAGAACTTCGGGAATGGTCGAGGCTCCAACAGCGGTCGAGGTGTCCGTCTCCCGTGTTTCGGGCCGAATCGGGATTGGAGTGAGCCGTAAAGCGGGGTTTTGGGCGGTGGTTGAGCCGTTGTTTTTTGGTGATGAGGGGTTTTGGTGGTGGCTGAGTTGTCTTTTGGTGACGAGGTAAATGGCTCCATAAAGCTAGTGGTCTGGGAGTAGAGTTGATTGTCGAGAAGTTGAGAAAGAGTTTGAGCGTGGAGTAAATGGGTTTGAAAGCTGGAGTCGGGTATGAGAGACGGCCTGGAGGCGTGTTGTATTTGGATAGATATAGCTCGGGACTCGGCGGATTTGAGTCGGGTGTTGGAGAAACTCTTTTTCGCACAACATTTTAGACAATCGAGGAGTCCATGTGGTGTTCTCGTTGGGACCGTGTAAGAAAGGTGGTTGTGCAAGGCTCCAATTTTGTTGTTAAGTGTTTAGAATGTTTTGTTCTAAAGGGAATGTCCGAAAGTGCGAGGCCAGGGAGGGAGGTTGAGGAGATGGGGCCATCATATACAAAGGTAGCGGGGTCAGCGGTCGGGAGGATGGGTTTTGTATGGAGGATTATCGGGAGGATGCAGGGAGGTAGGTTGGTTTGGCACCGAGAAGTGGGATCCATACTCGAACATAGAAGTCGAAACTTTTCGCCACCGGGTTCTCCTAGCGGATCAACAGAGATGTCACCCGCTCGTGTCTTTCCCCAAGCTTTTTGCGTAAAGCTTTTTGATTTTTCTAGTTTCTTTGGCCGAAATCATCATCATCCCTCATCCGACCAATGGTCTAGCAGTCTTCGCATGAACAGATATCGTACTGAAATGTGACCTTTCTCGCCCTTTCCCCGATATATCGCTTACCATCGAAGCAAACATAATCACCGGAGATTTGAGAGATGACCATGCATCACCATCTTTCAATGAGAATTTAGTGGGTATAACGAGAGAAATTTCTTTTCCCTGTCTGCTTTTGTAACCGGTGATCCAAGAATAAGGTAAAAGAGATTGAAATGCTTCTCTCGTGTTCTGGGAACAAAAGATGCCGAGAGCTTTGGGGTGAGTCGAAGGGAAAGAAGTATGGATTCACCGTATTGTAATTGTGGAGGAGGTGGAGGCTTGTAGGCATGGTTTTGAACTCTATATGCCATCTCGGTGGTGAAGGGTTGCCATACATTTTTTCTTCCATTTCTGACCAGTTGATCCGGATCTCGGATTCTAAAAGCAGTGAGACAGAGATGGATTGTCTAGGGAATAGTAAAGTTTGGGAAGAAAGTCACAAAGGTGGTTCTCGAACCGAGGGTCGCCTCGCACTGCTCCGATAACCGACCGCGCGTATCCTCGAACCTTGAATCAAGAAGTGCAATACGAGATACCATCGGGAGACCTTTTTAGCATGGAGGGTGACTCGCTAAACGAATGGCACCAAAGTGTATGTGAGTGTATCCTCGATCCAAGCAAGCTTTTGGAAAGTGTTTTGGAAGTTGAAGCGGTTACATATCGCTTTTTCTTTGGTGGAAGGAAGTTCGTGGTCGGCAAAGTGGGATGCTTGACAAGACTTTTTGAAAGACTGCTTACTCAGGACTTGATTAAATCGCACTCCTAAAAATATTTTTGGGCTTTTCATCTTTTTGATAAATACTGTAAGGATTAACTATGGGATAAGAAGACAAAGGACTAGTACATTCTTCTGAAACATAATCTAATTCAGTAAATACAAGAAGACGAGATATGAAAGAAAAACTAGATTTAGGAGACTCGGCACACTACTAACTAACTTAGAAGATACACTACTAAAAGATGGAGACGAAGACATGATAAAGACAAATCAAGAGGAGGGACCGAATCCGCGGGAGGGTGAGATTATTGGTATCGAGCCATGTCCGGCTAAATTTCCGGTGATCGAATCCTGGGAGAGGGGAGATTATGACACGACCAACCATGATTTTCGGGCTGATTTTTTTACAAAATACCGCTTTTCAATCTAGATGATTAGTAACACTCGCTCTCGGGTCTTAGATTAGTATGGTCGAAGATGCCGCAGTTCTTTGATTCCTCGTGATCTTTGTTCAAGACGGCCGTATGATGCCGCTAGTTCTTTGATTCCTCGTGATCTTCGCTTTAGTACGGTCTCAAGATGCCGCCGGTTCATCGGGTCCTTCTTTTTCTCGGATGTATGCTTTCGAATTATGCCGCAGCTTGCCTTGATTAGGATCTTCATGGGTACTTTCATCGAAACCCGAGGTCTTGAAGGATTCGAGGGATTTTTATGGGTACTTCCACTCGAACACTAAGGTCTCATGGAAATCAGTGGATTTTCATGGTACCTCCACCGAACCCTAAGGTCTCATGGAAATCATGGATTTTTCAGTGTACTTCCACTCGAAAACTTAGAATTTAATGGAGTAATCGAACACTTCTAGAGAGTCTCGCCGCGTGGATCCTCGCTAGAGAGTCATAGGTATGCTTGTCCCGACGAGGAAGGCCCGATACACTCGATGAGTGAAATTCCGATGCATGGGTTGTGCGCTCGTGGCGTAAAAATGATTTTTTAAAAAGCAACATGCGATAGATTTCAAAAACATGTGGCACCTCCGAAAAACTTGGTTCTGCACGACCATAAGATCCCCTCACCCTCCCTGATTCGGTCCCCTCCCTCTTGATTTATCTTTATCATGTCTTCGTCTCCTAGTAGTTCATCCTCTAGTTTAGTTAGTCTACCCGAGTCACCTAAATCTAGTTTTTCTTCTAAATCTCGCCTTCCTAATGTTTACGAATTAGATTACGTTTCCGAAGATAGTAAGTATCCTTTGTCTTCCTATCCAAATGAGTTAATCCTTACAAAGTATTTACCAAAAAAGAAAAACCCAAAAATATGGTAGGTGTCCGTCTTAGACAAGTCCTGGGTAAAAATTCCGTATCAACTTCTTCCAAAGATTTCGCCAAGCATCTCACTTTTCTACCCACAAATTACCTTCCACCAAAGAAGAACAGTACGTAACCCTCCAACTCCCAGAACACTTTCCAAAAGCCTCGTCTGGATCAAGGTTACACTCACATACACTTTGGTGCCATTCGCCCTGGGCACCACACTTCATGCCAAGAAAGGTCTCCCGATGATTTCCCTGGGTTGCACTTCTTGATTCCAGATTCCAAAAATACGAACACTCGTGATCTGAACAGCTTCAAACTACACTCAATGCCGGACAATCTTTGTGACCCTTTTCCCGAATTTTACCATGCTACTAGACGATCCAGCTCCGCTCATCAGAGCTTTCGTGGTTCGGATCCGGGATCACCGCCCGTAATCGAGAATACATATATGGCAACCCTTCACCATCAGATGGCATACCGAGTACAAAACCATGCCTTCGATCTCCCACTTCCTCCCCAGTTACAAAATGGTGAATCCATATTCCTTTCGGTCGACTCTCCAAACACCCCTCACTGTACCTTTGTTCCCAGACAAATCAAACGAGAGGAACTCCAAGCCCTTCTACCCACCTCTTGGATAACCAGTTATGAAAAACACAGGGAAGTCCTCAAAAGATTTGTTGCCAGGCTTGAGGGAAGCCTCAGAGATTTCTGGAACTCTTTGGGAGAATACAGACAGCTTCAGTTTCTTCAACTCAAATCTCCTGAAGAAGTAATCGGAGTCCTCAGAGGACATTTTCTGGGAGAAGCAGGACACGACATCACCATTGCCAGAACCGAATTCCTAAAGATGAAGTGTTGCTCAATCAAACTAAAGGATCTAGAAAAACACTTCGACCGAATGTGCAAAAGGTTTTTTATCATTAACCAAATCGATGATATAAGCCTCAAACAAGCCTTTGTAAACTCCGTTCCAGAAGAACTGGCAGACGAAACAATGAGACAAATTTGCACCAAAGGCATTGATCGGCGATCCCATTACTTTCGGTCGATATGGCAAATGATGCAACAGCACTCAAAATCAGCGTGCGTGCGACTAGATTCTGCAAAAATATCGAGCCCCATGCCAAAGCTCTTGGTCGGTATGTTCTGATAAACACCCAGTACATCAAGTGCAAAGATCAAAAACTCGCTCCTGCTCCGGGTATTCTCGACATCGATACTTTCGATCCTTTCTTCGTAATATCAGATCCCTTCACCCCTGTTCCAGAAGACCCGTATCCTCTGATCTCTTTTCTGGGAGAAGCAGGACACGACATCACCATTGCCAGAACCGAATTCCTAAAGATGAAGTGTTGCTCAATCAAACTAAAGGATCTAGAAAAACATAACTGGTTATCCAAGAGGTGGGTAGAAGGGCTTGGAGTTCCTCTACATTGTATCAGAAAGAATCTTGATTAACATGATGCTCCATAGTTTGATATTAACCTTAATGTGACAGAAAATCTTGTTATTGGATGAATATTGGATGTTAATAAGGGTATTACTACTTAGGACTGAGCTTTTAGCTTTTTATACATAATTGCTATACATAAAAGTTCATTTCCTAATGTTAAAGAAGACTGACGCACTTGGTATAACACTTTTCACCGGTAACAATAGCACTGCCCATAATAAAAAGGAAAAAATGTCCATTTTCTAATGGCCTTAAAATTTATCGTCTCATTACTTAAATACTACGAATATATGATTTTTAGACCTAAAATTTTGTTTTTAATTGGAATGAAATATGAGGTACGGGTCAACCTAATCACTATACAAAGAAAGTTTGCTTTATGTTAAATTTTCCCGCTCCCATCAATCAAGATAATTCCGAAATTGGGAAGAACCGATATGGCTTCAGTACAGAACGTGCATAATTTATGCGAGTTCGTCGAATTTAAATTTTTCCCGGTAAAGATTGATTTAAAATGAATATTTGTAATGTTTTTACGACACCAATCGTGTTTTTTAAGAACATCTATCGTGTTTTTTAAGAACATCTATCGTGTTTTTTAAATATCATGACACATGTCTTGAGACGTTCTATACGTGCAAATTTGTTGCTGTTCCACATAGGATTCGGAGAGCCCCATACCTCTTTGTCTTGGGCCTTAGGGCTCTTGTTTGGGCCATAACCTTTATTCTCCTGTTTTCAAATTTTTTCTGGGTCCATCGACACTTTTCCTTCAGGCTTTTCTGCTTGGACATCATTCTTACCCATATTCTTGAAAGTTCTTCTGCCTTTTTCCTTGTATTTGATTTATTGGGAGTGTGGCACTGGAAATAAACATATCTTAAGTCCTACTTGAAATCGAAGAGGCCAATAGCCCAGTGGGCATTGGTCGGCCCGTGACCGAGAGGTCCCGGGTTCGATACCCTTCGCCTGCGTGCGTTAAGCTTTATTCTACCTTATCTAGGGTGTTCTCTCCCCCCCAATGTGGGGCAATCGCCCATCGTGGCGTCAAAAAAAAGTCCTACTTGAAAATACCAAAATTAAATAAGGCCAAACTGAGAATGCAGAGTAAAAATATCATTAAGATTTGAATGAGACAATTAATTTGGGACAAAAAAATGAAGTAGGACAACTAATTTGGAGCTAGAGAGTAATTAAAATGCTATAAAGTCGTATTTTAGATGACTTGAACTCACAATCTTACAGAAAACATTTCCTGTCGAGACGAAAGTGAGACAAATTATAATTAATTACACTACAATCTATTATCATCTCTTGAACTCTATGTAACAATATAATAAAACAATAAAATGAGTTTAAAAAAGTAAAGAGAGAGAGAGAGAGGGGAGAGAGAACTGTCTTTGCCTCTTGAGCTCTTTTTTCCCATTATTCCATACACTTTTTGCAATTATGTGATTCTTCTACAGCTTCTTGATACTAGATTTTTACATAGTGTAAGTTTCTTTTTCCTCAACAATTTCCTCTCATTCTGAATTTAATTTCCTCATACTTTCATATTGATGGAACAATATATCTTCCATGAAATACAGATGCCGAATGTCTTAGGATTTGTATTTGGAGTTGCACAAATGATAGTTTATGTAATTTACAAATATGGTAAAAAGCTCCCAAAAGTTAATCTCCACGAAGCAGCACCTGTGGAAAAGGAGTCAGGGCTGAAGTCTGAGCTGAACATTTTAAATAGTAGAGATGATTCAGATGACGATATTATTAAAGTTTAACTTATGTAAGAAGTAAGGACTGCAAATAAATTTACGAAGTAGATTATTGAAGGATCCAAATACTAGGCTAGAACAAGTTAGAAACTGTTTGGAGCTATATTGGCATAGGCTTAACTATTAGAAATGTTAAACTCTTTTTTTTTTAACTGATAGCTCTACTTGATTATTACAGCTCAATTATTCTTGCCGAGAGCAAATTAAACAAAGAGTTTAATTGAATATACTAAATCCGTAATTTGTTGAAATAGACAAGTGACAAACATAAATTTTTTGTCCAAAGAAAAGAAGAAAAGAAAAGAAAAAGACAACCGTAAATGTAGCTATAATTGACTTAGTTGAGCAAAATTCACTATTTGTTCCATTTGAGAGGCCTAGTTATCTCTCTCATTCTTCCTTACACTTTGTATTGTTAAGTAGTTCTTTACGGCTTCTGCATACAAGATTATCATATAGTGGCGATTTTCTTATCCTTAAACTTTCCACTCCTTAATTAATTTACTTGTAGTGATCGAAAAAACTTTAATATATCTTACATAAAATACAGACGTCGAATGTCTTGTGATTTATATTTACTTAGTAGATTTTCAAATAAATTTGAACTGAATAAGCCATCATATATTACAAAAAGAAAAATAAGTCATCATATTTATATTTAGTACGTGTGAAAAACTTGAATTAATAAAACTTACAAAGTTCTTTTTTATATATAATAAAAGCCACCTGTTGTGTAAAGTTCTTTTTTCTAATTAATGATCATCAAACCAACTGCCAAACAACTTTCTTGATCAATTTATTTGCCAACAATGAACCTTTTCCATTGGCATCAGTTAGCCTATCTCTTTGGCATCATGGGAAAAGTTGTCTTTCACGGTGTTCTAATCGTTATTTACCCTTGAGGTCTTCTATTTGAATCTAAATGCAACGTAGCTCTCCAAACTCACTTCTTTAGCTCTCATAGTGGTCAAAGGTCATATGTTCTTGGATTAAGTCATGGACGAATAATTTTATTCCACCATATATAAACCCTTCCTTCCCAAGCCCAAGTCCTCTCATCAAACATCTTAATTCTTCTTCCATTGTAAAGAATGGCCTTTTCATTCAATGCTGCTCCAATTGCAAATATTTTTGGCATTCTTAGAAATATTGTATCTTGCATGGTGTTCTTGGTCCTGGTGTAAATTAACTCTTGTAACTCTCAATTTTCTTTATTTCAAGCTCCAAATAAATTAATCTCATATATGGAGATTAATCAATTTTGATATTTGTTTTTTGTTTTTTGTTGGTTTAAGTTATAGACCAACATTTTGCAGTATATGTAGGACGAGATCCACACAAGGATATTATTATGTACAATATTCTATTTCGTTATTTAACACAATGTTGTACTTATATTATGTTTAACACCCAATATTTTCTAGTGAATTCGGTGCGTGTGAACAACTTGAATTCATGAAACGTGCAAAGTTCGTGCTCATATTAAAAAATAATAAATCATAAAAATAAATGAAAAATATTTCATAATTTATAAGTTTTTTCTACCATAATATTAATGGCAAGTGAAAATGAACTAATGGCTTCCAAATAATGTACAACCTATTGAAGACAATATGAGAGATATATGTTTGCGTTGGTTTGTGCACATTTAAAGAAGCTAAGTGATGCTCCAGTTAGAAAAATTGAGGGATTAGGTATTAATAATGACATAAGAGGCAGAGGGAGACCGAGGAAGACTTGGACGGAAGTGATAAAAGGAGATATTAATTTGCTAGATTTAGATTGGAGTTTTGTTTTGGATCGAAAGAAATGGAGAGCATGCATCCATATGGATGACTTTACGTAATTTGTCTTTGATTCATGTAGCCCTTTTCTCCGTAGGCGTTTTCAATATATTATCGTTTCATCTATCCCTCTTCTCGGTAGGCCTTTTTTTATCAATAAAATATTTCTCTAACGTTGCAAAGTTCACGAGCTTGACATTTTCCTTGATCAACGCTTTCAATTTTCCTGTCTTAAATATGATTGCTCATTTTGTTAGTATGAGATTAATAAATAAGAGTAATAACAACATTGGAATCACATCACATTGACACAATACAAATGTCTTTTCATCTTTGCATTTATATATAGGTAGTATTTTATAATACTTTATTTTGGAATCTCATTTTTAGCAGCTTTCCAATTACAATATATAACATGTATTAATACAACATATAAAAAATTATTTATAACATTGACATCCAAAAGAACTATTTATATCATTTCGAAGATAGACTAATAGTTATATGCTCAAAAGTATATTCCAATCACTCCAATAATTAATTCATCCACTATTTCACTAACTTCGTATTCTTAATGTCAAATACTATATGCACTACTACAATTTTTTTCATATCCGCAAATTGTATCAATAATTTTTCCAAACATATTCTCTAATTAAGTTCTTGTATCACTACTTTTTCAAGTACCCCTACACTTTTAGGAGATCAAGCCTAGATGCTATTTCTTTACATAACTTAAAAGGTTTATCATTATCTTTTAGAAGAACTCGATTCTACATATAATGTTAATAGCTCTTAATTCCAACGTAACCTCAAAGACTAAAAGTTAATCAATTTAGAAGTCATATATATATATATATATATATATATATATATATAGGTTAAATCCTTTATTTCAATTACACTACAAAGTTTGACTGAGGTGATTATATAAGACTATTAGTCTAACATTTCGATAATCATATTCATGTCAAAACTAAAAACTTCTTTGTATGGGAAAACTAGAAACGATTAGTTATCATATGTTAAATATTCCAGTGACCAAACCTCCAAAATATTTTCCCAAAATTTTCTCATTTTCCAGTCAATACTCAGGAATAATAAGGCACTATAATTTTAATATTAACAAAAAGGAAAGACTATAAAAAGTTTCTCTTTTCTATTGCATTCAAAAAACGAGCAAAGTAAACTTAAAATATGTATTTTATTATTTTTTATTATTGTGATACCCAGTACCTTTCGATATCATATTTTATATGATTATGTACTCTATGTGTTATATGTACATTTTATTCTAATTATTCTTAGGGGCGCACTAGTTAGGATAAGAAGTTAGAAGACCTAAGTGTATAAGACGAACTTGTTGGTTTGTTTTGTTGGTTATATTAGTAGGGAAGTTAATGTATGAAGAGGTGCCATTTAAGATAAGGTCAAGAGGGGGATGTACCTATTCATTGGTTGCCTATTTTGGAGTTATAACTCTTCAGAAATCTGGAGTATAGTAGCCTATAAATAGAAGACATAGGAAGGAGATAAAGAAGAAAAGAATAAGAAAAAAAATAAGAGTGCTGAAAAATCTGGACAGCAGGTAAGAACACTTTGGCAGACATAGAAGTATTTTCTAAACGGTGGAGATTAAGTTTCAACGGTTCCATTTTGAGTTATTACTTCTGGAAGTCGCCTATACAAAATAGAAATTCTGTTTTCCTATCTTACTTTAATTTTCCGATTAAGTGGTCAAGGTAAGAACCCTTCGTCCTTGTTTTCAGTCCTAAAAACGCATGAAGTATTCTTTTATTAAAGATATGAAATGTATGAAGTTTTCACATGTTTTATTGCATAAAAATATGGATGAATAATAGAATTATGTTTGCATCGTTGCATGCTTATACTTGTTGATTCTTGCGTATGTTGTTGAATATATTGTTGGATGCATTACATGAGAGTTAGCATATGCATATTCTCAATTTAGAGCTCCTGGCTAATGGTGATCCTAGACCAGGATATATTCCGAATTTATGATATAAGTGCCCGGGAGCGCTTTCAATCCCCAGTGATGCCTGGTCCTTTGCAGTTTTTAAAAGTTAGGGCTGTTAACAGTGTCATTCAGTCCACGAGGATGGATAATGACAGGAGTATATCCTTAAATAGAAATATATGAGCCTTACCAATTACAATATGTTATGTTCTGTTCTATTCTAGCCCTCCTGAACGGGCAATAGTAGTTTTGGGTTGTTAACAGTTGGATAGAGTTATGGTTGGACAATTGAGCTCGGTTGTAAAATTACTTGTTGCATGTCATTTTGGTACTAATCATGTCAAGTTTATATGTATTGGAAAGCTACGAGTATGTCAAGTTATGTTAAGTTCTACTCGATGTACGATTTTTTATATGTATGTGATCTATTTGGTTAAGTATTGTTATGACATGTTATGTGTATGATTTGGTATTATTTCTAAGTATTATAAAGAGTTTAAAAATAGTGTTTTTGGTTGGGATTTCAGATTATGCAGAAAATGATTTTTCCTTCACAAAATTTGGGGATTTGCATTAGACTGACCATGGTTTGACAGAAAGGAAAAACCATGGTAGTCTTCTTTTTGGACAAACATTTGTGTCCAGCCCCAGGACGGCAGCAAACCCTAATAAATTCTTGATACCCTAAAAACCCTAGGCACCCGTGACTTGAGGATGGAATTGCCAATTCTGTCCTCAAATTGCAGCATTTTTGAAGTGTTTAATCTTTTCTCACCCAGCTTTTGCTTTTGAATAATTGAAGATTGAAAATGAGAACGGATTTAGCAATTCCGTTCTCATTTCTGACCAATTTGTAGAGACTTGTCAATTCAAAAATTCAAAAATTCAAAATTTATACTGTATATATATAATATTATGAGAGGGAGAGCTGAAAAGGCTACTACTTATTACTACTGTATATTTTTTGGCTTCCTGCTTTTGGGCTCATCACTTCATTTCTTCTTATTTCTTGAGTTTTTTAAGGGTTTCAAACTGTACTTAGTTCTTGAAAAATACCTCAAGGTCTGCTTCACTTTGTAACTTAAAGGAAGGATTTTTGGAATTTTCTTGGCTTTGGGGCATTTTGAATAGTGCTGTCAAAGTGGGCCGAAGCCCGCGGATCGGCCCGCCCCGCCCCGGCCCGCCGTGGACCGGGTATGGACTTAGAAAATATTGATCCGCAAAAATGCGGGCTTTTTAGCCCGCGCCCGTTTAGCCTGCTGCCCGCGCGGACTGGGTCCGTGGATCGCGGGCCGCCCGCGGGCTTTTTCATTTCCAAAAAAAATACATATTATATATAATATTTTTGGGAAAAGTATATATATTATATATAATATGGTATATATTAGCATATTTCCTACTTGCTTGATTGTAAAAATAAAAGTATACATATTATATATAATATTTTTTGGAATAGTATATATATTATATATAATATGGTATATATTAACATATTTCCTACTCGCTTGATGGTAATAAAATAAAAGTATACATGACCTTAACTATTTTATTATTAATGGGTAAATCTTTATTTAACAAAAAAAAAAAATAAACAAAATTGAGTGGGCCCGCTGACCTTGGGCGGTGTGGGTATGGGCATATGTTTCATTGATCCGCAAAAATTGGGCCCGCCCCGCCCCGCCCCGTTTTGAAATAAGCCCGCGCGGGCCGGCCCGTTTCACAGTACTAATTTTGAAGACCTGGGATAGCAAAGTATGAGCTCAAGGGAGCTGAAAATGGGAATCTTTAGTTGTGGGAGTGGATTTGGATGAAGAAAACAAAAAAAAGATTACTAATTTTGGAATTACTATGTTCATTTTACTTCTGGGTTTTGTGTTTTTTCTTGGTGGTAGGGGTAAAAGCTTCTTCAGCTGGATTAGCTAGTACTTATCCTTCTTAGCTCTTCAAGTTTTTCTGGGCTTTCATTTTATTTTTTCCAGTTTTTTTTCTGGGCTTATAGTGAAGTAA
Source organism: Vinca minor (assembly GCA_026122235.1). Classification (NCBI taxonomy): domain Eukaryota; kingdom Viridiplantae; phylum Streptophyta; class Magnoliopsida; order Gentianales; family Apocynaceae; genus Vinca; species Vinca minor. Next base: position 382,821 of record JAOCZM010000196.1, read on the forward strand.
ATGAAGGTTCTTGGTTTGCTCATTAGCCAGAAGAAGGTATGTGATTACTTATATTTCATTTCTTTGGTTTTTTTTTAATTTCTTGAAAATTTTAGTATATTTTGTGATAATATTGGGGTGGAAAAATGGATCAGGGGAGAAAAAATATTTGAACTTTGAGCTGTGGCATCAGGGCCGGTCCTGACATTTCGGGGGCCCTGTGCGAAAATAAAAAATGGGGCCTTTTGTATGAATATTAACATTTTCAACTTGTTACAATTTTTAAAATAAACGAAATATGACATTATAAAACTACAAAATATGCTTTCTTCGAGCATTGGTGGATGCAAAATCGTCAATAATAGTTGGACTATTGGAGTAATGGACATGAATGGCTACATGATAGCTTGGATATTTGGGCTGGGCTTAACATATAAACAGGTTATACTTGAAAATTTTGGGGTTTGCACCACCTCCATGTGGGCTCGGGCCGGCCTTGTGTGGCATGCTTGTGCGGGACCTTTGGTGTCGCTTCTGGCCTTGGGTAGCAGAGTTGTGTATTTTCCTCAAGGGCATACTGAGCAGGTTAGTTGGCGATTAATCGCTAGTCGGGTAAAAAATCGGTTGACTAATTTAATCGGTCAAATCAATTATTTTAGTATTTGAACTTGTTATTATTTATTGTGGTAATGAATTTAATTATTATGGATGGAATTTGTGTATTTTGATTTGACTAATACTTGATTGTTAATTTTTTATGGAATTTTGTTTGACTAGTACAATACATAGGATACGGGAATTTAAAAAAATATCTTGTAAACTAGGTAAGTCGACTGCTCTCCGACTACGCTATCACCGGTCTGGTGACCGACTGGCGACTAGCAACTTCTGCAACATTGATTATGACAGTTAATAAATCCTTCCTGGAAAAAAAAGTATATGTGGTGCTCTATTCTTCTGAATATAATGCATAGACTTCAATCTGATTACCGATATTTGCTTCATACATATTTGTCATATTGATCATAACTGACTTGTAACGAAAATAAAATTAAACTGAAGTTGAAGAAAGATGTTTGAGGCGGGGTGCTTGGATTTATGAGATTGCTTGCCTTTTGGTCCTAGGGAGTCAATTATATAGTATGTATGCCACATGAGCTTTCCTTTTAAGTGCTCAGTTTGACGATATATAGAAATTTTTTAGAAAGTTTTAAGTTATACGAAATAGGTAATTTTTACTTTTCCAGCCAAAGAAAAACTACTCAGTATTGGAAACATGATATAGAATTTCAAATTTTGAGAAATGAAATCTTAGTAATGTAAGGTTAATATAGGTGATGCACAAAATCCTAGCAAGTGAACTAGTGTCCAGTTGAGTATATAAGTAAGACAATTATCGTTTCCACAGAGATTATAACTAAGTACCAAAATTGTTTATTATCCTAATTTAGACCTACAAATATTTTTTTAGAGTTTTACTAACTAATTCTTAAAATTAAATAACAACTAAATTAAACAAATAAGAAAGAAGATATCAAATAATGAGAGAAAGGTTGATTAGGACATTGATCCAACTTGTTTTCCCTATGATTAGTTTAAAAGATTCCCTTTTTAATGTGTCAAATTCCCTTAAATTTATCCTAATTCATTAACGGTAAAATTCCCTAATCTATGTTTTATTCAATTCCTTGCAATAAACCCCCTAATCTCAATTAACAAAAACCATATGTCTATGTGAAATTGATTAATGATACAAACGATTAACGATTTATGGAATTCCCCCAATTTCAATCCCCGTAGTTATCTACTTTTGGAAACCGCTCAATAGAAACCGATTCTATTCCTAGTCAGTTTTACTACGAGTTATTATTACTTAGTTCCTAATTAATTACTTCACCTCCCGGTCCTTCACAATTAAATTATTAGATCATGTGTAGAGTGATCAAATTCATACAAGCATTAAACACACCATAAAAATAATTAATAAAATATGGATTAAGGGAATATTGAACACAATATTAAGGGAAAAATAATAAACTAAATCATTGTTCCAACAAAGTTTTCACCAGCCTAATCAACTAGAAAATTTTGCCAATCATCATGTAGCAACCAACCATAGCAATTAATTTAGACATTAAAAAATTACGAATCAAGAAAATAATAAAAAGAGATAAGTTTTAGATATGATGGATTGGTGAATGATGAAGACTTGCGGGTAGCTTTCTTTTCAGAATGTTGCTCCCCCCGTTGGTCTTCTTCTTTTTTTATTTGCGGCTGACTGGGTGATGATTGGTGGTGAGATGTTGGTGGTTACGGCTTGTTTTTGCTACTGCTTTGTGTGTTTGATTGGTGAGGGTTGATGCGGGGGTCGAGGGTTGTTTTCTTTAGGGCTTCATGGCCTCTTTTTATAGAGATGTGAGGATATGTTAACCGTTTTTCCTTATCAGCTTCTTGTTCTTGTGGCCCAAGGCCCGTAGTCTTTGTTTCCAATTTCATATAAACTGGTATCCAATTGATATGATTTCCTACCAAATAAATTTAAGAAAATATAATATAATTCTAAAATAAAGATTCTTAATAATATGTTTCTATTTAACCTATAAAAATACCTAAAATATTTATATCAAATCAAAATAAATATATCACGAATTTAATATCAAATCGACTAAAATATGGAAATATAATATTCTTTAGGTAAAAACGAAGTGAAAAGTAATATATTTTATATAGAAAGTATGAGTTTATCAATAGGAGATGCATTGAGAAAGTTGTTCATATTGCTAACTTTGCGAGGTTTATGTGTTCCTGTCGTTTCCTAATGGCTTGATTTTTGTGCAGGTTTCCGCCTCAACAAACAAGGAGGTAGACGCTCATATACCTAACTATCCATAATGTGACTATGCATGTACGTTCATCTGTTCTCTTAATGCATTTCTTAAATATATTCATCCAACTCATTGTCAGTTTTTATGGATGCTCTACACATTGAAATTTCAGGCTAATGGAAGCTCAAACTCTAGTTAGTCCAGGAAGACTAGCAAAAAACTACTCAGTATTGGAAACATGATATAGAATTTCAAATTTTGAGAAACAAAATCTTAGTAATGCAAGGTTAATATAGGAGATGCATTGAAAAAGTTGTTCGTATTGCTAACAATCAACCCTGAGACTCTCAAACATCTCACATGCCTTCAATCTCTCTCCATCTCACACTGCCCTAAGCTGCAGTCACTGCCAAAAGAGGACCTGCCCGCCTCCCTCTCTGAACTAACCATCGATGACTGCCCAATGCTAAAACCACGGTTAGAATGGGAGAAAGGGGAAGACTGGCCCAAAATTTCACACATCCCCTGGATTGAAGTCGATTTTGTACTCGTCTCCTGATCAAGGTTGCCCCTGACTTAATATTTTTTTACCATCCTTGTAGAGCTCTCCTATGTGCAGTTAATTCTTTCTTATTTCACTCTTTAAAATTTCACTTATTTCAATAATCCTCTCGACTTCAATTTTCAATCACTATTTTGACAACTCCGATTGATCTGTTATTTACTCGAACATCAACTACATATCTATGCCCATTCTTCTTTTGAAGCTTATATTTTCATTTGGGGATTATTCTGATATGAATTGTATGTGTGTTGCTATTTGCAAAAAAATCCTTATAGAGCCCAGTCTTGAAAATAATCAAATATAGGTAAGAACAGTCTATTGGTTCACCTACATCTAAACGGGAAAATGCCGAAGATTGTTGTTCAATTGTCCTAATTGGAAGTTGCTTCCATGCTTGATCTGTCTTATAACTCCAAAATTACTGATTGATTGGCGTTTGAATATCTCTGGTAAGAAGATTATTTTCTTGGTCACTTATAAGACTTGAAGCAGAATTTTCTTTGTTATTTACATGCCTGATATTATTATTACACGAGCATTTGGAAATAGACAAGGATTTTGTGAAGGAATTCAAGTAACAATTAACTTCAAAATTCTTGTTACTTTGTGTGGTATTTCTCATGTGATTTTCTTGTGATTAATGAAATCAATGGAGGCTTTAGTTCTGCATTTAAGTCTTGAGGGAATCAATTTGAACCCGAGGCTAAGTTCTTCTAGATCATTGGATGATATAGGAACTGAGAAACTGCAAACTTAACCTTGGAGGTCAATGTATACGTCAATGGTCACACATTTACCATAGATGATGCTACTCATGAGGTCAAACAGGCGCGATAAGTGGAGATATTCTGGGAGTTTAATGTGATTTGCCTCATTTTATTGATAATTTGATATTTCATTTGTGCTTTTAATGAATTAGTTAAATCTTGAAAATGTGACAAATTAGCCATCATTCAGGTTGGCAACATATGATCTGGCAAAATTACAGATTGCGGGTGATGGGAATTGCCAGGCGAGTCCTATTTAATTAGTCATAATAATGTTTGTCTCATTACGTAATTATTAAAATTAAAGATTACATTCTGATTGCACTTACATGTTCCTTTCCCCATTTTTCTAGTTGCCGTTAAAATTCCTGCTTAACTTTTTGGACAGTTTCGTGCCCTTGCAGATCAGTTGTTCTGGAACCCCGATTATCATAAGCATGTGAGGAAAGAGGTTGTGAAACAGGTATAACTTCCTGATTTGCATTGTTTTTGCTGCTTCTATTTTGATACCAATTTGATTCAGAATTGGGGTTGGTTATTTTGAATGGTAGCTAATTGTATCACCATTTATTTCCTCACGAAAATCTGGTATGAAACCAAAAGATTTCGGGGAAACTTGATATTTTCTTTTTTCTAGACGGGTTTCCTGTATATAATACTCGCTTCATTTGATAATATATTCCATTACACCAACGACTAATATTATGGAATGATGAAAGAAGTAATACACATATTTCTTTCCCATTCTGAAGCTGCTTTGTATATTTGTCAATGTTATGGCTGAGCTTTTGCAGTGAAGTACACAACAACTCATTGTACGAAACCGGAGGTAAAATCACCGTCTCTTTTCTCTCGATTTCTTGATTTCCATCGAAAGAGACAATGACATCGGCTTCTTCTTGGTTTAATCTCTTCTTAATTCCTTTCCTAACTGAGGTTCCTACGAGAACGCAAAAGAAGAAACATTGGCTTTTCTAGAGTATGTTCCTCGACAGATTCGCGATGTCTCCCTTCTCTCCTCAAGTTTCACTCAGATGTTTTACCTTTGGAATACATATATATGTTTATTTTCGAGTGGGGAGGGGGATACGGGTATCGATGCCTGATGTAATGAACCTTCCTTTCCTTGAAATAAATATGTAGATATTATGATTGACAAAATGGATTAACAAATTTTGTACTGGTCTCCTGTTTAAGTAATGGAGTTTTGATATATTTTCATGATGTATTCATCAATGAACACAACGAAGGTTTAGTCCCAAGTAATTAGTGTCAGGTATATGAATCAAAGTAAAAATTTCAAGTGGTCCTTAATATGATTGAACGCCTCTATGAAATTATTCTATCGAATCATATGATAAGATAAGATGTTATTAAGTTTTACGTTATTCTTCAAAAAATTACCGAAACCTTCCTATTTTATTGGTGGGACACAATAGTAAGCATCACAAAGTAAAATTTATGGCACTCAATTGGCGGAGTTAATAAACAATAGTAGTAAAATTTGGAAGCAACAAAAACGCCGATTTTGAGATCCAGATTAGAGGGTTGGAATAATAAACTGAATTTAATTCTATAGCTACATTGATAGGTTGAAAATCATGAGAAAACATGGAAACCGGATCTCCATTAATCATACTACTTGAACATAGAGTTTGAAAGACAACTTTTTTGGTTTTGCTAAATTTTGAAAGACAACTTTGATTGCACCTTATTAATGAAAGGCCTAAGGGCAAGGGCGTCTTTCGGTCCCTTCAAAGCTAAGGGTTTTTGTAAGAAAGTTCTTCAAAAGAAAATTATGCATACATGTTTAGTGGTGTCTAAACGCATTCAAACTCTTACTAGTCTACCCCCTTATTCATGGATGGATTGAAATGTTACTGATAAACTTTTATCAAAAGGGAGTTTATAGGGAAAATTAATGTTTATATGCTCAGTCACAAATAGTATAACAAGTTTCAATTTGCAAAAGAATGATTCCTGCTTAGGAGAAAACAAAGTTACATGGGTTAAGACATCACCAGAAATACGATATCTAATCTCTTTAAGCTAAGGTAAGGACATTCTTTTGGGTTATTCTCTATGAATAAAATACAGATACATTTAAATGGTAACTAATAGAGGTGTCATGCTCCCATGCCACAACTACACATACATTTGCATTTATGACTTAGAAATTTTTATTGATGACTAACCTCCTACATTTAAGAAAGGTAAGTTTATTAACTTATGAGTTCGAACACACTGTTATTATTTAATGAGAATATTATGGTCATTCACTTTTAATCAAACTAATCTTATTAATTAATTATATAAAATTCAAATGAAAAAATAAAATAAAAACTAAAACGAGACAGGAAAAAAGTAAATGGGTCCCGCGTTAACAGCTGAGCCTTTCTCCTGCGTTTTTTATTCTCTCTGATCAATCTCTCCCTCCTCTCTCTCTGAGCTGAACTTGAATTGCTGGGGACAATTCTAAGTTCTCAACTCAAATGTATTCGTAGATTTCAATGGTTTCTTAATTGAAAGGTAATTTTTGAAACGGAATCTCCAAATCTATTCTCATATATCATTGTTTTCTTAATTGAATTTTTTTTTTGTAGTCGGACGGAATGGAGGTTGCGGTGAGGGTAATTGGATTATTAATTCTAAATAAATTAATCCCCAAAAAGGGTAATTATGATGATAAGATATTAGGGGTACTCTACTAGTGTTGCTGATGAAGGGACCTCAAAGTTGAAGTAAAAAATGGTAAAAAGTTCTGTTCTTGGTTGGTTTTTCTTTTTTATTTTACTGGGTTTATTGATATGCAAATGCTACTTTCTGAAATTTCCTTCAATCTTTGCTTTATTATTATTAAGTTGGCCATAAAAAAAGATTGAATTATTATTATATACAAAGGAGACTTTGTTGCTGTGCTTTCATTACCATATTAAAAAAACTTTGATACCCAAAGAAGACTTTTACTCTTCTTCTTCTTCATCTCATCTTTCCAATTCCTTCATCCCCAAGAAAGAAAAGAAAAGAAAAGAAGCTATGGATATTGCTTTGGCAGTGGGAGGCTCATTTCTCTCTGCTTTCCTTCAAGTTCTCTTTGATCGGATGGCTACGCCTGAGTTCCTCAATCTCTTCGGACAACACAAGTACGATGATGATCGCATCCTCGAGAAGCTCAAGTGGAAGCTGCTGATTCTCCAGGCCGTGCTTGAAGATGCTGAGAACAAGCGGACTAAGATCGTCTCTGTTAAGAAATGGCTTGACGAACTCCAAGAAGTTGTTTACCAAGCTGAAGATTTACTGGATCTCATCAACACTGAAGCTCTGAGGGTTAAGGTGGATTATCTGGTAAGCGCTTCTCCAGATCTCTCCACACATGTTGATGTTACTACTGTTGAGTATCTTAACGGAATAATGCCTCAGTTGGAAGATGTTGTTCAAAAGTTGGATGACTTTGAGCAAAAGATTGGTATTCTGGGTTTAGTTAAGGAGGTTCATGAGCCGAAAAAGCAAGCATTTCGACTGCCTTCAACTTCTTTGGTTGATGAAAATGATGTGTATGGTAGAGATGCTGATAGAGACAACATAATTAAGGTCTTACTCTCTGATAGTATTAGAGATCAAGTGTCAGTCATTTCAATAGTTGGGCTTGGAGGGGTAGGGAAGACTACTTTTGCCCAAATTGTTTACAATGGAAATTTTCATGCAAAAGCATGGGTTTGCATCTCGGAGGAGTACGATGCCTTAAGGATCACAAAGTCTCTTCTGCATGAACTGAACATATCAAGTTCTGATCCTAATGAAAGCTTCAATTCCCTACAAGTAAAGCTAAAAGAGGGGTTGTCCAAGAAAAAGTTTTTGATTGTGCTAGATGATGTATGGAATAGGGATTATGGTGATTGGTTGGGTTTGTCTTGTCCTTTTAGCAGTGGAAAAAAGGGTAGCAAGATCATTGTAACTACTCGTGATGAAAAAGTTGCATCGATGATGGGCAATCAATATACTTATCCTTTGCATATAATGTCAGATGAATACTGTTGGTCTCTCTTTGAGAAACATGCTCTGAACTATAGAGTCGCTGCCGAAATCTTGCAGTTGGAACCAATAGGTAAAAAGATTGTGAAGAAGTGTAAAGGCTTGCCTTTGGCTGTGAAAGTAGTAACATGGTTTTTGAGATTGAAAGACACTATTGAGGAGTGGAATGAAATTTTGGGAAGCGATGAATGGGACCCAACAAACAATCAAGCAGGCATTTTACCATCACTGAGATTAAGCTACAATCATCTTTCTTCTCATTTGAAACGGTGCTTTGCTTATTATGCAGTCTTTCCCAAGGATTACCCATTCCTTAAAGATGAAGTGATTCTGTTGTGGATGGCTAATGATCTAATCGGGCAGCGGAAGCGACAACAACAGACTTGAAGTTATAGGTGATATGTACTTCCGTGAACTAACATCTCGATCCTTGTTTCATAAGTCGGGGAATGAAAAATTCTCAATGCATGACATTGTCAATGATTTAGCTAAATTTGTAAGCGGAAAAGATTTTCTTAGGCTAGAGCATAATCAGCAACACATAGGTTCCTCACCTACAGTGCGCCATTTCTCTTATATAAGTAGCTTCAGTGATGTATTTGTGAAATTCAAGCCCCTATATGAGTCAAAGGTTTTGAGGACATTCTTGCCACTATGCCTCGAAGAGTATATATACGTGTCGAGATTCCGGATTAGCTCCAAACTGTTGGTTGACATCTTGTCTGCATTAAAGTCATTAAGGGTGCTATCTTTGCGTCAGTATCATATCGATGAATTATCCGAAGCTTTCTCTAATCTGAGACAACTGCGTTTTCTGAACTTGTCTTATACGAGAATTAAGAGGTTGCCAAGTTGGATATGTGGATTTCATAATCTACAAACACTGTTGCTAGCTGGCTGTGAGCATTTAACAAGAGTTTCCAAAAGGCATGGAGAAACTAATTAACTTACGTCATCTTGATGTAAGTGGGGTTCCACTAACCAAAATGCCAATAGAAATCGGAAGGCTTAAAAACCTTTCATTCTTATCCACTTTTGTTGTAAGCAAATGTAGCGGTTCGGGTATTGAAGAGTTGGGAAAACTTTCCAATCTTCACGGAGAGTTTACCATTTTTGGGCTGGAAAACGTCGGTAATGCTAGGAATGCTTCAATGGCCAAAATGAAGGACAAGAAATTCATCGAGAAGTTGACTCTCAATTGGAATGGTGATAGCGATGATTCTCAAGTTGCACGAGATGTACTTGAAAAATTGGAACCTCATTCAAACATAAAGAATCTCGAGATTAACGGATATTGTGGAACTAGATTTCCAAATTGGCTTGAAAATCCTTCATTTCACCATATAACATCTTTTTGCATTTCCAAATGTGAACATTGTTTTTGCTTACCAGCAATAGGGCAGTTACCTTGTTTGATTAGCCTCACTATTTCTGGTCTGAATAATGTTTCGGTGATGGGCGAAGAAATTTATGGAAATACTTCTGTAAAGCCATTTCCTTGTTTGAAGAATTTGAGGATTGAGAATATGGGAGGGTGTAAGGAATGGCATATTCCCCAAAATGGAGGTTTCTCTTGCCTTGAAGATCTATACATTGGTGATTGCCCGAAGTTGATTGGAGAATTTCCGAAGCAGCTTCCTTCATTGAGAACATTGAGAATTTCGGGATGTCCGGGGCTTGTGAATGATGCTGGGAGATTGACTATTTATCAGACTGATGTGGATTCACTTCCGCAACTGCCTTCTCTCCATGTATTGGAGATTTCAAAAATGACAAATTTGAAGGAGTTATCAACCTCAGATCTCAATGATCTATTGCCAGATCTTAAGGAACTAAGAATAAATGAAAGCCGTGAAATTGTGTCCTTCCCTTGTAATTCCACGTGCCACATGTCCATTGAAGAGATACGTATAGATAATTGCACTGATTTTTTTTATGAAGAATCTCTCTTTGGACTCATTCCCCAAACTGCGGGGATTATGGATTGACAGAGTGAGGAGCATTGAAGAGGTGTCAATTCCACATGGGAATCAAACTCTCGCTTCACTGCAATCCTTGAAGATATTGAGTTGTGAGAATTTCATGTCATTTCCTGTAGGAGGACTTCCTGCTCCCAATTTAACCTCTATTTCTCTTTGGGATTGCCGGAAGATGAAGTCGCTGCCGGAAAGGATGCACATTCTCCTCCCATCTCTTCGAAACTTTTATATAATTAATTGTCCAGAAATTGAGTGCTTTCCAGAAGGGGGTTTGCCCTCTAGCTTAGAGGAACTTAGAATATGGAGTTGTGAAAGGCTTTGGGGTAGCCACAGAGAGTGGGTTTGCACAGACTCCCCTCTCTCAGCCTATTTCAATTAGAGGGTATTGATGAAGGAGAGACATTTCCACCGGAGGATTTTCTATTGCCTTCCACTCTTACGTCTCTCGCTCTGTCGTTCCATAACAATCTGAAAACAATCAACTCTGAGACTCTCAAACACATCACATGCCTTCAATCTCACTACATCGGTCACTGCCCTAACCTTCAGTCACTGCCAGAAGAGAGGCTGCCCGCCTCCCTCACTTCACTGTACATCAACAAATGCCCATTGCTAAAACAACGATTAGAATGGGTGAAAAAGAATTCAGAGATCCCCTGCATAATAACTTTTGATGACAAACTCTTCCCCTGAACTTTTGATTAATCCTACAGAAATTTTGATTTAGTTTCACCTTCTCTCCTAATTCCGAAACTTGTGCAGTTATTTCTTTACAGCTAAATCTTCTCTTGCTCATTGTGGAAGTGTCTTATATCTTCATTGTAGTGGATGATTAAAGGTGCACCTGTATTGCTTTTCTCTCTCTCAAATTCTTGCCGTTTTCTCAAAAATCAATTTTGTATCCTACAGAATGAAAATTTTCAAAGATAACAATTCTCAACTTTTCCTTGATTAATATTGGCCCTCGATTTATGTTTAAAATTTTCATTTTCATTTTCATTTTTGAGTGTTTCAACTGCCTACATATTCCCAAACTTACACAGTTAATTCTTCATTGTTTCACTGTTCTGTTTTCTTGATTTTACTGAAAAATCTTCTTGTTTCGCACATTCCCAAGGCTCTCGGACTCAGGTTTTTGATTTAATCAGAAAAAGCAGTGAATTCCCCTGGCATCATTTTTCTTGGAAATGGGCCTGAAAGTTTTGATTTTTCTTTTTTGGGTATCTATATCTATATCTTTAGCATTATGTTAGAATGGTATGTGGATTTTCTTTATCTGAAAGCACATTATGTAAACTTATTTTTCAAGAATTTATAATCCTTTTATTTAATTCCTGCATATTCGATGGAACAATGTTTCATAGGAAAAATTGACATATGAGGGAATTCATCCACTGTCTGTGTATACATCTGAACCTTCCCAAATTCTACTGATGCGAGAGTCTTGTGCACTAGTTACAACCTTTTAGAGGTGTAGCAATTGTATACATCATTTTTTAGTCAGATATAGATTTTAATTTTACCTAAACTCTTTTACCTAGATTTAGATGCCAAAACTTTTAGCGGTGTAGCAATTGTACACATCATTTTTTAGTCAGATATAGGTTTTAATTCTACCTAAACTCTTTTACCTGGATCCGCAAGGGTAGCTTAGTTAGTTCGGAGGTGGCAGATTGTGTACAAGAGCGCATGTTTAAATCTTGTCAGCCGCAGTGTGGAAGTTTCAATCCTTCAATGTGGGAGTTGTTTCCTGCGGTGGGCTAAGACAAGGTCTCCCAACAATCGAGCCGTTGGATCACCTTGATTAACATCCTTCACAATTCATGTCGGATCGGGAGGTGGGGGCATGCGTGGGTATAGCTTTTTGTGTACAAGACGTAAATGTTTGCATTGAGATGCATTATTGATTAAGCCTGAAGCTTATTTGGTTAAAGAAATATATTAGTTGGCATGGTTGATTAGACCATCTCAGATCATTAAAAATACGAAATCATAAGGAATTCGTGAAACATTTTTTTTTATGAAACTAGAAGTTTCTAAAATATTATTTGTATTTAGCTACATATTTCAAAGCAATTATATTTTGTTTTAGTACTATATTGTGATTGAATATATTTTTGAGATGAATATTTTATTCGATGCATCAAAATATGTATATTGTTAATCCGCAACTTGAAGTTTGCGTTTTTATTGATAAATTAATGAGCTCATTCTCCCATAAATATAATTTGTCTCAAATGTGCTAGTGATATTATATGTCATCTAGATAAAAGTTGCATATCCTGAAGAATATGTTCATATAATAAATGGTCTTGTAGAATCATATATTGCTTTGAATTTATTAGATGTTTCATTGTATTTTTTCAACTATTAATTTCTTATTTCTCTTCTTTTTAATTGGTTTTTACTGTTGCAAACAACAAGATTTCCACCTCAAAATAATATGTGCGCTCATTCTCGACCACAAGGTGTTGAGATTGGTCCTCAAAAGAGGATAAATTATATGTTGATTATCAATCCCACTGATTGGTATATGTGTTGTTGCAACATAAAGAAGGGGAAATATATAGCCGAACAAACTTTTCTATTCGTGTCTCTTGTTGATGCTCAAATAAATTAGTTTTGAACCAGAAGTTCAAAAGACGAATATTCAGAAATATTTTATAACCAAAATTCGGCTAGAAAAAACTCCATGATATTTAATGTCCCTGAAGGACAAGCTATCCATAATATTTGAGACATTGAAATGTGGTAGCATTATGAATTCCAATAATAAAATTTCTCGCAAATGGAGTAAATATTTATAGATGGTCAAGTCGAGAAGATTAAAATTCTAGAAAAAAATTTCCAAACATGAATATTATATCATTTCCAGAAGAAATTCAGGTACCTGAAAATTTGTGAGAATTATGAGATCTCAAATGTTTGGGAATTGATGGAGCCATATACATAAAATTGCGCAAAAGTCGACATTATTTATGCGCACAATAGAATGAGGATTTTTAATATAAAGTCTGCAGACTGAAAAAAAAATTGAAATTGTAGAGATGATTGGTTAAAATAGAACATTGAGTTCACCTCAAATTGTGAAAAGCCTGTGCGAAAATTTTAATACACTTGAAGTGTAAATGTATTCGTTACAGATATTATACACCTGAAGTGTAATCTTAGAAAGATATTCATTTAGTATAACGAACAAATAAATTACTTTGAAGGTGGATGCAAGTGTATTTGAATAGCGCACAAACACTTGGTATATACACAATGTTGCAATTTTGTAACAACATTTATAGGAAGTCTTTGAAGGACCTGATATGCCAGAAGCATATAAGTATTTCTTCCCGAAAAATATATAAGCATCAAGACTTAGTGATTTATGTTTTTTTTTTAAAGCATTATGGAAAGATAACATATTTCCATGTATAATGAAATAAGTTATCCACATCAGGGGGAGAGAGAATGAATGATGTGGATTTAACGAACTTGGAGTTCAATAGAGAAAAGTTGCAAATTAACTAGTTAATATTTTGCTAAACTCCAGAAGAGTTGTAAATTAAATGTTCATAATATATATTATCTTATTTTTCAAAAGGAAATATTTTATAGATTACAAGTTCGAGGCACACCTGATGTGTGATTGAACACTTATTCACTAAGATATAACTAATTGCAAATTTGAAAAGTTGATCTTCAAGATCTATATGCATTGGTCCAAATGATGTTAAAAAGGGAAGTAATTTGACATAAGATTAATGTACTCTTTTTCCTTAACTATGCGCATTTTTTCCCACAGGGTTTTTTCCTAGTAAGGTTTTTAAACGAGGCATATTCTTCATGTTATGTATATCTAAACAAAAGTGACGACATCGATGTTCAACAGATTCACTCAAAGGATAATGTACAAGATTATTTATCAAAGCGTTGCCAACATCAACATTCAGAAAGTTGATACATCAGATTGGAATACGTCATTTTAAAGACATTCAATGATCATGGGGAGTAGTCGTACTCTTTTTCCTTCGTTCAAGTTTTGTCCCATTGGGTTTTCCGGACAAGGTTTTAATGAGGCGACAATTAAATACTCCAACATCAATTGTATTCATTTTCTTAGTTTGGTTTAATTTTTTCCAAAAAAGTATTTATGAGACAATTGTTGTATATGTTAGTCATTCAAGGGGGAGTGTTGTAAATGAATGACCAGCCAGACCCAACCCATTTAGTGGAAGCCCATAGGCCCATGAACCAAAGGTCTTGATCTCTATAAATAGAGACCTTTGGTTCATTTCAATACACACCTGTTTCTCATATTCTCTCCCAAATTCTCCCCTCTCCTATATATTTATAACAAAAAGAAAATTATTAATTCATTTTACATTTTATTCTTATTCTCTATCTTATTTACTTTATGATTATTATTTTTTACTAAAATTAACTCAGCATCGTAAAGCTCTTAACTTACGTTTTTGTCCGGTCTGAAGGGATAGAAATGCTGATACGGAAGAGTGGAGGAATTATAACCTACTTATTTACTTTTTGTCCACTTTACTATCAGTCTAATACATCACAAACAAATTATGGAACATGTTGTTTACGTCACAACCATATTACTTTCCCTCCTCTTTTTCATTCGCTCTTTGGTCCAAATTATTATTATTATTTTTTTTTGATTAAAAGGTCCAAATTAAACTTAGTTTATAAGATAATTGATTGTTTTCTCAGACTTTTTTTTTTTTTTTGGTAAAAAAAAGTTCGGGTGGTTTCGCCTCCGGTCAACCACCATGGGTCAGGACAGACCCTAGGGACCATAGGTCGCTTACAAGGGTACTTACAGATCACCCACAAAGACAGCCCTCACGTCGGCAGCGGGAATTGAACACTTGACCTTTGTGTGGACCTGCCAAATCCTTACCAACTGAGCCAACTTGTGTTGGTTTCTCAGACTTTTATGGATGCATGGAAGGAAGCCTATGCATGTATTTCACCCAATGAAATTGTAGTTCCAAAAGGATTATAGTACATCTGCAATGTTTCATTTTCTTAGACATTCCAAATTGTTTTTCCACGTTTTAGAAATTAATGTGATTTTATTGTTTATTTTCTAGTCTTAATCTTAATTTATTATTTAACTAACCACCAATAAAAAAATTTAGTCATTAATTAGGGTCATTTTAGACTTTTTTCCTTCATAATACTACCTATGTCCCAAATTGTTTGCAAACTTTTTAGTTATTGAGACATTCCAAATTGTTTGCCACGTTTCAGAAATCAATGCATCATTAATGTTATGTTTCCAACCATACCCCTAATATATTACTCAATTAACCATAATAATAACTTTTTAGTCATTAATTAAAGGATAATTTCTTTCCTCATTCTCTTAATCTTGTTGAAAACCCCAAATGTTGCAAACAATTTGGGACGGAGGCATTAATTTCTTTTACAATCATTTCCTTAATATATGTAAAAGTGAAAATACAAATGTTACAAACAATTTGGGACAAAGATAGTAAAATGGTCCATGACAGAATAGACCATTTTGGAAATATCTGATATAGACCGGGTCCATGTGGACCATGTGGTCCAGATTTGGCCACATCCCTGCAGAATGAGGAGAGAGAAGGAAATGCAGTGATGTGGCCAAATCTGGATCATATGGTCCAATGGACCTGGTCCATGACAGAATAGACCATTTTCTAAGCCAAGTAAAATTTCAAGGTCCATGTAAGCACCCCCCCCCCCCACCCCCCAATACATACTGATCTACTCGCTATACCTTGTAACATGCGACCGTAACATGCTAACGAATCAATCTCTAAAATAGCAGGCCCGTCTCAAACAAACGTGAAGCCCTGTACTAATTACTAAAATTAGGCCCCTCAATTTTTTTGAAGTGTAAATTATATAATAAAAAAAATTTGTCAAAACATAATTATACTCAAGTTTCAAGTGTGCGACAATCATAAATTCATAATATTAATCTTTATTTAAAAAGAGCAATCCTTCTAACACTTTTTGAAGCGAAATCGCTAATCGAATCTTCATAATCAACTTTCTCCAAAATCTCATTCTCAATTGCTATCAAAGCTAATCCATTGAGTATTTCTTGAAACATTGTAAAACGCATATAAGACTTAAAAAAAAAAAAAAAAACACCACAAAATTAATTTAATATTTTGATTATTAACCACAAAATTGTACTCAAAACACCAAAAGAAGAAAACAAAGATTGAAGACCCACCTGTGCTCCAGCGACCGATGACGATCACAAATTCACAATAAAATGGAAGGATATCCGAAATAGGATTTCAATCAGTGAATCAACAACAACGAGAGTCAAGATTAAGAAGTAGAATAATATGTGAGTGGATAGTCAAGATTGGAGAGGCTCTCGGTCTCGGTGGACTGTGGAGAATGGAGAGAGTCGCAGATCGTTCGTAAATAAATTTTTTTTTTAGTGTGATTTATTTATTTATTTTTTAAAACAAATTTGGGGACCCCTTAGCATGTGAGGCCCGATTCTGTATGGCACCTTGAGCCTGTACAGAACCGGGCCTGTAAAATAGCATCATGATTTAGGCCCCTAGCATTCCAAATAACTATTCTAATATTAACCACATGAATTGCAGAACCAGAATTCACCAGAAAAGCGCACAGGACTCAAGGCAGAGCCATGTCAGCTATAAGGCAATTTAGTCCATTGCTTCATGCCTTGACAAAATAATGGCCCCAATTTTTCTTTTTTACTAAAACATTACTTCAAACAAAAAAAATAAAAAATTAGAGGCCTCCCTATAATTGCATCTCTCCCATTAAAAGAGAGAAAAAACAGAGATTAAGTGTAGATATATTAGGGAAGAAAATATTGGATAGATTGTAGGCTGATTTTTGGAATAAGAAAGAAAAAAAATTAGAGAATGAGTGTGAATAGAGTAGGTAAGAAAATATTGAAAAATAAATTATATTGATCAAAAGGGTAATTGTTCATTTAAATGCAAATTGCTATGGTATGAGAAAATCTGCCTTGGCAATATCACTAGCCTCACAAGATATATTAAATGGATTCAGTATATTATATATTCAAAATAATTTATTAGAACATCTTGAATATAATTTTTTTTTTTTTTGATGGAATTGAATATAAAACTTTAATAAGTAATCTTGCAACCGAAAAATTAAGAACGATAAAAAAAATATTTAATCTTTTCAATATAAGCCTCCGATAAAAGTTTGCCTCAGGTCCCATATTCCATTCACACAGCCCTGCTCAAGGGTAATACATCAGGATTCAGCATTTTGTAATTTGTTCAAAATGAACGTACCCGAGATGGTTAGCTTTGATGTCAGAAATAGCTTCATCCCTGCAAGTTTAGGAGAATCATCGAAAAACGCAGCAATGAAAGCATTCAGAAATCAATAATTATGATGTTCTTGCCCATCTACATGCTCGATCAATTCTAACCACTTTGTTTCCTTGTTCATAAAAGTGCGCAGATTAGGACTGTCTAAACAGGGTTGTCTCAATCATTTTGAAGACTCTATACTAAACTTTAAAGGATTTTTTATGTGTGCCTCAGAGTATGTATTAATTAAAATAAACTATACTACATATGTTAATTTAAGTATATCAAAATCTAATATTCAATAAGAAATATGAGAATACTAAGGAAAAAGAAACTTAAACTACTATATACAATAACTAGATTCATATTAACATGTACCGGGGATACGCGTTAAAAAAATCCAACTTTAAAATAAGGGTCGATATACCCGAAAAATAGGACTTTCATGAAAACATAACATAAAATAATTTTTTTATTAACTATTGAGCTCGGGAGGCCCAAATCTAAAAAGATACAAATATTTATTAATAGAAACACACACACACATATATATATATATATATATATATATATATATATATATATATATATATATATATATATATATATATAGCTAACAAAAAAATTGAAACCCTCAATTTCTAGAGGCCCTGTACGGTCGAGCACTTCGAACATGCTCTTAGCCGCCACTGCGCCTAAACCACCCTGCAAGAGCAAAGCAACATGAACCCAGGATGCAAATGAAGCAAATGCCATCAAACTCTCGACAGAAGAGAAGCATGTGAGCCAGATGGCGGCAAAAACGCATATTTCATCCTAAATGTAATTTTACTTTGAGCTTTGAGCCCTTTCGTTTAATTTTATATTGAGCTTTGAGCCCTTTCGTTTAATTTTATATTGTATTGTCATGAACGTTTTTAAGACCTGCCATTAGTGATATTCCGTTCATTTTTCTCTCAAGCTAACGTCAAGTCAGTCATATGCCTCACACGCAAGCCACATTTTAAAAGTATTTCAGACATTTCAACACATTTTCTAACAATTTTTTTTAAGTAGTCAATTGTTAAGAAAAATAACTTTAAGTACTCAATTTAAATTAATTAAAAAAATAAATCTCTAAACCCTCACCCTTCATCTTCCTCTGCCACTAACCCTCGCCCTTTCCCCACCAACACCTTCATCCACCTCCATCTCTAAAGTTTGTTTCCAATTTTTAGTAATTTGGATTTGAATGTAGGTCTCTCTTTATTTGAAGATTTTTACTGAAATTAAAATTCTTATGGGGAATTGTTATTCTTATCTTGATTTTAAAAAGTTGGCTTTGAAGACCTGGCTTGCAAAATTTTCTTTGAAGAAGAAATGGTTCTTGATGTTCTCGGGGGTGGGGAGGATTCTCAACCCTTATAAATAGCAAATATGCACATAAATTAGTCAATGTGGGATCTTTAACGCACCCCTTATGGCCAGAAAGTGGACATCCGGGACCAGTGAACAAATAGGACACAACATCGAATTAGGTGGCTCCAATACCATATTGAAAATGGACTTGAGCCTAACTTAATCTCTCAAAAGGGGATGATTGCTCAAGCCTGATAAGGAACAAATATGCACACAAACTAGCCAATATGAGATATTTAACAGGATGCAAATCTAGCTGATAATCCTTGTGAATTATTGGAAACATTTTATACATTTACAGAGAGCCGAAAAAAGGCTACCATATCTCGATGCTTTTTTATCTCTCAATCGAGTCATTTATCAAGTAGTTCATTTGTCAATTATGTCAGTATAACCCGATCCATGCATAATATCGTGACAATGGATTGTAGTATCCAAGGAGCAGGGCCGGCTTTAGTATAGTGCAAATATGTTTATTGCACAGGGCCCCACTTTTAAAGAATGGAATTTCAATTTTGCTTCAAAGAATGCCAGGAGAATTTCAATTTTCAAATGAATTGTTTTACTTTCGCTAACAAAACTTTCAATGAATAGTATATATAACTGATTTTTATATTTTATATGATTACTTTGTTTTATTGTTATTAAAAGGGGCCTCATTTTATATTTAGCACAGGGCCCCTATTATTTGTGAGACGGCCCTGCCAAGGAGTAGTTTTATTTGGGTAGTGAGTAAGTTTAAAACTTACATCCAAACCAATAAGTGCAATACACATAGTCTAAAAGTGTCAATTCACAGGAAAAAGAATTGACTTTGTATCCTACTTGTATCGCATTTATTGGTCTGAATTTAAATTTTAAACTTATTCACTAACCAAGATAAACTTTCTCGTATCCAAGTGCTGAATACAAAACAAATATGGTCTTTAAAGCAGATTATGAGGCATGGATCATTATCCATATATTTCAAATATAACCTATTCATTATTCAATGTCCATAATCTGCATATTTTTCTGAATGCCTCAAGGAGTTGAACTCTGGGGCGCAGACGGGGGCGCGAGATTTTTAAAAATACGACTATTTATCGTAATTTTATGTGTATTTTGGAAAATTTTATTAGTTTCGCCCCCCAAGAATTTATTTTGCCTTTTTTATTGCCCCTCAAGAATTTTATCAGTTTCGCCACCCAACACCAAATTCCTGGCTTCGTCCCTGGTTGAACTTCAGCAAAAGGGCAACATGTGAGCAGCTTATTAATAGCATCTACGACGAAATTAAACGAAATCTCGTAATTCGATATGGTTCTTTTCTTATTGTTAATTTTTTATTAGTGTTACAGGAATGTGACACCGAACTGGGCAAAAGATTTCTACTGTAGAATATTTTTTATCTACAAGGTAAGCAAAAGCGTAGCATCTGCACATGCAGAAGTGCCTTCGTTTTCAAATCCTGATTGCATATCTTATATGGCACCAGAATGAACATATCATTTTAATTTAAAGGAAGTGAAAATACATCTACATCATAAGTATTTCCTTGAGTCCAAAGAAGATGCTCAGAAACAGCAATTGCAAACGTTGATTTTTTCTTTATTCATCTATTAACCATTATCCTTAGCTGCAGGAAAGCAAAAATCTAGGCCAAAACAATGTATGGTTCAATGAGCAGTAGGGAAGTATGAATACAAGTCAACATTTAAAAAATTTAGGGAGTAATAATTGAATAAGGTGGAAACATACAAAATAAAAATATCAAAATTTGATGTTTTATTGTTGATTAACCAATTAAATAGTACTTCATAATTGAAATTTTGAAGCTAAGAATTTGTGGGGGGTTGATAACTCAATTTTCAATTGCTTGCAGAATTAAGAAAATAGGACAAGAAAATATAAGTAGGTTTTATTAGAAATAAAATAGGACAAGAAAATAGACGTAAATTAACTTATAGAACTATAACATTAATATTGGCTAGCTAACAAATACCTAAGCCAATCTTTATTAAACGAAATTTAAAACTACCAAAACAATGACAAGATAAAAGAACTATTTGTGCCATCTGCAGCTATCTGAGACGCCGCCAAAAAAGTTATTAGGAGAATTATCAAAGGTGTATCCTTGAATATCCGCTGGAATATTCCCCGGGATTCGATACTCCGATAATGGCTTAGTGCATGATTCACATGTGTCCTTATCTCTTGTGGACCTCGGTTTTGTAGGAAATTGTGGAGGGGGAAGGTGGTCTTTTAGTGGTTCTTTGCTATTTTTGCTGCTTTCTCCTTTGGAAGACTTATTTTGAGTGCTCGACATTTTGCAATAAGTAAAAAAGTATTTAGATGTACTTTGTAATTAATTTATTAATTCGAACACTATAAATAGGCACTCAAGGACTAAGGTTTTAGTAATGAGTTCTTAAATTAAGAAGTTGATTAATAAGAACAATAAGAGTAGAGCTAAAGAGGAAACTGATAAAATAAAACTGGCTTCCAAAAATACTTTAGAAAGTTGGTTAATAAATTTTGTATTGAGCAAAAACAAAAGGAAACTGATAAATAAAGTTCATCAGTGTTTTGACTTTCAGTATACATACTATCATAAATAATGTCACCCTAGCGGTCAATAACTACAAAATATTAGTTGGCACTCGGTATCAAAATTAGCAGCAAGATAGAAAGGATGGCAAGTCCTTAACAATAGCAGAGGCAGTGGCGAACGCAGATTTTAAAGACAGGAGGGGCACAATTAACATTGACAAAATAAATTAATGACCCCTTTACACACTTAAGCTTGTTAAAATTTTAACCAAAATTGTTAAGATATATGTAGTGTTATTCCTATAATTTATGAGTCACAAAATTGAATTTCAAATCGAAAACTGACTGAAGATGGATATACTAACAAAAGCTTACAGAAGGAGGTGTTACAAAAACAAAAGTAAAACTATAATTTTATTTTTTTTGGAAAAGGCTGGTGGGGCACTTGCCCACCATGCTCAGTGTAGGTCGATTTTTTTTATTTTGGTAGGCTACTAAGTTTATAAGTTACATCCAAACCAATGAGTGCAGTACACGTAGTAAGTTCAATTCTCTTTCCTACGTGTATTGTATTAATTGACTTAGATGTAAATTTTAAATTTAGTAGTCTACCAAGATAAAACTACTCGTGTAGGTCCGGCAGTGAGCAGAGGTAATTTCATTTGCAAGCATTTCTCGTGTTACTTCCCCACTCAAACTTTTTAATATTTTCCGATACGCTACTACCTTATAGTGAACCTTGAAATTCCCTTAATCTGATAACACGTCATTCCCAAAAGACATAAACAAAACATTCATGCATCCTCAATTTTATAGTTGATTTATATTGTCAAAAATACTACATATCAACCTGCTAAGTGTAGGTTTTGCATCAAATTCTCATATGAATATTGACCTCAATTTTGCTCCGGTAAATACGTATGAATTTGATAACGAACTCTTTTGCAAAATGTTGATACAAATTTGATTCTTGACTTGAATGTCCCTCCAAAATCTCCAATTTGTCATATTCCATTATCGAACAATTTGTTCATTGATTTAAATGAAGAAGCATGTGTAGAAGAAGATGAAGACGATAGGACATCGGGGTGGGTCAAGTTTTCAATTGGAGATGGATTTAAGTGAAGCAGCAGAAGAAAGTAGTCAAAAAAAGAAAAGGAAAAATATTTCAAATGAAAAACGCAAGGCCATCTGTGACATGCTTTTTAAACATAGTGTTGAAGGAAAACTGAAACATGGTACCCTAAGAAGGTCGCATCATTTTTCTCAGTTTCTCGACATACTGTTAAGCGCTTATGGAATCGGTCAAATAGTAGTGAAAATGCTGATGTATCTCATAAAATGATTGGAATTTGTGGTCGTAAGAGAGTTCATGTTGACTGATATGATTCGGGAAACTCCGGTAGAGCATCGTACAACTCTTGATGATATGGTTGCCTATTTGAATATCACCAAAACATCTTTGCATCGCCTTTTAAAATCAGGAGTTATACATCGTCACACAAATGCTATAAAACCCTTTTGAAAAAAGAAAATATGAAGTCTCGGTTGGAATTTTGCATATCCATGTTGGAAGAGAGAAGTATACCACATGATCCAGTGTTTAAGGAGATGTATAATATTATTCACATCGATCATAAGTGGTTTTACATGGATAAGTAGTGTAGAAATTACTACTTGTTACCAGACGAGGAAGTTCCATTACGAGTATACAAGAGCAAAATTTTTATTGGAAAAGTCATGTTTCTAGTTGCATTAGCTCGTCCAAGATTTGATGTTCAAGGTAATGAACTATTCTCGGGAAAAATTGGTGTATTTCCCTTTGTCAAACAAGAACCAGCCAGAAGGACTAGTGTTAATAGAGTTGCAGGAACAATGGAATTGAAACCAATAACTTCAGTGACCAAAGAAATTGTAAGGTCATTCATGATTGAAAAAGTGTTACCTGCCATAAAAGAAAAATGGCCAAGAGATGATTTACAAAGTCCTATTTTTATTCAGGCAAGAACACATATTGATCCAAATGATAATGCATTTGTTCAAGCAGCAAATTCTCCAGATTTTAATATTCTAGATCTTGGATTTTTCAGTGTTATCCAATCCTTACAATATAAGGACAAGACAAGAAACGTCGACGAGTTAGTTAATGCCGTCGTGAAATCTTTTGAAAGTTATCCTTCGGTGAAGTGTAATCGCATCTTTTTGACATTTCAAAATTGCACGATAGAAATCATGAAAGTAAAAGGTTCCAACAAATATGAAAGACCTCATATTAACAAAATAAGGTTGGAAAGGCAAGGCAAACTTCCAATCTCCATGGAGTGTGATCCTATGCTAGTACAGGAAGTTTTGCATTACATAAGCTAAAGTTGATATCAATAAGTGATATTGATGTAGTTTGCAAACATGTATTGAAATTTGCACAAGTTAGTGAAGAAATGATAAAGAGCAATTCCCAAATATCATTTGAAAGTCAAGTACATTTGAATTACAATGAACTAGTAGTAGTACTTATCAAGCTATAGTAATTTCATTCAAAACCATTTTGGAAGGTAAGCTTTTAGCATGAGCCTAAGTACTTGTTGAAGTTCTTTATCTTCAAAAACTTCATCTCCTCCTTCAGGGAACTTGTTTAAATCGAAAGGTGGCTCATTCAAATCAAAATCTCTTGGAATTTTGCTCTTGTTTGGGGTTAGGCAGCATACTAGAGTTATCCATGGGTTTTGAATCCAAATTTTCCATTTGTTCAAAGACAGGTTCTTTCCCATTTTTATCATCATTACATGATTTTGAATCTGGCTTTTGAATTGAAAAGTTTGATTTTTCCATTGAAACAAAATGGATAATGTGGAGTAGAGAAAAAAGAGGCTGAAAATTGTGGTAGTATAGTAGTACTAGTTATATAATTGGTATTTAGAGTCATTAAAAGAGTTCATGGTTTGATGTGCATTGGTAGTGTGGAATTGTTAGATAAATAAAACTCCACTAAGGGTAAAATTGGAAAAAAACATGCCAAATGTTTATCAAACTTTGAAATGTATCAATTATTTTGGAACATCCTAAAAAGTGAAATGTATCAATTAAAAAGGAACGGAGGTAGTATTTCTCACAATCCCACATTGGTTAGAAAAGAAAAGTGTGAATTGGCATCAAAGGGTTACAAGTATGTTGGAATTGGGAATTTTTGCAAAGTGTATAGAGGCAACCGTCTGGTTATGTGAGGTAGGAAGACAGGGAAGAATTTATACCATCTTGATGGTCATTCCTTGAAGAAGCAAGGAAGTAAAGCGGGAGGAAGAACAGAGAAGGAGACCGCGAAGACTAAGAAAAAAGTTAGGTTTTTTGATTCTGTTGAAATTTGGGAATTTGAGAAAAGGGAGGATGTGTTGGGTAATATTTCTCACAATCCCACATTGGTTAGAAAAGAAACGTGTGAAGGCAAGAGGCCTTATAAATAGACCCACCTAGTGTTGAGTTTATTTGTACCAACTTCTTGAGTCTTGTGTGTGTAGACTTGGAGTTTTAGAAGAGGGTTTGTAATTTGTATTCCGTTCAAAATTTCATAGTGAAATTTTGTACCCTCCGGGGACGTGGATGTAGGTATGCGTTGAGACCGAACCACGTTAAATTTTTGTGTTGTTTTTCTACTTTCTTTTCGTTTCTTTTATAATTTGTTGTTTGGAGTGTTCCGCTGCCCAACACAACCATGACCAGAATGCATGAATTAAGCAGAACTTAAGAACAATAACAATATTTCTTGTTACCGAAAAGTTGACATGGCCGTGTCAATCACCCTAGTGGTCAATAACGGTTAGAATTATTAAATCAAGCTTATTATTATTTAGGAGGATATATTTTTTTGGTAAACTTTAGATTAACATATATAAAAGATCACGGAGGATCCAAAATAGTTAAAGATTCATTACATATAGATATAGATCTAGTACAATAAGCCCCATGGGCATCCCTCGCCACAAGTTGGCATACAAAAGAGGGGATAGGTACAAAAGCGATAAAAGCGACAGCCATAGAAGATCCAGTCTTTGCTAGGCAATCCGCGCAAGCGTTTGCCTCCCTATATATGTGACCGATCTTAGTTCCCGGCAGCTTCTTGAGTAACTCCCTGCAATCATATATAAGAGGAGATAACAGATGAGTAATAATATCTGCATGAAGAACTAGTTGAATAATCACTTTAGCATCAAGTTCAACTTCAAGTTGAGCAATATTAAGATCAATAGCCATTTTTAGTCCATCTCTAAGCGCCAAAAGTTCCGCCACATTGTTCGAACAAATACCCAAATTCCTAGCAAATCCTTTAATCCAATTGCCATTGTGGTCTCGAATAAGACCACCACTCCCCCCTTTACCCGGATTACCAAAGGAAGATCCATCCACATTCAATTTCATCCAATCCTTTGGAGGCTTGTTCCAAGAGATCAACACTGTGCCTCTATTATTATTTTTGAATCCGCAACCTCCCAAGGCATAAAATTCCATGGCCTTTATAATGGTCTCATCATATATATCCAGAATGGTCTCAGGAGAGAAAATGACTTTGTTCCTTCTTGTCCATAATACCCAACAACCATAACTAAATAGGGTTCCCCACAACAAGTTCCCAACACCTGAAACTTTAGCCGATTGAGCACCCTTCTTTAACCAATGAATAAAATCATCACTGGACATCTCTGGTAAATAATGATATAAATTAAACTTGTTCCACGATTCCTTAGCCACCACACAGTTCCTAAGTATATGCTCAACAGTTTCATCATCATTACCACAAATAGGACAAATGGGTGAATCAGTAATATTTCTAGCATAAAGATGTTCCTTAGTCGGGAGTCGATTATGATTGCACGTCCAAATAAAAAATTTAATTCTTTGATTGAATTTGGTCGACCAAATCCACTTCCAACTTTTATCATCCACTTTATCATCATAATTCGCATTCTGAATAACCTCATGAGTAGCCTTAGAACTAAATTCCCCATTTGAAGTTCCCTTCCATCTTCTTCTATCTTGGATAGTCGAAGTTTCTCTCCTCGGGACCTCTCTAATGCACTCCTCAATCTGTTGTGGTAATTGGAAAGAGATAAATCTAGTGTTCCAATTCCCACAAGGACTGTAAAGTTGCTTTAATTTCATGTCCTCCTCGTACTCACAAAGCGGTCCCAAGATAATAGATCTAAGAGGTCCAAGGCCGGACCAATCGTCATACCAAGTACTGATGATTTCTCCTGTCCCTGGGATCCAAGCAGAAGCTTGATGGAAAATATCTAAACCACTCTTGATGGAACGAAGGTTGATAGAGCTGCTACCTTTTTTAAGTTCAACAGTAGAACCCTCATCTCTTTTAATATATTTTCTTTTAACACTGATAGCTGATACGGTACCAACCTTGGGGCTGCCCAACTCAAGGGAACGTTCATTCAGATACAAAGAGGACTCTAAATTGCATCTAGGAATGTTGTACAAGTCAAACTCTTAAGTATCACAAGTGTACAAGGAATGGACAGCTTTGCTACTGTTTGGTATAATGATCATATCTTTCGATATAGGCATCCAATGAAGCTGATTCCAATTTCATATTAAAGATAAGAGACAGATCTACAACTTCTATGAAGATCACAAGATCAGATTCTGCCTTCTTGATATCCAATATTGTCGTACAAGTTGACCCAACAAGCTGTCCAGAATGGGGACGAATTTTAAGGGCATTTTAGTCTTTTGTACATTAAAGTCTATTCTAGACTTTAATTATTTTCAGCATATTATTTACTATATTTAGGCTTATTTTTGTGTATAGCAAGTAGTTGCTATAATAAAGGACATGTTGTCCATGTGTTAGTTAGTTGGTTAATAAGAGTCCTAATGCAACTAGGACTCTTCATAGATTTGGTAGTTATTTACTTTCTAGCCGCCAAGATAATAGGAACATGTGCCTATTATCTTGTTTAGGTAGTTACTTGATAGCAACTTGTTATTCAAGAGTCTTAATTCTTCAAGGACTCTTATTTGTTTTCAAGAGTCCTAATCCTTCAAGGACTCTTATTTCCCTTTATTGGTTGTAACCGAAATCTCAACTTATTTAAGGGAGATTTCGCCCACCTTTACTTAGACTTGATATATTGATATTTTGATTAAGGTTATTCCTTTGATACTTGTTTATGAATTTCCGGTAGAACTTCATATTCTTTGAGTTACTGTATCAACTAGCTTGTTTCTCTAGTTGTGGTGTTTCAGCCTTCATTGATACTTAGCCTACCCGGGGTTGTGTTGAGTATATTCCCATAGAAACTATTTCGAGATAGAGAAAGATCTGCTTAAAAGCCGAATCTTGATATAAAATATCACGGTTTTGCATCAAGTGGTATCAGAGCAAAAGGTTGATCTCTATCTTGGTGTACCTTTATTTCTTTCTTGAAAAAAAAAAATTCTTGTTTGCTTGAAATAGCCGAAAGATAACAAAAAAATTTTACCCCAAAGAAATAGCCACCCGGAAGTAAAAAAATTGGCAGCCGGGTTATACACAATTCGGGTACTTTACCAACATAAAAGCCACCCGGAAGTAAAGAAATTGGCAGCCGTGTTAGCCCAAAATAGACAAGGAATCAATCCAAAAGCAAAGTTCCTTTGTCTAAAGGAATTGGCTCTTGTTCCCTCTTCATCTTGAATTAGCCGCAAGCAAGACTCTCCATTCAAGCACAATCTTCATTAATCAAGAGTTCTTGATATTGTGTGGCCAAGATTAAGAAAAGGTTTCAAGAACAAGCAATTTCAAGAAAAAGAAAATCAAGAAAGGTAAAGATCACATATTTTTCTTGTTTTGTTACAAATACTCTTATACTTTTTCCTTGGACTTTTTGTTAAGTCAAGATAGGATTCTTTTACATATTTTTCAGCCTTCCATCAACACAACAATTCAATTTACCTAAATCATCTAGAGTTGGAAGTTCTTGACAAGTATTTGTGGAATATCGAGAGAAAAAAATCAGATTACTGTTCACGGTTACTGTTCACAATTACTATTCACAGACCTCCCTTGTGTTTCAGTCTCGTTACTCTATCCTATTTAACAATATGAAGCTTTTGTTTACCTCCCGAGGCTCCCCAAAGAAAATTACGCTGCTCCTTATCAATTTTATCGCAAATAGACACAGGGATCGGTAAGCATTGGGAGTAATAAGAGAGAATTTGAGCCGACGAGCTCTGAATAATAGTTCGACGACCTGCAAGAGATAGCAGGTTAGCTTTCCATCCTGACAGTTTATTCCGAACTTTGTCGAGGATGAATTGGAAGTCAGAGCACCTTGGTCTTTTCTGAAAAATGGGAAACCCGAGATATTTTCCAAGGTTTGTAGTGTACTGAATCTGCAAAGAGTTTTCAATCTCACTAATTTTTTCACTCGAGAGGTTATTGGAAGCACAAAATTTAGATTTGGCCAGGTTAATTTTTTGACCCGACCGAACACTAAAATCCTCCAACACTCTTTTAGCCTCAGCAATTGAGTTAACATCAGCCATAGCAAACAGGACCACATCATCAGCAAACAGAGAGTGTGACAAAAGTGGTCCTTGTTTCCCTACCCTAATCGGCTTCCATAACTTATTCTTGACCGAATTCTCAATGATAATCGACAAGTATTCCATGCAAATCACAAACAGATATGGGAACAACGGGGCACCTTGCCTGATCCCTCTCGAAGAGAGAAACTAGCTAGTCGGTTCACCATTAATCAAAATGGACAACTTAGAGGAGCACACGCAGTTCATGATGATGGTAATAAGCTTAGAGAAAAATGGAAGAACATAAGTGCATCTTTAATAAACGCCCATTCAAGCCTATCGTAGGCTTTTTCAAGACCAATCTTGATCGCAACTGCTCATTCTTTACCTATTTTTTTCATGATCGTATAGATAGCCTCTTGAACAATAACCACACTATCTGCACAACTTCTACCCGGAATGAAGCTACCCTGATGAGGAGAAATAATAGTAGAAAGAATAGGTCTAATTCTCTTGACCAGGATCTTTGAAATCAGCTTATAAATGGTGTTACACAAACTAATGGGCCTAAAATGGCCCACAGATTCCGGATTAGCAACCTTCGTAATGAGGCAAATAAATGTAGCATTAGTATCTTCGGGTATAGACTCCAAGTTAAAGGTTCTATGCACAAACGCCTCTACCGACGGTCTCACAATATTCCAGAACTTGTGGAAAAACACAGGATGAAGGCCATCAGGACCCGGACTTTTGTTAGGTTTAAAGTCCCACATGGCTTTCGTGATTTCATCAGAGGAAGGTTGGAATTGAAAATGGTCAAGGTAAAGACTATCAGTAACCGACCACTCAAAAGGAAAAGGCTTTGAGACAACATATGAGCAAATTTTAACAAAAGAGTACAGGAGCTGGAAATGGTTAACAACCATATCCTTCACCCTATTCAAATCAAATTCCCACTCACCATTAGCACGTTTGAGGGAGAGGATTCTATTACATTTCCTATTATGGGTTGTGATGGCTTTCAAGTATTTCACGTTGAGATCATCCCACATAAGCCAGTCAATACGCGACTTGATAGCCCAAATATTTTTTCCTCCTTATAAACCAAGTCAAGTTGGGACAACAAGTCTCTCTCTAACTTAACAAGAAAATTGGAAGGATTCTTCTCTAAAGCTCTTTGGGCGCCATTAATTCTGGCCAACAACTTCTTCTTTTTTTCAAGCACATTACCAAAAATAGTAGAGTTCCAAATCACCACAAGCTCCTTAAACTTAATTGCAGCCAAATCAAAGTCAGAATTGTTGCCAATCCAAGAATCTTGGACTACCGATGCAAGGCCTGGATGATTAAGCCACAGGCTCAAATCGAAACGGTTTCTTCGAAGGAATATGGGAAACAGATTGGAGGTGCAAGATTATGGGTGAATGGTCCGATCTAGTCCTAACTAAATTAAACAGGGTAGCCTCAGGGAATGAGTCCCACTAAGACTGGTTAGCCGAATAATTAGCCACTTTGATCATCAACGTTTTTTCGTCTAGCCACTTTGGTCAAAATTCAAGTTTTTTAACTTATTTCATCATTAAACATTTTTCGGCCTGCCATTTTGGTCATAAATGATTTTTTTAACTTTTTTCATCACTAAAGTTTTTTCTATCTGCCATTTTGATCAATAAAGTTTTTTCATTCTGTCATTTTACTCACTAAAGTATTTTCATTCTGCCATTTAGGTCACTAAAAAGTTTGACCAAAATGGCAGACCGAAAAAACTTTAGTGACCAAAATGGCATAATGAAAAAACTTTAGTGATGAAAAAAGTTAAAAAAATTATTTTTGACAAAAATGGCAGGCCGAAAAATGTTTAATGATGAAATAAGTTAAAAAACTTGAATTTTGACCAAAGTGGCTAGGCGAAAAAACGTTGATGATCAAAGTGGCTAATAATTCCTGGTTAGCCACAGCTCTATCCGATCTTTGAAAAATTAACTCCCCATTATATCTCTTATTAGTCCAAGTAAACCTAGACCCCTCATGCCCAATATCAACAAGATTACAATCGTCCAGCATACATTTAAAATTAGACACACGGTTTTGATTGATAGGCAGCCCTCCAAAATTTTCAGACTGGTACAACACATCATTAAAGTCACCATAATTAACCAAGACAAATCATGACTCATAGCAAGATATCTAAGATGATTCCAGAATTCAATTCTAATACTTTGATCAGGACTAGCATAAATTGAACTAAAAAGCCAAAGTTTAGTAGAGTTCGCTACCTTCACCACGGCATGAATAGATTGGGTATTCTTGTCAATTATGTTGACTTCAATTTCCTCAGCATTCCATAACAGCCAAACTCCCTCTCGGTAACCCTCCGGATCAGCCGCTCCGAATTGGTAAATGGTAGTCTTGCACAAATCGCCTCTGCCCTTGTACCACCCACTTTAGTTTCCAGAAGTGCTATCATTTTTGGTCTGTGAATCCTGATAATATCCATCATGTGGTCATGAAAATCCACATGTCCCGCTCCTTTAACATTCCAAGTAAGGATTTTCATCATCGGGTAAACTGCTAGATTGTGGGGCTGGTGTAAAAGCTCTCTCGGGTTCTATCCCTGAGGGAATGTTGCAATCCGATGTTGGTTGAACCCTGGAATGAATTGAGTCAAGTACCTGAGGGTCGGTTGCATTTCCGTTCGGTCAATGTATAACCTGAACTTCCTCACTCCTTCCGCCAGCTGAACCGAGAATACCTGATTTCTTAAACATTCTGTGTCCACCCTTAAAGGACGAGTGCTTAGTATGAAGTACCTGTCTGACCCCATTGCTTCGTTTTGGTTTCCCTGACTTTGTAGATTTTGGTACCTCATTTGGAATCCCGGTTCGGATACAAGCTCCCGGATTGTAGTTCTCGACCTCCATATCGGACTCTCCCTGCGACTGGTCATTATCGGACTCCTCGTCCAAGCTAGGGTGGTGTTGCTGCTCAGTTGCTGGGCTATTAGAGATTGAAGAAGATTCTGGTTGCTCCTTAGCCAAATTAGGGGCTGAGATGGATTTAGATCCACTGTGAAGGTTACCGAAAATGGGCTCGCTCAGAGGTTTATGTTGCCCATCGGACATAGGCCCAGCGGGTTCAGACGCACATGGGTAACGGGTTGGGTCAAGTTCTCTCTTGCAAACAATTCCAGACTTCCTATTTGGGTCGACCCAGTTGGGCCTGTTCGGCTCCCCATGTAATTGGATTGGGTTGGGTTCAGGGATATGTTCGAGGCCCCATTCTGATTAGGGACTTGATTGGTACCCGCTGGGTGACCAGTCTCCTTGGATCTCTCCGATGTTGCTGACGGCGGTCCCTGTGATTTACCATTTTTCTTCTTAATCTTTTTTTGATTATTACCAAGGTTCTCCACTTTATATTTAGCATTGGTTTGCTGGGGCTTTGTAGTTTTTTTCTTTGCAGAGACTTGCAATCCATCAACTGAAGCCATCTCTTTTTGATCCATCGCCGGAGCCGCCATTTTGACAGGTACTTCACTCTTCTCTGTCCCATCTTGAATTAAGCAGATAGGCGATGTGGCTGTATTTTGAGCGTTAGATTCAACCGTTAAACTTAGGCTCTGTGCCGCATTAACTGCATCGCTAATCTTTAGGGCATGAGTTGACCCTTTTTTAGAGTCTTCATAATTACCCTCTAGGACACTAGGACAAGTGTTAGGACCCTTAGTATTTTCTTTGACCCTCCAAACCATAGTACTAGTATTAGTTGTATTATCTTTGGCCCCAAGTGTAGTTCCCGGGTTAGGAGTAGAAATACGAGTCTCATCTTTCACCCGGTTTGGTTGTTTCTTTCTGCTAAAATATTTCTTCTGAATAACCTGATTCCAAGGTCCTATTACATGATATTTTGTTTCCTTTTCCTCTTGCATAGACGTTGGGCCCGAATTTGTGCCATCAACACTTTGCTCCTCAGATATATCCTCTACTGGTTTGGCAGTGGGACATTCTTTACGTGCGTGTCTAATAATTCCACACCCATAGCAGAAATTAATACCTTCGTATTGAATTTGTTGAATGTGATGCTTCCCAATTCTAACATATGGAGTGAGCGGTCTGTTGAGGTCGACTTGGACACACAAACGGGCATACATTCCTCTCTCGGTATTAGAGGTCCTAGCATCAATTTCCAATAAGTTCCCTAACTGTTCCCCCACCTTAGAAAGAATAGGTCTATCATAAAAATCCACCGGGAGGGACGGTAACCTTGCCCAAATAGCTGTTGTGGTTTGGCCATCCTTAAATGGATCAAATTCCGGTTGCCAGAGCCTCGTTGTTAGATATTGTCCATTAATGAACCAAGGACCTCCCGCAATGATTTTAGTGAAATCACTTTCCAAATTGAACTTGGCAATGAAGAAATTGTTACCTAGATCTATATGTCGCAAATCCCCAGCCAGTTTCCAAAGGGATCGCACTTTGAAATCAATGTAGCCATAACTTAGAGGTTTACCATAAGGTTTAATAATAATGGAGTTAATCCATGGGGTTCTACATCTAAGTTTGTCTTCTTTAGACAATTTGATAGAAGGGATATCATCAACTTCCCCATCTGAATCCAACTCCTCCTCTAGGTGTTGGATAAGAAAATTTCTTTGCACATCTTTAGCACAAATCCGATGTGTCTGTGTCAACTTATCCTGGTTCTTGATGAGCATTCTGTTGAATATTCTTTACACTTTGGTCATCTTTCTTTTGTTTCTTGATACTTCGTTGGAGCAAATCTAATTCTTCTATGGATTTACAAGTATTTTCCCCTTTTTCGCCACTGGAAGAAGATGGAGAGAAATCCATTGTACTCACGTATTTCACACCCTTTGGAATCCTTCCCTTAATTTAGGAGGATATTTAGTTTTGATAATTACTAGTTTTATTGTAATTTGTTTCTTTAGTAGTTTCCTAGTTAGATTATATTTCCTAGATATCTTAGAGATTATATGAGGGTTTTGACTCCTATGAATAGGAGAGTTGTTTACGTATTTTGTGTGCTTTGAAGTAGCATTGTGGTGTGGTGAGAATTATTGATGCTTATGAATTTGAGAGTTGATGGATAGAATATTGTCTACTCTTCTCCGTAGTATTTGTGAGATTTGATATCTCCGTGTTCGTGCTCCAGACACTCACCACCAAAATTATTTATTCAATATCACAACAAAACAAAAACTGGGGATTGCTTCGTCTGAACTTTTGGACATAGATTGTTTTACGCGCATAATCAAAATCTTATGTCTCCAACATTATTGAAAATAAAAGGCTTCCAATTGCACAATACTTGAACTTCTGTCCATCCAACTTAAGGTGCATACATATAGGGTTTAGCATTAGACTAACATGGGTTTTGCAGAATGGTCATAACGTGGCAGTCAAAAAATTGGGAGAAACATTTTTGGACAAAAATGAAGTCCTGGGGCCCTTCCGTCTTGGCCGACGTGGCGCTCTCCCAGGCGCGCCTTGCCACGTTAGCCAAGTCTTGGCCCCAGAACGGAAGTCTCACTTCCGTTGTCAACTCCCAAATTAAAATCCCCAAAATCCTCTTCTTCTCCCTTTCACGAATTCCCCAAAATCCCTAATGAAAAAAAAAACTCTCCCCCTGACGCCTGTTTCTCTCCCGCGCCGCTTCCTCCACCTCCACCGCCGCTGCTGCCGCCGCCGCTACAGCTAAGCCACCAATCTCCACCACCTTGCTCTCATCCTCTCAATCTCTCAATCTCAAAGGTATAAATTTTGTTTTTTGAATTTAACTTCAAATCTACAAATTATGTTTATAAATATTTGTGAAATTGGTAAATTAGAGAAATTTGTTCATTTTTGAAGTTTTTGTATTTGTGAATTTAGGATATTTATCAAGTTAGGGCATTTATCAATTTAGGAGTTTTGTGAATTGAGGGTTTTAGTGAATTATGAATTGTGAATTGTTATTTTGTGACTTTATACTTGAAGCATTTTTTAATTTGGTGATATAACATGTGTTTTTTCTGATAAATTGTATGTTTATTGTTTTTTGTATAAATGTTTTTTTCTGCACATCTTCTGCCCGGTCCATATGATGCTAGTGTTTTAAACAAACATACAGCGCATATATCTCTAAGAATATGGGGCGGGGATGTTCAATTTAACACAAATTTAAAGATTATTAGTAACTATGGTAATTTTTTTGATGCTTACCGAAATGAAACCAACCAGCGAGTGATTCAGCTGATAGACCATATAGGTTTTGGGGGTTGTTGTAGAATTGAAAAAATTAAGATAGATCACGCTTTAGTCAATGCATTAGTAGAGCGATGGTGCCCTGAGACCCATACTTTTCACCTACGTTGCGGTGAGGTGACCATTACCCTAGAGGACGTTGGATGTCTTCTAGGACTACCTAATAGGGGTCACGTAGTATCGTGGCCTGAGGACTACAACATGAGTAAAAATCAATGGATTGACCGCGTGTTCGACATCCTAGGACCCCCACTGACTTCAATTATGGGTAACACTATCGCACTGTTAGAGGTTTATTCCCACATTAGTGTGCCCCTAAGCGATTATGCTACTGAATTGGCGATAGAGCAGAGGGTTAGGGCTTTGATTTTCCTTTTGATGCCTACTTTTCATTTTCCAAATAAGTCCGGGTCCCGGGGGAACATGCGTTATCTCCTCATAATCAGCGATGGTATCCTCGAAAACGACCAACATTCTTGGGCTACCGGTGTCCATGCAAATCTGTACCGCTAGATGTGCACTTCTTCACAGGCTGTTTCGAAGGACATTTCTGGCTGTTGCTTGCTAATTCATGTTTGTCTAAATTGTATATGGTTTTATGGTTAATATGTAATTCGAATATTTAATAACTGGTTCATTGTTTGTTTTTACCAGTTGTGGGCGTGGGAGCGAATATCATGTCTCCGTCCTGAGAACCGAGGCACGATTCAACAAGATATTCTCGCTGACAGGAGAGCTTACGGATCACCCGCAACGCCCCGAAATCGCAGCTGACGGTGTTTCGTGATCAACTAGACATGCTGACGGACGCACAAGGGTAAAGTGTTTTACAATAACTAGAATTATTTTTTGCAGTTTATGTGGAGACCATACCCTGATTGGGTAATTGTCGAGAGAGCGGCTCGGGATGAAGGCTTTCAGGCTACCTGTCGAGCCCGTACACCACTCGTTTGCTTCAAGATGGTTGAGTACCACATGCCTGACAGGGTTGCTAGGAAATTCGGCTTCCAGCAGGTGATACCAATCCCGGTGGTGGCAGAGGGTACTCAAGAGGGTATTGACCTCCGCTCATTTAAGGCAGAAGCGGCTCGGAATTGGGAAGGCAAACACGCCACCTACATAGCTTTGTGGTAAGCCCGCGTCAATGCACTGGCGGACGCTGCTCCCATTCCCGGTAATGTTATTGTACCTACCCGTGAGTACATGGATTGGTACAAACGCATTACCATCCACCTTCTGACCAACCCGAAAAAATAGGGATCCCGGGCCACTTTCGAAGGGCATTTAACCCATTGCTACATCTGAGGCTATTTTTGTAAGTTTTATTCGTTCCGTTGTCAACATTATTGTTTTTATTTAAAATATACTAATTTGAATATTTATGTTGCAGGAGGAATCTAACAGATTGATGCTCGATGAATTCGAGAAGCCTATCTCTCGAACAAATAGTCAGTACAAGACTCTCATCGCCTGGGTTGCCAAAACCATAAAAGAGGCATTCCCATCGGCTGGGAAGACAGTGTCATGCAGATCGCGCGTCGCCGATGTAGCAGAAGCTGCAGTTCTGCAACCGGTCACACAGCCGAGGGAGCATGTTCCAGGAAGGTCTCTGGTTGGGAGGCAAGGTTGATACGGGACCATCTAGACGACTACATCATTACCCACATCCTTTATCAAGCATCAATGGACCAATGACTAGATCAAGAACCATTCAAATGGAACAAGAACTATCTACATTGATCTGAGAGTTAAAGTCTAAAGAAGAAGCCAAGCTACATCTAGAAGATGAAGTACAAGTTCAACTTCTAACTCTCAAAGATACTTACTTCGGCCCAAACAAGCAAAGTAGCAAAAAAGGGCATTTTAGTCTTTTCACACATTAAAGTCTATTCTAGCCTATTCTAGACTTTAATTATTTTTAGTATTGTTATTTTATTATTCTAGTCGTGTATAGCAAGTAGTTGCTAAAATAAAGGACATGCTTTCCATGTGTTAGTTAGTTGGTTATTAAGAGTCCTAATACAACTAGGACTCTTCATTATTTTGGTAGTTACTTTACTTTGTGCCGCCAAGATAATAGGAACATGTGCCTATTATCTTGTTTAGGTAGTTACTTGATAGCAAGTTGTTATTCAAGAGTCCTAATTCTTCAAGGACTCTTATTTCCCTTTCCTAGTTCAAGTTGGAACCGAGATACATCTATTTAAAGAGTATTTCGGCCACCTTTTTAACTAGACTTGATATATTGATATTTTGATTAAGGTTAATCCTTTGATACTTGTTTATGAACTTCTGGTAGAACTTCATATTCTTTGAGTTACTGTATCAACTAGGTTGTTTCTCTAGTTGTGGTGTTTCAACCTTCATTGATACTTAGCCTGCCCGGGGTTGTATTAAGTATATTCCCATAGAAACTAATTCGAGATAGAGAAAGATCTGTTTAAAAGCCGAACCTTGATATAAAACATCACGGTTTCGCATCAAGTGGTATCAAGAGCAAAAGGTTGATCTCTATCTTGGTGTACCTTTATTGCTTTCTTGAAAAACAAAATTTCTTGTTTACTTGAGATAGCCGAAAGATTACAAAAATATTTTACCCCAACGAAAAAGCCACCCGGAAGTAAAGAAATTGGCAGCCGGGTTAGCCCAAAATAGACAAAGATTCAAGGCCAAAAGCAAACTTCCTTTGTATAAAGGAATTGGCTCTTGTTCCCTCTTCATCTTGAATTAGCCACATCAAGACTTTTCGATCAAGCACAACTGTCATCAATCAAGAGCTTTTGATCTTGTGGCCAAGATAAGGGTAAGTCTCGGGCAAGAAGGTAAGAAAAGATTTCAAGAACGAGCTATTTCAAGAAAACAGAAAATCAAGAACGGTAAAGATCACATCTTTTTCTTGTTTAGCAACAACACATAACTCTTATACTTTTTCCTTAGACTTTTTGTTAAGTCAAGATTCGGATTCTTTGATATATTTTCCATCCTTCCATCACCATAACCATACAATCATCCAAAGTTGGAAGTTCTTGACAAGTATTTTGTGGGATATTGAGAGAATAAAAATCTGATTACTATTCACTGATTACTATTCACAGATTACTATTCACAGATTTTGTGAAAAGATTCAATCTTTAATATCTTTTTCTACTAACGATTCTTTTTGTGAAGTTTTTTTGGCAAAGATAATGTCTTCTGATGAAGGTACCTCGCAGCAAGGTGCCATAGATGGTGACAAACTTTTTAGAGAATCCATACAACAAACAATGAAAGCTATGATGCAATCCATCAATGAGCTCAAGATAGAGGTTCCTGAAATCAAGAACCATTCGGATAAAGGTAAAGGGGCAGCAAAAGATGATCAAGAAGATCAATATTCCAAGAAACCTTTGATCAAAATCCAAGGGACAACTTTCGGCACCAAAGAGATTTTCAGCCGAGACCAATCCCAAGAATGGTGGACAATTATGCCTATGAACCGAGGCCAAATCAGCAATATCCAAGGTATGAGCCGAGGCCCTTTGTTCATGAACAAGAATTTGTGCCG
The DNA here is from genome assembly GCA_026122235.1 of Vinca minor. Lineage (NCBI taxonomy): Eukaryota > Viridiplantae > Streptophyta > Magnoliopsida > Gentianales > Apocynaceae > Vinca > Vinca minor. Next base: position 421,557 of record JAOCZM010000196.1, read on the forward strand.
AGAGAAAATCAAAGAATGGATGAGCCTTTGAATGATGAGCCGAGAGCCAATTTCCAAAACCAAAGGTATGATCTGAGGCAAAATGTTCAAGATCTAAGGTATGATAATAATCTTGGTGCTATTAAGACCAAGATCCCTCCTTTCTTAGGTACTAATGACCCTCAATTATTTTTAGATTGGACACGAAAAGTTAACCATGTTTTTTATGTTCATAATTATTCCGAAGAGAAAAAGGTCAAATTAGCAGCCATGGAGTTTGGAGAATATGCATCAATTTGGTGGGATAATGAGGTCCATGAAAGGAGAAGATTGGGGCAAAGGCCAATTGATTCATGGGAGGATATGAAAGCGGTCATGACACGACGATTTGTACCTCAAACTTTTAATCGTGATTTGTACAATCAACTTCAACGATTGAGGCAAGGAACAAAGACCGTTGATGAATACTACAAGGAGATGGAGATGACCATGATAAGATCAAATATCCGGGAAGATAATGAGGCTACTTTGGCGCGTTTCTTGGCTGGTCTAAATGACAAAATTAGACCCAAGGTAGAACGTGCTAACCTTCATGATCTTATTGATATGGTTTATTTTGCTGAACAGGTAGAGAGTCAGCAAAAAGAGAAGAGTTCAAGGACTTATTCGGCAAATTTCCAATCTTGGAAATGGCCAAATCAGTCCCTAAACAATTCTACTGTTTTGCCGAGCCCAAATAATGCAAAGGGCAGTTTGGGGAATGCACAAAAAGCCACGGCTTCTTTTGGGGCAGTAAGGTTACCAACCATTCCAAAACCGACCGATTTGAGAACTAAACTAACTACATCAAATGATCGGGAATGTTTTAAATGTAAAGGTAATGGTCACTTTGCTCGGGATTGTCCTAATAAAAGTACCATGATCATGATGGATGATGGAACTTGGGAAAGTGATGAAGAAGAAGCCGAGGACACATTATTAGGAGATGAAGCCGAGGGCAATGGAGAATATCCGAGTGATGGTAAATTTCTTTTGGTTAATATGCAACTTTTACATTCTCAACCATTAGATGATTTGCATCAACACCGTAGTAATCTTTTTCAAACTAAGTGCACTATTAAAGATAGAACATGTTTGGTTATTATTGATAATGGTAGTTGCACTAACGTTTGTTCTTATGAGATGGTAACCGCTTTAGATTTACCTACGAAAGCACATCCGATGCCATACAAGCTTTCATGGTTAAACAATAGCGGGGAGATTAAAGTGGATAAGCATTGGGAACTTTAAAGATACTGTTTTATGTGATGTGGTACCCATGACCGCAAGTCACATTATTCTGGGAAGACCTTGGCAATATGATAGGTTCGCGGATCATATTGGCCGAAGGAATGTCTACAAGGCTACCAAAGATAACATTCGGTACACGTTGCATCCTATGACACCGAATCAGGTTTGTGAGACTCAAAGACTACTAGCCGAGGGGAGGGAAAAGAGGTTAAAAGAACAAGAGTTGAAAAAAAAAAGAGCGAACCTATCCCTAAGGTACAAATCGAGGTAAAAAGGGATGACAAAACCGAGAGCATTATGAGGAAGAAGTCATGTGTCCTAAAAGATAAGAAAGAGTGTTTGTTCATTAATTTTGCAAAGGTAGAAAGGGCGTTACGTGCAAATAAACCCCTTGTTTTACTTGTTTTCAGAGAAACCGAGAGGTTAACTCTCCTTAACACTTTCAATTTTGATGATTTAACTTCTTCTCTTCCTAGTGTTTGTATTGATGTTTTGAAGGAATTCAAGGAGATTTTTCCAAAGGAATTGTCGAAAGGTCTACCTCCAATCCGAGGCATAGAACATCAAATCGACTTCATTCCGGGATCAAATCTTCCAAATAGGGTAGCCTATAGAGCAAATCCGGATGAGACCCAAGAAATTCAAAGGCAAGTCGATTTACTCTTAGAAAAAGAGCAGGTACGTGAATCTTTAAGTCCTTGTGCTAGTCCGGTTATTTTGGTACCTAAAAGAGAAGGCACTTTCAGATTATGTACGGATTGTCGCGATATTAATAAGATAACTATTAAATATAGACATCCTATACCTCGCTTAGATGATATGCTAGATGAGTTAAGTGGTGCTTTAATCTTTTCTAAAATTGATTTAACTCAAGGCTATCACCAAATTAGAATGAAAGAATGTGATGAATGGAAAACTGCTTTTAAGACTAAATATGGATTATATGAATGGATTGTAATGCCTTTTGGTCTAAGTAATGCACCTAGTACTTTCATGAGATTAATGAACTACATATTCCGTCATTGTTTTGGTAAATTTGTTGTAGTTTATTTTGATGATATTCTTGTTTATAGTAAAACCTTAGAAGAGCATGTTCAGCATCTTAAGGCTGTTTTTACTATATTAAGAGAGCAAGCATTGTATGCCAAGTTAGAAAAATGTGTTTTTTGCACAATTCTATTAACTTTCTTGGATATATTGTTAGTTCAAGTGGTATTCAGGTTGATCCGGCCAAAATTGAGTCCATCATAAGCTGGCCGAGACCAACATCAGCTACACAAGTCCGATCATTCTATGATTTAGCAAGCTTTTATAGACGTTTTGTTCGTGATTTTAGCTCAATTGCCGCACCATTGAATGAAGTTGTGAAGAAAGATATCTCCTTCTTTTGGGATAAGCCGCAAGAAGATAGTTTCAATAAGCTTAAGCAATTACTAACTTCTTCCCCTATTTTATCTTTACCTAATTTTACACTAGCTTTTGAAGTTGAATGTGATGCTTCAGGTATAGGTATTGGGGCTGTTTTGCAACAACAAGGGAAACCTTTAGCATATTTTAGTGAGAAATTGAGTGTCGCTGCCCTTAATTATCCTACGTATGATAAAGAGTTATACGCTATTGTTCGAGCTTTGGAAACATGGCAACACTACTTGGTTGGCCGAGAGTTTATGATTCACACGGATCATGAATCAATCAAGTATCTCAAAGGACAAAGTAAGTTAAACAAGAGACATGCAAAGTGGGTTTCCTTCATTGATAGCTTTCCATATGTGATCAAATACAAGAAAGGTAAGGAAAACATTGTTGCCGATGTTTTATCTAGAAGGTACTCTCTACTTTCTGTTCTACATGCTAAATTACTTGGTTTTGAACATTTAAAGGCATTGTATGAAGATGATAAAGACTTTTCAAATTTGTTCAAATCTTGTGAGGTTTCGGCCCAAAAAGATTTTCACAAATTTGAAGGTTTCTTGTTTAAAGGTAACAAATTGTGTGTTCCCTCTTGTTCTATTAGAGAATTAATTGTTAGGGAAGCACATAGTGGCGGATTAATGGGGCATTTTGGTGTTTTTAAAACATTGGATATATTGCAAGAACACTTTTTTTGGCTTAAGATGAAAAGAGATGTGCAGAAAATTTGTGAACTATGTTTTAAGTGCAAACAAGCAAAAAGTACTTCAAAAGCTCATGGATTGCTCTTGCCTCTACCAATTCCTTCCTCTCCATGGATTGATCTTTCAATGGATTTTATTCTCGGATTACCGCAATCCAGAAGAGGTAATGATAGTATAATGGTGGTTGTTGATAGATTTTCTAAAATGGCTCACTTTATTCCTTGTAGGAAAACAAATGATGCAAGCCATGTTGCGGATCTATTCTTCAAAGACATCATTCGGTTACATGGTGTTCCAAAAACAATCGTAAGTGATAGGGACGTAAAGTTCCTAAGTTATTTTTGGAAGACCTTATGGAGTAAATTGGGGACTAAGCTGCTATTTTCTACATCAAGTCATCCCCAAACCGATGGCCAAACTGAGGTAACAAATAGAACTTTAGGGGCTCTACTTAGGGCACTTATTCAAAAGAATTTGAAAATGTGGGAAGAATATTTACCTATTGCTGAATTTGCTTATAATCGTACGTTACATTCAACTACTAATAATTCACCTTTTGAAGTTGTTTACGGTTTTAACCCCCTTACCCCTTTAGATCTAATTCATTTTCCTATTGATGAGTATTATAATATAGAAGGTGATTCAAGGGCTGACTTTGTCCAAAGAATACATTATGAAGTAGTCGAGAACATCAAGAAGAAGAATGACAAAATGGCAACTAAGGCCAACAAAGGCCGCAAGGCCCTTACTTTTGAAATTGGTGATTGGGTGTGGATACACTTTAGGAAAGATAGATTTCCTAAAGAGAGAAAGTCAAAATTACATCCCCGAGGAGATGGACCTTTTCAAGTTGTTGGCATGATCAATGACAATGCATACAAAATCAACTTGCAAGGTAAGTATGGTGTTCATTCAACTTTTAATGTTACTGACTTATCTCCTTTTGATGTTTCGGATTACATAGATGATGATGATGATGATTCGAGGTCGAATCCTTTTCAAGAGGGAGGGGATGGTACGGGACCATCTAGAAGACTACATCATTACCCACATCCTTTATCAAGCATCAATGGACCAATGACTAGATCAAGAACCATTCCAATGGAACAAGAACTATCTACATTGATCCGAGAGTTAAAGTCTAAAGAAGAAGCCAAGCTACATCTAGAAGATGAAGTACAAGTTCAACTTCTAACTCTCAAAGATACTTACTTCGGCCCAAACAAGCAAAGTAGCTAAAAAGGGCATTTTAGTCTTTTCACACATTAAAGTCTATTCTAGCCTATTCTAGACTTTAATTATTTTTAGTATTGTTATTTTATTATTCTAGCCGTGTATAGCAAGTAGTTGCTATAATAAAGGACATGTTGTCCATGTGTTAGTTAGTTGGTTATTAAGAGTCCTAATGCAACTAGGACTCTTCATTATTTTGGTAGTTACTTTACTTTGTGCCGCCAAGATAATAGGAACATGTGCCTATTATCTTGTTTAGGTAGTTACTTGATAGCAAGTTGTTATTCAAGAGTCCTAATTCTTCAAGGACTCTTATTTCCCTTTCCTAGTTCAAGTTGGAACCGAGACACATCTATTTAAAGAGTATTTCGGCCACCTTTTTAACTAGACTTGATATATTGATATTTTGATTAAGGTTAATCCTTTGATACTTGTTTATGAACTTCCAGTGGAACTTCATATTCTTTGAGTTACGGTATCAACTAGGTTGTTTCTCTAGTTGTGGTGTTTCAACCTTCATTGATACTTAGCCTGCCCGGGGTTGTGTTAAGTATATTCCCAAAGAAACTAATTCGAGATAGAGAAATATCTGCTTAAAAGCCGAACCTTGATATAAAACATCACGTTTTCGCATCAAAGGTACTCGCTAGAATCGGTAGGCCACTCAGGAGGACTTGGCCGCAAGGCGACTTCGGCAACGTGGCGGTGCACCGGAACCGGCTCAACCTGAGGAAGATCCGACGCAGTATCCTGCCCAAACTCAATTCCCTACTCAGGCCGATGTACCCACCCCTTTTGAATACCAATTTTCGAGCGTCGGTACTTATTCTCAAGGTCTTCAGACGGGGGGCATCCTAGAGAGGAGCCCTCTACATCGGCACAGTCGGGTGTCTATTCTGGTGGGTCGCCATCGTATAGCCTCGACAATACTCAGACACAGCATCACACTCCACTGCTCCAGCCATTTATTGACTCCAAAGGTGTGGAAGTCATCGCAACGGAGCGTGGTAGCGCCGTGCGAACGAGAGATAGCCACACGTACTATCTCCGATAAGAGCGGAGAAGCCCCGATCGATACACACCATTTGGGCTTTAGATAGCATTTACTTTATTTTTGCTTACATTTGTTTCAATATTGTTACTTACAATTGACATATTTATGTTATAAAAGATTTTTTTGATTTTTACGTTGTTCGATTTTTATTAATAAGAAATTTATTCATTTTTTACTCAAATTTTGGTAAATAATTTGTATTAGTGATTTTTTATGTTCTAAGAATACCAATTCAGAAAATTGCAGCCACCAAAAAAAAAACTAAGTGTTTTTGGCACAACTCACTGCCAAGAGACTTCCGTTCTGGCCAAAAATGTTTCTCCCAATTTTTTGGCTGCCATGTTATCACTACATACCTATATCCCAAGATAATCACTACTTCTCCTCAAAACCCATACATATATCCCTAGATAATCACTACTTCTCCTCAAAAGTTTACCCCAACTTCAGTTCACCATTGACCTCGATCATTTTTTTCCCTTTAATTTTTGTATTTTCCATAAGAAGTACTAAAGTTGCTTACTATTCAATCTAACAAAAAAGAGAAACAAGCACTTGCGACTAATTTAAGGACCTGACTCGGGAGGCCTAATAATAGGTTTAAAAAATCGAAAATGATTAAGAAATGGTTCTTGATATTCTAGGGGGTGGGTCTCCAGGTGACCAAAATGGCAGAATTAAAAAATTTAAGTGACCAAAATGGCAGAATTTAAAAACTTTAGTGATGAAAAAAGTTTAAAAAACTCATTTTTGGCCAAAGTGGTAGGACGAAAAAAGGTTTACTCAAGTTTTTTGTACAAATTCTTGAAAAATTAGATGAATTTTAGTTTCTTTTGTGGTATAATCTTCCTGAGAGTGTGATGAGTTTTATTTTATTTTTTTTAATTTTAAATTGTGTTCTTTTATTTCAATGTTTAAGTTTTTTGTTCAAAAATCCTGTTTCTACTTCGAGCATAATTAATTAGTTAGGGAAATTCATGAACTTCAATTTTTGAATGTGAAAGTAACCTTAGAAACTGGTGGTTGTTGCAGGTGGTTGTGGTTGACGGTGGTGAGGGGACGGAAGAAGATGGAGGGGAAGATGAAGGGTTTAGGATTTATTTTGTTTAGGATAACTTAAATTGGGATATATTGTTATTTTGTTTAGGTGAAAGTTTTTCCCTTAGAAAGTATTTTAAAATATCTAAAATACTCTTCAAAAGAAATTCACACGCGTGAGGTACATGAGTGACCTGACGAAAAATGTATATATTTCCAAATAAATAACCTATTCATTATTCAGTCTCCATATTTTTCGGAATGCCTCAAGGACTTGAACTTCAGCAAAAGGGCAACATGTAAGCATCTTATTAATAGCCTTTACAAGGAAATTAAACGAAATCTTGTAATCGATATGGTTCCTTTCTTATTGTTTTTTTCTTTTAGATAATAACAACTTATATATGAAGATAATCACAAGGTCCATAGTCCAGTGGTGGGGTTATGGCTTCACGGTCGTGAGTTCGATACCCTCCCCATGCATAGGGCAAGCTTTAATTGTCTCCTTTCTAGTGCTTTCTCATCCTCTTGTGAGGCTGTTCTCTCTCCCCTTATGAGGCAATCGCCCAGTCGGGCTTCAAAAAAAAAAGAATAATATGAAGATAAAATTTAGAAATACATTGACTTCTAAATGAGGAAGAGAATATTGAAGTTAACTTTTGAACAGTCCAGGGAGATTAATATGATGTCAGAAAGTACTTGTTTAGGGATGGCAATTTGACCCGTGATCCGTTGATCTGCTCCGCCCCGATAGAATTTGGGGCAAATCAGATCTGATCCGTATAGAATTTGGGGCAGATCAGATCCGATCCGCGAACGGAGCAGATCAAATTCGGTTTTTTACCCCTGCCCCGATCCGCCCCGATCTGATCCGCACATTTATAGTAATAAGAAGATGTTATGTGCTAATAATTTAATTGCGTTTTTAGTCCTGATTATAAATATTGAAGAGAACCCTAGAAGTCAATTATTTTCCCTTTCTTCCTCCTCACCCGCGATTGCCTCCCCTCCCCTCCTCTTCTCCTTCTCCTTCTCCGGCGCCTCTATCCTTTTCTTCCCCTATTTTCATGGGTCTTGGCATTTCGAGTTTTTGGTCACGGGTTATACCCTTTATCTCTAAAAATCTGACGAATCTTGGTGTTGGGTTTTAAGTCAAACAAAGCTTTTAGGTCAGTGTATTTATGGTGGGTTCAAACACCATAAATACATTTCTTTCTGTCCGTTTTTAATTGCTCTTGGCGATTTATCTTTCTGAAAACACCATTTTTGGTGGCTTTTAGTTCAGATTTCTCAAGAATCTTTGATGGGTTTTATTTCAAACAAGTCTTTTATGGTCAGTAATTTTTTTTTTTTCTGTTTCTTGGGTTTTTTTGTTCAATGGAGGTCAGTAGCTTACTAGCTTTAGCTGGTTTTAGGAAAACCCACCCACTCAAATTCCAACATAGATTGAAGAAATTTGTAACAAATATGCAAGAATTTTTCCAGAAATCACAATTATTCAAAGCTAAACAATTGATGCATGTTAAGATCCGATAAAAAAATTAAAAAAAAAAAAAAAATTCTAAATGGAGCGGATCGGATCGGATCCGCTCCGGACAGATCGGATCACGGAGCAAAAAATAGTGATTTGGGACGGATCGCGGATCGGATTGGATCGGCATGGGGCAATCGCGGAGCAGATCAGATCGCGGACCGATCTGCCCCGATCTGCCCCGTTGCCATCCCTATACTTGTTGCAGAAAGACTTCTGATGTCTCAGCAGGATCAACCAAGCTGCACCCTCTTGCCACTTACCAAAAACATCAAGCTTGTCCAACCAGCAATAATAGCAAAGCCACCAAGAGGGGCAAAAAATATTATGTTGGCTCATTCCCAATCCCACGAATAGATAATTGACACATGTTCACATTTCCCCTACAAGTTCTACTAATTCTTTTAGGTTATAATTTTTTTAATTAAAAAATTAACATATGTCAATTTTTTTATTACTGCATGATCTATGTCAAGACCAGGGACGAAGACAGGAGGGGCGGAGGCGAGATTTTTAAAAATACTAATAGGTATAAAAATTTTATATGTAGTGTTGGAGTACATTTAATCTAAGGTGCGCCAATTCGATTGGGCCGGGCCGGGATTGGATTGGGCCCTTAATCGGGTTGGGCCGACCAATATGATTGGGCCGACCGACCCGTTTGGACCGACCTTATGGCTAGAATGTTAGATAAAAATTCAGCCCTCTTGATGGTGGTTGAAGTGGTGGAGAGAGTGGAGGAGTAATTCTCTCCATGATCTCCCACTTTCCCCATTATCTCACCCCACTCTCTCTTGATAGACTAGAGGAAAAATTCAGATTTTTCCTATCATTCTAATCAGTTTTCTCCAACCTTTTGAAGCTAAGAGAATAGAGAGAAAAAGTGAGTTTTAGAGAGAAAAAGACAAGACAAATTTCTGGACTTTTTTCTTGCATTTTTGCTAATAGAAAAGAAGTTAGAAAGCTTGTTTCTTGTTTTTGAAAAGGTCGTTCATACTCCATCCATTGAAGAGTGTCTTCAAAGCTTCTACAAGGCGTTGGCTAGCACCAAGCAGTAGAAGACCATCTCCGGAAGATCGAGTGGAAACCGGAAGAGACGGAGCCTGCAAGCGTGGTGTTCCGTTCGTTACAACAAACCGCTGAAAGCGTTTCAGCCATTCTAGCATCCATATAAGGTAAAACACTATCCCATAGTGGTAGGTACTTACTCGTGAAAGATCCTGATAGAGGCGGGTCAAAGTTATTTCCGCTGCGCTTATGTGTATGACCCGGTTATTCCTCTAACATGTAGTTCAGAAAATTTTATCAGTTTCGCCCCCAAGTTTTTTTTTTGGTCGATTTTATATATAGTTCAAAATACTGTTACAGTTTTTCCCTCAAACACTAAATTCCTCTCTTCGTCCCTGGTCAAGACTAATCTACCTTCTAGCTTGTCATGGTTTTTATTTCTATTTGGATCTGAAAAGTGTTATATCTTAAGAACTGTTGATGAACATCTTTGTTATTTTGCCCTGATTCTCTTTCATCGTATCCGTAATATTCCTTGCAATTTGAAGTTGCTCATTTAAGTTCGTCTTTAGAGATACAAAATGACTATTCTTCTAATGTTTGACTGTTTTTCTCGTCCATATAGAAAATGACGCTCTTTAAAGCTCAGGCGAGGCATAAGAACCATATGAAGAGATTGAATAGGAGTATCATCAACATCAAGGAAACGTGTACATGTTAGCCAAGGTTGCAAGAAGAGCACATATGAATTTTCTAACCATACCTTCCCTCCCTCGTCTATATCGTCTAGGAATCTTCTGTCCCCGTTTGGTATTCCATTTTCTAGGGCTTGGCCTTAGACTGACCATGATTTGTCATAATAGGTCAACCATGGCAGTCTTTTTTTTTAACAAACATTTTCCCAAATCCGTTCTCGACCCAGACGTTGTCTTACTACCCGGATAAGGTGTGTAGTAGACTTGTTGACATTGAGAAGCAAATACAAATGGATCATAACCTTGGTACGTTATTTTCCTGTGAATTTCTACAAGTTTATATTGAGGATGCACCCTCAAACCTCGATTTGGAGTAGAATCAAACCAGTAGCATTTGAAAAGAATTATTTTTTGGTGAGGTACTCCAGCAAGTTCAACCTCAATGGCTTGCTTTAACTCTCCGTAATAATCTCCTTTAACCCATACCCCGATGTTTGTCGTTCATTTTCCATTGCTGTGGACTTTTGTGTGAAATCTATAACCGTTGACAAAGTAACCGGTGTATGACATCACTTTCCTTGATGGGCCCCACGACAGATTTTTCAACAATCTTTCGGAATGTTCCAAGGCTGTGTATCTGTTGAGAACAACAAAAATTAAATTAGTTTACTTTAGGCATTATTAAGATAAGTACATTTCTACACAATACCAACTTACACGAGTTCCAAACCATTTGGAAAAATCATTATAAACCCGGCTTTGAAGATCTTCCTCCGTTATCTGCGGAGTTTGGTCATGTACTTCACTGACAAATTTCCTGAGTTACAAATTATTTGGCTACTTTTAATTATATAACAAAAATGAAGCAATAGATGGGTTTACTAACTGAATATATGGTTCGACCTCTTCACAATTCATCAAGATATAATTCATGGCTGTTTTATAATCTTTATCAAATAATAAAATGTTTTCTTTTTTTCCAAATGATCTTACCTGTAAGTTGCAAATTGATAATACATATGGTCCACTTGTCTCGTCTTCACCATCATTTCGCCCAATGGTTGTAACTTTCGTTTTCATGTGGGGTTCGAATTAATAGCTAAAGAATGTAGCAACTTCTTTGACCAAGTATGAATTGTAAATTGACCCCTCAACTCTGGCCTTGTTTTTTAACTTCTTTTTTAGATGGTGCATGTATCTAATTAAAGCATAAGTAGTTAATCACATTGTAAATACGTACATGAAAAATAAAAATGAAGTTGAGATCATAAAGACATTGGTTGTTACCTCTCGAACGGGTACATCCACCTAAATTGTACCGGGCCACCAACCTTGGCTTCGTACGGAAGGTGAACCGGCAAGTGTTCCATCATATCAAAAAATCTCGGAGGAAAATATTCTCTCTAACTTGCACAATAAAATAGCAATAGTGTCCTCCAATTCTTGCATATGTGCCAACTCAACTTTGGGGACCACAATTCTCTATAGAACAGACTAAGTTCAGCCAAGGGTCCCCAAACACTTGTCGGTAATACTTCTCTAAGTTCTATAGGGACAAGTCTCTCCATGAATACATGAGAATCTTGACTCTTCATTCCAGACATTTTCAACTCTTTCATATCAACGCATCGCGCCAAATTCGATGCATATCCATCTAGGAGCCTTAATTCTTTAACACACTGCAAAACCATCTCTTTTTGTGCCTTGGTAAGAGTGAAACATGCCTTCGGTTTCGTTGATTTACCTCGTCCATCGTGTTTAATATTCAATTCTGGCCGACTGCAATACCTTTCAACATCCGCTCTAGACTTAACATTGTCCTTAGTTTTACCTTTCACGTCCAACACGGTGTTAAAGACGTTATCAAACACATTTGTTTCATTATGCATGACATCAATGTTGTGTCTTATCAGAAGTGTCTGCCAATAAGGTAAGTCCCAAAATATGCTACGTTTGGCCCAACTGTGATCCCGACCCGTGCCTTACTCTTTACCAATCTCTTCAGCTGTATCGGTAATTTTTGGATAATCTCTAACTCTAAACCACATTTCATCACAAGTCAGGCGAGATGGAGGGTCTCCTCTCTCTTGTCGCCGGTCTTTTCGGAATCCCTTTGCATCTCTTCTAGAATGATGATTAGGTGACAAGAAGCATCTGTGGCAATCGAACCACGGTAGTTTCCCGCCAGCATTCAAATGGAACGCTTGTGCTTCCTCCATACAATATGGACAAGCGTGAATGCCAGTTGTACTCCATCCACTCAACATTCCATATGCTGGGAAATCACTAATTGTCCAAAGTAATGAAGCCCTCAGTTTAAAATTTTGCTTTTTGGAGATGTCATAAGTTTCCGCACCTTTAATTCATCGATGAGAGGCTGTTTTGGATTTTGGGGTCCATGTACAATAATAGTTAAGAAGATTACATTGTTCTTCATACACATCCAACGGGGGAGATTATAAGGTGTTAGAAGAACTGGCTAAGAAGAATATTGCATCCCTGACATGCTGAAAGATGCAAAACCATTTGTACATAACCCCAGCCTTACATTCCGAGGTTCCACTGCAAAATCGGTGTGTATTCTATCAAAATGTTGCCAAACTTCTCCATCCCTTGGGTGATTCATTATTCCTTCTTCCCTCTCATTGTCTGAGTACCATGTCATATGTCTTGCGGTTTTCTCAGATGCATAAAATATTTGTAATCTCGAGTAATTGGAAAATAATACATCTTTTTGCAAGCAATCTTTTTTCTTCACAAATTAAGATTGAAAATGACTTCAGTAAATCTCGGTTGACTTGTTCGGTCAACCGGATCAGTTGTCAGTCGTCCGTACAAAACTATTGGAGCTCATTGAGGTCGACTAGTCATAGATTGTGGTCGATCGGGCTGATCACTTTATCGACCTGAGCTATTGTAGTCGACCAGTATGTTCTGTCGGTCAACCGTACTTTTTGTATATTTTTCTGTCTTGATCTCGGACGACCCTTCGGTCGATCGGGGTGTATTTTCCATCATCTGAGAGTTTCCATAATGTTTTGTTTCCTTTACAAGTTATGTTCTGTACAAGTTGTGCAAGTTATGAACTCTTATGTTATGTTTTCAAGTGTTTTATAAATGGTTTCAAGATGTTTTCAGGTTAAGACAAGTCAAGATGTATTTTCATATGTTTTGGAAAACATGGGAACGTTTTGGTGTCACATTTGGTCCTTCATCCCAAGGGCGATCAATTTTTACTAAGCTAGTATGGCTTATCCTATTATCTTCTTATGTTTTGTAGATGATGCTCATGAGGAAACTTGGGACGGGGAGCACAACAAGTAGATCTTAAAGAAGTAATGTTGATGTAATAGTACAGTGAACCTTTATTAAGTTGAACAAATTTAGTTTTAAGTTTATGTAATTTCTGATGAGTATTGATGATATAATAAAGTATAAGTTATTCCGTTATGTTTATGCCTTGGAAGACTATATTCTGTTAAGGTTTATTTGTCTCATTGGTAGATGAGGCATTGCCAGGTCACCTTCTGGTTACGGGGTGTGACAAATACCTCTTACTCATGACTAATTTTCTTTCAAGTCCAATATTGAAATATTGACTACTCTGGTTACAATCCAGTTTTGGTACCGACATCATTTCCTTTTAGCAACGTATCGAACGAGTCTCATGCGTCGGTCATTTAATTCAGCGACTGCGAGTGATTCAACATGGTGCTGATAGAAAATTTGTCGACACTAGAACCAAAATAGTACAACATACAACAAATGGTATCAGAGTGAAGCTTTGCCCAGATTCATTTTAAACGGTTGCCACTGATATGCATGTTAAAGATATTCACTTTGAAAGTGTTCCATTTCTTATTATAGTTTACCAGGAATATTGCTCATGGAACCTGTGCTCAATGAAGGTTAGCAAGTAAAAATATTAGACATATATATATATATATATATATATATATATATATATATATATATATATATATATATATATATATATATATATATAGCTTCAGAGAACATAGTCTATTAAGGACTTGTTTCGGAAAAAGTTTTCCTAATTATTTTTCAGTCTCCATCAAAAGTGGGGATCAACAAACTAAGCTTTACACATATGGGGAACTTTAGCATCTGCAGAGGTAGTCAAGATGGTTTGCAGTAAGAGTATTCCCTGTGAAAATGTGGAGTTTAGTGACACCGACTTGAAATATACTGGAAACCAACCTGGTGCTATCACCAACATTTGTTCTAATGTAAAGTTAACTCTTAAAGGGCACTCAAAACACCCAATTATGCACCACCTCCACTAGTTCCTAATTTCTATAGTATGCAAATGCGGAGCCCCGAACATGAAGTTTCTAGCTCCGTCTACGAATGCATGTCAAGAGACATTAGGATTTATATGATGTTTGCCTTAGGTTTTTGTGTTTTTATATATATATTTGTTTTCAAGTGAAAGAAACTTAAAGTTTTGCAAAAACGTGTATGGTTCTTAGGCTAATTCGACCATACAACCTAGAGTTTTAGAGGACTTTTGTAATTAATTAGATAGGTTGAGTTAGCCTTGTTTGTATCATTGTAATAAGAGAATGTGTAGGGCTATGTTACCTGGACTAGGGTACGTGTGTCAAATACGGGTATATATCTAAGTGCTTATACCTCTAAAAGTAAGGACACGAGGACACTTCTAAGGACTTGAACAAATCTAAGTCCAAGCCCCATTTTCTATTCCCACTAATAACAAATTGAAATGTGTTAATTTTTTAATTAAAAAAATCATAACCTAAAAAAAATAGTGGAACTAGTAGGAAAAAGTGAATACATGTCAAACATCTTTTCGTGCGACATGGAACAGGATACGAAATGTGGAATGACGATTTTTTTTTTTGCCGTCTATATCTATGGGCATCTACGAATTGTATTTACTTAAAACTTGAAAATTGCTTTTTGGCTCTTGTCTGCAGAGTAATGTAAACAAGCTGTCATTAGATTTCCTATCTGAATCTGATGTTATGACATACTTGTTTCTGATATGCAAAATGTCATGTGAAAAAGGAAAACTGAAATATCCATACTTGAGAATCTTGAAAGAAATTGGATTCCTGATAGGGGTAACTCAATTCTAGTATCGTACTTGTTGGACTGGTCACACCACTCTTTCATATGAATTGAGGGGAGTCTACATCTACAGGTAGACCCCGTCCAATTAATATGAGAGGACTTTGGGTCAGCCCACAAAGACGGTCATGAGATTAAATTTTCCCTTGATATGGATTGCATTGCTCATTTTCTGAACACATGTACAACCGAGTATTTCTTCTAGTACAGTCGAACTAAACCAATTTTGCTTGTCTAGTCATTCAATCTAATGATTGAGATAGTGTTTCAAAGACAGCTTTTTGTCAGATTAAATAATAAAATGACTCGACCAAGATTGATATATGTTAGTACTAAAACTAAAATTGAGCATTTCAACTATGTACCAAATAGTGAACTCCATCTCATTTCGGATTATTTCCTCAATACAGAAGCTAGTAATAAGCTAGTTTATTCCAAATAATATTACAGAATAATCTTATTCGAACTAAGATTACAAGATAATACATTTACTTAAATAGTCACCTATTATATAGAAAAAGAATAATTTTTGAGTAATTTTTTTAAATTTTAGCAAATTATTGAATTTTCCATTTTCATGCATCAAGTTTTCTTAGGTAAGGTAATACTGTGATACCCAGGACCTTTCGATAGCATGTTTTATGTGCTTATGTATTTTATGTGTTATATGTTACTTTTATTTGGATTATTTCTTAAGGGCGCAGTAGAAAGATAAGGAAGTTAGGTGACCTAAGTGTATAAGATGAACTTTATGTTAGTTAGAAGTTGTTTGATGGTTATTTTTGTAGGGAGGAAGTTTTGTGTGAAGAGGTACCATTTAAGGTAAGATCAAGGGGATATGTACCTTATGATTAGTGCTGTCAAAGTGGGCCGAAGCCCGCGGATCGCCCCGCCCCGCCCCGACGTGGATCGGGTATGGGCTTAGGAAATATTGATCCGCAAAAATGCGGGCTTTTTCATTTAAAAAAAATACATATTATATATAATATTTTTGGAAAAAGTATATATATTATATATAATATGGTATATATTAGCATATTTCCTACTCGCTTGATAGTAAAAATAAAAGTATACATATTATATATAATATTTTTTGGAATAGTATATATATTATATATAATATGGTATATATTAACATATTTCCTACTCACTTGATGGTAATAAAAAAAGTATACATAATAAAATAAAAGTATACATGACCTTAACTATTTTATTATTAATGGGTAAATCTTTATTTAACAAAAAAAAATTGAGTGGGCCCGCGGACCTTGGGCGGTGCGGGTATGGGCATATGTTTCATTGATCCGCAAAAATTAGGCCCGCCCCACCCCGCCCCGTTTTGACTTGAGCCCGGGGCGGGCCGGCCCGTTTCACAATACTACTTATGATTGGTTGTCTACTTTAGAGTTATAACCTATCAAGAAATCTGTACTTATGAGGCTATAAATAGAGGACATGGGAAGGAGAAGAAGAGAAGAAAGAACAAGAAATAAAATTGAGAAAATCATAGTGCTGGAAAATCTTGCCAGCGAGAGAGAACTGTTTGGCAGACACGGTAAACGATTTGTGATCATTCCATATTTTAACCATAGTCAAGGAAAAAACTCGAAATATCCCCAGGAAGCAAGACTTGTTCGAAAAACCATTGTTAATACCCAATAATGTTAAGGTGTGGAGAGTAAAAAATACAAAAGGAAAAAAGGACATTTGTATGGAGATGGGACTTGAGCCCTATGACGTGTCCCCTGAAGAGTCATGTCTTGATCTTGCCAATACATCCGCTTTTAATGCGGCCCAAGACATTTCAGAGCTAGAAGGACCTAGTGACGCTCAAAAGTCTGTGACTAACATCGGAATGGAAATTGATGGGATGGGTTCTCTACCTGAAGCTGCGATGGAGGGAACATCGGAAAAAAATTCGGCGACAGAAAAACCCATCATCACCACTACGCTCCATCCGTCAACACCAACCCCCCAGGTAATAAAATTATTTCACCTTTTGTGACTTGTTCAAATATTCAAAGGCAAGAAAAAATCAAAGTTAATACCATCAATGGAGAACTTCAGAAGGGTGAGAGAGACTCGAAGAGAGAGGAGGACACTAGGCATAAACAGACTGAGGGCCAATCCACCTCATTTCCGAAATTGGGCCTCGAATCAGGGCTTGAGGACAAGCAGCCCAAACGGCCCAACAAAATGGACTCAACTGGGCAGCCTACAAATGTTTGCAAGGGAAGGGGGCCTCCTTATGAACAACAGAATGAACTTCAGCCAATTGGGAGAGTGCCCAATGGGTCGGATAACATTGTGGACGGGCCTAGATGCTCTGACCTTCTCACTCGATGTCAACCTGGAGCACCTCTTGAACTGGGTCAGACGAGAAACCGCCAGCCCATCCTATTAGAACAAGTTCTGAGACAGAACCACCAGAGAAACCAAACCCACAGAGAAACAGTATCAATCCTTCGAGAATTATTCCTCAGAGGAATCAGAGGGAGACTGCAATTTGGAGATTGAGGAATGCCGACCGCCTGGAGAGCTCAATTCGAAACAGAACGGTCTCAGTGGTGAACTCAAGCGTACAACCTCAAGAAAGGATAAACGAAGAAGTATAGGTAAGGAACTCCTACATACTAAGCGTTCGTCCTTTAAGTTTGGAATGGAAAATCAAAGAAATTCACTAATAACAATCAGGCTGGTAGAGGGAGTGAGAAAATTCGAATTCTACATAGACCGATCGGAGAATCAGACCGTACTGAAATACTCAATGCATCTAATTACGAGCTTGCCGGTACGATGGACCCCGAGGGATATTTTGAGACAATCCCCCCTACTGTTAGATATGATTAACATCCTAGTATTGAATGTAAGGGGAGCCGGTCATCCCGACTCTCACTCACACTTGATGCAACTCATTCACTCTCATAGACCTCAACTTGTTGCCCTTCTTGAAACAAAAGTCAGCGGCTCAAGGGCAGTAGACATATGCGCTAGACTCCCTTTTTGTCATTGTGAAAGGTCTGACCCTCAAGGCTTTAGGGGAGGAGTTTGACTTCTTTGGAACGAGGTGGATTTGAGCGTTAACATTGTCTTCAAGAACCTTCATTGTATCCATGCAGTGGTAAAGGTAACTAACTCCCCCCAACTTTGTCTTTTTAGTGATATATATGCTAGTCCGAATAATAATCTTAGATTGCTTTGTTGGGATCATCTTAAGCATTTATGTATCAGTCATGATCTTCCTTGGGTGATGATGGGAGATTTCAATGATGTCTTGTTTCAATCGGATGGAAAGGCTCCATTAATGGCGATTTTTGCTCTAATGATGCACACAAAATCATCAATGACTCGATTTCGGATGACAAAGTGGATGATAAAAACTGGGATTGGATTTGGAATGTAGATTGCAGTCAAAGAATTAAGATGTTTGTATGGATTTGTAACCATGAAAGACTGGCTACGAAGCAAATGCTCATTCATAGGAAAATCACTAACTCCCCTATTTGTCCGAGATGTGGTATTGAGGATGAATCAGTACAACATTTACTTAGGGACTGTTTTAAGGCTAAGGACTACTGGGACAAACTCAACTTCAATCATTTGTTTCCATCTATGAAGGACTTGAACCTTCAAGATTGGATAAAAAAGGGGGCAAAGTTGAGTTCAAATTCTAACTTCAATAACTTGAGTTCAAATGCTAGAAACTTGGGTTCGTGTAACAGCAACGTGGCGGAATTGTAGGGACTTAGGAGGGATGACCTTAATTCTGCTATTAATTTGAATATTAGTAAACTTGTTGTGGAGGTGGATGCTAAAGCCATCATTGATCTTGTTCTTCATGCGGATATCTCTATTCACCCTTTGTCTCCTCTTATCCATGATTGTAGGGTGCTACTAGGGAAGATACCGGAGCATAGACTAGTGCATATTGAAGGGATTCATGGGCAGAAACTCGTTCTAAAAACCCATGAGTCCTCCCCTGAAGGATCTGCTCATACCAAAACGAATCGAAAACAGCGAAAAATTACTTACAATTTTCGGCTAAAGATGTTGCCTTTCGGATGTGTGCTGCTGCCACCAAAAGCCTTCCCTTGCGGAATTGCTTTCTACAGGTATCCACGCGACAAAACGAGTAGCGAGGGCTAGCTCTTCGTTTCTGAGTTTCGGGAATATAGAAAGAAGAGAATGGCAGAATTCAAGAAATCTGATTTCTGGAGAATTTTGGTTTATTGCAGCTCAATCATTAGTACTCTAGGGTTTCGGCCAAAAGAGGTTTATATAGGATGTGAGAGTTTGTTCCCAGAACCAACTCCCACGTCCTCAACCTCTTCCGGTAATGGGAGTCTATAACTCCCACGTCCCCTAGACTTCTGCTGGTAGTGGGAGTCTTTATCGCATAATCACTCCCACGTAATCCCAGCTATAGCCAAATACCGAAAATGCCCATCTTTAATCTATAATTCAAATAATAACGTTTTATTATTCTCAGAAAATAAATGTTATATACGATGAACCTAGACACATTCTAGATTCATTGAATCTGGACATTAAGCTCGTTAACTCGTCTATGCGTGTGACCCTGTAGGTTCATATCACAATGGCAATGAAAACACACTTAGTAGTAATGTAAGTTCATAAATCACAAGTGGTCCCTAACAAGACATTGTAACTATCCAAAGTGAATGAATTTACGGTGGAACCTAATATCAATCCACTATTTAATCCCTTTGTCTCGCGATATCCTAATTAAGCATAAGACATTACGTGTCATCACTAATGATTGTATTTCAATGACAACTAAAATTTCGTTGCTAAATATTGGCATGTATTAGTGACAACAAAACTTGTCACTAGATTCCACTCTTTAGTAACAACCTTTAAAAAATTTTAAACCTAAAATTAAAAATGTCACTGATAAGATAGTGTCGTCATCAAAAAGTATTTAGTGAAGAGAAATGTCGTCGGTAAAAGTAAATGAAAACTTTTCGTCACTAAAAGTAAATGAAAAGATTTTAAAAATAATTAATCTCTGGGGCCAATGTCACGTGGTCACTGGCCTAGCGGCCATCTAGACTGCTAACTGGACATGTGGAGTCCATGTTGGACATGCATGTTGCCTACGTAGCATTTCATTAAATCATAAGTTCCTTTAGTCGATGCAAGATTTGAACAGTTGACCTCCATTAAAGAAGTCAAGTGTTCAACTGGTGAGCTGCAAGCATATTTGTGACATATAGTCTCATATTTAATATTTATATTATATCTCATGCAAATTTTCATTAAATATATATTTAAATATTTCAAAAAATAAATAAATTCTAATTTATTCCTTAAAGTTATTTAAATTCGAGTCCTTCAATTGTTTTTTTTCAAATAATAATTTTAAACATTATACGTCTTTAAGTACAAGGAAATTTAAAGAAATAAGTTTTAAATATCCAATTTGAACTCGTATCCATATTATTTATATTTACAAATGCACGCATAAAAGAAGTTTTACATATATACATAAACTCTATAAGTCTAAGAAAAATTACATTTTTAACAAGTACTATAAAATTAAACAATTAAAATCATTAATTAGAAAGTTCAAAATTAAGATGTTGCTAATATTCATTCTCACCAACATTATAAATACTTTGGAAAAAAATGGAAAGTTAGAAGACATAGAAAAATTTATTGATTGAAGAAATTTGCCATCACATTTCTACTTTTCTTAGCTTCCATTGTTGAAGTGCAGTGTGCTTCCTTTTCTGACAAATTTTGGAGCAAAACCTGGTGGTAAATCCGATATTAATCAGGTACTCCCTCTATTTCTAAGTATAAGACTTTCATTAAATGTTGTGAAAATTAAAGAATAAAAAAATAAGATATTTTTATAATCAAAATATCAATATTACTCAAAATTAAGGAACCAAAAAGTAAGATATTTTTATAATTAAAATATCAATATTACTCTCTTAAATAGAATTAGTAGAATACAAGTAATATTTAAGAGAATAATATTGATATTTTAATTACAAAAATATCTTAATTTTTGCTTCTTTACTTTTCGCAACATTTAATG
This sequence comes from Vinca minor, assembly GCA_026122235.1. Lineage (NCBI taxonomy): Eukaryota > Viridiplantae > Streptophyta > Magnoliopsida > Gentianales > Apocynaceae > Vinca > Vinca minor. The sequence continues at coordinate 442,681 of JAOCZM010000196.1, forward strand.
AAATTATTAAATTTAAGAATGGAGATAGTATCAATTTCTGTTTCTTAGACATAATTCTTAGCAGAATATTTTATACGTATTATTTTAGATTTCACCAACCTTATCGCTTTGTCTGAAATTGAAGGTACGTAACTTTTTTTTTTTTTTTTTGTCAGCACCTTAATTCTCTCCTAGAGAATTTTATTTGCCTCACGTAGGAGGCGGGTGTCGAACCTGGGACCTCCCGGTCGCAGGTCAAGGCTTGCCCCACTGGGCCACGGCCTTCTTGACTGAAGGTACGTAACTTCACGTTTAAAAAGTAAACATTTCATTTCATTCTTTAATCGTAGATGTAGATGTTACCGTTCTTTTCTCCCTGAGCAATAGGACCAAACAAAATTTTATTTGTGAAAAATATATTTTTTATTTTAGCAAATTGTAAGTTTTTTATTTATTTTTAAGTATAATTGAGAATGAATATGCATGTTAACATTCAATCTAAAACAAAGAAAATAAGTAAAGGGTCGGAACAATAGATAAAGGGGCAAATAAATCACTTAGTAGAAAATCGTCTGTCCCAATAATGTCCACATGCATGTTCTTAACCACCCACAAATTGCCACGTGTATATTGAATTGGAAAAAATATTCACTTGACAAATTCTAAATAATAAGAATATGTATGATGACAAACGATTTCTAACCAAGAAAAGGCAAGAAAAGTGTTGTAAATGAATGACCAGCCAGGCCCAACCCATTTAGTGGAGGCCTATAGACCCATAAACCAAAGGTCTTGATCTCTATAAATAGATACATGTGGTTCATTTCAATACACACCTATTTCTCATATTCTCTCCCAAATTCTCCCCTCTCTTATATATTTATAACACGTTATCAGCACGAAGTTCTGCCAAATTCGATTGAACGAGGTTAATTATAATTTTTGCATAGATCACTTTTATATTGTGACTTCAAATCAATTGAAGTATACAATAGATCTAGCATTTCTATTCCAATTTTTTTTTTTTTTAAAACTATTTTTTTTCCAGATCTAGCATAATCATATGTATGAGATATACGTTATTCCTTTGATAAACATCATCATATATTCCTTTGTTAGTATTTATATATATTTTTTTCCATGATTGATCTGTATATATTTCTTGATAATATTGCAATTCACTTTTGATAACAATCTTATTCTTATAATTTTTTTTTTTAAAAAAAAACGAATCAGTCATGATTGATTACATATTAATATTAATAATTGTCCATGATTAATTCGTTTGATTATTTTGTTGACTTTTGTTATTAATATTATTAATGTCTATTTATATTATTATTATTAATGATTTGTTGCTTCATTTTCGGTTATAATTTATTTTATTCAATTCCCTTGTTAAAAAAAAAAACCTAGATCTATATGCTATATTACATCGTCTCCGCCGCCATGTGCTACACATGCTTATTATATCAGAATTGTTTTCTTAGATCTGAATGGTTAAGGCATGATTATTACTATTTTATTGCTATAGCATATACTAGGAAAATTTGCGTCCTGGGTCCAAAAACAATTTATTTTTTTGAAGAATGGTCCAAAAACTATATTTTTACCAGATACCATCCAAAAATAATTTATAGTTGGTGGACTTCATCTTTCCGTCAAAAAAAGACTCAGTCAAATTCAAATTTAAGGTCAGTCAACTTTTAAAGCAAGAGGGGCATTTTAGGTACTTTTGTTTATACCCATTTCTAAGAACTCGACCCATCATTTTTTGACCCGACCCTACCCATCATTTCTAATAGCATCTTCTTCCATTATCTTCAACCTTTGCTTTAAGCCAGGCAACAATAGTTATCGGACCTTCCCCAGCCATGACTGATCTTTTAAATCTAATCGGAAAAAAAAATAAAGAAAAGAAAAAAGAAAAAATAGTTGTCCAGTAACCTATATAAGAGCTCACGTAAGCCCAGAAGAGAGTGGAAATTAGAAAATTGGGGAACAAGACAGAAAAACGGAAATGGAGAAAAGCAGCTCAACTTCAATGGAACCCCAAAATCAGAGTGGTAATTCGATGATGAATTTGAGTGTAAAGTTTGCTGGGTCTATCTATTCGGTGGAAATTTCTTCCCATTCTCATCTATTACAGACCTCAAAGAAATTCTTCAAACCCTCACCAATGTCTCTCCTCGCGGCCAAAAAACTCATTTGTAAAGGTCCATTTCTACTCTTAATTCTCTTATTTTTTTCTTAATTACTTATATCTAGGTTTTGCTTGAAATCTTGAATTTCTTTTTTTTTTTTTGCTAAATAAATTCTGATTTCATTAATCACAAATAGCCGAGGCCATTACAATCAATAAAAAATCTGAAAGTACAGAAAGTAAAAGTTATACAATGATTTAAAAAATCACGATAACAGACAAAAGACACATCCAAGAAAACTTGGATGGTTAGGAAAAAAAACTAGAAAAACTAGACAAATAAACAAATACATAATCTTCTTCTTCAAAGCATCTTCATCGCCATTCTTGAACCACAGGGACAGGAGAATATCACTTTCAACATCAAATACATAATCTTCTTCTTCAAAGCATCTTCATCGCCATTCTTGAACCACAGGGACAGGAGAATATCACTTTCAACATCTTCCTTAGGAGTCGACAATTTATAGGACCATGGGCGTATCAACCGTCCTACAAATTGAATTTCTTTGGCTGTTTACAAACTTCACAGGAAAACTTATGGTGGATGAAATGACTTTGACCCGACCCATCAAACTTATGGGGTCATTATATTTTGGTGCATAGGGTTATTACTCTGGGTCGGGTCGGGTCAAAAAATGATGGGTCGAATTCTTAGAAATGGGTATAAACAAAAGTACCTAAAATGCCCCTCATGCTTTAAAAGTTGACTGACCTTAAATTTGAATTTGACAGTTGACTGAGTCTTTTTTTGACGGAAGGATGAAGTCCACCAACTATAAATTGTTTTTGGATGGTATTTGGTAAAAACATAGTTTTTGGACCATTCTTCAAAAAAGTAAATTGTTTTTGGACCCAGGACGCAAATTTTCCCATATACTATGAATGGTTTTATTGCTCTTCAATAGACGCATGCTTTGAGTTTCATGGTTTTTTTCCTATCATTTTCGGCATGGGTTTTATTTATTTTTTTATATATATAATGAGCATCTTTGAGTTTCTATTATTATTATTATTATTATTATAGAATTTTAAAATATGAATATTCCTGAAGAATATTGAACGATTACTCCGGAAGCAGTAATAGTATAAATTAACACTACAAGAAAACAGGGAAACAGTGACGGCCGTTTCCGTCGGTAATCGGTCGCTAAGCAACCGAATTACGTGGTCGTGTATGTTTCGTCGCTAAGCAAATTACCGACCGAAAACCGACGGAATATATAGCGACCGAATATGCGGTCGCTATTTACCGACCGAATCGTCATCATTGTTGACTTTTGACTTTGACTGGTTAACGACTGAATACCGACGGAATATATAGCGACCGTTTCTTCGGCCGGTAAATAACGACCGAATACCGACCGCATGGTCAATATTGTTGACTTTGACTTTGACTATTTAACGACCGAATACCGACGGATATTTAGCAACGGAAAAGAGGGTCACCATATACCGACCGAATAGTCAACATTGATGACTTTTAACTTTGACTTGGTAAGGACCGAATACCGACGGATATTTAGCAACGGAAAAGAGGGTCACCATATACCGACCGAATACCGACGGTCTAGTCAACATTGTCGACATTTGACTTGACCCGAGAGCGACCGAATAGCGACGGATAATTAGTAACGTGTAGGAGGGTCACCATATAGCGACCGAATACCGACGGTATATACCGTCGCTAAATTGTTGCTATTTAAAAAAATACAAATTTAATTTAATTAAATCCCTATTACAGAACACAGCAGCAATAGCAGCAATAACCAAAATGCTAATAACCAAAATGCTCACAACCAAAATGCTCACAAACAAAATGCACACAATCAATTCTCATTACATTAAATACTCACAATCAAAGTGCAAACTTCTTATTACAACACTCACAATCAAAGTGCACATTTTGAATAACAACACTCACAATCATAGTGTGCACCTTACATTACAATTCACGATCAAAATGTACACATTACATTACAAAGCTCACATTCAAAGTGCACACTTTGAATTATCAAAACTCACAATCAAAGTGTGCACATTACATTGCAACACTCACGTTCAAAGTAATTTATTTCATTTATCAAAACTTACAATCAAAGTGTGCATTTCTCATAAACTCCTTGATGTCATTCATATGCATATCCTTGAAAATGCATGAGTTGCAATCGCAAAATGTAAGAATCAAATTATTATGACAATAAAATTTCTATTTTGAATTATGTTAAAAAAGTTATACAATATGACAATTAATTTATTGTAATAAAGTACAAAAAAAAACAACAAATATGACTCACTTTCAATATGTGGAATTCCAAGAGAAGCGAGAAATCTTAATCATTCTAAATCATCATCGGTCATTAATTCATCCTCTTCTTCAGAATTGTCATCTCCCGACATAATTTCATCATCGTCATCGTCATCATCTTCATAACCACGGCTCAGTACCGGCCACAAGTACAACTTCAATTTCCCACGACCGGTGTGCAAGTTGACCAACTTGATAATAGTTGGATCAATGCGATTGGTCTCCTCCTCGCGTACTTCGTCCCGATACGATGCGGAACACCGGGAGCGTCAAATAGGCGTGGTTTGGAGCGACATACGACCAACCAATCAGCCCTTAGATGATGTCTTACTACCCGGATAAGGTGTGTAGTAGACTTGTTGACATTGGGAAGCAAATACAAATGGATCGTAACCATGGTAGGTTCTTTTCCTATGGATTTCTACAAGTTTATATTGAGGATGCACTCTTAAACCTCGATTTGGAGTAGAATCAAACTAGTCGCATTTGAAAAGAATAATTTTTTGGTCAGGTATTCCAGCAAGTTCAACCTCAATTACTTGCTTCAACTCACCGTAATAATCTCCTTTAACCCATACCCCGCTGTTTGTTGTTCCTTTTCCATCGATGCGGGCTTTTGTGTGAAATCTATAACCGTTAACAAAGTAACCGGTGTATGACATCACTCTCCTTGACGGGCCCCAAAACAGATTTTTCAACAAAATTTTGGAATCTTCCTGAAGGCTATGTATCTGTTGAGCAATAAAAGTTAAATTATTTTAATTATGCATTCTTATTACAAGTACATTTCTACACAATACCAACTTACATGAGTTCCAAACCATTTGGAAAAATCATTATAAACCCGACTTTGAAGTTCTTCCTCCGTTATCTGCGGGGTTTGTTCATTTACTTGACTAACAAATTTCTGAGTTACAAATTAAATGACAATATTATTATTTGGCCACTTTTAATTATATAACAAAAATGAAGCAAATAGATAAATTTACTTCATCGAAGATATGGTTCGACCTCTTCACACTTCATTAGGATATAATTCATTGCTATTTTATAATCTTTATCGATTAATAAAATCCTTTCTTTTTTTCCAAATGATCTTAGGGTAAGTTGCAAATTGATAATACATCCGAGTCCGCTAATCTCGTCTTCACCATCATTTCGCCCAATGGTTGTAACTCTCGTTTTCACGTGGGGTTGAAATAATAGCTAAAAAACGTAGCGAGCTTCTTCGACCAAGTATGCATTGCAAATTGACCCCTCAACTCTAGCCTTGTTCTTTATCTTCTTTTTCGGATAGTGCAGGGTATCTAATTAAAACATATGTAGTTAATCACATTGTAAAAAAATATAATACAAAGATTAGATAACTTAAGACAATGGTTGTTACCTCTCGAATGGGTACATCTACCTAAAGCTGTCAGGGGCCACCAACCTTGGCTCGTACGGAAGGTGAATCGGCAAGTGTTCCATCACATCAAAAAATCCCGGATGAAATATTCTCTCTAACTTGCATAATAAAATAGCGATAGTGTCCTCCAATTCTTGCATATGCGCCACACTCAACTTTGGGGAACACAAATCTCTATAGAACAGACTAAGTTCAGCCCGAGGGTCCCCAAACATTTGCTGGTAGTACTTCTCTAAGTGCTATAGGGGATAAGTCTCTCCATGAATACATGAGAATCGTGACTCTTCATTCCGGACATTTTCAACTCTTTCATATCAACGCATCGCGCCAAATTCGATGCATATCCATCCGGGGAGCCTTAATTCTTTAACCCACTGCAAAACCATTTCTTTTTTAGGCTTGGTAAGAGTGAAACATGCCTTCGGTTTTGTTGCTTTACCTCGGCTATCGTGTTTAATATTCAATTCCGGACGATTGCAATACCTTTCAACATCCGCTCTAGCTTTAACATTGTCTTTAGTTTTACCTTTCACGTCCATCACGGTGTTAAAGACATTATCAAACACGTTTTTTTCATTATGCATGACATCAATGTTGTGTCTTATCAAAAGTGTCCGCCAATAAGGTAAGTCCCAAAATAAACTACGTTTAGCCCAACTATGATCCCGTCCCCTGCCTTGCTCTTTACCGATCTCTTCAGCTGTATCGGTAATTTTTTGATAATCTCTAACTCTAAGGAACATTTCATGACCACTAAGGCGAGTTGGCGGGTCTGCTCTCTCTTGTCGCCGGTCCTTTCGGAATCCCTTTGCATCTCTTCTAAAAGGATGATCAGGTGACAAGAAGCATCTGTGGCAATCGAACCACGATTGTTTCCCTCCAGACTGCAAATGGAACGCTTGTGTTTCCTCCATACAATATGGACAAGCGTGAATGCCAGCTGTACTCCATCCACTCAACATTCCATATCTTTGGGAAATCACTAATTGTCCAAAGTAATGAATCCCTCAATTTAAAATTTTGTTTTTTTGAGATATCATAAGTTTCCGCTCCTTCAGCCCACAGTTGATTCAATTCATCGATTAAAGGCTGCAAGTACACATCGATCTTGTGTTTTGGATTTTGGGGTCCAGGTACAATGATAGTTAAGAATATTACATTGTTCTTCATACACATCCAAGGGGGGAGATTATAAGGTGTTAGAAGAACTGGCCAAGAAGAATAGTTCTTCCCTGACATGTCGAAAGGTGCAAAACCATCTGTGCATAACCCAAGCCTTACATTCCGAGGTTCCACTGCAAAATCGGTGTGTGTTCTGTCAAAATGTTGCCAAGCTTCTCCATCCCGTGGGTGATTCATTATTCCCTCTTCCCTTTCACTGTCTGAGTGCTATGTCATGTGGCTTGCAGTTTTCTCAGATGCATACAATCTTTGTAATCTTGGAGTAATCGGAAAATAATACATCTTTTTGCAAGAAATCTCTTTTAATCGTGTATTTTTTGATTTCTTTTTCTTAATGTATCTAGCATGGCCACAAAACTTGCATTCTCTACTCTCAACATCATCTTTCCAATACAACATACAACCGTTAACACAAACATCAATCTTTTGCACCGGTAATCCAAGACCTTTAACCAATTTCTTCATTTTGTAAAAGTCGTCTAAAGCATTATTATTTGGAGGAAGTGCCTCTTTCATCAACTACGCAAATTTATCTATTGTAGTATCAGATAAGTTGTCTTCGGACTTAATGCTCAACATCCTGGCAGTCATTGAAAGCTGTGAATGGTTTGTACAACCATTGTAAAGTGGGCTATCAACAGCTTTTAACATGTCATAGAACTTTTGTGACTCTAGATTGGGAGGTTCTTCCACGTCCCTATTTTGCTGCTCATTAAAACTTGGTCCCGCAGCATCAATAATCATATCTCGATAATTGTTCGGTATCGTGTGTCTTTTATAATAATCCATTTCATGAACAAACGGGATTTGAGGCATGGGAATGAATGCCTCACCATGACATGTCCAATTATAATAGTTAGACACGAATCCGTTCATAACAAGGTGATACTTCACAGTATCAGGCATATGAAAAGACTTATTCCTACAAACCCCACAAGGACACCTAATCCCATCTATTTGTACATTAGCAGACGTACTAACTTCGAAAGCCACAAATCGCTTCAATCCCGCTATAAATTCTTGACTATGACGAGGTCCACTATTCGAATCCATATACATCCAACTACGGTCTTCCATTGCAAACACAATATCTGAGATACAAAGACTTAATAATTAAATGCATATTAACTTTGAATGTTATTTTGATGATTTGTCACCCTTATTTCCAAGTTTATTAACGTGTGATAATGGCATCTTATCTACTATTTTAAATGAAATTTTGTCAACTATTTCGATTATTTTCAACATTAGGTTGTTTGTTTGTTGCAATATAATACAAAGAGATAAAATAATGAGAGATAAAATAATGAGAGATAAAATAATGAGAGATAATACAAAGAAACAAAATGATGGGAGATAATACAAATAAATAAAATCATGGTAGATAATACAAAGAATTAAATTCATTGGGATAATACAAATAAATAAAATCATGGGAGATAATACAAAGAAATAAAATCATTGGGATAATACAAACAAATAAAATCATGGGAGATAATACAAAGAAATAAAATGATGTGAGATAATACAAAGAAATAAAATCATTGGGATAATACAAAGAAATAAAATCATGGTAGATAATACAAAGAAATAAAATCATTGGGATAATACAAAGAAATAAAATCATGGTAGATAATACAAAGAAATAAAATGATGGGAGATAATACAAAGAAATAAAATCATTGGGATAATATGTGTGAAGCATAAAATTTTGTAAACCTAATAAAAGGTAAATTGCCCTAAAATTTGATTCTTTGTGAACAATTTGTGGTCTCATGATTTTTTTTTTTATCCCTTATACCACATTTTGATTAAGCTAAAGAATAAATGATATAAAAGAGCATAAATATTGACATTAATAACATTAGAATAAATAGAGAAGAAGAGATTCTCACCAAATACCCAACTGAAATTGGGAAGTCTTGCGGATGCCGGAGGTGGTGGCGCCGTCTTGGAGTTGCCGGAGGTGGTGGTGATGGGAGGAGGGTGGAATTTCAAGGTAGATTTTGTAAGAAATCACTAGAGGAGATGGTGGTGGAGTTAGAAATCGCGGCTGCAGAATGTGTTGCAGGGGAGGGTTTAAAATAAAGATCCCACTCACTGGAAAGACAACGCCGTTTCGGCAATTAAATTTAGCGACCGTACTGGCATATTCGGTCGCTATTCGGTCGCCCAAAAGAATGTCTGAACACTTGTAAATTTTTGGAAATAAAGATCCCGCGCACTGGACAAGACGACGCCGTTTCGGCAATTAACATTAGCGACCGAATAGCGACCGTACTGGCATATTCGGTCGCCCAAAAGAATGTCGACAGTTAGGGGGTCATCGTCATAGTCTGATTCTAAGTCGTCGTCTAAGGCACTACTCAACTTTTCCTCTAACTCAGAGGCACTTAATATAACATTGTCCTTATTAGTTAAAATGTTAGCTAACATACTAGCTAAACCTTTGTTTCTCTTCTTTTCCCGCATTTTGAATTCTTTTTTCCGCTTTGCTTCCATTTCGGCCATCTCATTTTTCTTCTTTGCTTCCATTTCGGCCATCTCTTTCTTGAATTTTGCTTCCATTTCGATGCGCATTTGTTCCATGGCTGAATGAGAGACTGCCTCGCTGTCTCGTCTTTACCACATCACTAAAGGAACCGAGTCCTTGGACCCGTCCCTTTCTAATCCCACCCGTAGCCTCAGCAGACAACACTATCTGGGTCGCCAAATCCGGAGGAGGTAGGCCGGCTTGAGTTGCTTGGGTTGCAGCGTCGTCATAAACCGCATGGAACACCCCCTGAAAATGAACACTTGTGTCAGGTTATGAAAACGGAGAAAACCTAATCAAATATCAAAAAGGGAGAAAAGGTAATGATATACTTACGGACAACTCTCTAGAAGCTTCATCAACCCATTCGCCTTTCTTTGGGCCGATATGGTGTTGATGAAGATGATCGTAAGTGGCTGGGAATGGGATTGCCTGTCCGGCCTCCTTTTCCTATTAACAGAAATCATTTTTGAAAATTAAATATTAACAATAAACACATAACATATATGTATACGACAATTAGATTATTTAACTACCAGTCTGAGGTGGTGCTCAATGTGGCTGAGCGAACCGCCCGTGTGCTTCATCGGGCCCTTGCCACCCCTCCATTCTTTCCGGTTTTTTGCTGCCTGTTTAGACTTGGCTTTAAAGCTTGGAGTTTGCCAGTACTCCTGAAGTCGCGCCCAATCAGTCTCAGAAACCCATGTGGGCTTCTTATTCTTTTTCCGAGCATCGCTCATAATCCCGCTCAGTCTCCTCGTAAGCAACATGCGCCAACTTGACTTGACACCCGCCTCATGCTCCGGAGCCCAGCGATACTTTTTCTGTATTTTAAAAAAAAATGTTAGATAATTAAATATAAAGACTTCTAAATTATAACTTATTTACTAATTTCTTTACCTTGAACTCGTCCCACCACAATGTTTCTTCTTCCTGGGGAACATCCTTGATGGTGCTGTATGCCCCCTTGAAACGATCTTGAAATATGCCAGTAATGGCGGCGGAGCAACTAGATGCCAATCTAAAACTATAATAGCAATAAAAAACTTGATTAGCTACTACAATGACGACAAGTAGAATAATTAGCTTAAGGGAAATAATTAATGAATTACTTACGTGCCAAGGGTAGGCTGCAGGAGAATACGAGTATCTACTGTAGCCAAAACTCCACCGGTATCAGACGCCGTCGGTGGCACAGGAGACTGGTGAGACGCCGATCCGGCAACCAACGTAGACTCAGTGGCGGGTACAGGAGGTGGCGTATGTAGCTCGGGGGCAGGTGTCATATGTAGCTCGGGGGCAGATGTCGTACCAAGCTCGGGGGCAGATGTCGGTGTCGACCCCAAATCAGGTGACGAACCTGGCTGGGAAGTGGAGGCCGGACCAGACATGGGTGGCGAACCAAACGGTAACGAAACTCGAATATTCTTCTTCGGAGGCATCTCTGAAATACATGGATTTGGATCAATACCAAATTGCATATCAATAAATAATGTATTGCGAAAAATAATACAAGTTAATGTTCATTGATGATATTTGCAGTAAACAACACAAAAGTTAGCATGGTTTTCTGCAAACAATTCAATGTCGTAACATAAACAAAAATAAAGAATTAGGCAAAAGGTTAAAACAGACATTGATATCATGGGGAAGTAGTTAAAATGAGTTATTCAAAGATCCCTAAAACTTTCCACATCGAGATTCGAGAAAGTTAATATTTGAATCATTAATATTTGATATTTGATACACATAAGTTGGATCAAGGTTTTGTTCATAGAAGTTTTCACACTTTAATTCAATGACATATCATGCATGACGTTCCATAACAAAAAAAAAGGACATTATGCATGAGAAAGGCATAAGCAAAAGTAAGTATACCAAGCATGCTATCTTATGAGAAATTCAAATGCTTGCCCCTTTCTTTGATTCTCAGTCAAATAGCTAAACTCTTTGCTTTGTACAATTATTAGCCTAAGGTCTTTGAGATTTGTAGTTATATTTTAGGTGAATTTTGTTGCAAAAGTATGATTTGCAATGGACGAACACTGTTAGCAACAAGGGTTTTATTTGTTTTTATAGAAAGGTTCTTTTGCATTTAATTCACTCTTTGTTTAGGGATTAAGAATTTTCTTTAGAACTATCATTCTAATGCAGCAAAATGTCTGTTAGCTTTCACTTGTTTTCTTCTCATCCTTGGATCTCTAGAACAACAAAGTGACAGAAGCCAAGATCAATTTCCTAATTCTTTATGCAATTGATATTTTTCCTTGGGAAAATGAAGAATAATTGTGGCAACCAAATAACTTTCAGTTGTATTTTCCACTTTCGTCAAGTAATTAGTTCAAGTTTTATGTCAGCAACATCAATTCTCTGCCTCAAAGAATTTTAGTTTACTTTCCTTGTACATGTGCAATCACTTTATTACACAGGAATTTGAAATAGATATTCAGTTTGTAAAAATCAGAAGCAGCAAAGAACAACTCGAAATGTATTCCGAAAATCTCCCAAATTCATTATCATTTCAGCCAAAAAATGAAATTATTTCTGCAAAAAATAATTTATCATTTCAGCAAAATCAGAAGCAGCAAAGAACAATGAAATGTATAATACAAACACAGCTGCTATAGTTGAAATCAGAACACATAGAACAGGTGCATCACAATTAAGATGTCTCAACCTCAAAGAAAGGAAATGGAAAACCGAAGCCCAGAAATGGGATTAAATTGAATATTCCAAACACAATTAGGATCAATCATTTTAGCTGTATTTTAGATTCCATACTGACTTAATATCCCATTTTCTAAAGTAAATTTGAAGAAAAGTAAAAAATAGTTTTATCCAAGAGCAAAAAAAAATTCAAGAATCAGGAACAAAGATTACCTCTTTGCGACCTTTGGGTTTTCACCACTATGTGAACCAAGATTTCAGAGAAGAATATGGATGTAGGGCCGTCGGAGAAGCAGAATCCAGTCACCAGCAGACTACAGACGGGGGAGGTGGTGGACGGAGGTGACTGGGACGGTCGTCTTGTGCCGCTATTCGGTCGGTCTTCGACGGGGGAGGTGGTGGACGGAGGGGGCGACGGGGGAATTCGCAAGGGGGAGAGAGTTTTGAAGGGGGAAGAGGAAGTTAGGGATTTTGACTTCTGTTGAGGGATTTTAGCCAACGGAATACCAAAACGACGTCGTTTTTGACTTAATGACGACCGTTATCTATTCCGTCGGCATTCGGTCGTTGATTTCATTTGGTATTCCGTCGGTAAAGTATACAAAAATGACGTCACTTTAATTAATTTTAAACACTAATTTTTTTTACCGAAATGAAATAGCAATACGACGTCGTTTTGACACCGTTATCTATTCCGTCGGCATTCGGTCGTTGATTTCAGTCGGTATTCCGTCGGTAACGTATCTACAAACGACGTCACTTTAATTAATTTTAAACACTAATTTTTTTTACCGAAATGAAATAGCAATACGACGTCGTTTTGACACCGTTATCTATTCCGTCGGCATTCGGTCGTTGATTTCAGTCGGTATTCCGTCGGTAACGTATCTACAAACGACGTCGCTTTAATTAATTTTAAACACTAATTTTTTTTACCGAAATGAAATAGCAATACGACGTCGTTTTGACACCGTTATCTATTCCAGTCGGCATTCGATCGTTGATTTCGAGTCGGTATTCCGTTGGTAACGTATTCTACAAACGACGTCGCTTTAATTAATTTTAAACACTAATTTTTTTTACCGAAATGAAATAGCAATACGACGTCGTTTTGACACCGTTATCTATTCCGTCGGCATTCGGTCGTTGATTTCAGTCGGTATTCCGTCGGTAACGTATCTACAAACGACGTCGCTTTAATTAATTTTAAACACTAATTTTTTTTACCGAAATGAAATAGCAATACGACGTCGTTTTGACACCGTTATCTATTCCGTCGGCATTCGGTCGTTGATTTCAGTCGGTATTCCGTCGGTAACGTATCTACAAACGACGTCGCTTTAATTAATTTTAAACACTAATATTTTGACCGAAATGAAATAGCAATACGACGTCGTTTTGACACCGTTATCTATTCCGTCGGCATTCGGTCGTTGATTTCAGTCGGTATTCCGTCGGTAACGTATCTACAAACGACGTCGCTTTAATTAATTTTAAACACTAATATTTTGACCGAAATTAAATAGCAATACGACGTCGTTTTGACACCGTTATCTATTCCGTCGGCATTCGGTCGTTGAGTTCAGTCGGTATTCGGTTGGCAACGTATCTACAAACGACGTTGCTTTAATTTGGTCAACGGGACCGATGTGGACGTCGTAATAGCAACCGAATACCGACCGAATGTTTTTCGGTTTTCTTTCGGTCAGTATTCCGTCGTTAAATTAGTTGCCGAATAATTCCGTCGCTAATTTCGGTCGCTATTTAACTGTTTTCTTGTAGTGTAATAATATTAAATGTTTTTAAAGAACATCATTTAATATTCATGAAGAATATTGAACTATTACTCCTGGAGCAATAATAGTATAAATTAATAATATTAAATGTTCCTGAAGAGCATCATCTAATATTTCTGAAAAATATTGAACGATTACTCCTGAAGCAGTAATAGTATAAAATTAATAATATTAAATGTTCCTGAAGAACATCATCTAATATTCCTGAAGAATATTATTACTACAAATTAATTAATTATTCATGAAGAATATTATTATTCATTAATTATTTACTCCTGAAGAGTAGATTATTATAAATTAAATTGATATTGATAAAAAAAAAAAAAAAATCATTGATAATGGATTCTTGCTGAAATTCATTTTAATATAATGAGTTTTGTAGACCCCTTAATAATATTTTTTTAAGACAAAATACAACCACCGGAAGATGGTTGTATGATAAAACAAATTTATTATTATTGAATATTTATAATACCAATATTCTCGAAGAATATTAAACTATTACTCCTGAAATAGTAATAGTGTAAATTAGTTCTTGAAGAACTTCATCTAATATTTCTGAAAAATATTACAAATACAAATTGAACAATATTGTTTTTTATGTCTTTATCTTATGATGTATATGTTATTGTAAATTTTGATGTAATGAGTTTCAGAGACATTATTAACAATAGAACCCTGAAGGTTTTATTTATTTTTTAAACTCTAAAAGAAAGGTAGAACACCAGATGTTTTTACCAAAAGTCTGAATTATGGCTAAAGTATCACAAAATAATGATATGGTTTTAGAATTCACTCATGTAGTAGCGATAGATAAAAAGATTATTGATATCATGTTTCATTGAGACAGAAACAAAAGATGGGTTATTAATGAAAAATAAGGGAAACCCAAACAATTATTGGTATATCATTCCCTGAAGCGAATGTAGCTAAAATTTTAATGTGTGTAAGAAAGACAATTTGATTATACTATTATTATAGAAGTACTACTCCTTATTTTGATGAACTCTTATTTTATAGTTTTGGAGGTGTATTATGAATTTTTGGATTGTAATTTTATCTCAACTGTTTTGAATTTTTATTTATAAGAATATATGTAGTTCTTATAGAATTATATTCTCTTAGAAGCTCCAGAAGATTTTTCATGTTGAAAAGTATATTGAAGGGTTCTAGTAGAACTAATTTATTAATAACTTCAGACGAGTTAGTTCATCAAGAAAATTTTGAGACAACGCTTCTTTTATAAAAGTTCCTGAAGAACTATAACTTGTCGAACTGATACATGAAAAGCTCCGGAAGAGCTAAAGAATTAAAATCAGTTTCAATACTTTTATTTGAAAGTATAAATGTCCACACTATAAATAATATTGTACCATTGCAGCAGAAGTAGTCGATTAAAAGCTCCTGGAGAGCTGGTTGGTTAAAGACTTTTTAAGAGATCCATGTAATCGATTACCTATAATTTTCTTATAAACATTAATTCAGATAGTGGACAAATGCATTTT
Source organism: Vinca minor (assembly GCA_026122235.1). Taxonomy (NCBI): domain Eukaryota; kingdom Viridiplantae; phylum Streptophyta; class Magnoliopsida; order Gentianales; family Apocynaceae; genus Vinca; species Vinca minor. The sequence continues at coordinate 458,262 of JAOCZM010000196.1, forward strand.
CAATCATTGCTATTGTTATTAGCAAATAAATTGCATTGAAGAGATTACTATTTATCTCTTATAAATTATATTGTACCGTAAATGTTTGCATTGAGATGCATTATTGATTAAGCCTGAAGCTTATTTGGTTAAAGAAATATATTAGTTGGCATGGCTGATTAGACCATCTCAGATCATTAAAAATACGAAATCATAAGGAATTCGTGAAACATTTTTTTTATGAAACTAGAAGTTTCTAAAATATTATTTGTATTTAGCTACATATTTCAAAGCAATTATATTTTGTTTTAGTACTATATTGTGATTGAATATATTTTTGAGATGAATATTTTATTCGATTCATCAAAATGTGTATATTGTTAATCCGCAACTTGAAGTTTGCATTTTTATTGATAAATTAATGAGCTCATTCTCCCATAAATATAATTTGTCTCAAATGTACTAGTGATATTATATGTCATCTAGATAAAAGTTGCATATCCTGAAGAATATGTTCATATAATAAATGGTCTTGTAGAATCATATATTGCTTTGAATTTATTAGATGTTTCATTGTATTTTTTCAACTATTAATTTCTTATTTCTCTTCTTTTTAATTGGTTTTTACTGTTGCAAACAACAAGATTTCCACCTCAAAATAATATGTGCGCTCATTCTCGACCACAAGGTGTTGAGATTGGTCCTCAAAAGAGGATAAATTATATGTTGATTATCAATCCCACTGATTGGTATATGTGTTGTTGCAACATAAAGAAGGGGAAATATATTGTTAGCCCTAAGGGCAAAGGTACTCTATGTTGTTTTGATGATAACAAACCATTGAGAGTTCTAATGTTTGTGTGAGCAATGTTCTTATTAATAGGATCCTTAGCACTCACATCAACATTGATGAAAATGGTAAGTTAGCTTCTTGTGTAAACTAAGGTTTGTATAATACACACAAGAAAGCTATTTTATGGAAGGAAGGAGGCAAGGAGGTTGGTTGGGAAATAGGGCTCTTCTAAGAGTCCCTAGATGTATTTGGCAAAAAGAAGGTTATCATGCTAGTGCTTTAGTCTTCATTAGTTTTATCTTGAAAGCACTAGTCTTTGCTCTTATTTGTTATAAGATCTTTTTGCCATGCTTCATCATGCTTCCTTGTACTTAAATTGTCCATATCCTATCTAATTACATCAAAGTTTGACATAATCAAAAAGGGGGAGATTGTTAGCCCTAAGGGCGATCGAACTCGGTTTTTGATAATGGACAAACACTTGATGTTTGTGTCTAATGTTTATATCTTTGTGATAGAATATTGGAACATAGATTGGAAGCTCTAAGTACTTCAATCAAGCCATGATCGAGATTCAAAGTCATATCATTCAAGGCTTATCTTTCAAGATTGAAGATTGAAGACTTAGGTTGGTTAGATTAGCTTTGTCTTTATTGGTCTTTATCATTAAGCTCTAACCAATGCTCAAATGAACATAAGCTCTTCACTCTAGTCTTGCATGTTTTTCATAAACACGTTTTCAAAAGGCTTAAGTTTCAAAATGATCTTTACATGTGTTCTTATCCAAAAAGCCTTTGATTTCATAGATAAGTCTTTTAGAAAAGTTTTCCAAGTATTCTTATTTATTACAATTTGGGAAAACCTTTTTAGACTTCAAGAGATTTCAAAACAAAGGTCAAAACATCATCTCTCATACTCGAAAAGTCGGTCAACCGAGATTTTCTCGGATCAACCGAAGGATTTACTCGAGAGTTGTTCCATCAAAGTTCGGTCGACCTAAGCTTGGGTCGGTCGACCGAGATGATGGTTCGGTCGACCGAGTTCTTGGTCGGTCAACCGAAGTTGCTCAAGTTCGGTCATCCGAGACTTGTTTCGGTCAACCGAACTCGCTTTCTACTAGCCGCTTTTTTGACCGTTGGAGACTCGATTTTCAGCCAAATTTGAAATGTATAAATACTCCAAAGCTAGAGAAACATTCCAAGGCTTGCAAAACATATTCTCATTGATTTCTCATCAAGCCAAAACACCAACAAAGAAAATGCACTTCATTGCCATGATCTAAAGCATTCAAAGGTGTTATTTCAAATGCAAGACAAAGAGTGAACTTCATATGTTCAAAGAGAAAAATTGTTTGTGCTTCAAAGGTATATCTTTCACTTAGAAGAGTGATCAAACTTTGTACTTAAACCTTCTCATTCCCTTTCTTAGTGATAGGGTTATAAGTCCTACTTAGTGTGGGCAATTGTAAAAGTCCTACTTTGTGTGGGCAAGCTCTTTGTGAGTTTTCAAGTTGTGGTTGTGTTGTAAAACTCTTAGTGAGTTAGCCACAAGTGTAAACATTCTTCTTAGTGAAGTTGATTAAAATCCTTGGGTGCGGCTCAAGGTAGTGGATGTAGATTCTGAGTGAGTCGAACCACTATAAATCCTTTGTCTTGTTATTGGGTTTAGCTTTGCTTTTAATCATCTTGCTCAAACTTACACTTGCATTGCTAAGATTCGAAAAAGTTTACAAGATTAGTTAAAACCCAATTCACCCCCCTCCCCTCTTGGGTTTCTTCAATTGGTATCAGAGCCTAGTCTTCATTTTTAGTCTAACCACTTGAAGAAAAGATTATGGCCGATTATTCCGCTTTAGCATACCAAGAGGGGACTTCCATCGATAGACCACCACTTCTTGATGAAAATCATTTTGATGATTGGAAAGACCGATTCAAGATATATGTATGCTCCATAGATTATACGTTATGGCATATATTTGAAGAAGGTCCTTATGTACCGATGAAAGTAGTGGAGGGTGTTCAAACTCCAAAGAAGGACAATGAGCTCAATGAAGACGAGTCCATGAAAATGACTCGAAATTTTAAGGCGATGAACATTCTTAGTTGTGCCTTAAGTCCGGAGGAGTACAACTGTGTCCTTGGAAGCAAATCCGCCCACTCTATGTGGAAAACGCTTGAAGATACTCATGAAGGATTAAGCTCTTCAAGTGATGACGGTGATGATGAATCTGCCAACTTATGCTTCATGGCAATTGGTAATGAGGTACATTCTTCTCCCTCAACTTCATATTCTTGTGATGATGATGATAATGTTGAGGATGATCCAAATGAGCTTTTAATTGATATGTATGATCAATTGAGAAAATGTGCCAAGCAAAACAAAGATATGAAGCTTAAAATTGAATCTTTGCTTGTTGATAATGCTAAGTTGGTTGATGAAAATAAGAAGTTGTGTGATGATGTTAATTGCTTGAAATGTGAAAATGTTGATCTTATTACTACTTGCAATACATCTTCATTACAACACTTAGAAGCTTGTAATAAATTGTCATCTTTAGAAAACAAGCTTGTTGAATTTGATCTTTTGAAAAACAAAGTTAATGATCTTACCCTTCTTGTTGATAACTTTAATAAGGGTAAGAATAATCTTGATCAAATTCTTGGCATGCAATGTGCTTCACATGATAAACATGGCCTTGGTTATATTGCTAAACATGTTGATATTGCTAGCTCTTCTTTTAAACCTAAGAATCATGTTGTAAATGCTAGAATGTCACATAGGCCAAGTAGTTATCTTGTGCATGTTCACAATTCTTCTAAGCCACACATTTGTTGCACACATTGTGGAAAACATGGTCATACTAATGCTAGATGCCATGTTAAGAAGAAGATTGAAAAAGGGGTAAAAACTATTTGGAAAGTTAAGCGTATTTTAACTAACCCCCATGGACCCAAACAAAAGTGGGTACCAAAAGCTACTCTTCCCTTGATCTCATAGGTTCTTATAAGTTAGATGTATGCCAAAAAGCTTGAATGTTATAGATTCAAAGAGAAGTGGCATTGGGAAGAAATCAAAGGAGATGTGCCAATGGAAGAAATTCAAAAGCACTCCTTAACACTTGGATTCTCAAAGCTCAAATGTTAATCAATTGGAGAACCAAGTTGCTTAGATTCCAAGAGCAAAGCATCAAGTGATGACAAGAACCAAAGTGTCAATACAATGTCTTCATCACTTGGTAAGAAAGCAATGGTATCAAAATCACCTTCTCTTAACACTTTAATTATTGTGTTTAAGTGTTTTTGATATATATACATGCTTGCTCTTATATATGTTGCATCTCACATTCTTGAATGTTATATTCATATAGATTACCTCTAGCATGTTCATTATTGTACATGTTGAGTTTAGCTAAGGTATCTATGAGATGTAGCTTATGCAACTTGATTGATTCTTGTTTTGTGATGTCATATTCATTTAAGAATCTATCTAGTTGTTTTGGTTTTTGATGTGCATGATCCTTGTGTATATTTGTGCTACTTGAGATTTTGAGCTAATCATAAAGGACCTTGAAAAAGGTACCATATTTGCTCTCAAGAATTCCTTGTAGGTAACAAAGGGTTCTAAACTTCAACAAGAAGATAGGAACTACAAGGAATGGCACAAGTGAGCTAAGACTCCAAGAAAAGAGTCAAATGCCAAGGATCACAAGATTGTAGAGGGTTCATCAAAAGAAAAGTCACCTATCAATGATGACTCTACAAGTGTCATGAATAGAAGAGGAGATTGCTTTCATCTCATCAATCAAGGATGAACAACAAAGAAAATGGAGCAATCACATGTAAACCTCTCAATGAGCTTCAAATGAAAGTGATCACACAAAAAGCCTCAATGGACTTGATTGATAAAGAAGATCAACCAATATGGTAAGAAGTCCAAGCTCAAAGAGCATTGAGGTACAAGGCTTAACTCATCCCTTGTTAGTGTTCATAGTTTTGTGTTTGATCCTTTTGTGCTCAACTTATACCCCCTCCCCTCTATTATGAAGTGTTTTATGCTTTGGGGGAGTTTGTATATGCTATATTTAGTTTTCACTTGATATTTATTGCATATAGGGGTTTGTGTTTATATTCAAGTCTTTAGCATTAATCTTATGTGGTTGATCGTCTAGATGCTTGACTTAGGATATAAACTGTGATTGTGGCATTATGCCATGGGTTGTGTCTATTTGATTGTTTAGAAGTGGCACAACCTAAGAGGGAGTTTTTCAAATGTTTTCAACTCATACCTCCCTCAAAATTGTGATGCATGCTCAATTGTCCTATTTTACATCATCACATCACTTGTTGGCTTGCTTTTCATCTTTTAACTCTTATAGCCAACTTGTGTAAGTTATTTTGGAAGTTATATGTGTTATAAATGTTTATGTCTTCAATTGGTATCACATATTCTTTTCCTTAATAACTTTGAGATCATATTCTTCATTTTCTTATCCATTGTGATCTCATTATAGTTTTTGGTTAGTATCACTTTAAGAGTTGCTACACTCATTTAGCTAACCATTAACTTGTTAGAGGAATGTACTTTAAGTGTTTTCTTACACTTCCTCTACTTCTTTTGGGTGTGATACATGTGCTTAACTTATGTATTCATGGTATCACTTCCACTAGTACTTTGTTAGCTATATTTTCAAACGTGTTTTACAATTGACTATATTTACAATTGGTATCATGTTTTACAATTGGTCAATTGGTATCAAAACTTGATTTTATCTCAAATAGCTAACATCGTATGTTTGATAAACGGGGAGATTGTTCTTTAAGGTTTATTCCATATCTCCTTTGTTTTTAGCTTAGGTTGATATTCTTTTTGAGCCATACATGACCATCTTTTGGATTTATGTGTTATTATGGACTCCTTGTTTTTTAAGAAATCAACCAAGCTTATTCAATGAGTAATCCTTCTTCATAATTATTTTTGGTCTTTAGGAGTGATCTTTTGGTTCTTATTTTATCAATCTACAAGACCATCAAGTTGTCTCCTTGGTTTTTAAGTTTGTCTTTATATGAGGAGGATTATTAAATTTCATCAAGCTTCTCCAAAATTAATCTTTACTTTTCGTTAAAATGCTTTTCTTATTGGCGCTCTGATATCCCTTTTTGATTTTGACAAAAAGAGGGAGAATTTTTAGTGTTGCAAATGTGCCATGAGAAGTATTTTACAAAAAGGAGAAAGCTTAGAACTTTGTAAAATGGGAGAGATAAGAGATTCTTTAAAATAGGGGGAGTTGAATAATGTGTATCTACTTGCCTAGATCCTTAATATCCTTATCTCATGCATTCATGTTTATATACGTTAAAGCTTTATCTTTTGTATATTATTCCCATTTGCATCAATGTTTTGTCATCATAAAAAAGGGGGAGATTGTTAGCCCTAAGGGCAAAGGTACTCTATGTTGTTTTGATGATAACAAACCATTGAGAGTTCTAATGTTTGTGTGAGCAATGTTCTTATTAATAGGATCCTTAGCACTCACATCAACATTGATGAAAATGGTAAGTTAGCTTCTTGTGTAAACTAAGGTTTGTATAATACACACAAGAAAGCTATTTTATGGAAGGAAGGAGGCAAGGAGGTTGGTTGGGAAATAGGGCTCTTCTAAGAGTCCCTAGATGTATTTGGCAAAAAGAAGGTTATCATGCTAGTGCTTTAGTCTTCATTAGTTTTATCTTGAAAGCACTAGTCTTTGCTCTTATTTGTTATAAGATCTTTTTGCCATGCTTCATCATGCTTCCTTGTACTTAAATTGTCCATATCCTATCTAATTACATCAAAGTTTGACATAATCAAAAAGGGGGAGATTGTTAGCCCTAAGGGCGATCGAACTCGGTTTTTGATAATGGACAAACACTTGATGTTTGTGTCTAATGTTTATATCTTTGTGATAGAATATTGGAACATAGATTGGAAGCTCTAAGTACTTCAATCAAGCCATGATCGAGATTCAAAGTCATATCATTCAAGGCTTATCTTTCAAGATTGAAGATTGAAGACTTAGGTTGGTTAGATTAGCTTTGTCTTTATTGGTCTTTATCATTAAGCTCTAACCAATGCTCAAATGAACATAAGCTCTTCACTCTAGTCTTGCATGTTTTCATAAACACGTTTTCAAAAGGCTTAAGTTTCAAAATGATCTTTACATGTGTTCTTATCCAAAAAGCCTTTGATTTCATAGATAAGTCTTTTAGAAAAGTTTTCCAAGTATTCTTATTTATTACAATTTGGGAAAACCTTTTAGACTTCAAGAGATTTCAAAACAAAGGTCAAAACATCATCTCTCATACTCTGAAAAGTCGGTCAACCGAGATTTTCTCGGATCAACCGAAGGATTTACTGAGAGTTGTTCTGTCAAAGTTCGGTCGACCTAAGCTTGGGTCGGTCGACCGAGATGATGGTTCGGTCGACCGAGTTCTTGGTCGGTCAACCGAGTTGCTCAAGTTCGGTCATCCGAGACTTGTTTCGGTCAACCGAACTCTGTTTCTACTAGCCGTTTTTTTGACCGTTGGAGACTCGATTTTCAGCCAAATTTGAAATGTATAAATACTCCAAAGCTAGAGAAACATTCCAAGGCTTGCAAAACATATTCTCATTGATTTCTCATCAAGCCAAAACACCAACAAAGAAAATGCACTTCATTGCCATGATCTAAAGCATTCAAAGGTGTTATTTCAAATGCAAGACAAAGAGTGAACTTCATATGTTCAAAGAGAAAAATTGTTTGTGCTTCAAAGGTATATCTTTCACTTAGAAGAGTGATCAAACTTTGTACTTAAACCTTCTCATTCCCTTTCTTAGTGATAGGGTTATAAGTCCTACTTAGTGTGGGCAATTGTAAAAGTCCTACTTTGTGTGGGCAAGCTCTTTGTGAGTTTTCAAGTTGTGGTTGTTTTGTAAAACTCTTAGTGAGTTAGCCACAAGTGTAAACATTCTTCTTAGTGAAGTTGATTAAAATCCTTGGGTGCGGCTCAAGGTAGTGGATGTAGATTCTGAGTGAGTCGAACCACTATAAATCCTTTGTCTTGTTATTGGGTTTAGCTTTGCTTTTAATCATCTTGCTCAAACTTACACTTGCATTGCTAAGATTCGAAAAAGTTTACAAGATTAGTTAAAACCCAATTCACCCCCCTCCCCTCTTGGGTTTCTTCATATATAGCCGAACAAACTTTTTTATTCGTGTCTCTTGTTGATGCTCAAATAAATTAGTTTTGAAGATTTTTTTATGAGTAATTTGGATTTGAATGTAGGTCTCTCTTTATTTGAAGATTTTTACTGAAATTAAAATTCATATGGGGAATTGTTATTCTTATCTTGATTTTAAAAAGTTGGCTTTGAAGACCTGACTTGGAAATTTTCTTTGAAGAAGAAATGGTTCTTGATGTTCTAGGGGGTGGGGAGGATTCTCAACCCTTATAAATAGCAAATATGCACACAAATTAGTCAATGTGGGATCTTTAACGCACCCCTTATGGCCAGAGCTGGACATCTGGACCGTGAACAAATAGGACACAACATCGAATTAGGTGGCTCCAATACCATATTGAAAATGGACTTGAGCCTAACTCAATCTCTCAAAAGGGGATGATTGCTCAAGCCTGATAAGGAACAAATATGCACACAAACTAGCCAATATGAAATCTTGAACAGGATGCAAATCTAGCTGATAATCCTTGTGAATTATTGGAAACATTTTATACATTTACAGGAATTGAAAAAGGCTACCATATCTGATGCTTTTTTATCTCTCAATCAGTCATTTACCAAGTAGTTCATTTGTCAATTATGTCAGTATAACCCGATCCATGCATAATATTGTGATAATGGATTGTAGTATCCAAGGAGCAGGGCCGGCTTTAGCATAGTGCAAATAGGTTTATTGCACAGGGCCCCACTTTTAAAGAATGGAATTTCAATTTTGCTTCAAAGAATGCCAGGAGAATTTCAATTTTCAAATGAATTGTTTTACTTTCGCTAACAAAACTTTCAATGAATAGTCTATATAACTGATTTTTATTATATGATTACTTTGTTTTATTGTTATTAAAAGGGGCCTCATTTTATATTTAGCACAGGGCCCCTATTATTTGTGAGACGGCCCTGCCAAGGAGTAGTTTTATTTGGGTAGTAAGTAAGTTTAAAACTTACATCCAAACCAATAAATGCAATACACGTAGGCTAAAAGTGTCAATTCACAGGAAAAAGAATTGACTTTTTATCCTACTTATATTGCATTTATTGGTTTGAATTTAAATTTTAAACTTATTCACTAACCAAGATAAACTTTCTCGTATCCAAGTGCTGAGTACAAAACAAATATGGTCTTTAAAGCAGATTGTGTGGCATGGATCATTATCCATATATTTCAAATATAACCTATTCATTATTCAATCTCCATAATCTGCATATTTTTCTGAATGCCTCAAGGAGTTGAACTCAGGGGCGAAGATGGGGCGCGAGATTTTAAAAAATACGACTATTTATCGAAATTTTATGTGTATTTTGGAAAATTTTATCAGTTTCGCCCCCAAGAATTTTTTTTTCCTTTTTTATTGCCCCTCAAGAATTTTATCAGTTTCGCCACCCAACACCAAATTCCTGGCTTCGTCCCTAGTTGAACTTCAGCAAAAGGGCAACATGTGAGCAGCTTATTAATAGCATCTACGACGAAATTAAACGAAATCTCGAAATTCGATATGGTTCTTTTCTTATTGTTAATTTTTTATTAGTGTTACAGGAATGTGACACCGAACTGGGCAAAAGATTTCTACTGTAGAATATTTTTTATCTACAAGGTAAGAAAAAGCGTAACATCTGCACATGCACATGCAGAAGTGCCTTCGTTTTCAAATCCTGATTGCATATCTTATATGGCACCAGAATGAACATATCATTTTAATTTAAAGGAAGTGAAAATACATCTACATCATAAGTATTTCCTTGAGTCCAAAGAAGATGCTCAGAAACAGCAATTGCATACGTTGATTTTTTCTTTATTCATCTATTAACCATTATCCTTAGCTGCAGGAAAACAAAAATCTAGGCCAAAACAAAGTATGGTTCAATGATCAGTAGGGAAGTATGAATACAAGTCAACATTTAAAAATTTTAGGGAGTAATAAATGAATAAGATGGAAACATACAAATTAAAAATATCAAAAGTTGATGTTTTATTGTTGATTAACCAATTAAATAGTACTTCATAATTGAAAATTTGAAGCTAAGAATTTGTGGGGGTTGATAACTCAATTTTCAACTGCTTGCAGAATTAAGAAAATAGAAAATAGGACAAGAAAATATAAGTAGGTTTTATTAGAAATAAAATAGGACAAGAAAATAGACGTAAATTAACTTGTAGAACTATAAACGAAATACCTAAGCCAATCTTTATTAAACGAAATTTAAAACTACTAAAACAATGACAAGATAAAAGAATTATTTGTGCCATCTGCAGCGATCTGAAACGCCGCCAAAAAAGTTATTAGGAGAATTATCAAAGGTGTATCCTTGAATATCCGCTGGAATATTCCCCGGGATTCGATACTCCGATAATGGCTTAGTGCATGATTCACATGTGTCCTTATCTCTTGTGGACCTCGGTTTTGTAGGAAATTGTGGAGGGGGAAGGTGGTCTTTTAGTGGTTCCTTGCTATTTTTGCTGCTTTCTCCTTTGGAAGACTTATTTTGAGTGCTCGACATTTTGCAATAAGTAAAAAAGTATTTAGATGTACTTTGTAATTAATTTATTAATTCGAACACTATAAATAGGCACTCAAGAACTAAAGTTTTAGTAATGAGTTCTTAAATTAAGAAGTTGATTAATAAGAACAATAAGAGTAGGGTTAAAGAGTAAACTGATAAAGCGCTTATGGAATCGGTCAAATAGTAGTGAAAATGCTGATGTATCTCATAAAATGATTGGAATTTGTGGTCGTAAGAGAGTTCATGTTGACTGATATGATTTGGGAAACTCCGGTAGAGCATCGTACAACTCTTGATGATATGGTTGCCTATTTGAATATCACCAAAACATCTTTGCTTCGCCTTTAAAATCAGGAGTTATACATCGTCACACAAATGCTATAAAACCCTTTTGAAAAAAGAAAATATGAAGTCTCGGTTGGAATTTTGCATATCCATGTTGGAAGAGAGAAGTATACCACATGATCCAGTGTTTAAGGAGATGTATAATATTATTCACATCGATGATAAGTGGTTTTACATGGATAAGAAGTGTAGAAATTACTACTTGTTACCAGACGAGGAAATTCCATTACGAGTATACAAGAGCAAAATTTTTATTGGAAAAGTCATGTTTCTAGTTGCATTAGCTCGTCCAAGATTTGATGTTCAAGGTAATGAACTATTCTCGGGAAAAAATGGTATATTTCCCTTTGTCAAACAAGAACCAGCCAGAAGGACTAGTGTTAATAGAGTTGCAGGAACAATGGAATTGAAACCAATAACTTCAGTGACCAAAGAAATTGTAAGGTCATTCATGATTGAAAAAGTGTTACCTGCCATAAAAGAAAAATGGCCAAGAGATGATTTACAAAGTCTTATTTTTATTCAGCAAGACAACGCAAGAACACATATTGAACCAAATGATAATGCATTTGTTCAAGCAAACGAAATTCTCCGATTTTAATATTCTAGATCTTGGATTTTTCAGTGCTATCCAATCCTTACAATATAAGGACAAGACAAGAAACGTCGACGAGTTAGTTAATGCCGTCGTGAAATCTTTTGAAAGTTATCCTTCGGTGAAGTGTAATCGCATCTTTTTGACATTTCAAAATTGCACGATAGAAATCATGAAAGTAAAAGGTTCCAACAAATATGAAAGACCTCATATTAACAAAATAAGGTTGGAAAGGCAAGGCAAACTTCCAATCTCCATGGAGTGTGATCCTATGCTAGTACAGGAAGTTTTGCATTACATAAGCTAAAGTTGATATCAATAAGTGATATTGATGTAGTTTGCAAACATGTATTGAAATTTGCACAAGTTAGTGAAGAAATGATAAAGAGCAATTCCCAAATATCATTTGAAAGTCAAGTACATTTGAATTACAATGAACTAGTAGTAGTACTTATCAAGCTATAGTAATTTCATTCAAAACCATTTTGGAAGGTAAGCTTTTAGCATGAGCCTAAGTACTTGTTGAAGTTCTTTATCTTCAAAAACTTCATCTCTTTCTTCAGGGAACTTGTTTAAATTGAAAGGTGGCTCATTCAAATCGAAATCTCTTGGAATTTTGCTTTTGTTTGGGTTGGGCAGCATACTAGAGTTATCCATGGGTTTTGAATCCAAATTTTCCATTTGTTCAAAGACAGGTTCTTTCCCATTTTTATCATCATTACATGATTTTGATTCTGCCTTTTGAATTGAAAAGCTTGATTTTTCCATTGAAACAAAATGGATAATGTGGAGTAGAGAAAAAAGAGGCTGAAAATTTGTGATAGTATAGTAGTACTAGTTATATAATTTGTATTTAGAGTCATTAAAAGAGTTCATGGTTTGATGTGCATTGGTAGTGTGGAATTGTTAGATAAATAAAACTCCACTAAGGATAAAATTGGAAAAAACATGCCAAATGTTTATCAAACTTTGAAATGTATCAATTATTTTGGAACATCCTAAAAAGTGAAATGTATCAATTAAAAAGGAACGGAGGTAGTATTTCTCACAATCCCACATTGGTTAGAAAAAAAAAGTGTGAATTGGCATCAAAGGGTTACAAGTATGTTGGAATTGGGAATTTCTGCAAAGTGTATAGAGGCAACCGTCTGGTTATGTGAGGTAGGAAGATAGGGAAGAATTTATACCATCTTGATGGTCATTCCTTGAAGAAGCAAGGAAGTAAAGCGGGAGGAAGAACAGAGAAGGAGAGAAGACTAAGAAAAAAGTTAGGTTTTCTGATTCTGTTGAAATTTGGGAATTTGAGAAAAGGGAGGATGTGTTGGGTAATATTTCTCACAATCCCACATTGGTTAGAAAAGAAACGTGTGAAGGCAAGAGGCCTTATAAATAGACCCACCTAGTGTTGAGTTTATTTGTACCAACTCCTTGAGTCTTGTGTGTGTAGACTTGGAGTTTTAGAAGAGGGTTTGTAATTTTTATTCCGTTCAAAAATTGCATAGTGAAAGTTTGTACCCTCCGGGGGCGTGGATGTAGGTTTGCGTTGAGACCGAACCACGTTAAATTTTTGTGTTGTTTTTCTACGTTCTTTTCGTTTCTTTTATAATTTGTTGTTTGGAGTGTTCCGCTGCCCAACACAACCATGACCAGAATTCATTAATTAAGCAGAACTTAAGAACAATAACGATATTTCTTGTTACTGAAAAGTTGATATGGCCATGACAATCACCCTAGTGGTCAATAACGGTTAGAATTATTAAATCAAGCATATTATTATTTAAGAGGATATTTAGTTTTGATAATTACTAGTTTTATTGTAATTTGTTTCTTTAGTAGTTTACTAGTCAGATTATATTTCCTAGATATCTTAGAGATTATATGAGGGTTTTGACTACTATAAATAGGAGAGTTGTTTACGTATTTTGTGTGCTTTGAAGTAGCATTGTGGTGTGGTTAGAATTATTGATGCTTATGAATTTGAGAGTTGATGGATAGAATATTGTCTACTCCTCTCCGTAGTATTTGTGAGATTTGATATCTCTGTGTTCGTACTCCAAGACACTCACCACCAAAATTATTTATTCAATATACGTGTGTTTTCGTATCTTTAAAATAGTTTCTACAATTGGTATCAAAGCCATTTAAAATTTCTTCAAATTAGTATCAGAGCTAGTGTTATGTGATGAATCCCTATATGATGGATCCCTATGTGATAGATCCTCGATTTTTGAGTTGTCCAGTTTTTGTCTTTGATGGCAAAAATGATTTTGATATTTGGCAAAAATTTATGCAAATTTATTTTGTGAGTCTCGATTTGTGGAAGATTATTGAGGAAGGTTTTGCAGAACCTTCTTCCAATCACCAATTTACTGATGAAGAGGAGAATAAACGGTGGGAAAATGTCTTTGTACGACACCAACTCGGTACTAAGGTAACATTAGATGTTGTAAGACAATTTGTCTATGTTGAATCAGCAAAGGAGATTTGGGCTCATTTACTGACTACTTATGGAGGTAATATTTCTTTTAAAAATATTGTTGGAAAAGAAAAAGTTAAAAACAATGAATTGTGTGGATGTGAGATAGTTGATGAGAAAATTATTATAGATGATGAGAAGATTAAAATTTTATCTCCTCGAGATGAAGAAAAATATTTTGAGAAAATTGAAGATGAAATTGAATATTTGGATTTGGATTTCTCGAATTTGGAAGAAAAAATTGATTTGGATGATTGTGAAAATTTTATTTTGATAGATGCTTCGCAATGTAATATTGATGTAGCTTATTCGTTGAGTGCTACAATTGATGTTGATTTATTGATTCAAGATTCTTCACATATTATTGATTTGGTAGATAATTGTGATAATTTTAGTGTTGAAAATTTATTTGAAAAAAAAGAAAAAGAAGAAGGGTCGAAAAAGGAAGAGAAAGATGAAAATGGTACTAATGAAATTATTTTCAATTTAGTTCATGAGATTGACTTGGAAATTGGCTCGGAACTTCATAATTTGGATGAGAGCTATGAAAAAGATTGTTATAAAGAAAACTTTGGAATAGATTTTGTGTTGCCTGATTATTAAGAGGAAGAATGTGAATTTTTTGATAGAGAATTGGTAGATGAAGAAAAATGGGATGATCTTATGAATGAAAAAGTTTTCTTTGATTTTGTTGCTCAAAGTCAAGATCATATGCCTTTAATATGTGGAGATGATGATATTTTCATGTTTATTGGAGATTTGCCCCATATTATAAATAATGAATTTCTAAAGTTTCTCAAAGATCATGACCTGGAGGCATTCAAGGATATTGTTGGAGAAAAATATATTTAGTCCAAAATAAATAGTTTTGTTTGAAATAATTTCTTGAGTGAATCTGAATGGGTGAACATGGATGAGTTCTTTGATAATGAAGAGTTACTACTACAGTTGGTTGCAAAGTGCATCATTTTGTCGTCTCCTATTGTGAAGAAGAAAATTATATATAAATTGGTGTTACACAAATTATTTATAACAAAAGAAGTTGCAATGGAGATTTTGGCTCGTGATGGGATTGGACCGGATTTATTGCCGAGCTTGATTTAAGGGAGGCAATGTTGGAATTATTAAATCAATCTTATTATTATTTAGGAGGATATTTAGTTTTCATAATTACTAGTTTTATTGTAATAGGTTTCTTTAGTAGTATCCTAGTCAGATTATATTTCCTAGATATCTTAGAGATTTTATGAGGGTTTTGACTCCTATAAACAGGAGAGTTGTTTACATATTCTGTGTGACTTTGAGTGTGGTTTGGAGTAGCATTATGGTGTGGTTAGGATTATTGATCCTTACGAATTTATGAGTTGATGCATAGAATATTGTCTACTCATCTCTGTTGTATTTGTGAGATTTAAATCTCTGTGTTCGTTCTCCAAACACTCACTACCAAAATTATTTATTCAATATATGCGTATTTTCGCATCTTTAAAATATTTTCTACAATTGGTATCAGAGCCATTTAAAATTTCTTCAAATTAGTATCAGAGCTAGTGTTATGTGATGAATCCCTATATGATGGATCCCTATGTGATGGATCCTCGTTTTTTGAGTTGTCCAGTTTTTGTCTTTGATGGCAAAAATGATGTTGATATTTGGCAAAATTTATGCAAATTTATTTTGTGAGTCTCGATTTGTGGAAGATTATTGAGGAAGGTTTTGCAGAACCTTCTTCCAATCACCAATTGACTGATGAAGAGGAGAAGAAACGGTGGGAAAATGTCTTTGTACGACACCAACTCGGTACTAAGGTAACATTAGATGTTGTAAGACAATTTGTCTATGTTGAATCAGCAAAGGAGATTTGGGCTCATTTACTGACTACTTATGGAGGTAATATTTCTTTTAAAAATATTGTTGGAAAAGAAAAAGTTAAAAACAATGAATTGTGTGGATGTGAGATAGTTGATGAGAAAATTATTATAGATGATGAGAAGATTAAAATTTTATCTCCTCGAGATGAAGAAAAATATTTTGAGAAAATTGAAGATGAAATTGAATATTTGGATTTGGATTTCTCGAATTTGGAAGAAAAAATTGATTTGGATGATTGTGAAAAATTTATTTTGATAGATGCTTCGCAATGTAATATTGATGTAGCTTATTCGTTGAGTGCTACAATTGATGTTGATTTATTGATTCAAGATTCTTCACATATTATTGATTTGGTAGATAATTGTGATAATTTTAGTGTTGAAAATTTATTTGAAAAAAAAGAAAAAGAAGAAGGGTCGAAAAAGGAAGAGAAAGATGAAAATGGTACTAATGAAATTATTTTCAATTTAGTTAATGCGATTGACTTGGAAATTGTCTCGGAACCTCATAATTTGGATTAGAGCTATGAAAAAGATTGTTATAAAGAAAACTTTGGAATAGATTTTGTGTTGCCTGATTATTACGAAGAAGAATGTAAATTTTTTGATAGAGAATTGGTAGGTGAAGAAAAATGGGCTGATCTTATGAATGAAAAAGTTTTCTTTGATTTTGTTGCTCAAAGTCAAGATCATATGCCTTTAATATGTGGAGATGATGATATTTTCATGTTTATTGGAGATTTGCCCCAGATTAGAAATAATGAGTTTCTAAAGTTTCTCAAAGGTCATGACTTGGAGGCATTCAAGGATATTGTTGGAGAAAACTATAATTCTTCCAAAATAAATAGTTTTGTTTGAAATAATTTCTTGAGTGAATCTGAATGGGTGAACATGGATGAGTTCTTTGATAATGAAGAGTTACTACTACAGTTGGTTGCAAAGTGCATCATTTTGTCGTCTCCTATTGTGAAGAAGAAAATTATATATAAATTGGTGTTACACAAATTATTTATAACAAAAGAAGTTGCAATGGAGATTTTGGCTCGTGATGGGATTGGACCGGATTTATTGCCGAGCTTGATTTAAGGGAGGCAATGTTGGAATTATTAAATCAAGCTTATTATTATTTAGGAGGATATTTAGTTTTCATAATTACTAGTTTTATTGTAATAGGTTTCTTTAGTAGTATCCTAGTCAGATTATATTTCCTAGATATCTTAGAGATTGTAAGAGGGTTTTGACTCCTATAAATAGGAGAGTTGTTTACTTATTCTGTGTGACTTTGAGTGTGGTTTGGAGTAGCATTGTGGTGTGGTTAGGATTATTGATCCTTATGAATTTATGAGTTGATGCATAGAATATTGTCTGCTCATCTCTGTAGTATTTGTGAGATTTATATCTCTGTGTTCGTACTCCAGACACTCACTACCAAAATTATTTATTCAATATATGTGTATTTTCGCATCTTTAAAATATTTTCTGCAATTGGTATCAGAGCCATTTAAAATTTCTTCAATAACTGCAAAATATTAGTATTAAAAATCTTATTCTTACACCTGTGAACATGAACACAAGTACACAACAGAACAAAAACTGGGGATTGCTTCATCTGAACTTTTGGACATAGATTGTTTTACGCGCATAATCCAAATCTTATGTCTCCAACATTATTGAAAATAAAAGGCTTCCAATCACACAATACTTGAACTTCTGTCCATCCAACTTAAGGTGCATACATATTGTACACAAGAGGGGGGGGGGGTGAATTGGGTTTTAACTAATCTTGTAAACTTATCCGAATCTAAGCAAGACTAGTGTAAGTTTGAGCAAAATGAACAAAAGCAAAATGAAACCCAATCACAAGACAAAGGATTTATAGTGGTTCGATTCACTTAGAATCTACATCCACTACCTTGAGCCGAACCCAAGAATTTTCAACAACTTCACTAAGAAGGATATTACACTTGTGGACAACTCACTAAGAGTTTTACAAAACAACCACAATACAAAACTCACTAAGAGTAAATTGCCCACACAAAGTAGGACTTATACAAGAATAACCCTATCACTAAGAAAGAGAATAAGATGGTTAAAGAGAAAGGTTGTTCACTCTTCTAAGTGAAAGATATATACCTTTGAAGTACAAGAATAATCCTCTCTTAGAACATAAGATGCACACTCTTTGTCTTGCTTTAGAAAAATCTCTTTTGAATGATTTAGATAATAGAAATGAAGAGCATTTACTTTGTGAGTGTTTAGACTTGATAAGAAATCAATGTATATTCAATGTGAAAGTCCATAAGTCATTCTCTAGCTTTGGAGTATTTATACATTTCAAAATATGCTGAAAAACGACTCTGCAACGGTCAAATAACGGCTAGTTTTTACAGAGTTCGGTTGACCGAACAAAACACCTCGGATGACCGAGCATAGGGTCGGATGACCCGTCCAAGACCTCGGTTCAACCTAAGCCAACTCGGTCGACCGAGATAACCCTTAGGTCGACCGACCTCTGTTTGTTCCAAATCTGCAACTCTCTGTTTCTATTCGGTTGATTCGACTTTCCTGAGTATGAGAGATGTTGATTTTTCACTAGTTTTGAAATCTTTTGAAGTCTAAAAGGTTTTCTCAAAAGGTAACAAGTAAGGACACTTGGAAAACCATTTTAAAGGACTTAGACTTTGAAAACAAAGGCTTTTAAGATAAGAACACATATAAGAATTCTTTTGAAACTTAGCCTTTTGAAAACGTGTTTATGAGCATGCAAGACTAGAGTGTTGTATGTTTATGTTCATAAGAGCATTGGTTAGAGCTTATAAGATAAAGACTTATAAAGACAAAGCTATCCTAACCAAACCTAAGTCTTCAATCTTCAATCTCGATGAGATGCGCCTTTAATTATAACTTTGAATCTTGATCATGGCTTGATTGAAGTATTTAGAGCTTCCATTTTGACTTCCGATATTCTATCACAAAGATTGAGATCATTAGACACAACATCAAATGTTTGTCCATTATCAAAAACTGAGTTTGTTCGCCCTTAGGGCTTACACATATAGGGTTTAGCATTAGACTAACATAGGTTTTGCATAATGGTCATAACATTGCAGCTAAAAAATTGGGAGAAACATTTTTGGCCAGAACGGAAGTCCTGGGGCCGTCTTGGCTGGTGTGGCGCTCTCCCAGGCGTGCCTTGCCAAGTCTTGGCCCCAGAACAGAAGTTTCACTTCCGTTGTCAACTCCTAAATTAAAATCCCCAAAATCCTCTTCTTCTCTCCCTTTCACGAATTCCCCAAAATCCCTAATAATAATAAATAAATAAAAAACCTCCCCCTGCCGCCTGTGTCCTTCCCGCGCCGCCGCCGCCACCTCCACCGCCACTGCTACAGCTAAGCCACCAATCTCCACCACTTTGCTCTCATCCTTTCAATCTCTCAATCTCAAAGGTATAAATTTTGTTTTTTGAATTTAACTTCAAATCTACAAATTATGTTTATAAATATTTGTGAATTTGGTAAATTAGAGTAATTTGTTCATTTTTTGAAGTTTTTGTATTTGTCAATTTAGGGTATTTATCAAGTTAGGGCATTTATCAATTTAGGATTTTTGTGAATTGAGGGTTTTAGTGAATTGTGAATTGTTATTTTGTGACTTTATACTTAGGACATTTTTTAATTTGGTGATATAACATGTGTTTTTTCTGATAAATTGTATGTTTATTGTTTTTTGTATAGTTGTTTTTTCCTGTTCATCTTCTGCCCGGTCCATATGATGCTAGTGTTTTAAACAAACATACAGCGCATATATCTCTAAGAATATGGGGCGGGGATGTTCAACTTAACACAAATTTAAAGATTATTAGTAACTATGGTAATTTTTTTGATGCTTACCAAAATGAAACCAACCAGCGAGTGATTCAGCTGATAGACCATATAGGTTTTGGGGGTTGTTGTAGAATTGGAAAAATCAAGATAGATCACGCTTTAGTCACTGCATTAGTAGAGCGATGGCGCCCTGAGACCCATAATTTTCATGTACGTTGCGGTGAGGTGACCATTATCCTAGAGGACGTTGGATGCCTTCTAGGACTACCTACTAGGAGTCACGTAGTATCGTGGCCTGAAGTCTACAACATGAGTAAAAATCAGTGGATTGACCGTGTGTTCGAAATCCCTAGGATTCCGCCCCCCACCGACTTCAATTATGGGTAACACCATCGCACTGTTAGAGGTTTATGGCTAGGGCTTTGATTTTCCTTTTGATGCTTACTTTTATTTTTCCAAATAAGTCCGGGACCCGGGGGAACATGTGTTATCTCCTCACAATCAGCGATGGTATCCTCGAAAATGACCAACATTCTTGGGCTAGCGATGTCCATGCAAATCTGTACTGCACCTCTTCACAGGCTGTTTCGAAGGACATTTCTGGCTGTTGCTTGCTAATTCAGGTTTGTCTAAATAGTATACGGTTTTATGGCTAATATGTAATTCGAATATTTAATAACTGGTTCATTGTTTGTTTTTACCAATTGTGGGCGTGGGAGCGAATATCATGTCTCCGTCCTGAGAACCGAGGCACGATTCAACATGATATTCCCGCTGACGAGAGAGCTTACGGATCACGGTGGAATACAGGTCGGAGTTCCCGCTGTAAAACACAAGAGGGGGGGTGAATTGGGTTTTAACTAATCTTGGCAACTTTTTCGAATCTTTGCAATGCAAGTGAAAGTATAAGCAAGATGAACAAAGGCTAAAGCAAAACCCAATCAACAAGACAAAGGATTTATAGTGGTTCGATTCACTTAGAATCTACCTCCACTACCTTGAGCCGCACCCAAGGATTTAAAACACTTCACTAAGAAGATGCCCACACAAAGTAGGACTTTTACAATTGCCCACACAAAGTAGGACTTTACAACCAAAGGATGCCCACACAAAGTAGGACTTACAATAATAACCCTATCACTAAGAAAGGGAATTAAGAAAGGTTAAGTACAAGGTTGTTCACTCTTCTAAGTGAAAGATATAGTACCTTTGAAGCACAAACAATTTAGCTCTTGAACATATGAGGTCCACTCTTTGTCTTGCTTTTGAAAGAATACTCTTTAATGCTTTAGATCATAAGGATGAAGAGTATTTTGCTTTGAAAGTGTTTTGGCTTGATGAGAGATCAATGAATATTTGATATGCAAGCCTTGGAATGTTTCTCTAGCTTTGGAGTATTTATACATTTCAAATTTGGCTGAAAAACGACTCTTTAACGGTCAGAAAAACGGCTAGTAACAGTGCACTTCGGTAGACCGTCAAAGGACCTCGGCTGACCGAACCAAGGTCGGTTGAGCCGAAGCTCAGGTCGGTCGACCGACCAAGACCATAGGTCGACCGAACCAGCCAATTAGGTCGACCGAAGCCGATCGACTGAGCTCTCGGGTCTCGCTCGGTTGATCCGAACTTGAGCTCGGTTGACCGAACTTCAAAGCTGATTTTTCACACGTTTTGAAATCTTTTGAAGTCTTTTAAAGTCTAAAAAGGTTTTCCTA
The DNA here is from genome assembly GCA_026122235.1 of Vinca minor. Taxonomy (NCBI): domain Eukaryota; kingdom Viridiplantae; phylum Streptophyta; class Magnoliopsida; order Gentianales; family Apocynaceae; genus Vinca; species Vinca minor. Next base: position 479,613 of record JAOCZM010000196.1, read on the forward strand.
AAAGGTAACAAGTATGAACACTTGGAAAACTTTTCTAAAAGACTTATCTATGAAATCAAAGGCTTTTTGGATAAGAACACATGTAAAGATCATTTTGAAACTTAAGCCTTTTGAAAACGTGTTTATGAAACCATGTATGCAAGACTAGAGTGAGAAGCTTATGTTCATAAGAGCTTTGGTTAGAGCTTTAAAGATTACGACTAATGACGACAAAGCTAAACTAACCAAACTAAGTCTTCAATCTTCAATCTTCATAGATGAGCCTTGAATAGTATGACTTTGAATCTTGAACATGGCTTGATTGAAGTACTTAGAGCTTCCTACAAGATTTCCAATATTCTATCACAAAGATTAAGATCATTAGACACAACATCAAATGTTTGTCCAATATCAAAAAACGAGTTCGTTCGCCCCTTAGGGGCTTACAATCTCCCCCTTTTTGATTATGACAAACTTTGATGTAATAAGATAGAATATGGACAATGTAAGTACATGGAAGCATGGCAAAAGGATCTAAGAACAAATAAGTACAAAGACTAATGCTTAGAAGATACCAATTGTATACGATACCAATTGCAAAGACAAATATATGCAAAGACATAAGCACTAGCATTATAAGTTCTTTTGCCATATAAACTAGTGGACTCTTAGAAGAGCCCTATTTCCCAACCATCCTCCTTGCCTCCTTCCTTCCATATAATATGTTTTGAGACAAAAGATATATAAAAAGCTCCCCCTCAAAACATGCCGGAAAGGATAAAAAAAACATGATTAATACACAAAGATTAATACACATTTTAGCAAGATTAATACACATTTTTCTCCCCTTTGGCATAATCAAAAAGACTACAAACTCCATAGATATAAGGGTGTACTTGTAAAAAAAAAACAAGTTCATAGCACAAGCAAAGTTAATACACCATTTTTTCTTGAAGAATGATCTTTTTGAATAAGCTTGGTTGATTTCAAAATACAAAGAGTCCATAATGACACAAAAAATATAAAGAAGGTTATTTATGGCTCAAAAAAGAATATCAACCAAAGCTAAAAAACAAAGGAGATAGGGAATATAACTTTATAAGAACAATCTCCCCGTTTATCAAACATACGATGTTAGCTATTTGAGATAAAACCAAGTATGATACAAATTGACCAATTGTAAAACATGATACCAATTGTAAATATAGCCAATTGTAAAATACGTTTGAAAATATAGCTAACAAAGTACTAGTGGAAGTGATACAATGAATACATAAGTTAAGCATAAGTATCACAACCAAAAGAAGTAGAGGAAGTGTAAGAAAACACTTTGAGTACATTCCTCTAACAAGTTAATGGTTAGCTAAATGAGTGTAACAACTCTTAAAGCAATACTAACCAAAAACTATAATGAGATCACAATGGATAAGACAAAGAAGAATATGATCTCAAAGTTATTAAGGGAGAATATATGTGATACCAATTGTAAAGACTATGATCTCATGGTTATTTAAGAAGAACACATGTTAGAGTATGAACATGTATAACATGTGTAACTCCCAAAATAACTAACACATATTGGCTAAAGGATATGAAAGAAGAAAAACCAAGCCAACAATTGTTAATAACTCTAAATGATGCAACATTTTAACATGATGATCAAGGATGATAAAGATCAAGCACATCATGTTAAACATATGTAAATAAGGATCAAGCACCAAAGAGATACGGTATGTGCATTCTTGAAGATATTGAAACCAATTGTGATTGCGTTTGTACTTTAAGCAATTAAGATCTTATAAGTAGAACACAAGACACATTATCAAGATAAAAGAACCATGCACATAAAAACAGAGAGTTTCAATAATCAAGTTTATGCTTTTAAATCATCATTCTTGTCAAGTTTGGAATGAACAATAAGCATATTGACAAGCAAAATATGATGTACATAAACCAAAAGCAAAAATGCACAAACTCTCTTTGTCTTACAAAGACTAGAAGTATATCCTAAACTACTTGCACTAACAATCCACAAAGTGATCATGCAAGTTGAAAATTGAATGAGCAAATACTTCTTAGCCATTTAACTAAACTCATCATATAGGGAAGTTATAGCTCATAAGGATCAAAAAACAACATAATGATCACTAATCAAAGGATGAGTTAAGCCTTGTACCTCAACGCTCTTTGAGCTTGGACTTCTTACCATTTTGGTAGATCTTATTTATCAACAAGTCCATTGAGGCCTTTTGTGTGATCACTTTCATTGATCATCACAATTTTGTAATCCTTAGCATTTGACTCTTTTCTTGGAGTCTTAGCTCACTTGTGCCATTCCTTGTAGTTCATATCTTCTTCTTGAAGAATAGAACTCTTTGTTACCTACAAGGAATTCTTGATGACAAATTTGGTACCTTTTTAAAGGTCCTTCATGATTAGCTCAATATCATCAAGTAACACATATATGCTTAAGGATCATGGTTATCAAAAACCAAAACAACTAGATAGATTCTTAAATGAATATGACATAACAAAACAAGAATCAATCAAGTTGCATATGCTACATCTCATAGATACCTTAGCTTAATAGACATGAATAAACAAGAGCATGCTAAAGGTCATCTATATAATTATTGAATTCAAGCATGTGAGATGCAACATTTATATAAGAGCAAGCATGTATATATATCAAAAACGCTTAACTCATTAATCAAAGTGTTATGAGAAGGTGATTTTGATACCTTTGCTTTCTTACCAAGTGATGAAGACATTGGATTGACACTTTGGCTCTTGTCATCACTTGATGCTTTGCTCTTATTATCTAACCAACTTGGTTCTCCAATTGATTGTCATTTGAGCTTTGAGAAACCAAGTGTTGAGGAGTGCTTTTGAATTTCTTCTTTTGGCACATCTCCTTTTACTTCTCCCCCAATGCCACTTCTTTTTGAATCAAATCCATTGAAGCTTGGTGGCATACATTTAACTTATAAGAACCTATAAGATCAAGGGAAGAGTAGCTTTTGGTACCCACTTTTGTTTGGGTCCATGGGGGTTAGTTAAAATACGCTTAACTTTCCAAATAGTTTTTACCCCCTTTTTCAATCTTCTTCTTAACATGGCATCTAGCATTAGTATGACCATGTTTTCCACAATATGTGCAACAAATGTGTGGCTTAGAAGATTTGTGAACATGCTCATGATATCTAATTTGCCTATGTGAGGAACTAGCATGCACAAAGTTATTCTTAGGCAACTTAGAAAAGCTAGCATGATCAAAGTGATTAGCATTATAACCAAGACCATGTTTAACATTTGAAGCACGTTGCATATCAAGAATATGATCAAGCTTTTTTGTTCCTTTGGAGAACTTGTCAACAAGTGATGTAAGCTCAACAACTTTGATTTTCAAACTATCAAATTCAACAAGTTGACATTCAAGAGATGACATTTTATCACATGCTTCTTTGTATTGTAATGAAGATGTTTTGCAAGAGATAATAAGATTTTCATTTTCACATTTCAAGCATTTAACATCATCACACAATTTTTCATTTTCATTAATCAACTTTGATCTTTCATCAAGCAAGGATTCAATTTTAAGCTTCATCTCTTTGTTTTGCTTTGCACATTTTTTCATTTGCTCATACATATCATATAAAAGCTCATTAGGATCTTCCTCATCATCATCATCATTAGAATATGAAGGGGAGGGAGAAAGATGTACCTCATTACCAAAAGCCATGAAGCAAACATTTGAGTTTTCCTCTCCTTCTTCATTTTCTCTCTCATCTTGATCCCATGTGCATAGCATGCCCTTTGCATTCTTTGATTTGAAGAATTTTTTTCTTTTTTGTCTTCCTTGAGGCCCTTTGCTTTGGCGGTTGGGCAATTTCCTAAGAGATGTTGATTGCTTCCACACTCATAACATTCCATCCCATTAGGATTTAGTTCTCTTCTATTTTGATGGAATTTTTCTTCCTTTCCCAGGGAAAACATCTTTTTCATTCGTTTTACCATTAAATCCATAGTCTCATCATCTAGGTTGATGTCTTCCTCATCACTTGAGCAATTTGATTCCTCTAGATCAAGGAAAGATTTTAGAGCAATATTCATCTTGGACTTGTCAATACGCTCTTCCTTTTTGTGAGTTAGCTCATATGTGAGAAGAGAACCAATAAGCTCCTCCGTAGGATATGTTTTCAAGTCCTTGGCTTCTTCAATGACTAGAGCTTTTCCTTCCCAACTTTTGGGAAGAGAGTTGAGAATCTTCCTATTTATTTCACCCAAAGTGTAATCTTTACCATATGACTTCAAACCATTTACCACATTGGTGAATCTTGTATTCATCTCATTGATTGATTCATTTGGCTCCATGGTGAATAGCTCAAACTCTCTAACTAGCAAATTCAACTTTGACTCTTTCACTTGATTTGTGCCTTCATGAGTAACTTCAAGCATTTTCCACATAGCATGAGCCGATTTGCTTCCACGAACACGGTTGTACTCATCCGGATTCAAGGCACAACTTAGAATGTTCATTGCCATATAATTTCGAGTCATTTTCTTGGACTCAACTTCATTTAGCTCATTATCCGGTTTTGACATTAAAGTACCATCAACAATCTTCAATGGAATAAAAGGACCTTCTTCAAATATATGCCATAGAGAATAATCAATGGAGCACACATATATCTTGAATCGGTTTTTCCAAGCATTATAGTTGTTTCCATCAAAGAGTGGTGGTCTATTTGTAGAAGAACCCTCTTGGTAGGCTAAAGCGGAAATACCGCCATGATCTTTGCTTCTAGTGGTTAAACTAAAATTGAAGACGAAGCTCTGATACCAATTGTAAAACACAAGAGGGGGGTGAATTGGGTTTTAACTAATCTTGGCAACTTTTTCGAATCTTTGCAATGCAAGTGAAAGTATAAGCAAGATGAACAAAGGCTAAAGCAAAACCCAATCAACAAGACAAAGGATTTATAGTGGTTCGATTCACTTAGAATCTACCTCCACTACCTTGAGCCGCACCCAAGGATTTAAAACACTTCACTAAGAAGATGCCCACACAAAGTAGGACTTTTACAATTGCCCACACAAAGTAGGACTTTACAACCAAAGGATGCCCACACAAAGTAGGACTTACAATAATAACCCTATCACTAAGAAAGGGAATTAAGAAAGGTTAAGTACAAGGTTGTTCACTCTTCTAAGTGAAAGATATAGTACCTTTGAAGCACAAACAATTTAGCTCTTGAACATATGAGGTCCACTCTTTGTCTTGCTTTTGAAAGAATACTCTTTAATGCTTTAGATCATAAGGATGAAGAGTATTTTGCTTTGAAAGTGTTTTGGCTTGATGAGAGATCAATGAATATTTGATATGCAAGCCTTGGAATGTTTCTCTAGCTTTGGAGTATTTATACATTTCAAATTTGGCTGAAAAACGACTCTTTAACGGTCAGAAAAACGGCTAGTAACAGTGCACTTCGGTAGACCGTCAAAGGACCTCGGTTGACCGAACCAAGGTCGGTTGAGCCGAAGCTCAGGTCGGTCGACCGACCAAGACCATAGGTCGACCGAACCAGCCAATTAGGTCGACCGAGCCGACCGATTGAGCTCTCGGGTCTCGCTCGGTTGATCCGAACTTGAGCTCGGTTGACCGAACTTCAAAGCTGATTTTTCACACGTTTTGAAATCTTTTGAAGTCTTTTAAAGTCTAAAAAGGTTTTCCTAAAAGGTAACAAGTATGAACACTTGGAAAACTTTTCTAAAAGACTTATCTATGAAATCAAAGGCTTTTTGGATAAGAACACATGTAAAGATCATTTTGAAACTTAAGCCTTTTGAAAACGTGTTTATGAAACCATGTATGCAAGACTAGAGTGAGAAGCTTATGTTCATAAGAGCTTTGGTTAGAGCTTTAAAGATTACGACTAATGACGACAAAGCTAAACTAACCAAACTAAGTCTTCAATCTTCAATCTTCATAGATGAGCCTTGAATAGTATGACTTTGAATCTTGAACATGGCTTGATTGAAGTACTTAGAGCTTCCTACAAGATTTCCAATATTCTATCACAAAGATTAAGATCATTAGACACAACATCAAATGTTTGTCCAATATCAAAAACGAGTTCGTTCGCCCTTAGTGGCTTACAATCTCCCCCTTTTTGATTATGACAAACTTTGATGTAATAAGATAGAATATGGACAATGTAAGTACATGGAAGCATGGCAAAAGGATCTAAGAACAAATAAGTACAAAGACTAATGCTTAGAAGATACCAATTGTATACGATACCAATTGCAAAGACAAATATATGCAAAGACATAAGCACTAGCATTATAAGTTCTTTTGCCATATAAACTAGTGGACTCTTAGAAGAGCCCTATTTCCCAACCATCCTCCTTGCCTCCTTCCTTCCATATAATATGTTTTGAGACAAAAGATATATAAAAAAGCTCCCCCTCAAAACATGCCGGAAAGGATAAAAAAAACATGATTAATACACAAAGATTAATACACATTTTAGCAAGATTAATACACATTTTTTCTCCCCTTTGGCATAATCAAAAAGACTACAAACTCCATAGATATAAGGGGTGTACTTGTAAAAAAAAACAAGTTCATAGCACAAGCAAAGTTAATACACCATTTTTTCTTGAAGAATGATCTTTTTGAATAAGCTTGGTTGATTTCAAAATACAAAGAGTCCATAATGACACAAAAAATATAAAGAAGGTTATTTATGGCTCAAAAAGAATATCAACCAAAGCTAAAAACAAAGGAGATAGGGAATATAACTTATAAGAACAATCTCCCCGTTTATCAAACATACGATGTTAGCTATTTGAGATAAAACCAAGTATGATACAAATTGACCAATTGTAAAACATGATACCAATTGTAAATATAGCCAATTGTAAAATACGTTTGAAAATATAGCTAACAAAGTACTAGTGGAAGTGATACAATGAATACATAAGTTAAGCATAAGTATCACAACCAAAAGAAGTAGAGGAAGTGTAAGAAAACACTTTGAGTACATTCCTCTAACAAGTTAATGGTTAGCTAAATGAGTGTAACAACTCTTAAAGCAATACTAACCAAAAACTATAATGAGATCACAATGGATAAGACAAAGAAGAATATGATCTCAAAGTTATTAAGGGAGAATATATGTGATACCAATTGTAAAGACTATGATCTCATGGTTATTTAAGAAGAACACATGTTAGAGTATGAACATGTATAACATGTGTAACTCCCAAAATAACTAACACATATTGGCTAAAGGATATGAAAGAAGAAAAACCAAGCCAACAATTGTTAATAACTCTAAATGATGCAACATTTTAACATGATGATCAAGGATGATAAAGATCAAGCACATCATGTTAAACATATGTAAATAAGGATCAAGCACCAAAGAGATACGGTATGTGCATTCTTGAAGATATTGAAACCAATTGTGATTGCGTTTGTACTTTAAGCAATTAAGATCTTATAAGTAGAACACAAGACACATTATCAAGATAAAAGAACCATGCACATAAAAACAGAGAGTTTCAATAATCAAGTTTATGCTTTTAAATCATCATTCTTGTCAAGTTTGGAATGAACAATAAGCATATTGACAAGCAAAATATGATGTACATAAACCAAAAGCAAAAATGCACAAACTCTCTTTGTCTTACAAAGACTAGAAGTATATCCTAAACTACTTGCACTAACAATCCACAAAGTGATCATGCAAGTTGAAAATTGAATGAGCAAATACTTCTTAGCCATTTAACTAAACTCATCATATAGGGAAGTTATAGCTCATAAGGATCAAAAAACAACATAATGATCACTAATCAAAGGATGAGTTAAGCCTTGTACCTCAACGCTCTTTGAGCTTGGACTTCTTACCATTTTGGTAGATCTTATTTATCAACAAGTCCATTGAGGCCTTTTGTGTGATCACTTTCATTGATCATCACAATTTTGTAATCCTTAGCATTTGACTCTTTTCTTGGAGTCTTAGCTCACTTGTGCCATTCCTTGTAGTTCATATCTTCTTCTTGAAGAATAGAACTCTTTGTTACCTACAAGGAATTCTTGATGACAAATTTGGTACCTTTTTAAAGGTCCTTCATGATTAGCTCAATATCATCAAGTAACACATATATGCTTAAGGATCATGGTTATCAAAAACCAAAACAACTAGATAGATTCTTAAATGAATATGACATAACAAAACAAGAATCAATCAAGTTGCATATGCTACATCTCATAGATACCTTAGCTTAATAGACATGAATAAACAAGAGCATGCTAAAGGTCATCTATATAATTATTGAATTCAAGCATGTGAGATGCAACATTTATATAAGAGCAAGCATGTATATATATCAAAAACGCTTAACTCATTAATCAAAGTGTTATGAGAAGGTGATTTTGATACCTTTGCTTTCTTACCAAGTGATGAAGACATTGGATTGACACTTTGGCTCTTGTCATCACTTGATGCTTTGCTCTTATTATCTAACCAACTTGGTTCTCCAATTGATTGTCATTTGAGCTTTGAGAAACCAAGTGTTGAGGAGTGCTTTTGAATTTCTTCTTTTGGCACATCTCCTTTTACTTCTCCCCCAATGCCACTTCTTTTTGAATCAAATCCATTGAAGCTTGGTGGCATACATTTAACTTATAAGAACCTATAAGATCAAGGGAAGAGTAGCTTTTGGTACCCACTTTTGTTTGGGTCCATGGGGGGTTAGTTAAAATACGCTTAACTTTCCAAATAGTTTTTACCCCCTTTTTCAATCTTCTTCTTAACATGGCATCTAGCATTAGTATGACCATGTTTTCCACAATATGTGCAACAAATGTGTGGCTTAGAAGATTTGTGAACATGCTCATGATATCTAATTTGCCTATGTGAGGAACTAGCATGCACAAAGTTATTCTTAGGCAACTTAGAAAAGCTAGCATGATCAAAGTGATTAGCATTATAACCAAGACCATGTTTAACATTTGAAGCACGTTGCATATCAAGAATATGATCAAGCTTTTTTGTTCCTTTGGAGAACTTGTCAACAAGTGATGTAAGCTCAACAACTTTGATTTTCAAACTATCAAATTCAACAAGTTGACATTCAAGAGATGACATTTTATCACATGCTTCTTTGTATTGTAATGAAGATGTTTTGCAAGAGATAATAAGATTTTCATTTTCACATTTCAAGCATTTAACATCATCACACAATTTTTCATTTTCATTAATCAACTTTGATCTTTCATCAAGCAAGGATTCAATTTTAAGCTTCATCTCTTTGTTTTGCTTTGCACATTTTTTTTCATTTGCTCATACATATCATATAAAAGCTCATTAGGATCTTCCTCATCATCATCATCATTAGAATATGAAGGGGAGGGAGAAAGATGTACCTCATTACCAAAAGCCATGAAGCAAACATTTGAGTTTTCCTCTCCTTCTTCATTTTCTCTCTCATCTTGATCCCATGTGCATAGCATGCCCTTTGCATTCTTTGATTTGAAGAATTTTTTTTCTTTTTGTCTTCCTTGAGGCCCTTTGCTTTGGCGGTTGGGCAATTTCCTAAGAGATGTTGATTGCTTCCACACTCATAACATTCCATCCCATTAGGATTTAGTTCTCTTCTATTTTGATGGAATTTTCTTCCTTTCCGGGAAAACATCTTTTTCATTCGTTTTACCATTAAATCCATAGTCTCATCATCTAGGTTGATGTCTTCCTCATCACTTGAGCAATTTGATTCCTCTAGATCAAGGAAAGATTTTAGAGCAATATTCATCTTGGACTTGTCAATACGCTCTTCCTTTTTTGTGAGTTAGCTCATATGTGAGAAGAGAACCAATAAGCTCCTCCGTAGGATATGTTTTCAAGTCCTTGGCTTCTTCAATGACTAGAGCTTTTCCTTCCCAACTTTTGGGAAGAGAGTTGAGAATCTTCCTATTTATTTCACCCAAAGTGTAATCTTTACCATATGACTTCAAACCATTTACCACATTGGTGAATCTTGTATTCATCTCATTGATTGATTCATTTGGCTCCATGGTGAATAGCTCAAACTCTCTAACTAGCAAATTCAACTTTGACTCTTTCACTTGATTTGTGCCTTCATGAGTAACTTCAAGCATTTTCCACATAGCATGAGCCGATTTGCTTCCACGAACACGGTTGTACTCATCCGGATTCAAGGCACAACTTAGAATGTTCATTGCCATATAATTTCGAGTCATTTTCTTGGACTCAACTTCATTTAGCTCATTATCCGGTTTTGACATTAAAGTACCATCAACAATCTTCAATGGAATAAAAGGACCTTCTTCAAATATATGCCATAGAGAATAATCAATGGAGCACACATATATCTTGAATCGGTTTTTCCAAGCATTATAGTTGTTTCCATCAAAGAGTGGTGGTCTATTTGTAGAAGAACCCTCTTGGTAGGCTAAAGCGGAAATACCGCCATGATCTTTGCTTCTAGTGGTTAAACTAAAATTGAAGACGAAGCTCGATACCAATTGTAAAACACAAGAGGGGGGTGAATTGGGTTTTAACTAATCTTGGCAACTTTTTTCGAATCTTTGCAATGCAAGTGAAAGTATAAGCAAGATGAACAAAGGCTAAAGCAAAACCCAATCAACAAGACAAAGGATTTATAGTGGTTCGATTCACTTAGAATCTACCTCCACTACCTTGAGCCGCACCCAAGGATTTAAAACACTTCACTAAGAAGATGCCCACACAAAGTAGGACTTTTACAATTGCCCACACAAAGTAGGACTTTACAACCAAAGGATGCCCACACAAAGTAGGACTTACAATAATAACCCTATCACTAAGAAAGGGAATTAAGAAAGGTTAAGTACAAGGTTGTTCACTCTTCTAAGTGAAAGATATAGTACCTTTGAAGCACAAACAATTTAGCTCTTGAACATATGAGGTCCACTCTTTGTCTTGCTTTTGAAAGAATACTCTTTAATGCTTTAGATCATAAGGATGAAGAGTATTTTGCTTTGAAAGTGTTTTGGCTTGATGAGAGATCAATGAATATTTGATATGCAAGCCTTGGAATGTTTCTCTAGCTTTGGAGTATTTATACATTTCAAATTTGGCTGAAAAACGACTCTTTAACGGTCAGAAAAACGGCTAGTAACAGTGCACTTCGGTAGACCGTCAAAGGACCTCGGTTGACCGAACCAAGGTCGGTTGAGCCGAAGCCTAGGTCGGTCGACCGACCAAGACCATAGGTCGACCGAACCAGCCAATTAGGTCGACCGAAGCCAGTCAGTTGAGCTCTCAGTTTCTGCTCGGTTGATCCGAACTTGAGCTCGGTTGACCGAACTTCAAAGCTGATTTTTCACACGTTTTGAAATCTTTTGAAGTCTTTTAAAGTCTAAAAAGGTTTTCCTAAAAGGTAACAAGTATGAACACTTGGAAAACTTTTCTAAAAGACTTATCTATGAAATCAAAGGCTTTTTGGATAAGAACACATGTAAAGATCATTTTGAAACTTAAGCCTTTTGAAAACGTGTTTATGAAACCATGTATGCAAGACTAGAGTGAGAAGCTTATGTTCATAAGAGCTTTGGTTAGAGCTTTAAAGATTACGACTAATGACGACAAAGCTAAACTAACCAAACTAAGTCTTCAATCTTCAATCTTCATAGATGAGCCTTGAATAGTATGACTTTGAATCTTGAACATGGCTTGATTGAAGTACTTAGAGCTTCCTACAAGATTTCCAATATTCTATCACAAAGATTAAGATCATTAGACACAACATCAAATGTTTGTCCAATATCAAAAACGAGTTCGTTCGCCCTTAGGGCTTACAATCTCCCCCTTTTTGATTATGACAAACTTTGATGTAATAAGATAGAATATGGACAATGTAAGTACATGGAAGCATGGCAAAAGGATCTAAGAACAAATAAGTACAAAGACTAATGCTTAGAAGATACCAATTGTATACGATACCAATTGCAAAGACAAATATATGCAAAGACATAAGCACTAGCATTATAAGTTCTTTTGCCATATAAACTAGTGGACTCTTAGAAGAGCCCTATTTCCCAACCATCCTCCTTGCCTCCTTCCTTCCATATAATATGTTTTGAGACAAAAGATATATAAAAAAGCTCCCCCTCAAAACATGCCGGAAAGGATAAAAAAAACATGATTAATACACAAAGATTAATACACATTTTAGCAAGATTAATACACATTTTTTCTCCCCTTTGGCATAATCAAAAAGACTACAAACTCCATAGATATAAGGGGTGTACTTGTAAAAAAAAACAAGTTCATAGCACAAGCAAAGTTAATACACCATTTTTTCTTGAAGAATGATCTTTTTGAATAAGCTTGGTTGATTTCAAAATACAAAGAGTCCATAATGACACAAAAAATATAAAGAAGGTTATTTATGGCTCAAAAAGAATATCAACCAAAGCTAAAAACAAAGGAGATAGGGAATATAACTTATAAGAACAATCTCCCCGTTTATCAAACATACGATGTTAGCTATTTGAGATAAAACCAAGTATGATACAAATTGACCAATTGTAAAACATGATACCAATTGTAAATATAGCCAATTGTAAAATACGTTTGAAAATATAGCTAACAAAGTACTAGTGGAAGTGATACAATGAATACATAAGTTAAGCATAAGTATCACAACCAAAAGAAGTAGAGGAAGTGTAAGAAAACACTTTGAGTACATTCCTCTAACAAGTTAATGGTTAGCTAAATGAGTGTAACAACTCTTAAAGCAATACTAACCAAAAACTATAATGAGATCACAATGGATAAGACAAAGAAGAATATGATCTCAAAGTTATTAAGGGAGAATATATGTGATACCAATTGTAAAGACTATGATCTCATGGTTATTTAAGAAGAACACATGTTAGAGTATGAACATGTATAACATGTGTAACTCCCAAAATAACTAACACATATTGGCTAAAGGATATGAAAGAAGAAAAACCAAGCCAACAATTGTTAATAACTCTAAATGATGCAACATTTTAACATGATGATCAAGGATGATAAAGATCAAGCACATCATGTTAAACATATGTAAATAAGGATCAAGCACCAAAGAGATACGGTATGTGCATTCTTGAAGATATTGAAACCAATTGTGATTGCGTTTGTACTTTAAGCAATTAAGATCTTATAAGTAGAACACAAGACACATTATCAAGATAAAAGAACCATGCACATAAAAACAGAGAGTTTCAATAATCAAGTTTATGCTTTTAAATCATCATTCTTGTCAAGTTTGGAATGAACAATAAGCATATTGACAAGCAAAATATGATGTACATAAACCAAAAGCAAAAATGCACAAACTCTCTTTGTCTTACAAAGACTAGAAGTATATCCTAAACTACTTGCACTAACAATCCACAAAGTGATCATGCAAGTTGAAAATTGAATGAGCAAATACTTCTTAGCCATTTAACTAAACTCATCATATAGGGAAGTTATAGCTCATAAGGATCAAAAAAACAACATAATGATCACTAATCAAAGGATGAGTTAAGCCTTGTACCTCAACGCTCTTTGAGCTTGGACTTCTTACCATTTTGGTAGATCTTATTTATCAACAAGTCCATTGAGGCCTTTTGTGTGATCACTTTCATTGATCATCACAATTTTGTAATCCTTAGCATTTGACTCTTTTCTTGGAGTCTTAGCTCACTTGTGCCATTCCTTGTAGTTCATATCTTCTTCTTGAAGAATAGAACTCTTTGTTACCTACAAGGAATTCTTGATGACAAATTTGGTACCTTTTTAAAGGTCCTTCATGATTAGCTCAATATCATCAAGTAACACATATATGCTTAAGGATCATGGTTATCAAAAACCAAAACAACTAGATAGATTCTTAAATGAATATGACATAACAAAACAAGAATCAATCAAGTTGCATATGCTACATCTCATAGATACCTTAGCTTAATAGACATGAATAAACAAGAGCATGCTAAAGGTCATCTATATAATTATTGAATTCAAGCATGTGAGATGCAACATTTATATAAGAGCAAGCATGTATATATATCAAAAACGCTTAACTCATTAATCAAAGTGTTATGAGAAGGTGATTTTGATACCTTTGCTTTCTTACCAAGTGATGAAGACATTGGATTGACACTTTGGCTCTTGTCATCACTTGATGCTTTGCTCTTATTATCTAACCAACTTGGTTCTCCAATTGATTGTCATTTGAGCTTTGAGAAACCAAGTGTTGAGGAGTGCTTTTGAATTTCTTCTTTTGGCACATCTCCTTTTACTTCTCCCCCAATGCCACTTCTTTTTGAATCAAATCCATTGAAGCTTGGTGGCATACATTTAACTTATAAGAACCTATAAGATCAAGGGAAGAGTAGCTTTTGGTACCCACTTTTGTTTGGGTCCATGGGGGTTAGTTAAAATACGCTTAACTTTCCAAATAGTTTTTACCCCCTTTTTCAATCTTCTTCTTAACATGGCATCTAGCATTAGTATGACCATGTTTTCCACAATATGTGCAACAAATGTGTGGCTTAGAAGATTTGTGAACATGCTCATGATATCTAATTTGCCTATGTGAGGAACTAGCATGCACAAAGTTATTCTTAGGCAACTTAGAAAAGCTAGCATGATCAAAGTGATTAGCATTATAACCAAGACCATGTTTAACATTTGAAGCACGTTGCATATCAAGAATATGATCAAGCTTTTTTGTTCCTTTGGAGAACTTGTCAACAAGTGATGTAAGCTCAACAACTTTGATTTTCAAACTATCAAATTCAACAAGTTGACATTCAAGAGATGACATTTTATCACATGCTTCTTTGTATTGTAATGAAGATGTTTTGCAAGAGATAATAAGATTTTCATTTTCACATTTCAAGCATTTAACATCATCACACAATTTTCATTTTCATTAATCAACTTTGATCTTTCATCAAGCAAGGATTCAATTTTAAGCTTCATCTCTTTGTTTTGCTTTGCACATTTTTTCATTTGCTCATACATATCATATAAAAGCTCATTAGGATCTTCCTCATCATCATCATCATTAGAATATGAAGGGGAGGGAGAAAGATGTACCTCATTACCAAAAGCCATGAAGCAAACATTTGAGTTTTCCTCTCCTTCTTCATTTTCTCTCTCATCTTGATCCCATGTGCATAGCATGCCCTTTGCATTCTTTGATTTGAAGAATTTTTTCTTTTTGTCTTCCTTGAGGCCCTTTGCTTTGGCGGTTGGGCAATTTCCTAAGAGATGTTGATTGCTTCCACACTCATAACATTCCATCCCATTAGGATTTAGTTCTCTTCTATTTTGATGGAATTTTCTTCCTTTCCGGGAAAACATCTTTTTCATTCGTTTTACCATTAAATCCATAGTCTCATCATCTAGGTTGATGTCTTCCTCATCACTTGAGCAATTTGATTCCTCTAGATCAAGGAAAGATTTTAGAGCAATATTCATCTTGGACTTGTCAATACGCTCTTCCTTTTTGTGAGTTAGCTCATATGTGAGAAGAGAACCAATAAGCTCCTCCGTAGGATATGTTTTCAAGTCCTTGGCTTCTTCAATGACTAGAGCTTTTCCTTCCCAACTTTTGGGAAGAGAGTTGAGAATCTTCCTATTTATTTCACCCAAAGTGTAATCTTTACCATATGACTTCAAACCATTTACCACATTGGTGAATCTTGTATTCATCTCATTGATTGATTCATTTGGCTCCATGGTGAATAGCTCAAACTCTCTAACTAGCAAATTCAACTTTGACTCTTTCACTTGATTTGTGCCTTCATGAGTAACTTCAAGCATTTTCCACATAGCATGAGCCGATTTGCTTCCACGAACACGGTTGTACTCATCCGGATTCAAGGCACAACTTAGAATGTTCATTGCCATATAATTTCGAGTCATTTTCTTGGACTCAACTTCATTTAGCTCATTATCCGGTTTTGACATTAAAGTACCATCAACAATCTTCAATGGAATAAAAGGACCTTCTTCAAATATATGCCATAGAGAATAATCAATGGAGCACACATATATCTTGAATCGGTTTTTCCAAGCATTATAGTTGTTTCCATCAAAGAGTGGTGGTCTATTTGTAGAAGAACCCTCTTGGTAGGCTAAAGCGGAAATACCGCCATGATCTTTGCTTCTAGTGGTTAAACTAAAATTGAAGACGAAGCTCTGTACCAATTGTAAAACACAAGAGGGGGGGTGAATTGGGTTTTAACTAATCTTGGCAACCTTTTTCGAATCTTTGCAATGCAAGTGAAAGTATAAGCAAGATGAACAAAGGCTAAAGCAAAACCCAATCAACAAGACAAAGGATTTATAGTGGTTCGATTCACTTAGAATCTACCTCCACTACCTTGAGCCGCACCCAAGGATTTAAAACACTTCACTAAGAAGATGCCCACACAAAGTAGGACTTTTACAATTGCCCACACAAAGTAGGACTTTACAACCAAAGGATGCCCACACAAAGTAGGACTTACAATAATAACCCTATCACTAAGAAAGGGAATTAAGAAAGGTTAAGTACAAGGTTGTTCACTCTTCTAAGTGAAAGATATAGTACCTTTGAAGCACAAACAATTTAGCTCTTGAACATATGAGGTCCACTCTTTGTCTTGCTTTTGAAAGAATACTCTTTAATGCTTTAGATCATAAGGATGAAGAGTATTTTGCTTTGAAAGTGTTTTGGCTTGATGAGAGATCAATGAATATTTGATATGCAAGCCTTGGAATGTTTCTCTAGCTTTGGAGTATTTATACATTTCAAATTTGGCTGAAAAACGACTCTTTAACGGTCAGAAAAACGGCTAGTAACGAGTGCACTTCGGTGAGACCGTCAAAGGACCTCGGTTGACCGAACCAAGGTCGGTTGAGCCGAAGCTCTAGGTCGGTCGACCGACCAAGACCATAGGTCGACCGAACCAGCCAATTAGGTCGACCGAAGCCGACCAGCTTGAGCTCTCGGTCTCGCTCGGTTGATCCGAACTTGAGCTCGGTTGACCGAACTTCAAAGCTGATTTTTCACACGTTTTGAAATCTTTTGAAGTCTTTTAAAGTCTAAAAAAGGTTTTCCTAAAAGGTAACAAGTATGAACACTTGGAAAACTTTTCTAAAAGACTTATCTATGAAATCAAAGGCTTTTTGGATAAGAACACATGTAAAGATCATTTTGAAACTTAAGCCTTTTGAAAACGTGTTTATGAAACCATGTATGCAAGACTAGAGTGAGAAGCTTATGTTCATAAGAGCTTTGGTTAGAGCTTTAAAGATTACGACTAATGACGACAAAGCTAAACTAACCAAACTAAGTCTTCAATCTTCAATCTTCATAGATGAGCCTTGAATAGTATGACTTTGAATCTTGAACATGGCTTGATTGAAGTACTTAGAGCTTCCTACAAGATTTCCAATATTCTATCACAAAGATTAAGATCATTAGACACAACATCAAATGTTTGTCCAATATCAAAAACAGAGTTCGTTCGCCCTTAGGGCTTACAATCTCCCCCTTTTTGATTATGACAAACTTTGATGTAATAAGATAGAATATGGACAATGTAAGTACATGGAAGCATGGCAAAAGGATCTAAGAACAAATAAGTACAAAGACTAATGCTTAGAAGATACCAATTGTATACGATACCAATTGCAAAGACAAATATATGCAAAGACATAAGCACTAGCATTATAAGTTCTTTTGCCATATAAACTAGGGACTCTTAGAAGAGCCCTATTTCCCAACCATCCTCCTTGCCTCCTTCCTTCCATATAATATGTTTTGAGACAAAAGATATATAAAAAGCTCCCCCTCAAAACATGCCGGAAAGGATAAAAAAAACATGATTAATACACAAAGATTAATACACATTTTAGCAAGATTAATACACATTTTTCTCCCCCTTTGGCATAATCAAAAAGACTACAAACTCCATAGATATAAGGGTGTACTTGTAAAAAAAAAACAAGTTCATAGCACAAGCAAAGTTAATACACCATTTTTCTTGAAGAATGATCTTTTTGAATAAGCTTGGTTGATTTCAAAATACAAAGAGTCCATAATGACACAAAAATATAAAGAAGGTTATTTATGGCTCAAAAAGAATATCAACCAAAGCTAAAAACAAAGGAGATAGGGAATATAACTTATAAGAACAATCTCCCCGTTTATCAAACATACGATGTTAGCTATTTGAGATAAAACCAAGTATGATACAAATTGACCAATTGTAAAACATGATACCAATTGTAAATATAGCCAATTGTAAAATACGTTTGAAAATATAGCTAACAAAGTACTAGTGGAAGTGATACAATGAATACATAAGTTAAGCATAAGTATCACAACCAAAAGAAGTAGAGGAAGTGTAAGAAAACACTTTGAGTACATTCCTCTAACAAGTTAATGGTTAGCTAAATGAGTGTAACAACTCTTAAAGCAATACTAACCAAAAACTATAATGAGATCACAATGGATAAGACAAAGAAGAATATGATCTCAAAGTTATTAAGGGAGAATATATGTGATACCAATTGTAAAGACTATGATCTCATGGTTATTTAAGAAGAACACATGTTAGAGTATGAACATGTATAACATGTGTAACTCCCAAAATAACTAACACATATTGGCTAAAGGATATGAAAGAAGAAAAACCAAGCCAACAATTGTTAATAACTCTAAATGATGCAACATTTTAACATGATGATCAAGGATGATAAAGATCAAGCACATCATGTTAAACATATGTAAATAAGGATCAAGCACCAAAGAGATACGGTATGTGCATTCTTGAAGATATTGAAACCAATTGTGATTGCGTTTGTACTTTAAGCAATTAAGATCTTATAAGTAGAACACAAGACACATTATCAAGATAAAAGAACCATGCACATAAAAAGCAGAGAGTTTCAATAATCAAGTTTATGCTTTTAAATCATCATTCTTGTCAAGTTTGGAATGAACAATAAGCATATTGACAAGCAAAATATGATGTACATAAACCAAAAGCAAAAATGCACAAACTCTCTTTGTCTTACAAAGACTAGAAGTATATCCTAAACTACTTGCACTAACAATCCACAAAGTGATCATGCAAGTTGAAAATTGAATGAGCAAATACTTCTTAGCCATTTAACTAAACTCATCATATAGGGAAGTTATAGCTCATAAGGATCAAAAAAACAACATAATGATCACTAATCAAAGGATGAGTTAAGCCTTGTACCTCAACGCTCTTTGAGCTTGGACTTCTTACCATTTTGGTAGATCTTATTTATCAACAAGTCCATTGAGGCCTTTTGTGTGATCACTTTCATTGATCATCACAATTTTGTAATCCTTAGCATTTGACTCTTTTCTTGGAGTCTTAGCTCACTTGTGCCATTCCTTGTAGTTCATATCTTCTTCTTGAAGAATAGAACTCTTTGTTACCTACAAGGAATTCTTGATGACAAATTTGGTACCTTTTTAAAGGTCCTTCATGATTAGCTCAATATCATCAAGTAACACATATATGCTTAAGGATCATGGTTATCAAAAACCAAAACAACTAGATAGATTCTTAAATGAATATGACATAACAAAACAAGAATCAATCAAGTTGCATATGCTACATCTCATAGATACCTTAGCTTAATAGACATGAATAAACAAGAGCATGCTAAAGGTCATCTATATAATTATTGAATTCAAGCATGTGAGATGCAACATTTATATAAGAGCAAGCATGTATATATATCAAAAACGCTTAACTCATTAATCAAAGTGTTATGAGAAGGTGATTTTGATACCTTTGCTTTCTTACCAAGTGATGAAGACATTGGATTGACACTTTGGCTCTTGTCATCACTTGATGCTTTGCTCTTATTATCTAACCAACTTGGTTCTCCAATTGATTGTCATTTGAGCTTTGAGAAACCAAGTGTTGAGGAGTGCTTTTGAATTTCTTCTTTTGGCACATCTCCTTTTACTTCTCCCCAATGCCACTTCTTTTTGAATCAAATCCATTGAAGCTTGGTGGCATACATTTAACTTATAAGAACCTATAAGATCAAGGGAAGAGTAGCTTTTGGTACCCACTTTTGTTTGGGTCCATGGGGGTTAGTTAAAATACGCTTAACTTTCCAAATAGTTTTTACCCCCTTTTTCAATCTTCTTCTTAACATGGCATCTAGCATTAGTATGACCATGTTTTCCACAATATGTGCAACAAATGTGTGGCTTAGAAGATTTGTGAACATGCTCATGATATCTAATTTGCCTATGTGAGGAACTAGCATGCACAAAGTTATTCTTAGGCAACTTAGAAAAGCTAGCATGATCAAAGTGATTAGCATTATAACCAAGACCATGTTTAACATTTGAAGCACGTTGCATATCAAGAATATGATCAAGCTTTTTTGTTCCTTTGGAGAACTTGTCAACAAGTGATGTAAGCTCAACAACTTTGATTTTCAAACTATCAAATTCAACAAGTTGACATTCAAGAGATGACATTTTATCACATGCTTCTTTGTATTGTAATGAAGATGTTTTGCAAGAGATAATAAGATTTTCATTTTCACATTTCAAGCATTTAACATCATCACACAATTTTTCATTTTCATTAATCAACTTTGATCTTTCATCAAGCAAGGATTCAATTTTAAGCTTCATCTCTTTGTTTTGCTTTGCACATTTTTTCATTTGCTCATACATATCATATAAAAAGCTCATTAGGATCTTCCTCATCATCATCATCATTAGAATATGAAGGGGAGGGAGAAAGATGTACCTCATTACCAAAAGCCATGAAGCAAACATTTGAGTTTTCCTCTCCTTCTTCATTTTCTCTCTCATCTTGATCCCATGTGCATAGCATGCCCTTTGCATTCTTTGATTTGAAGAATTTTTTCTTTTTGTCTTCCTTGAGGCCCTTTGCTTTGGCGGTTGGGCAATTTCCTAAGAGATGTTGATTGCTTCCACACTCATAACATTCCATCCCATTAGGATTTAGTTCTCTTCTATTTTGATGGAATTTTCTTCCTTTCCGGGAAAACATCTTTTTCATTCGTTTTACCATTAAATCCATAGTCTCATCATCTAGGTTGATGTCTTCCTCATCACTTGAGCAATTTGATTCCTCTAGATCAAGGAAAGATTTTTAGAGCAATATTCATCTTGGACTTGTCAATACGCTCTTCCTTTTTGTGAGTTAGCTCATATGTGAGAAGAGAACCAATAAGCTCCTCCGTAGGATATGTTTTCAAGTCCTTGGCTTCTTCAATGACTAGAGCTTTTCCTTCCCAACTTTTGGGAAGAGAGTTGAGAATCTTCCTATTTATTTCACCCAAAGTGTAATCTTTACCATATGACTTCAAACCATTTACCACATTGGTGAATCTTGTATTCATCTCATTGATTGATTCATTTGGCTCCATGGTGAATAGCTCAAACTCTCTAACTAGCAAATTCAACTTTGACTCTTTCACTTGATTTGTGCCTTCATGAGTAACTTCAAGCATTTTCCACATAGCATGAGCCGATTTGCTTCCACGAACACGGTTGTACTCATCCGGATTCAAGGCACAACTTAGAATGTTCATTGCCATATAATTTCGAGTCATTTTCTTGGACTCAACTTCATTTAGCTCATTATCCGGTTTTGACATTAAAGTACCATCAACAATCTTCAATGGAATAAAAGGACCTTCTTCAAATATATGCCATAGAGAATAATCAATGGAGCACACATATATCTTGAATCGGTTTTTCCAAGCATTATAGTTGTTTCCATCAAAGAGTGGTGGTCTATTTGTAGAAGAACCCTCTTGGTAGGCTAAAGCGGAAATACCGGCCATGATCTTTGCTTCTAGTGGTTAAACTAAAATTGAAGACGAAGCTCTGATACCAATTGTAAAACACAAGAGGGGGGTGAATTGGGTTTTAACTAATCTTGGCAACCTTTTTCGAATCTTTGCAATGCAAGTGAAAGTATAAGCAAGATGAACAAAGGCTAAAGCAAAACCCAATCAACAAGACAAAGGATTTATAGTGGTTCGATTCACTTAGAATCTACCTCCACTACCTTGAGCCGCACCCAAGGATTTAAAACACTTCACTAAGAAGATGCCCACACAAAGTAGGACTTTTACAATTGCCCACACAAAGTAGGACTTTACAACCAAAGGATGCCCACACAAAGTAGGACTTACAATAATAACCCTATCACTAAGAAAGGGAATTAAGAAAGGTTAAGTACAAGGTTGTTCACTCTTCTAAGTGAAAGATATAGTACCTTTGAAGCACAAACAATTTAGCTCTTGAACATATGAGGTCCACTCTTTGTCTTGCTTTTGAAAGAATACTCTTTAATGCTTTAGATCATAAGGATGAAGAGTATTTTTGCTTTGAAAGTGTTTTGGCTTGATGAGAGATCAATGAATATTTGATATGCAAGCCTTGGAATGTTTCTCTAGCTTTGGAGTATTTATACATTTCAAATTTGGCTGAAAAACGACTCTTTAACGGTCAGAAAAACGGCTAGTAACAGTGCACTTCGGTGAGACCGTCAAAGGACTCTCGGTTGACCGAACCAAGGTCGGTTGAGCCGAAGCTCTAGGCGGTCGACCGACCAAGACCATAGGTCGGACCGAACCAGCCAATTAGGTCGACCGAAGCCAGTCAGTTGAGCTCTCAGTTTCTGCTCGGTTGATCCGAACTTGAGCTCGGTTGACCGAACTTCAAAGCTGATTTTTCACACGTTTTGAAATCTTTTGAAGTCTTTTAAAGTCTAAAAAGGTTTTCCTAAAAGGTAACAAGTATGAACACTTGGAAAACTTTTCTAAAAGACTTATCTATGAAATCAAAGGCTTTTTGGATAAGAACACATGTAAAGATCATTTTGAAACTTAAGCCTTTTGAAAACGTGTTTATGAAACCATGTATGCAAGACTAGAGTGAGAAGCTTATGTTCATAAGAGCTTTGGTTAGAGCTTTAAAGATTACGACTAATGACGACAAAGCTAAACTAACCAAACTAAGTCTTCAATCTTCAATCTTCATAGATGAGCCTTGAATAGTATGACTTTGAATCTTGAACATGGCTTGATTGAAGTACTTAGAGCTTCCTACAAGATTTCCAATATTCTATCACAAAGATTAAGATCATTAGACACAACATCAAATGTTTGTCCAATATCAAAAACAGAGTTCGTTCGCCCTTAGGGCTTACAATCTCCCCCTTTTTGATTATGACAAACTTTGATGTAATAAGATAGAATATGGACAATGTAAGTACATGGAAGCATGGCAAAAGGATCTAAGAACAAATAAGTACAAAGACTAATGCTTAGAAGATACCAATTGTATACGATACCAATTGCAAAGACAAATATATGCAAAGACATAAGCACTAGCATTATAAGTTCTTTTGCCATATAAACTAGGGACTCTTAGAAGAGCCCTATTTCCCAACCATCCTCCTTGCCTCCTTCCTTCCATATAATATGTTTTGAGACAAAAGATATATAAAAAGCTCCCCCTCAAAACATGCCGGAAAGGATAAAAAAAACATGATTAATACACAAAGATTAATACACATTTTAGCAAGATTAATACACATTTTTCTCCCCCTTTGGCATAATCAAAAAGACTACAAACTCCATAGATATAAGGGTGTACTTGTAAAAAAAAAACAAGTTCATAGCACAAGCAAAGTTAATACACCATTTTTCTTGAAGAATGATCTTTTTGAATAAGCTTGGTTGATTTCAAAATACAAAGAGTCCATAATGACACAAAAATATAAAGAAGGTTATTTATGGCTCAAAAAGAATATCAACCAAAGCTAAAAACAAAGGAGATAGGGAATATAACTTTTAAGAACAATCTCCCCGTTTATCAAACATACGATGTTAGCTATTTGAGATAAAACCAAGTATGATACAAATTGACCAATTGTAAAACATGATACCAATTGTAAATATAGCCAATTGTAAAATACGTTTGAAAATATAGCTAACAAAGTACTAGTGGAAGTGATACAATGAATACATAAGTTAAGCATAAGTATCACAACCAAAAGAAGTAGAGGAAGTGTAAGAAAACACTTTGAGTACATTCCTCTAACAAGTTAATGGTTAGCTAAATGAGTGTAACAACTCTTAAAGCAATACTAACCAAAAACTATAATGAGATCACAATGGATAAGACAAAGAAGAATATGATCTCAAAGTTATTAAGGGAGAATATATGTGATACCAATTGTAAAGACTATGATCTCATGGTTATTTAAGAAGAACACATGTTAGAGTATGAACATGTATAACATGTGTAACTCCCAAAATAACTAACACATATTGGCTAAAGGATATGAAAGAAGAAAAACCAAGCCAACAATTGTTAATAACTCTAAATGATGCAACATTTTAACATGATGATCAAGGATGATAAAGATCAAGCACATCATGTTAAACATATGTAAATAAGGATCAAGCACCAAAGAGATACGGTATGTGCATTCTTGAAGATATTGAAACCAATTGTGATTGCGTTTGTACTTTAAGCAATTAAGATCTTATAAGTAGAACACAAGACACATTATCAAGATAAAAGAACCATGCACATAAAAACAGAGAGTTTCAATAATCAAGTTTATGCTTTTAAATCATCATTCTTGTCAAGATTGGAATGAACAATAAGCATATTGACAAGCAAAATATGATGTACATAAACCAAAAGCAAAAATGCACAAACTCTCTTTGTCTTACAAAGACTAGAAGTATATCCTAAACTACTTGCACTAGAAGTATATCACACTCCACTGCTCCAGCCATTTAACCCCGAGGAGCCGATATTTATCGACTCTGAAGGTGTGGAAGTCATCGCAACGGAGCGTGGTAGCGCCGTGTGAACGAGAGATAGCCACACGTACTATCTCCGAGGAGAGCGGAGAAGCCCCGATCGATATACACCATCGAGGCCTTAGATAGAATTTACTTTATTTTTGCGTACATTTGTTTCAATATTGTTACGTACAATTTGACATATTTATGTTATAAAAGATTTTTTTGATTTTTACGTAGTTCGATTTTTATTAATAAGCAATTTATTCATTTTTTACTCAAATTTTGGTAAATAATTTGTATTAGTGATTTTTTATGTTGTAAGAATACCAATTCAGAAAATTGCAGCCACCAAAAAAAACTAAGTGTTTTTGGCACAACTCACTGCCAAGTGCCAAGACGGAAGCCCACTTCCGTCTTGGTTTGGCAAGGCGTGTCTGGGAGAGCAGTCCCACTTCCGTTTTGGCCAAAAATGTTTCTTCCAATTTTTTGACTGCCATGTTATGTCCATTCTGCTAAACCAATGTTAGTCTAATGCAAAACCCATACATATATCCCTAGATTTTTTTTTCTTTTTTTTTTTCTTTTTTTTTTTGAAAAAACTAGACCATTTATAAGTATGGTCTAGTTTATTACAATTATATAATCATAAGACCTCACCAGAGGAGGAGTAGTAGAAGACCCCGAGAGGGGAGAAGTAGAAGAACCCGTGAGGGGAGAAGTAGATGTCCTCGTCCCGTTGAGCGGGTGCCCCGTGAGGGGTATATAAGACCTCACACAAGGGAACCCAAAGAAATGACAGTTAAATCATTCCCCTTGTGTGAGAGAGGTATCGAACCTGGACCTCTCGGTCACAGGCAGTGGATGTTACCCACTGTGCTACCATGCCTTCGATTGCATATATCCCTAGATAATAACTACTTCTCCTCAAAAGTTTACACCAACTTCAGTTCACCATTGACCTCAATCATTTTTTTCCCTTTAATTTTTGTATTTTCCATAAGAAGTACTAAAGTAGCTGACTATTCAATCTAACAAAAAAGAGAAACAAGCACTTACGACTAATTGGGACAAGGATTAGACTGACATTAATTTGGGAGAAAGCCCAAAACATGGCACTGGAAATTTTCGGAGAAACATTTTTGTCCAAAATAGAAGTTTCACTTCCGTTTTCGGTCAAAACGGAAGTCCCACTTCCATTTTGGACACGTGGCATGCAGCGCGTGGGGTGACATGGCAAGGATCGAAAACGGAAGTTGAACTTCCGTTTTCAAGTGACAATTTTTTTTTTTTTTTAAACGGCTTTGCTTCCTTTGCACATTTGATATCTTTTCTTTTGATATAAAAGGTATCAAAGGATTCATTTTAATATATATATATTATTTCTTAATTCAATTTGTTTCTTGTCACGAAATTTCTAATATTATACATTTGAACATTTTGCCTTTTATTTACTCAGATTTCTGTTAAAATTGCATCGAGACCTGACCTATTAATTGTCAACTTTTATTATGCTAATTGTTCTATTTTATTTTTTTAGTTTTTTTATTACTTTCGTAATCTCAACTTATCTGCATTCACTATGTTATAAGATTTATTTAGAAAGTTGACAATTAATTCGAAATAAATTGTCAATTAATTAAAAAACATTTATTTAGAAAGTTGACAATTATTTCGAATTAATTAAATTTTAAATAAACATTTCCTGTTAGGATGGTCATGTGCACAAGTCATGAATTTTTCCCCTGAAGGTAAAAAAGGTATTTTAGATAAAAATTAACCAAAAAATAAATAAAATAGAACAATTAGCATAATAAAAGTTGACAATTAATAGGTCGAGTCTCGATGCAATTTTAACGAAATCGAGTAAATAAAAGGCAAAATGTTCAAATGTATAATATTAGAAATGTTACGTGACAAGAAACAAATTGAATTAAAAAAATTATATATATACATATATATATATATATATATATATATATATATATATATATATATATATATATATATTAAAATGAATCCTTTGATACCTTTGATATCAAAGATATCAAAAGAAAAGATATCTTTGATATCAAAGATATCAAATGTGCAAAGGAAGCAAAGCCGTTTAATTTGTCACTTTGAAAACGGAAGTCCAACTTCCGTTTCTGATCCTTGCCATGTCACCCTCACGCACTGCATGCTACGTGTTCAAAAGCGGAAGTGAGACTTCGTTTTCGCTAACGTCGCTCAAAACGGAAGTGGGACTTCCGTTTTGGACAAAAATGTTTCTCCGAAAATTTCCAGTGCTATGTTTTGGGCTTTCTCCCAAATCTGTGTCAGTCTAATCCTTGACCCCGACTAATTTAAGGACCTGACTCGGGAGGCCTAATAATAGGTTTAAAAAATCGAAAATGATTAAGAAATGGTTCTTGATATTCTAGGGGGTGGGTCTCCAGGTGATTCCATAAGATGAGAGTGGTAAATTACTTCATACCAATTTTCCTAAACAATGATGCATTTTCCTTGAGGGATTTCTCCAAATCAACCTGCAACATACAAGCTTGATGGGCAAGTTCTTAATTTCTTTTGTTCGGAAATAATGAAATCTCGTTCCTTAATAGCCTCTCCACTGTCTTTGTGTTTAGCTTTCATGTACAAAGTTAAAGGAAGATGAAGTCTTTGAATTGGAAATTAGTTATCTCGAAAAATTAGATGAATTTCAGTTTCTTTTGTGGTATAATCTTCCTGAGAGTGTGATGGGTTTTTTTTCTTTTTTTTAATTTTAAATTGTGTTCTTGTATCTCAATGTTCAAGTTTTTTGTTCAAAAATCTTGTTTCTTCTTCGAGCATAATTAATGAGTTACGGAAATTCCTTCTTGAATGTGAAAGTAACCCTAGAAAATGGTGGTTGTTGCAGGTGGTTGTGGTTGATGGTGGTGAGGGGGCGGAAGAAGATGGAGGGGAAGATAAAGGGGTTAGGGATTTATTTTGTTTAGGATAAATTAAATTGGGTATATATTGTTATTTTGTTTAGGTGAAAGTTTTTCTTGTAGAAAGTATTTTAAAATATCTAAAATACTCTTCAAAAGAAATTCACACGCGTGAGGTACATGAGTGACCTGACGAAAAATGTATATATTTCCAATAAATAACCTATTCATTATTCAGTCTCCATATTTTTCTGAATGCCTCAAGGACTTGAACTTCAGGAAAAGGGCAACATGTAAGCATCTTATTAATAGCCTTTACAAGGAAATTAAACGAAATCTTGTAATCGATATTGTTCCTTTCTTATTGTTTTTTCTTTTAGGTAATAACAATTTATATATGAAGATAATCACAAGGTCCATAGTCCAATGGGGCTATGGCCTCACGGTCGTGGGTTCGATACCCTCCCCATGCATGGGGCAAGCTTTAATCGTCTCCCTTTTTAGTGTTTTCTCCTCCTCTTGTGAGACTGTTCTCTCTCCCTATGAGAAATCGCCCAGCTGAGCTTAAAATATATATATATATATATATATATATATATATATATATATATATATATATATATATATATATATATATATATATATGAAGATAAAATTGAGAAATACATTGACTTCTAAATGAGGAAGAGAATATAGAAGTTAACTTTTGAACAGTTCAGGGAGATTAATATGATGTCAGAAAGTTCTAGTTGCAGAAAGACTTCCGATGTCTCAGCAGGATCAACCAAGTTGCACGCTCTTGCCACATAGCAAAGCCACCAAGAGGGGAAAAAAATCTTATGTCCCTATTCTGTGCCTCGTTCCTTATCCCCACGAATAGATATTTGACACATGTTCACATTTCCTCTACGTGTTATACTATTTTTGTTAGGTTATAATTTTTTATTAAAAAAATTAACATGTCAATTTTTTTATTAGTGGCACAGGAAATTTTATATTTCCCTATGTGAAAAGAAGTATAAATATCTTCATATACCGAACGCTTGCTAATGAGTACTGCATCTTCAAAATTGTAACATTCAAAAGGTATATAAGCTACTAATATGTTTTTCCCCAAAGAAAGTTCACCAACAACCACAGCAGCACCCTCGGTTAAAATTTGTACCTTTTAATGTATTTACCTCTGCGAACCCGCGATTTTTGGTGATATCCCTTTCCTGCAACAGATCGGGGGAAAAGTGTTGCTAAATTTAGACCATCCATTATTTCATATGTGATGACAGGTCGAACCAAAACAAAATACTTACACCGAACATGGACAAAAGATTACTACCGGCCAAGAGGAGCTAAGGTAGAATATTTTTTATCTTCAAGGTAAGTAAAGCGTAGCATCTGCACATGCAGAAGTGCCTTCGTTTTCAAATCCTGATTGCATATCTTAGATGGCATTAGAATGAATATATCATTTTAACCATTATCCTTAGCTGCAGGAAAACTAAAATCTAGGCCAAAACGAAGTATGGTTCAATGAGCAGTAGGAAGTATGAATACAAGGCAACATTTAAAAAAAATTGGGAGTAATAAATGAATAAGATGGAAACACGCAAATTAAAAAATATCCAAATTTGATGTTTTATTGTTGATTAACAAATTAAATAGTACTTCATAATTGATTTTCAATTTTCAACTGCTTGAAGAATTAAGAAAATAGGACAAGAAAATATAAGTAGGTTTTATTAGAAATAAAATAGGACAAGAAAACAGACGTAAATTAACTTGTAGAACTATAACATTAATATTGGCTAGCTAACAAATACCTAAGCCAATCTTTATTAAACGACATTTAAAACTACCAAAACAATGACAAGATAAAAGAACTATTTGTGCCATCTGCAACGATCTGAGACGCCACCAAAAAAGTTATTAGGAGAATTATCAAAGGTGTATCCTTGAATATCCGCTGGAATATTCCCCGGGATTCGATACTCCGATAATGGCTTAGTGCATGATTCACATGTGTCCTTATCTCTTGTGGACCTCGGTTTTGTAGGAAATTGTGGAGGGGGAAGGTGGTCTTTTAGTGGTTCCTTGCTATTTTTGCTGCTTTCTCCTTTGGAAGACTTATTTTGAGTGCTCGACATTTTGCAATAAGTAAAAGAGTATTTAGATGTACTTTGTAATTAATTTATTAATTCGAACACTATAAATAGGCACTCAAAAACTAAAGTTTTAGTAATGAGTTCTTAAATTAAGAAGTTGATTAATAAGAACAATAAGAGTAGAGCTAAAGAGGAAACTGATAAAATAAAACTGGCTTCCAAAAATACTTTAGAAAGTTGGTTAATAAATTTTGCATTGAGAAGAAAGAAAAGGAAACTGATAAATAAAGTTCGTCAGTGTTTTGCCTTACAGTAATTTTTCCTTTTCCCTTCGCAGACTAGGATCCTACCAGGCCTTGACTTTCAGTAAACATACTATCCATAAATAATGTCACCCTTCAATAGAATAAATGCCCTCTGCAAAGGCCTCAGAATCCTCTTCAATTTTATAGTTAATTTATATTCTCGAAAATACTACATATAAACCATGACCAGAAAACATGAATTAAGCAGAACTTAAGACCACTAAGGATATTTCTTGTTCCTACACCCAGGGGTGTGCATTCGGTAATTCGATTCGGTATCGGTATAAAATTTCGGGACGAAATTCAGTTTTGTAATTTTTTTATTAAACCGAGCCGAAACATAATAGTTTGAAAACCGAAATTACCAAATCAAAATAATTTCGGTTCGGTTCGGTATGGTTCCGTAAAAACCGAAATAACAAATTCAAATTTTAGTGCAATATAATAATTCGAACTAACTCATTGCTACTTATCACTTTTAGATATCCTAACAAATATTGTGAAAATTTTATACCAAAAGCTAAAGCATAGTTAATATATAGGGAATACACACTATAAAAACATAACTGATGTCCATTTAATATGATTAGCGGCTCAACGCATATACATATCTTAAAAAGGTTGTTCACAAACACTACCAAACATAAATTAAAACCAACAACTCCCATCAAGTAATGGATTCAAAACCAAATTTGCATGCTCAAACCTAGAGGAAGAGACTGTATAGTAATTTATTTAGAAATAAAATAATTAATATAATAAAAATATTTTCAAATAATTTTTGTAATTCGATAATTCGTTTTTCAAAAATGAAAAACCGAATACCAAACCTAAATTTTGAAATTTTCGATAAACCGAACCGAATAATCCGAATATACCGAAATACCAAATCAATTAACAAATTTCAGTTCAGATCGGTTCGGTATTTCAGTTGTATCAAATAATAAACACCCCTACCTACACCTGTGAACATGAACACAACAGAACAAAAAGCTGAGGGATTGCTTCGTCCCGAATTTTTCGACATAGATTGTTTTACGCGCATAATCCAAATC
This sequence comes from Vinca minor, assembly GCA_026122235.1. NCBI lineage: Eukaryota > Viridiplantae > Streptophyta > Magnoliopsida > Gentianales > Apocynaceae > Vinca > Vinca minor. Next base: position 510,874 of record JAOCZM010000196.1, read on the forward strand.
TTCCGTCTCCAACATTATTGAACATAAAGGCTTCCAATTGCACAAGCACTTACGACTAATTTAAGGACCTGACTCGGGAGGCCCAATAATAGGTTTGAAAAATCGAAAATTATTCGTGGCACAACCGAATTAGCTATAATTGGCTAGAAACAAGAGAAACATAATCAAAATATAAACCTTTTTTTATTTATTTTTTACCTCTGACGAGATGCACAACCCCTAATGCTCCTTTGTCTTGGCTTCATAAGGACCATAAAATCAAAATTTTGTATCATATGCAATTCAAGTTTGGACCTTCTAAAAATGTATAAGTTTTTTACTGCATGATCTATGTCAAGACCAGGGACGAAGACAGGAGGGGCGGAGGCGAGATTTTTAAAAATACTAATAGGTATAAAAATTTTATATGTAGTTCAGAAAATTTTATCAGTTTCATCCCCAAGTTTTTTTTTTTTTTTTTTTGTCGTTTTTATATATAGTTCGAAATACTGTTACAGTTTTTCCCTCAAACACTAAATTCCTCTCTTCGTCCCTGTTCAAGACTAATCTACCTTCTAGCTTGTCTTGGTTTGTATTTCTGTTTGGATCTGAAAAGTGTTATATCCTGAGAACTGTTGATAAACATCTTTGTTATTTTGCCCTGATTCTCTTTCATCGTATCCGTAATATTCCTTGCAATTTGAAGTTACTCATTTAAGTTCGTCTTTAGAGATACAAAATGACTATTCTTCTAATGTTTGACTGTTTTTCTCGTCCATATAGAAAATGATGCTCTTTAAAGCTCAGGCGAGGCTTAAGAACAATATGAAGAGATTGAATAGGAGTATCATCAAGGAAACGTGTACATGTTAGCCAAGGTTGCAAGAAGATGAGCACATATGAATTTTCTAACCATACCCCCTCGTCTATATTGTCTAGGAATCTTCTGTTCCCATTTGGTATTCCATTATCTGTTCCTACTAATAAGAAATTAAAATGTGTTAAATTTTTAATTAAAAAAATTATAACCTAAAAAAAATAATGGAACCCGTAGGGAAAAAGTGAATACATGTCAAACATCTATTTGTGCGACATGGAACGAGACACAGAATAGGGGATGACGATTTTGGATTTTTTTGCCGTCTATATCTATGGGCATCTACGAATTGTATTCACTTAAAACTTGAAAATTGCTTTTTGGCTCTTGTCCGCAGAGTAATGTAAAAAAAAAAAAGAAGCTGTCATTAGATTTCCAGTGTGAATCTGATGTTATGACATACTTGTTTCTGATATGCAAACTATCATATGAAAAAGGAAAACTGAAATATCCATACTTGAGAATCTTGGAAGACATTGGATTCTTAATAGGGGCAGGGACGAAGGTAGGAATTGTATTTTGGGGCGAAAAACTGTAACAGTATGCCGAACTACCTATAAAAACTAAGGTTGTTAAAATCGCGATTCTACGTAGACTCGGAGGAGGGGTGAAAAATCGTAAACTAAATCGTAAAATTGTATTGAGAAATTAATATATATAAATCATATTAACATGTAAATCATATCATAACATGTTATGATCCATGTAAATCATATCATATCATACAATAATTAACATGTAAATCATATATGATCCAAAAATATGGAAAAAAAAATCATTAAACATAGTTTCACAAGTTTTTTCAAAAGACAATAACGCAACGAAATTCACAATAAAGAACTTAAAAGTCTTTCAAAATAAAAAAATGCGATTGCACGTAACAAATGAGATGCAATTGCGATAAGAGTTATTATTTACATTAGTCTTACGCTTCCCAGCTTTCAAAGCATAAGCCAGTTTCTTAAGCTGCCAATTCTTAAGTTGTACCGGGATTTCTTCATCCTCGTCATCATCACCATCTTCTTTCTTGATAGTATGGACATTGTCATCATCTTCTTCCTCATCTTCTATTTCATCCTTTGTTTCCTCATCCATAATAGATCCCAAAGCCCCTAAAAGATCATCATCCTTCAATGCCTGTTCCAGTTCTTTTTCAAGCTTTGCAAGGTCCTCCTCACTTATATCATCATCATCATCGAAATCATTCCAGTTGGCGAAACAGGGCCTCAAAAGCATCTTCATCGCCTTGAGCATATTTCCGAGGAGAATTTTGCTGTTGGGGAAAAAAAATCAAACAAGAACTTTTACAAACCCATAAAAAACCAGAAATCAAACAAGAACTTTTGGTAGAATCGGATACAATCCGATTCAACGATTCTACCCCGTTACTACCAGATTGCGATTCTACTCACGATTCAACACGTTTTTTCCTCCGTAGAATCGATGCGATTCTACTTGTTGACTTGCGATTTTAACAATAATGATAAAAACTGCAAAACAAAATCTTGAGGGCGAATTTGATAAAAAAATTTGATAGGGGTAACTTATTCATTCCAAATCCAAGTTTCCAAAAAAAGCCTTTGTTCCAAGTATTTAAAATATTCAATCTAAAGGTTCATGAGACAAAGAAGCCTTCAAAGAATGGAAGACACAAAGATCAAATCCATTTAATCGCGTTTGAAGGTAAGATACACAATTAAAAGAAAAACGGTTAAAGGGTATTTTAGGAAACTTGTAAATTAAAGTCTATTCTAGAGTTTAATTAGAATTTCAACTTTATGTTATTTACTTATTATAGTTTAGCCGCATTATCTTTAGTAGGTTTATAATAAAGGACATGTTGTACGTGTGTTTAGATAGTGGTTCAATCATAATAGAATTCTAACTTAATTCAAATTCTTCCTTGTGGGTTCCTTGGAACCGAAATTCCACTATATTTAAGAGGGAATTCGGTCAAGTTATTAATTAGACTTGATATATTATATTTGTTAAGGTTATTTTTAGTTACTTGTGAATTGAACTTCTATGTAAAACTTCATTCATTCATTCTTTGAGTTGTTGTATGAACAAGATAATTTCTCACGAGTTTTAACCTTTTTGTGTCGAATCTTGACCTTAAAAATTAAGATTTCTCATCAAATATTATTATCTTAAATAGAACTTATATGCTATTAATTCTACTTAAGATAACAATATTGAAATTTTATTTTAAAAAAAATTTTAATTTTTACTTTTTTTAATTTTCGTTACTTATTTTGCAAGTCTTATATATAGGAATGGAGGGAGTAACATTTTATTTTTGGAGAAAGAATTATACCCAAAAAAAAAAAGAGAAAACAAAAGGAAAAATTTCAATCCAAGTGATTACGTTTCTCGGACGTTGGATCAAGCTCTCTAATCAATATAACGGCTTGGATACCAACACGACTAACTAACTAAAACCCTAGAAATACCAGTTCATCAACTCAACGGTCGGAATGTGTAGTTCTCTCCCAAATCGGATTTGATTTCTCCCCAAAAACTATAAAACCCAGAATTTACACTTCAATTCCAAACCCCAATTTCCTAATCTCCTCTCTCAATCTTTCTTACTATACTCTCTCTATTTCTATTCAATCAAGAGTTGTTTCTATTTTCTTTTCTTCAATTGTCCTGAATTTCGCGTATTCTATGTCTGATATTCTTCTTAAATCACCCAAAAAAAACCCTAAAATTCCCATCAAGAAATCAGCGGAATCATGCCTGGATACGGATACAAGTTTAATCCCGATGATGACCAGCTTTTAAATTTTCTGTACTGCAAATCTTACGGACAGCCTTTGCCATCAGATGGAGAAATTATGGAGGTTGATCTGTATAGCTTGAATGACCCTAGGACTCTGTTTCGACAAATTCAGGAGAAAAGGGTTTACATATTCACCAAATTGAAGAAAGCTTCGAAGAACGGAAAACGGGTCGATCGTAAAGTCACCGGAAATCGGACTTGGAAAGGGGTTGATAAAGGCAAACCCATCTTGGATCAATACGGACGATTATTTGGGGAAACAAAGAATTTCGTGTTGATGAACAAGATGAATATGAAGATGGGTTTCAATATGAAGGAATATGTTTTGGATGAGAGGATCTTGAAGAATGCAATCTTCAAAGACTATGTCCTCTGCGAAATCAAGAGGAAAATCCCAAAGGAAAGGATTTCCCAACCAGAGCCCCTAATTCAATGCAGCGAAATCAATCCTATGATGAGCTCTATGAATTCCCTTCCTAATTTCGTTCAAAACTCACTTGTCTTAACTAACGATGGAAGTACTCCTTCAGTTTGTGATCAATTCTATTCCAAAAACTCTTCGGCAATGGAAAGCAATCATCCTTTCTCTCCGTCTATTTCTGAAGAAGAATTCTGTTCTCGAAATTTAGAGGCCACCAATGCCAATTCTCAGGTAGTTGATGACGGGTTGTTTGACATTGACGATTTTATTGATATGGAATATTTGGATAATATTTTAAACGAGTGGCCACCTTGCTCGAATGAACTTCCTAAACCTCTTATTTGACTATTGAGAGCTTCTAAGATTTTGAGTGGGTTGAGCAATTGGACATTCACTCTAGGATTAAACAATGACATTATTTGAGTATATCTAATTTCTTATTATAATTCTTTGATTAGCTGATTTGATGTAATTATCAATGTAGTTTCTTGAGTGAGGATTTCTCATCCTCTTTCTTGCATCTGTTTTTGTTTCATTATTATGATTGTAAGATTTCTTGGGTATAAAATCAAATTTACTAATCAATCCATGCATATTTCTACAGTTAATTTTTCTTTGCAATGCCCCTTTTAAATTGTGAGTTTTACTATGTGAATGTTGTTTTTTTTTATTCGGGGAGGGGGGAAGGGGGTGTCGAACCTGGACCTCACAGTCCCAGGCAGAGTGCTCCCCCACTGGGGCTGCCAATCTCTTGACTGTGAATGTTGTTACTTATTGATGGATATCAATAAATTGCCTTTTAGAATCATGAATGGAGAAAAGCAAAAAGATGAACTTGTGATAACTCTAGTTTGGCTTATTTATTAGAGATTTGTGAATGCCTTAGCCAACTCTGTTAGTAGCACACTGAGATTAAGCTATGTTGGAGGATCTAAATTTGTTGCTAATATATTAGTTTTACAAAGAGTATTCTTGACGTGATTGTCTTGCTTATGTCCTCAAACTTGATACATCATACAAGTAATCTCATTATGGAAAAAATTAAAAAAAAGAAAAGAAAAAAGAAGATGCACTGTTCTACATGGGCACTTTTTGGTTAGAAAAAAGAACTGATGATGTTGGTGTTGTTCACTTTTTGGTTAGAAGTATGAAAATGATTTTATCGACCTGTTGGTTTGCCTTTAACCCTAACAGTTAACAACTTTCAATAGTTTATCCCCACATTTTTATGAAGGTTTTCGATATGGCATAAATAAGCTCTTTGTAATAGGATCATATTGTAACAAATGTTTATCACTGAGGAGGAAGTAAATGAGTGACAATATGCCAAAGGAAACAATAGAGCGGTAACAAAAAACAGTCGAAGAATTACTTTTGAATTTCATTGTCAACAACAATTACAAAAGCTTGGCTTCTGGATGATGAAAAAATGTTGAAGATACTTTTTGTTATGTGGGTTTTTACCCTTTGAAGGCGTAGTTTTTTTACCAAATTAAATGTGCCTATCGGCCTTTCCCCCTGTTAATTACTTTCACCTTACATGTTATACGCTAGGAGTATAATACGATTAACCTCTGAAGTGGCCAACAACCATTTTGTTCCTTCCCCCTTTCTCTTTCCATATCAGTTTGAAGATCTGCTTGCAAGAGATGCCATTGAGTGTGTTTAATCCTTCTTTGTACCTCAAGAAAATTAGCAAAGGGAAGAATCAGGCCACAATTTTTATCTCCGATTAGATGCACAATCCCTAATATGTAGGCCTTGTCTTTATAGTCTATAGACCATAGAATCAAAACTTTGTATATCAATGCTAAATATACCCCCTGGCTTGTCTTGGTTGGTATTTGCTTCTACATGTTGCATGTTTAAAGTATATATCTTTTTTTTTAATCCTGAGGCCTTGTGATGAACATTTTTGTCATCTTGCCCTGATTCTATTTCATCGCATCGATAATCATTGCAATTTGAAGTTGCTCATTTAAATTCTTCTTTAGAACATAATGACTTTTTCATATAATGCTTGGATACTTTTCTGGTCCATTATAGTAAATGACTTTCTTTAAAGCACAAGCAGGGCGGAAGAACTTAATATGAAGAGATTGAACAGAAGTATCGTCGGGGAAGGATCAAACAATATCATGCATGTTGTTTCTTTTTTGGAGTAATCCTAATCTTCGTGGTTTACTTGTTAGCCAAGGTTGCTAATTACTAATGTTATTTCCTCTCCCTTGATTTGTTCAGTTAATCACCTAAAGCCTGTTGATATGGGTTGTTGGGCCATTTGGGGAGCTCGGTGTTGGCTACTCCATGAGAAAATTTGCAGTACCTCGGAAAAGGTGGCCAATTGGGTTCAATCCCTGTATTCGGAGTTTTAGCAAAACCGAGATACAAAATTGCATATGGGATGCAGAATCAGGCCATGGCTCACAATGCTACGCAATTTCATCCCTTATGGTCGCCTCCCCAACGGTATGTACAAAATTAATGTCGATGTTGCTATCTAAGATACATCCGTTGATTTTGGTTTGTTAGCAAGGAATCATAACGGTGAGGTGATGGCTGCCATGGGGGGAGCGTGATGATGTTGTGAGATACAGTACCGGTTTCCCCCTACTTCACAAACATAGCGCGTTCCTTGAAACGTTCAAGGTCTTGTGGAATGCTAACAAACCTTTCGCAACCAGGTGATGATACCTGAGACATAAAGGTTTGTAAAATGTTATATAAGGTCTATATGACAAAAATACAGAACATTATGCGATGACTTAATAGGTACACGAGCATACAGAATCTAAAGTTAAAAATGCGCGATAAATCCTTGGGGCGAGGGGCATCAGAACTTGGTGTGAGTATTACGGGTACGATGTTTTAGCTAATCTCACATTATACTTACAGAGACAATCTTTAGCCACTCCACATGGATTATAGATTGGATACGAGCTAATCTAAGGAACACTTGTTTTTTTTAATTTATTTCCTATAATTTTATCGTTTACAACATTATGTTTTTTAATATCAACTTTTTCCAACTCGTAAAATATTTCCATGAAACAAATGGTTCTTTAACTATTGTCACATAGTGCAAACATAAGCAAATAATTCTCAAAACTAACTGAACTCAAATCATATTTGGCTTGTTATTCGTATGAACTAGCACAAAACATCACATGGTACTGCATAAAGAACAGACCTACAAAATAGCCCAAGAAAAGAATATCAATAATCCCACTATAAATTCAAATATAAAAAAATAATAATTATGACATAGAATTCAAATGCTACGACACAAAAAACATGTATGTTTTGAATTTTAATAAAATATCACATAAATTCTAGATATGTAATCCATAAATTCTAGAGACGGATTTTTAAGAAATTCTTTCAGTAATCTATGTGAATTTTCCCTCGAGGCAAGGACGAAGCCAGAAATTTGGTATTGAGTGCGAAAACTGTAACAGTATGTTGAACTACATATAAAAACTGCAAAAAAAAAATGTTGGGGGGGGGGGGCAAATTTGATAAAATATTCCGAACTACATATAAAATTTACTATATCTATTAGTATTTTTAAAAATCTCGGGGCGACTGCCACCCCCGCCTCCTTTATTTTCGTCCCTACCCCCAGGGGGGACTCTTTAAATAAGTATGTCAACCAACCTGACTAGCCTACTGAGTTCATTGTAACCTAAGAGCTACATTTCGCCCTCGCCTTATCTTAATGAACTGGTTTTTAATACGACAAGGTGAGCACCTACAGTTGTTTAAGCCTTACTAGACTAACCCATAAAATGATACGATGAACATCTTGTTCAGAACATGTGAATTGACGCTTTCAGGTGTAGAAATTTGTAGCACGCCAACCGCGATACGAATATTTTCAATTTTTTTCTTTTCTATTAGGAGATAGGGAAAGAGAATAGGCATAGAAAAAATTTATGTTGGTAGGCTAATAAGTTTATAAGTTACATTCAAACCAATTGGTGAAGTAAACGTAGGAAAGAGAATTGATGCAAGTTCAATTCTCTTTTCTACGTGTACTGTATTGATTGGCTTGGATGTAAGTTATAAATTTAGTAGTCTACCCAGATAAAACTACTCATAGGCATATGTCCCGATGTGCAGGGGACGAGCCGGGAATTTGATGTTGGGAGGGCGAAAGCTGGTAAAAAATTCCAAAAATTCTTGGGGGCAATAAAAAAGGCAAAAAAAAATTCTTGGGGGGCGAAATTGATAAAATTTTCCAAAATTTTCCAAAATACACATAAAATTTTGATAAATAGTAGTATTTTTAAAAATCTCGGGGCGCCGCCCCCCCTGTAATCGTCCCTGTCTGATGAGCATCGAACCCAAGACCTATAAATCCGGTAAGGAATGCTTTACCAGCTAAATTACTGCCTTGACTCGTAGTAATCTTTTCAATTCTGTGCACATTGAGAAACAACAAAAGTTGAAAGTATAATCCATATTGAAGCTAGCAAAAGAGGGTGATATATGAATTCAAACATCTAGAGATATGTTATCAGGTATAGACACAGCAACCTCTGCTTCATCTAGACTTGCACTGTAGGCTGACGAGAAAGCTTCAATGTCTTCCATACTAGGAGAACCGGACCTGCAGTGCGTACAAGCTTAGAGAAATCTTTCAATCTGAAAACTCGTGCAAGCAAATCCAAGGATAAGAGCAAAGTTTCCACTCAAGCTCTATATGTGCTCAAAATCAAGGTTGTTAAAATCGCGAGTTGGATCGACAAATGACAAGACTATAAAAGAAAATTAATATAAAATTTATACTCCCTTCGATTTAAAATAGAAGTTTTTCTAACAGCTATTTTTTGTTGAAAAAATATAGGTCTTCTTATAAGAATTGTGCATTTATTGGCCAATTTACCCTTACATTATTTTCTCTATATATTCATTTTTGTTAAAATGTGTAGTTTTCATGCAACTCTTCATTAATTAGGGAAGTCCACTTATTTGCTTCTTATATTTTTTATTTTTATAAATATAAATAGTTAAAGTTTTAACAAATATCGGATAATTCAGATGACCGGTCCTCTGAATTTCGATTGAGCTTACAATCATCATGTTTGATTTAGCTTATACCTATGCAATGTTTATTTTTTTTATTTTTTTTATTTTTATTCTTATGCATCATTTTTATTTTCATTATATCTTTTTAAAAATGAAAAAAAATCAATTCGCTTCGTTTATACTGCAAAAATCAAGTGAATTTTCTTTTAAACTCTCTAAAACTAAAGTATTAATTTGTAAAAAAAATTTAATTTCTAATAAAATAAAAAAGTAAAAAAATATTAATCTAAAGTCACATAAGAGAATTAACAACAATAAAGACTCCCACATAAAAAAATAGTTATTATTTTTAAAACTTGACAAATGACAAGACTATAAAAGAAAATTAATGTGTATAAAATTTATACTCCCTTTGATTCAAAATAGAAGTTTTTCTAAGAGTTATTTTTTGTTGAAAAATATAGGTTTTTTTACAAGAATTGTGCATTTATTGGCTAATTTTCCCTTACATTATTTTCTCCATATATTCTTTTTTGTCAAAATGTGTAGTTTCCATGCAACTCTTCATTAATTTATTTGTTCTTTTGGAATATTAATTAGGGGTACTTTAGTCATCTTGATTAGTATCTTAATTTGTGTGAAAACTCCTAAAAATATTTATATTTTGAATTGGAAAGAGTATTTATCTATATTTATATTACAGAGCCTGTTGTCAATTTCAGGCAATCGCATTCTTCTAAATTCTACGTGTAATTTCCATGAATTTTGCTTCAATTAAATAATTTTGATTGGTTGGTTAAATTTTACTTTGGTTGTAAACTCTTGATTGGCTTATATGAGTATCCCACATTGAAAAGTTACATTATTTTTTGAGTTTGACAATACTATAAAAGAGAGTACTTTGAAATGTTTTGAGCAACAAATTAGGGAAACCACTTATTTGGTTCTTATATTTTTTATTTATATAAATATAAATAGTTAAAGTTTTAACAAATAACGGGTAATTCAGATGACCGGGTCCTCTGAATTCCGATTGAACTTACAATTGAGTTCAATTTAGCTTAGACTTATGCAATGTTCATTTTTTTTATTCTTATGCAGCATTTTTATTTTCATAATATCTTTTTAAAAATAAATAAATATGAATATTTAAAAATGAAAAAAAAAAAAATCAATTCGCTTCGTTTATACTGCAAAAATCAAGTGATAAAACTGCTTCAAAATTTTAAGAGTATATGAAAAGAAGAAGTATTCATAACCTATTTTGAAGCAGATTAAAACTGCTTCAAAATTTTAAACTCAAGTGTTTCAAAATTCTGCAAACCATAAATTTTGGCAAACAAGTCTATATTAATTATCACTCTCTTTCATTGTAGAGGTGTTGGAGGAGATAATAAAAGACCCATATTTTCTACCTGTTGAATGAACTAGCAATGTGTAGACAAAATAAATAATGTGTTGTTTTATTGAATGCGCCATATTCAATTATTAAATTCAAAATAAAATAATTATTTTGATATAATTCTGATTGTTTTTCATTATATTAATAGATTAAAAGAAAACTGAGTAGTATTAACTAAACAAATGCACTTAGAGTCTACATATTGATAATTAAAAGGTTAAAAGGTAATAATCAAATTTATAGTCAAAAAAATTCTTTTTGCTATCATTACAAAAACTATTTTTCCTTGCATATGCATTTTTTAAGAAATAATGTATGTCCCGTGTATAGCATGGGTTTTTTGCTAGTATATATATATTTAAGAGAGAACCTTGGTGAGGGAAATTAAAATAAAATAAGGCAAAATAAAAAATAAAAGAATTAGCAAACGTGGGTCACCAAAGCAAAAACATAAAATAAGGAAAAAGAAATATAGGAATATATATCGAGTAGCAGCAGTAGGTCAGCCGCATATCATAGAAAGAAAAGGGCGCGTCTTTTGCCGCAAGTCACAGTGGGCAGATTTTGAAAGCTTTAGTTTTTGGGCAAATTTTGAGAGATCACTGATTGAGTGTCATTTGTTCGATTTTTACCCACAATATACCGATTCGAAGATAATCGAAAGAGCTTCGAGTGAGTACAAACGGCATGTCATTCTGAGTTCTGAGCAGAAAGTTATCGCACCGAGAGTGGGGCTGGACAGTGCAATTTCGAATTTTCTGATATCAATTGTCTTCGTGAGAGGTAGGAACACCCTACGTCGTTTAATTCTCTCCTTTAATTGTGTATAATCAGTGGGTATTGTTGGGTTATGGATTTGGGAGTGATTGGGCATTACATATTGAATGAATAGTGAAATTTACGTGTCGATCGCATTAATTGGGTTTATCACTTTGTTTATCGCATAAATTGTTTTGGGCTTGGGTTAAATGTTTTATAATCTGATTCGTTACTCGATTTACTGCTTTATTATACTTATTCTTATGTGATATAAATTTGGGCAAGTGATATTGGGATTCGTGGATCATTAATTGGCTATTTTACAAACTTGTCTAATTGTTTATCGCTTTGGTCGTCTTACTTGATTTATACTTGGAGTCGTCCTATTTGGTCATGTAGTCTTTAGTCATATGTGGTTTTGGTCGACCGAATCGTCGCCTTGCTTTGATCTCTGTCTAGGACCTACTCAATGGCAAGACTCGTTCGATTGGAAGATACGATTTTATACGATATGAAATTGGGGAGATTCTGAGGGGTCCTGCGATGTGTACTTGATCTCGAGGGTCTTTCTATGTGAGCCTTAACCTGATGTGGACTATCATTGGGACTGCAACGGTTTTGTGGAGTTCAATGTGTTGGATGATAATACAATGTAGAATGAGTCCTTAAAGTGTGAATCCATCGTTCAGGGAGTGAAACTGAACCCATGTGATGAACTATTTGAGCCCTCCTAGTTTGGACTATAACTATGACTGTTGCAGTTATTGTCGTAGAGTCGTGATTAGATACCTGAGCTCGAATGGTGGGAAGTCGTGTCATAGCATTAGCTATGCTCGTAGTGTCTAAGCAAGTGTGTAATCGTGCGTACCGTATGGGCTGAGCATGGTGCTTGTCGTACATTCGGTTGTGTAAGTGCTTGGAAATAAAGAGTATGGTTATCTCGCTTACTTGTTTTTTTTAACTTGTTTATTCATGTGGTGCCAATGTCTGAAAAAATCATTTTCTTTGGAAAAATACTTTTATATCAAAAATAGCTCGCACAATGAGAAAATCATATATATATTCTTATAATAAGGGACCTGATTTCTGGAACAAATTGTTCAAGACTGTCGAGATCAGATTGACAATGGCATTCCAATAACATTAAATCACATTTCATACGGGCCTCGATCTAGACATTTATCGACAGGATTCTGGAGGTGGCTCCCACCCTTTGGTGTAGCACGCAGTTCCTTCGATTATATTCATTTAGTCCCGACTCAATATATTCGTAGTCTCGTAATGCCATGTCAATAATCTCAGGACAGATCTCGTTCAAGTTTTCAGTAAAAACATTTCATTTCCAATAACATTAACAATAAGGCCCCAATTTTAGAAAACTATTTCATGATGACAAATAAATGTAATCAGTGCATGTCATGAGTGGATCCAGACCATGGGTGCAATGAACAATTAATGAGCACATGATACGTATATATAATTTTGTAAAATGGGTTAGGACCACTCACTTGGTAAAATGTCGAATATCGTTGATATAGAATAAACCAAATCTCAAAGACTAGATCATCTCCACGAAATTCATTTAATGAAATCTTAGCCTATAGCTCTGGGCTTGGAAGGACAAGAAAAATAAAAAATAATAGTATTGTAATAATAGTAACAAATAAAAGAATAGAAGTAGTGGAGGTTGTAGCTTATTTTTTTCTGTCTTACAAAAACAAGAAGGAAATGGGAGTATATATAGCATGATGAGTATGCTAGTTGTTCTTGGGCACCAAGTAAAAATCTTCTTTTTCTTTATTTATTTATTTTTTTTTCCGTGGAGGCTACTCAAACTTGGGGACCAGGTTTCATTTTTTTTCCTTATTATTTTATTCTCCTTCTTATCTAATTTTTACTTATTCTCCAAGTATTTTCTTTTTCCTATTTTTGAGATATGAAATTTCTATTATACCAATGACTCCTAATAAATTACCAAGTTATGGGACGGGTTGTTACAGTGTCAGTGTTAGTGTGTAGTGTGTAGTGTTTATTCTTATTCCGTAAAGGGTATTTTTGGGAAACGAAAATGTGCTTACGTGTTTAATTGTGTTTATAATCGTGATTATCGGTCCCTACTGAGCACCAGAGCTCAGTTCATCCGCTTTACTGTGCAGGTGATGATGAGCATTTTGATGATGTTGTTGAAGCTTGGGAAGGAGACAATTAAGAGTGACACATAACCAACTTCTATTAAAGAACATAGATTATTCCCTTTATTTATTTATACTTAGAATAATTCCATTATTAGTATTGTTGAACAATTTCAATTGTAATACATTAATTCCGCTGCTATTTCATATTATGGATTCCTATATTATATTGGATATTCCTTTAGTAATCTCTATATTGTGGGTTTTGGTGTTTTATCGACCAATGAGACACTGTAATGTCACTCGGGATGTGACACTTCGGCTTGAAACCTGTGGTTAGAAGTTAAGTATGGAATGAACATGTGATGGAATCCTTAGATTACTTAAGATGTGATCTTCGGTGAGAGACGTTGTGATAGGGCATATGTGTTTATGTATCGCTTTATATATTAATGTTAAATGCTATGCCATGTTTATTTGTTCTACTATGCCATTCTATGTTATCTCATGTTTAATTTGTATGCGATGCCATGTTATTCTTGTTATCTAATATGTGATCTCATGCCTACTTGTTTTGGTGTGTTTTGTTACGTTATCTAATATGTAATGCCATGCTTCCTTGTTTTGTTATTTCATGTTATGCTAACCGTTATGCCATGCAATGTTGGATTGTTATGTGAACATGTTATGTGAGTTATGTGCTTAATTGCTTGAACTGTTATTTGGTTATTACTATTTTATCAGAGTAGTGCAGCGGAAGCATGGTGGCAACAGGTACATTTATGTTATATGTGTATATGATTATATGTTATGTGTATATCATGCTTTATTTTGTACTTAGTGTATTTCATCTAGTACCATAAATGTTATGTGTTTAACCATACAGCCTTTGCATCTAGTCAGTGAGTGCAAATTTCGGGACGAAACTTTTGTAAGGGGGAAGGACATGTGATACCCTAAACTTTTCGTGCTTACGTATCTAGCATGCTTACGTATTATTTGGTATATTACTTGCTTTCATATGCCATATGTTGTGTACGTTATTTGTTTAGGGGAGTTGTGGTGTGTTTGGCTAGTTGGGGGACTTGAGTGTAGATATTAAGAGCTTGAGGGATGTTTTATGAAGGGAGTTAGGGGTAGTTTAAAGGGGGTTATTGCTAGAGTTTTTCAAAGTTAAAAGGGTTAGAAAAAGAAAGAAAAGAGAGGAAAAAGAAGAGAGCAGATTTCTGGCAGATTGAGTAGGTTGTGGGCAGATAGAGTAGGCTGTGGGAGAATACACTTTTGAGACAGCATATGGTGTCCGTTTTCAGCGATTCTTAGTGCGTTTTGAAGAGGACTGATAGAGCTACACTTGGGATTTAACGGAATAGCGTTTGGAGTCCTATACTTTGAGTTACAGCCTTGGGAATTCAGTGTGACGAATCTGGAAAACCCTGCAATTGTACATTTTTTAGATTTCACTTTAAAGATTGATAAGGTAATGACCCTTCACCCTTGTTTTTCAATTAAAGAGCATGAAAGAAGTATTTTCAGAAATGAAATGATGTTTTATTCATTGTTTTATTGCATAAAATGGATGAAGTATTGCAGAAGATGCTTATATGAACTCTATGTTTAGTTGAAGTTTATGTTCTTATGTGAGTTATGTTTTTTATGTGATTATGTATATGGATTTCAGTCATGTGTATGTTAGTAGATTCAGAATTTATCAGAAGTTAGTAGTATTAGTAGTGTAGTATGTAGTTCAAGTGTGCCGGCACTATATCATAAGGCCGAGGCCTTGCGGGGTGCCGCTGCCCGAGGTCATGCATGACAGAATAGCAGAATAGAAGTAGAATCCGCCATTCCGAGGTCTAGCAATGGCCGAGGTCTCTAGGTAGAGACTATTATAGCAGACTCAGACGGCCGAGGCCCTATGAGTATAGAAGCAGTTATTAAGCTCTGCCGAGGCGAGTATAGAAGTGGCAATTATGGTAGCTAGTAGTATGTAGTAGAAGTTTTATATGTGCTAAGTGATATGTGATGTGTGCAGTCAGATTTTGGGTTTGGAACCTTGTGGGAATTTTAGAAAATATGTTTTCAATGTTAAATGTACTATTTTTGCCCTGCACTGAACCTTGACATATCAGATCGGTCGACCGGAAGATAATCCGATCGTCCGAAGTAAAGTACTAGGGCTATTTCGGATGAGGGGTGGTCAATGTAGGTCGACCGAAGTATTTTGTCCCTCGTCCGAACTTTTTGTAAATCTGTCTGCCTCGATATCGGTCGACCGGCTTTTCAGTTAGGTCGACCGGAGCTTTCAGTTTTGGTAAACTCTGATTTTGTTCAATTCTAATTTCAAGTATGATGTTTTCTGATTATGTAAAGCATTTTTTAAGCGTATTTCAAGTAAAGTAAAGTATGCATTGATTTCACATGTTTTGGGTGAATGAGAAAATGTTTTAGAGTATACGGTTCTTCATCCCAAGGGTGTTGGGACCTTATTGAGCCAGTTTAGTGGCTCATCCCTTATTAACATTTTGCAGGTAAGCAAGTGGTGGATCAGGTTGATGAGCCATGGATCGAGGAGAGGCATGGTTAAGCTTTTGATGTAATAGATAGTTTATATGTTGTCTTTTGGACCCTTGTTATTTCTTTATGGTTGTAAGACCTATGTTTCCTTTGTAAGAATTCAGATCTTTTAAGTTTGTAATGAAGTTTACTTTTGGGAATTTAGTTTTTCTGTTTGAGGGTTCGGTGTCTCATTGGTAGATGACGCACTGCCCGATCATCCCCAGGACACGGGATGTGACAAGAAGAAACCTAACTAACATCCATTCTTAAGAATGTATCAGATTCTAACAAAATATAGAATCACAATTACTTCAGTATGGAAATCATTACTACTGCTCTTTCTTGTGCATAAGTATTGTAACTTTCTCCAATATATTGGAATCTTTGTAAGATAAAGAAAGATCAGTTTCTATCCTCTAAGCTAACAAAGAACATGGTTTTTGCAGCCCGAATGTAGTTTGATTGAACATCTCATAAGTTTTTACAAAGCATTATGTGTTTCCCCCATTTTCAATATAATATCATCATAACCACCTTCGGCGTGTCTCTAACGATAACATATGGTAGTCATATCTCATGTAATAAATGAATTAAACCTCCATAGCAACGACGGGCACCGATGAGATTAGTATTACACTTACATCCCTATGTGTTAAAGAGGGAAAATCAGCCTATTTAGTCCCTCCGAAATTTTCGTTTAGCCCGTATAGTCCCTAATGTTTAATTTTAGCTTGTAAAGTTCCTCATCTATTTACGAGTTGCATATAGATGTTTCACCACCTCTTCTGCGACGGAATCAAGGCAGCCCCAAATTCATGCCATCCACGTGCTTAAACATTATGGATTTTACGGGCTAAACGAAAATTTCTAAGGGACTAAATAGGCTGAAATTAAATATTAAACTGATATTTTTGGGGGATTAAATAGGCTGATTTCCCAATTAAAGAGGTTTTACTGCCTCAAAATATGCCCCCAAGTATCTAAAACAATAGAATCTGCAATTTAATGAATAATGCACAAAAAGCTTCTTTACAAAATGCCGAAAATTATCCGGTACAATTCTTTAAACTATTAGAACATGACTAGATGGATGCTACAAGATACCAAAGGTAAGCAATTTTATCCATTTAACTTTAGAGCTCCTTTATTTAGCCCAAAAACTTTAGAGCTCCTTTAACTTCAAAAGTAACAAAATCCATAAGATCATCAATTTTCCTCCCAATTCATAATTCCAAAATCCAATTTTTTTTCTACCTTGCAGTTCAAATTATCCTCTTTGAATTCCAGCTTCAACACCAATTTTAAAACAGATAAACAGAATACAACAAACCAAATCCCCAAGAAAGAAACTAAAATGAAAAAAACAAGAAGAATATAGTAATTACCATCTCCAATATCATCAAGAAAAGCCTCATCTTCATCATCATCAACATCATTCATGGACACTTCTTCAACAATGGAAGGCTTGAGGATTTGTTCAAACTCTGACATTTTCTTCTTGCCCCCTGCAAATTCTAAATCTTTTGGGCATATAAGGAAAAGGGTAGGGCCAAAATGGGAAATGGGAAGTCATGGGGGGTTGCATTAGTATGGCATGGGTTTAGTATAATGGTCATGACATGGCAGTGGAAAAAGTGGGAGAAACATTTCTATCCAAGACGCCTGGCTGACGTGGCACCCTGGCAGTGCCTTGTGCAAAAAAAAATTATTTCCAGGACGGAAGTCCCTGGCAGTGTGTTGTGCCAAGAACACTCAGATTGGTTGCATTTATTTGAGTTGGTATTTTTACAACATAAATAAATCAACGATAAACATTACTTAACAAATTCGGAGTAAGAGAAATAACAAAGTGTTGTACCATAAAAGTCTAACAACGTTCCAAAATAAAATAAAAATATGTTATAATGTACAATAATTTGAATTGTTAGAAACAACAATGAAATGAAATATATGATTACAAATAATTTAAAAGCTATCTACGGCTCAGACAAGGTGTAACGATCGGGGCTTCTCCTGTCTTCGCTCAAATAGTACGTGTGGCCCGTTCTCGTTCGCACCCCGCCACGCTCTGTTGCAATGAACTCCGCCCCTTCAGTGTCGATAAATGTCGGCTCCTCGGGGTACCCAGGTTGGAAAGTTGGAGTGTGGTGCTGCGTCTGAGTGAGGTGGAGGCTGTACGAAGGCGATCCGCCAGACTATACACCTGGCTGTGCTGAAGTGGATGGCCCGGCTCCCGGATCTTCCCCCAGCTAAAAACTGGGATAGTAAGTACCGATGCTCGGGAATTGGTACTCAAAGTGGGTGCCGATTTCAGCCACACTGGGAAACTGTGTGGGCACCGGAGACCCTGTTAGATCAGCCTCAGGTTGTGCCGGTTCCGGTGGCCCGCCCCGTTGCCGAAGTCTCCTAGCTGCCAAGTCCTCCTGAGTGGCCTGTCGATTCCTCCGAGTACCTTGCCTCCCCACCACAGACCTGTCCGAAACATGTTCCCTCGACTGCGTCACCGGTTGCGTAAGCTGCAGCTCACGCTACATCCCGCAGTCACGCGATATGCATGCGATACCGTCCGGCCGCTACGAATGCATCTTTAATTGTCTTTGCAGCCCAGGAGATGAGGGACTTGTATTGACTGTTTGTACGAGAGCCCTGACCTCTCGAATTCCTCGAGCATCGGTTTGTTGGATTCTTCCCTGCAACATCAATAAAAAATGTGTCGATATATTGTAAACCGAAAAAAATAATCTAGACAACGCAAACAAAAAAACTTACAAAAAATATCCTCGGAAGTTGAGATGGGTTGAATGCCCATCGGGAGTGGCCCGACATCCTTGTTTCGGGGGTTTGTCGAGAAGTGACCGTAATGCGATTGTACCATTCCATGTACTCACGGGTAGGTAGGATCACATTCACAGTGCACGGATAGCGTCTGCCAGCAGCATCCACGTGTTCACCCCCACGAGCAATGTACGTGGCATGTTCCTTTTCCCGATCCCCGAGCCTCTCCCAGGCCTTAAACGAGTGGGCGTCGACGCCGTCCCTTGGTACCCTCCGCCACATGTGGGATTGGTATCACTGTCTGGAATCCAGTGCCTAGCAACCCGGTCGGCATGTGGTACTCAACCACCTCGAAACAAAGCGAGCGGCGTACGGGCTCGGCAGGTGGCACGGAAGCCCTCATCCAGAGCAGCCCTCTCGGCAATAACCCAGTCAGGGTACGTCCTCCACATGAACTGCCAATAAAAAGATAAAAAAGTGTAATTAGCATAAATCAATTTTTTAATTTAAAAATAAAATATGAAATTAAAGAAAATACTTACCCCCTGGGCGTCCGTCACCTGATCCAGCTGATCTCTAAACACCGCAAGTTGCGCTTTGGGTGCGTTACAGAAACTCCGGCCCGTATTCCATCGCGACCCGTAAGCTCTCCGTCCCGCGGGGAATATCGTGCGAAGTCGGGGCGGGGGTTACAGGGGCCGGGAGACATGAGATGCGCTCCCACGCCCACAACTAGTACAGAAAAAACACGGAGTTAACAACAAATGTTCAAAATACATGGAAGCAATAATACCATATAAAAAAGTAAACAAACCTGGATTAGAAAGCAACATCCAGCTATGTCCTTAGAAACGTCCTGAGCAGAGGTGCACATCTGTCGGTACAGATGTGCAAGGACTGCGCTAGCCCATGAATGCTGGTCCTCTGCCAGGACCCCGTCGTTGATGGTGAGGAGATATCGCATGTTCCCCCGCGACCCGGATTTGTTTGGAAAAATGAAGGTGGACATCAGCAAGAAAATAAGTGCCCGGGCCCGCTGGTGTACGGTCAACTTAGTGGCATCCTCGCCTAGGGGCTCACTAATGTGGGCATACACCTCTACAAGGGCGATGGTGTTACCCCTAATGGACTCGAGTGGGGGTCGGGAAACCTACTATGTCGTGCACACGCTCAATCCACTGAGTCCTGCTAAGGTTGTAGTCCCCGTGCCACGACACCACGTCGCCCCTAGTAGGCAGTCCTAGAAGGCAACCTACGTCTCCCAGATTAATGGTGACCTCACCGTATCGGAGGTGAAAAGTATGTGTCTCTAGGGCGCCACCAATCTACTAATGCGGTGACCAAGGCGTGGTCTACCTTGATGTTGCCTATCCTACATCAACCCCCGAATCCCAAAAGGTCAATCAGCTCAAGAACTCTTGTGTTGCCTTCGTTTTGGTAGGCATCAAAACTATTGTTTAACTCTACGTCCCCGCCCCATATTCTAAGAGCTCTATGGGATTGTGTTTGTTTAAAACACTGGGATCATAAGGACCGGGCAGTATGTGTGCAGGAACAGACATCTAAAAAAAATAACATACAATTCATCAGAAACTACACAAAATCAATTCACAATTCACCATTCACTGTAATAACAATTCACAATTCAAAAAATAACATTTCACAATTCACCATAATCCGCAATAAACACAAATATTGAAGTCATGAAAAACCTAAATTGACAAATCCCCTAATAATATTAAACATTGCCCTAAATTGGAAAATGCCCTAATTTGTTAATTGACCTAAATTCACAAAATCAAAACCAAATTCAAACACATACAACTTCAAATAGGGAACAAATTACTCTATAGAATTAAAATCACAACAATTAAAACTTCAAATAATAACATACAAATTACTCTAAAGAATTAAAATTACAACAATTAAAACTTCAAATAATAACATACATGTTGAATTTCTATAAAAAAAAAAAATTCCAAAAAAAAATAAAGGTTTTATACCTCCTAGATTGAGAGATGAGAGAGAAGATGGTGGTGGATTTTTGGCGGCTAGGGAAGGCGGCGACAGGCGGGGTGGTGGCGGGAGGGAGGGGAAGGGCTTGGGTTTTTTTTTTTTTTTTTTTTGGCTGAAGGGTTCGCGGGTGGGTGGGAGAAGAAGAGAGTTTGGGACTTAAAACTGGAGGGTGAGGACGGAAGTGGGACTTCCGTCCTGAGGCTAAGACTTAAGTCCCACTTTCGTCCTGGCTGACGTGGTAAGGCGCGTTTGGGAGACTGCCACGTCAGCCAGGACGGAAGCCTTTCTCCCACATTTTCCACTGCCATGTCATGACCATTATACTAAACTCATGCCATACTAATGCAATCCCCGGAAGTCATGGTTATGGCTGAAAGCTCTGCAAAAATCACCATTTCCACTGCTACAACTACTCTGAATGATAAATTTTTTTGCTTGATAATAATGTTGTTGCATTATATACAGAGTTCCATCTTGTTCTGGGTTGGAAGTTCGTAATTAAATCCATTTTAATGGGCAATTTGAATTGGTTGTTAGGTTTTTGAAGATGTTCAGATATAGGAGGAGAATGCTGGAGAAGAACAAAGCAGTACCATTAACACAGTTAGACATTTTGGGTCAGATTATTTTTTTATCCATAATTATAGGTCCGGGAAATTATGATCTTTTTATGTTTTTCTCGAGAAATGATATTAGCGCTACATAAAATTCTTATTGTAGTCTCTTAATAACCTTGTGAATTATTTAAACCTTCTTAATATTTTAATATTAAAAAGACATTTCTATACTTCTACTCTACCTCATCACCATAAATTTAAAAAGAGAATCAGAAATCAATTCTGACTCTATGAAGTTACAAAAGATTGAGGTGATTGAATATGCATTCCAGCATTTAGAATTGTTCAATTATTCATGTTTAAATATGATCAAAAAGAAAAAGAAATATGTAAAATTTAGAAAGGGCAAAAAGTAATTTTGAAAAATTTACTTCTCACAAACCAGTGATGTACAAAAATATCTTCTAACACTTATATAAAAAAAATATCAACTATGTATTATCTAACTATATCAGATTCTACTATTGTCCCAAAGTACACTAATATGATATTTACACCAAGAGCCCAAGACTTCTTCAGTCCATCTTCTTTTCTTCTAATTTTGAATATGACTTTAGCTGTTTTACTTCTTCTAGCTTGATATTCATTATTCTCTTCTAATTTCAACAGCCTCCCACAAGTTGGATGCTTAAACAAATTGCACAATCTCAAACATTATATCAAATATAATAATATGGGTGCTCCTAGACGCTTAGTAAAAGCATCTGCTAACAGATTTGTTGAACCAACAGATAGAAGTTTTATCAATCCTGTAAAATACCTCTCTCTTACCACATGACAATCAATTTCTATATGATTTGTTCTTTCCTAGAATACCAAATTTTCAGCAATATACAAAGTACTCTTTCTATCACAGAATAGATGAATTGTTATACTTTGTTTCAAACCTAAATACCCAAGCAAGTTTACTAACCATTGTATCTCACAGGCAGTAACTGTCATTGCTATCTATTCAGCTTTTTTTTATCTCCATGAAATCAATGAACTCATTAGAAATATGCCAAAAATTGTCACATATTTTCTTGTCTCAATGCAACTGGCCCAATCACTGTATGTGAAGGCTTTTGATTCCAAAGAGCTATCAGAAGAATAAAAGAGACCTTGTCCTGGTGAACGTTTGGATTTGAGATGCCTAAAGATCTTGTATGCTGCTTTCAATTGTCAGAAGGAAGGCTTATAAAGAAAATTGACAAAGTTGTTGCACTGAGTATGAGATGTCAGGTCTAGTTATAGTTGCTGGAAGTGGCTTACTTTGAGACTTAATAACTTTGTGTCTATGAAGAATTAGCTTGAAACAACGAGTTACATTTTGTTCTTGGCATGGCGAGAGTGAATTATGACTTTGGTAGAAGCCATTTATGTGGTGGGAATCCATAGTTAATTAGTTTGGAAATTGGAGTTTCTAGATGTGAGAACTCATATTTTAATATGAATCCCACATCGGAATAAAAGGAAACCTTAATATTCTCTTGAATATTAAAATAACCTTTGATTTCTATTCTAAGTAGAAAACAACTCCTAAGACTTATATATGTCACATTGTCGTGTGTAATATAAAGAAAAGTAAAAGGCAGTGTTTGTTATCTTATAAACAACTACTGCCTTGTGTTTTCTTTGTAAGCAAGAAAATGACGTAAAGCAATTTTTGTCCTTTTTCCTCCATAGTAATAATATTTTATTATTCGGTGATTTTTCGGGCGAACTGAGGAGCTTTCGAGGTGATCAAATTCGGTGTGCGCCGTTGCAGATTTGGATCGTCTTATCCTGCAAGGAGTTTCGTTGTTCCCTTTCGCACCGGTAAGTGGGGCGAATATTCTCTTGAAGGAAAACCAGTTTCAACTGGTGATTCGGTTGGTTACCAGATACGATTTGGTTTTCACGTATCTGGAATTTCTATCTTCTGGCACATGTATTTTCTAAATTTCCTGTTTTCTGTATTATAAACTGGTACAATGTTATTTTTTACATTTACGGTTGGTTTCTTGTTTTGAATTTATTTAGCCTTGTCGATTTAATTGTTATTGATAATTAAATTATGTTAGTGTCCCTGATTGGGAATAGGATTACGTGTTTAATTCTATCGAATTTAACTGCAACGAACATATCGCTTCTAACAATCTTCAAGAGAATAATCTATTATCAATAACGGATTGCAATGGCAAAATCCACCTCAATCCGTTAAGTTCAAACCCATGATTGACATGACAGGCCTGCCAGATAAATTTGGTCATGGACAGTACTTCAAACGCTGGCAACAACGTATGAAAATCTGGTTGTCAATGAGGGACTTGATGAATGCGGTTAAGAAAGACAAGTTTGTGTCAACTACTACTAACATTCGAGGTGCTGAAATTGCTGCTTGGAAAGAACATAACGAGGTTTGTAGAGGGGCGATTCTGTCAGCTCTGACAGATGTCCTTTTCGATGTCTTCACAACAAAAGCTATTTGGGATGAGTTGAATAAGAAATATAGTACTAATGACCAAGGTCTTGAGAGGTATCATGTTTCTAAATTCTTGAAGTATAATATGGTTGAGGGCAAGTCTGTAACTAAACAAACTCATGATCTGCAATTGATTATTCACTCCCTCTCTGAATCGAATATGAAGTTTCTTGAGAAGTTTCAAGTTATGTCAATGATAGAGAAATTTTCTAAGTCTTGGGAGGAGATCGGTATGACACTCAAACACAAGAAATGGGAAATATCTCTACATGATTTGGTGTTGGATATATTGATAGAAGAGGAACATATGAGTCAAAATCAAACTTCACCTGTTGAGTCTAGTGTTCACGTAGTAACAGCTGGAAAGAAAAAGTATAATCAGAAGAATGTGGGGGTTAATAACAACTCAAAGAATGTAACCCAGGCGAAAGGAAAGGCTAAAATGAAACCAAAAACAAACAAACCTTACTGGAATTGTGGTCAGGTTGGGCACTGGGCTAAGGACTATCCGTCCAAGAAGTCTAAGTTCAAACATGGATCTAATTCTGAGGCACATGTCAACATGGTAGTTGAAGAAGTCAATCAAGTGGATGCTGATTTGAGTGCACACCTCACCGAGGTTTGCACTATTGAAGCTAAAAATGGTGGGACTGGTACTACTGTTGATGATAAGTATGTTTCTATTGACCCTTTAATTCTAACTATCATGTTTGAGCCACTTGAATGGTTGGTTGATACTGGAGCAAATGTGTGCACGTTTGTGCTGATAAAAAGCTTTTTGTATCTTACCAGCGAGTTGGAGATAAAACTTTAAGAATGGGGAACTCAAGTGTAGCCAATGTGATTGGGATAGGACGCGTGGACTTGAAGTTTCCTTCAGGGCGCATTCTTTCTCTTCAGAGGGTGCATCATGTTCCAGCAATTCGAAGAAACCTTATTAGTGGTTCATGTTTAGTATCAAAGGGTTATGAACTCAATTTCAAATGTAATATAGTAGTGATGTTACACTATGGTACATTTATTGCCAAAGGCTATTCGTCTGATAGTTTGATTAAATTAAGAGTTTAACATTTTACCTTTGAATTTTTCGAATCAAATAAAAGTTTTTTCTATTGAGAAATCTGATATTTATGTTGTGCATTCAATCGAATCTACTGAAACTTGGAATAGTAGACTTGGACATTTAAATTTAGATTCTCTTAAAAGAATGATGAATTTAAATATGATTCCTAAACATGACATTGATAAGAAAAACCAAATGTTCAGTGTGTGTAGAAGCTAAAACAACAAGGAAACCTTTTCATTCAGTTGAAAGGGATTCAAAGTTGCTTGACTTGGTTCACACTGATATTTGTGAATTCAATGGGTTGTTAACTAAGGATCAAAAAGAATATTTTATTACCTTTATTGATGACTTTAGTAAATATTGCTATGTTTATCTACTTAAATATAAGGATGCATCACTTAATAAATTTCTCATATTTAAAAATGAAGCTGAAAAACAAACTGGCAAGAAACTTAAAAGGTTAAGATCTAATAGAGGTGGAGAGTATGAGTCTAATCTATTTGTTGAATATTGCCAAAGTAATGGCATAATTCATGAGATGACAGCCCCTTACTCTCCCCAGTCAAATGGAATTGCTGAACGAAAAAATATAACTTTTAAATATATGATTATCAGTCTTCTTTTGACTTCTTGATTACCTAAGTATATGTGGAGAGAGGCTTTGAATACGGCTTGCCATATTCTGAATAGAGTCCCTCTTAAACATAAAGAGGTAACTCCTTTTGAAGTTTGGAAATGAAGGAAACCTAACATAAAGTATTTGCGTGTGTAGGGTTGTCTTGCAAAAGTACTAATCCCTGAACACAAAAGGAAGAAGTTGAGTCCTAAAACTGTTGATGCTATCTTTATTGGCTATGTGGAAACTAGCTATGCTATGAGATTTTTTAGTAATCAAGTCTGAAATTTCTGGCGTAGAAGTTAACACAATAGTGGAATACCGTGATGCTACATTCTTTGAAGATGTGTTTCCCATGAAATCTGGTTTGCCTCAAGATTCTACTTTAGACTCGGCCTTAGCATCTAGTTCCATTCCTGATCATGTGGAAAAGATGATAGATATGGGGGCAGATCCTAGTAGTTTCAATCCCCAAATAGAGTATTTGGATGAACTTAGAATGAGCAAGAGAGCAAGGATAGTCAGCGACTTTGGAAGTGATTATGTCACTTACAATGTTGAGGACGTACCATTAACTTTCAAGGATGATATGGTCTCTCCTGAGGCTAAGCATTGGAAAGCTGCTATCAAAAGTGAGATGGATTTCATTGTCTCTAATGGGAAATGAGAATTAATTGATCTCCATCCTGCGTGTACTACTATTGGATGCAAATTTGTCTTTAGAAAGAAATATAACTTAGATGGTACCATTGATAAGTATAAGGCCAAATTAGTTGTCAAAGGGTTTAGACAAAAAGAGGGGATTGATTACTTTGATACTTATTCCCCTGTTGCTCGGTTGACTACAATCCGTGTGCTTATAGCATTGGCTTCCATATGTGGTTTCATCATCTATCAAATGGATGTGAAAATCTATTTTCTTCATGGAGATCTTGAAGAAGAGATTTATATGGATCAGCTTGAAGGGTTTGTAGCCAAAGAAAATGAGCAAAAGGTCTATAAATTTGTTAAGTCAATATATGGACTAAAACAAGCATCCTTAAAATGGCATGAAAAAATTGATAAAACTATTTTATCGCTTGACTTCACTACAAATGAGAATGACAAATGCGTTTAATACAAGGTTAAAGGTGATTCTATTATTGTTCTATGTCTGTATGTAGATGATATCTTGTTGTTTGGGGTCAAAATATTGAGATTATTAATGAGACTAAGTCATTCTTGAATAGTAAGTTTGAAATGAAGGATATGGGAGAAGCAAGTGTGATTCTTGGCCTGAAGTTGATTCGTTCAACTGAAGGGATAACTATTTCTCAGTCTCACCATGTTGAGAAAAATATTCTTGAGAGATATGGTTATCAGAATTGCAAAACTGCTAAAACTCCAATTGACCCTTCTATAGTTTTATTCAAGAATGAGAGTGGTGTTCCTGTGTCTCAATTAAGGTATTCTCAGATAATACACAGCTTACAATAACTTGCAAATGGAACTAGACCATATATCTCATTTTATGTGTCTAAGTTGGCTAGATATACAAGTTGTTCTAATCGGACTCAATGGGAGGCCTTGGATAGGGTACTTAGGTACCTGAAGGGAACTATTTCCCTTGGGGGCTGCATTATGGGAAATTCCCTGAAGTACTCGAGGGGTGCAGTGATGCAAGCTGGATAGCTAAGAACTATGGAAGTAATAGTTGCACTGGATATGTTTTTACCTTAGGCGGCGGTGCTGTCACCTGGAAGTCTTGTAACAAGACTTTGATAACTCGGTCCACTTTTAAGGCTGAGTTATGTGTCTTGGATACTACTGGAACGGAAGCTGAGTGTCTGTATGGACTTTTGTCTTCTTTGCCAATGGTCAGCAAGCCCATTCATGCTATATATGTCCATTGTGATAGTCAAAAATACAATTGTTAAGATAAAGAGTACCAAGTATAACCAAAAGACAAAGAGACACATATAAGTTAAACTTGACTCTATAAGGGAAATAGTGTCTGATAGGGTGATGTCTGTTGATTTTGTTGGATCCAAAGATAATATAGAAGACCCTCTAACACAAGGATTATAAATTATTCTATTCCTTAAATCCAGGTTAGGGATGGGACTGAAAACCCATCAATGATTCACATTCAGTGGCAACCCAACCGACCAAGTGGAGATCCTACAAGGCGGTTCAATGTGGTATAAACAAGTTTGTTGAGTGAATCGGCATCGGGCACCTTATATACTAATTGATACTTATGTATATGTGAGTCTATTCCCCTGTAAGCTTGAAAGGTGCGTGCGTAGCTGCAAATCTAGTAAGAGTTTTTGTACTCTGAATGGAATCGAGTCTTTTTAGACAGGATGTTAGCAGTGCATCCTTGGAGATTTCCAACTATGTGAGTGTTGTTGTGAGGCCACAACTAAGAGAACGGATTTTTCTCTGAATACACTTATGAGACAAGATCAGACACATGACCATAACGTGTCAACCCTAAAGATTGTCTCCATAGCTTTTTTAGTTTGTTGTTACTAATGGACGCCGTCACATCCAATCTTCATATTCAAGGCTCTAGTCCATCTGTTCCTGTGGGGGTATAAGTTGGATACTTAGGTGGTGGTTCAAACAGGAAGGTACCGTCATTGAAAGCAAATTAATGTTAATCCCTGGGTACTAATATCCTATGGATTTGTGGGGGATTGTTGGAAGTGGCTTACTTTGAGACTCAATAACTTTGTGTCTATGAAGAATTAGCTTGAAACAACGGTTACGTTTTGTTCTTGGCATGACAGAGAGTGAATTATGACTTTGGTAGAAGCCACTTATGTGGTGGGAATCCATAGTTAATTAGTTTGGAAATTGGAGTTTCTATATGTGAGAACTCATATTTTAATATGAATCCCACATCGGAATAAAAGGAAACCTTAATATTCTCTTGAATATTAAAATAACCTTTGATTTCTATTCTAAGTAGAAAACAACTCCTAAGACTTATATATGTCACATTGCCGTGTGTAATATAAAGAAAAGTAAAAGGCAGTGTTTGTTATCTTATAAACAACTACTGCCTTGTGTTTTCTTTGTAAGCAAGAAAATGACGTAAAGCAATTTTTTTCCTTTTTCCTCCATAGTAATAATATTTTATTATTCGGTGATTTTTCGGGCGAACTGAGGAGCTTTCGAGGTGATCGAATTCGGTGTGCGCCGTTGCAGATCTGGACTGTCTTATCCTGCAAGGAGTTTCGTTGTTCACTTTCGCACCGGTAA
The DNA here is from genome assembly GCA_026122235.1 of Vinca minor. Taxonomy (NCBI): domain Eukaryota; kingdom Viridiplantae; phylum Streptophyta; class Magnoliopsida; order Gentianales; family Apocynaceae; genus Vinca; species Vinca minor. The sequence goes on from JAOCZM010000196.1 coordinate 539,598, forward strand.
ATGGGGTGAATATTCTCTTGAAGGAAAACTAGTTTCAACTGGTGATTCGGTTGGTTACCATATACGATTTGATTTTCACGTATCTGGAATTTCTATCTTCTGGTACATGTATTTTCTAAATTTCCTGTTTTCTGTATTATAAACTGGTACATTGTTATTTTTCTGTTTCTTGGCTGGTTTACTGTTTTGGATTTATTTAGTCTTGCCGATTTAATTGTTATTGATAATTAAATTTTGTTCGTTTCCCTGATTGGAAATAGGATTACGTGGTTAATTCTATCGAATTTCACTGCAACGAACCTATCGCTTCTAACAATAGTTAGGTACAACTGATTCCCTATAAGCTTTATGTACTCTGTGTATTATCATCCAAGGCCTTTAAATAATAGTATGCATACTTTTCGATTGTGTCCATTGGCGAAAATACAGGTGCAGATTCCACGCATCCTACTTCTTCCAATAAATGCAATGTATATTTTCTCTGTGTCCGAATTATTCTTTCTTTGCTTCTTATTACTTCAATTCCCAGGAATATCTTAATTTCCCCAAGTCTTTTATTATGAATTCCTTATGTAGAAATTATTTTACAGTTGTAATGTCTGCCATATTATCACGTACACCAACTAGGCTATAAAACCTTCAATTTTCTTCGTAATAAAAAGACTATAATCATGCCCACAACTAGAAAAAGATTGATTTTCGACTGTCAAATTCAATCGTTCATTAGTAATTTATTTTATTAATCGGGGAAAGGAACATATCTATTACAAAAATTAGTGGATTTAAGAAGCGAGGGGATTCGAACAATGTCTCACTGGTCGTTGATTAGTAATTATCGATTAAATACTGACTGCTATGTGAGTATCAGTATACCCTAGTCGGTAATTTTTACTGACAAAATATTTTAAAATCGGTCAGTAATCATCAACAGCCGGTGAATAATTCCATCTCCGTCGGTACTATATTTTGGAATTACTGGTGTGAATATCAACTTTAGTCAGTAATTATACCGACAAGAAACGCAGTTGGTGATTACCACCAGAATAAAGAAGTAGTATGTAAGAGAATGAAATAGAAATAAATCAAAACTACATAGGAAAACACTCGTCCCCCTCCCCTCAGTAATCTCATGATAATTTGATAAGGCAATTTCTATTTTATAATAACAGGGATATTAGAATGAGCATGCACGTACAAAATTCATTGTTATAATCTTAATATTCTGTGCGAGTTCATGTATAATTTCCATTGTAAGATTATAAAATTTGATAAGGTGGCATTTCTCCCTTTTAATGAATATACATTCATTTTATTTAGATTATGTGAGCAGAATTTATAGCATAGTACATGAATATTATTTATATTTGTGTTAGGTCATATAAATGCAACTACATTCAACAGATTGTGATGCATATTTTGATTATTATAACATTTTACATGTTCATATCTTATGAGATTTTTATGTTGATAAAAAATATTTGTTGCAAACATGATATTTTATTTTGCGATGGTGATGCTGAGTACTGTTGTTTTAATATTATAATGTATCGTATGTGTAAACTGTGTGGTTTTGACAAAACTTTTCTATTATAATATATATACCATAAACAATATTACTACATTTTGTGTGATATATATATATATATATATATATATATGTGTCTATGATTATGCATCAAATTTTGTGTGATGTAGTATATGTATAATTTTGTATGTAGTACTATTTTAATTGGAAATCATTGTATATGTTCTATATCTAATTTAATTTTTGGCATGTCTAATATTACTCTATAATGCAATTACATCATTGTTAGTGGGCTTGAACAAATCTGTACAATAAAATTCGTGAGGTCTCACTATTATTCTTGTTGTATATATTCTGTTTAAAACTTGTTGTTGATATGGCAGTGATACATGTAGATATAATGTTAGTAGTATATATAAATGTAAGATATTGTGTTATTAATATTAATGCATTTTGTAATTTTGTCATTTATACAAATATTCGAATAGTTAGACTATAAGGTGTCAGTATCACATACCAAGATGAATATTGCTTCCCTAAAATCCCGAACGGTGCAGATCCATCTGTACACGACCCAAGCCTGACATTCCGAGGCTCCGCTTCATAATCAGGGTATGTCCTATCAAAATGTTGCCACGCCTCCCCGTCCCGCAGATGATTTATTATTCCCTCTTCTCTCTCACTATCTGAATGACATGTCATGTGGCTGCAGTATTTTCATATGCATACAATCTCTGCAGTCTCGGAGTTATTGGAAAGTAGTACATCTTCTTGTAGGGGATGTCCTTATGTTGTTTACCTTTAGATTTTTCTTCTTAATGTACCTCGATTGCCCACAAAAGCAGCATTATTTCTTCTCGACATCATTTTTCCAGTACAACATACAACCGTTATAACAAATATTGATTTTTACCACGGGCAATCAAAGCCCTTTCACCAATTTTTTCATCTTGTAAAAGTCATTCAAGCATTCATTCTCTTCGGGCAAGGCCTCGTTAAAAAACTTTGAGAACTTTCAAATAAGTTGTACTCGGACTTTATACTCAACATTCTGGCGGTGATCCATATTTTTGAATGGTTTGTACAACCTTCCCATAGTGGTGTGTCACTCGCCGCTAACATGTCGTAGAACTTTTGTGCCTCGGGATTAGGTGGTTCTTCAAAATTCATATTATCTGATTTAGGATTAAAACTAGGACCAGATGCATCTAGAACCATCCCTCGATACAGATTATGTGAATCTTCATGTCTTACTGAAGTCATGGTAACCGGAACTGCATGCATTGGAATGGATCTTTCACTGCGACGAGTCCAATTAAAATAGTTCGCCACGAATCCATTTTCAACAAGATGAAGCCTATCGACATCAGGGTTATGATAAACCTTGTTATCACAAATCTTACATGGACATGTAATACCATGATATCCATCGTCATGAGACTCATGTATGGCCCAATCCACAAACTGGTTAACCCCCTGATGCAAATTCAGGAGTTAGACGAGTTACATCTTCTTATTTGAAACGTCTATACATCCAACTACGATCCTCCATGATCCTACAAGTACCTTCATGCAACAAGTCTTAATATACATTACTAAAGATTATTATTACATATTCAGGTATATGGTAGTTTAATAATTCTAGTCAAATGGCTAGTATTGAATTTCTTATCTTTGTACAATTTCTTTAACGTTATGACATTGCTAAACAGTTTACAACACATAAGTTCAATTTCATTCCATACATTGCATATATAAGTACTATAACTAATGCAAAATCCATAAAAAAAAGTTATTTGCAAAAAATAAAAAATAAACAGACTAATTACATAATAGCCTCAAATCCCAAATTGAAACCATTGCAACTAAAGAACCAGAAAAATTCAAACTTACTGTTTTTGCAAAGGTAACTGTAAGTCCAAATGTTCAAATGTAAGGGAGTGCACGTCCAAATGTTCGAGAGGTGCTTCGCTGCGAAGCTCCAAATTTAAAAAAATAAATAAAAAATCAGAAAATATATTTGCAATGTAAAAAAAAATTAGGAGTGAGAGAGATAACAAACCTTGTCGGAGGGTATGCCAATAGTCAAAATTTAGGCTGGAGGACGTGCGAATCGTCCTATGTTGGCGGTCAGATTAATTAGTCAGTGAAGTTAGGTCACAGCGACCTCCGACTTGAGAAGGCAGAAAAGCCCTCAGTGGATGGTGGACGGTAGTGGTGGTGGTCGGATTCAGCTCATGGCGGGAAAATTTGAGTGAAAATGATGATAATTTCGAGTGGCGGGAATGAAAGTGTTAAAGGATTTTGGGGTTAAGTCTTTGAAATAATTTAGGATATGAGTGGAAGACGTCGTTTCGCATCAGCGGTCCTAAAGTGGTCTCAATGTGCCACCACTTTGCGAACGTTATAGCGATCAGACGATGTCTTTTTGACAGCGCGGTCGCAAAGTGGACCCAATTTGCCACACCATTGCGACCGCTTTTATTATCCAAACATAATTTTTTTTCTCCAAAAGTCTACTACTAAATGCAAACGTCGCATCTGAGACATAATTACGTTCGGAATATCAATTTCCAGTTTTATTCGCTTATATATATATTACAGAACATGTTTTCAATTTGAACCAATCAAAAGCCTTCAAAACTGTAATCTAATTTTCTAGGAGTTTGAGTTATTTAATTTAACTAAAAAGTCTTATTGGTTTAGAATATTTTTTGTTTATTAATTTAATGAAAAACTAATTCTTATCTAAGTTTTAGATTTTTTAATTATTTATAAAGTTCTCATTGGTTACAATATTTTTTGTTGTAGAATAATTCACAATAAACTATTACCATTATCTTTCATTCACAATTTAAATGTCTTCTACTCATCTACTCATTCCTTTAATCTATCATTTTACTCTAACTTAATTGCTCCACACAATAGACTACATAACGATATTTCAGAAAGAAAACGAATTGAAACATACTGATAACTTTCAAAAATATTAAAGCTCTACTTAAATTTGTTCTCATTTTGAATAACTTTTTAATACCGATAACTATAAAAGACCTTCTAATATATCTCTCTAATAATATCTTTAGATTCTTATCTTTCTCTCCTTCCGAACTTAAACTTATCTCCAACTTTGTTTCCTTTAAAGAGAGAAAGAAATAATGAATTAACAAATTGGTGAATTCAGTTACCAAACATAGCACGTTTGGTGATTTTGGTCCCCGTTCTTTATTTTTTTTGGGTCCCCAAACATATTGCGTTTGGTGGACATGGTCCTTCCATCCACAACTGTGATAGTCAACAAAAAATTAATTCAAAAACCCTATATTGAAACGGTATTTTGGGAAAAAAAATATTTTTCTTCTTCTTCAAAAACTCTAAAATTAACCTCTCCCCCATCCTCTCTTCTTCTTCTACTTCAACCCACCCTTACCCCCACCCCACATCTCTCATTTTACTTCTTCAACTCACTGCACTCCACACCCGAGGTATCCCCACCCCATATCTCCCCTTCTTCTTCAACCCACTGCCAAAAACTCATCCCCATCCCCAAAAACTCATTATTCTTCTTCAACTCACCGCGTATGTTATGTGTTACTTGTATTGTTGTTTTGTTGCTGCTTTTTTATTGTCGTTGTTGCCGTTGTTTAATTGTTGTTGTTGATCGTGTCGTTGTCCAATCTTGAGCTCTTGTCTATGAACGACTTTATAGCATGATCCATCCCGAATTACTGATTACTGACTACTATTATGTACTGTACATTGATATGTACTATGCAATTGTATCCTCCTCTAACGGAGGGAAGAGTTAGAGCTAATAACAGTCAAAATAAAGTGCAGTCTTAAACCACTAAGCCTTGTTCGTCCAGGGGATATCTGGATCCATGACTGTATAACTGTCCTTTCCTAAACTGGGTAAATAGTTTGGGGGTTGTTAGTAGTTGTTTTAGAGTCGGTATTAGATGATTTTGTGGGGATTTGTGTGGCATCGTGATGACCATACTCGTAGTATCTAACAATATGTATTTTCGTTTGTTTTGTATGAGTAAAGCATGGTGCTCGTAGCACAATTTCCGAAGTATAAGTGTTAAGATATGAATAGTGTGGTTATTATCTTTGTTGTTCTTGTCTTGATCTTAGTTTGGTATGCGAAAGTGTGTCAAAATGAGTCATTTTGGGTTGGAACTTTTGGGGATTCAAGGAAAATGTATTTTTCTTTGTTAATTTGCACTAAAATGGTATGTTTTGAATCGCTGACGACCCCTCCAGTCGACCACATCAGTGTTACATTGCTCGGAGTGAGATATTGGGGGCTACTGCCTAAATCTCGGAAGAGCTCCGATCGACCGGACCAAGACTTCGATCGTCGGTGGTTGTGGACGATGCATCGCCCGGGGCTTTATCCAGGTCACTGTTTTGGTCCGTTTTTTATTTTTGTTATATGTTCCATTTTAAGCTAAGTCTGTTATAAGCTATATAAGCTGTTTTGCAAGTGTTTTCCAGTGTTTTAAAGAGTATTTATGTCCAATTAAAGTTTTGTTGTGATTTCACATGTTTTAGGAAAGTCGGAAAATATTTTGTGTCCTATTTAATAGTTCATCCCAAGGGTTTTGATTCTCACTGGGCTAGTGTAGTAGATCACGGCTTATCCTCTTTTGCATATTATGACGTTGATGGTACTTATGATATACCTAGGTAGAGGAATAACCTTTATGGAATCTATGTAATAGCTACTTTAGGTATGTTTATGTTTTCGTTATGTAAGGGCATGTATTTATCTTTGGAATCTTTTAAGTTTGGTGTAAGACTTTGAAGTTTCTTTAAGTATTTTATTAAAGTTATTCAAATTTAGTCTTTTCTGTTTTGTGTTCGGTGTCTCATTGGTAGATAAGGCATTGCTAGGTCACCTCCAGATTACAAGGTGTGACAGGCATAAAGACATGTATGAGGAGATTTTTTGCCTATTCCATTGCGTATTCATATATAATTGTCGTGCTGTATTATATTTTTTCCTTACGATTCTTCATAGATTATAATTTTTTTTAAAAGAAAAAAAGAGTTAATAGTTATTTCGGTCACTAAATTATTTACGCTTTGCGAGCTTTGTTACTCAACTTTTTTTGACTAAATATATCACCATATTATTTACATTTTATTAAAAATAAACTGCCACCACTTTTGGCGTTGGTTTCCGACCCACTTAAACATGTTTCAATCATGTTACTTAAAATACATGGGTTAAAAAGTAAAATCACTCTAAACTCACTTAATACGGGTTACAGATTGAATGTTGACCCACAATTAAATTCTGGATTAAGAGAAAATCAATATAAACTTACTTAACTCCTTCTTAATCCATAACTTAATTGTGGGTCAAAATTCGATTTGTAACTCGGATTAAGTGAGTTTAGAGTGATTTTGATTTTCTACCCCTCTATTTTCAGTCATATGTTCGGCACATGTGTAACTGGCGGAAACCACCGCGAGAAGTGGTGACAGTATGTTTTTAGTCAAATATAAATATTAAGATGATATATTTATTCAAAAAATAATTGAAATAACAAAAGCCATAAAAATATAAATAACTTAATAATCAAAATATCTATCAACCCAAAGAAAAAGAACTGACTAACTTTTTTTTATATATATAATAAAAGAAAACATGTTATAAAGATAAGACATAAGATTCAAACTGAGAAATGTCTTTATCAATAAATAGCGATAACTCAATTAATTAAAAGTTATAATCATCGTATTAGAGATAACTTGATTCCATTCACATTTCTCTCCATTATTATATCCAAAGTAAATGTCACACTCAAACCAACCAAAAAGCTGAAAAAGCTATACATAAGATATTGAAGTACACATGTGTAGGCCATAATCACCTAATCCTTTCAGACAGACAAACAAACCATAAGAAAAAGGAACCACTCAAATTATTTTTCAGCCATAAAATGAAACGTCTCAAGTTTCTATCTTCTCAATTCGTCCCTCTTCTTCTCTTTCTATTATTCCCAATTTCCAATATCTCAGCATATCGGATTCCAAGACTAAGTCCATTCAGACAGAAAACATTCTCTCAAGGGGAAGAAGACTATGTTGTCTCTTTATCTTCTCCTTTAGAAGATGAAGACGATTTTCGGACATTCTTCTACGAACAAACACTCGATCATTTCAATTACGCGCCCGAAAGTTATGCTAAGTTCATGCAGAAATATATTATTTCCACGAAATATTGGGGTGGTGCCGATTCGAAGTCGCCGATATTTGCATATTTGGGTGCGGAATCAGCACTGACGAATGCTACTGTTAAGGCAATTGGTGTTATTACTGATAATGCTCCCCGTTTCAAATCTCTCCTTGTTTACATTGAGGTATTTTTTCCAAATATTTTTCTAAAGATACCCCCATGAATTCTAGGAGTGTTTCAATTGAGTACTAATTCTTTTAAAGTTTGACAAACAATTGATTACTTAATTTTCTAATATACCAAATGAGGGTATTGTACCAACACAAGTTGGCTCAGTTAGAAATTTTTGACACGTCCTTACAAATGTCGAGTATTCAATTCTCGTTGTCGACGTAATGATTGTATTGGTGAGTGATCTGTAAGTACCCTTCTAAGCGACATATGGTCCTTGGCCTTCCCTGACCCGTGGTGGTGACCGGAGTCGAACCCACCAAATTTTTTTTAACCAAAAAACAATGAGGGTATTGTTCAAGGGCGGACCCAAGGTGGGGGTGGGGTCGTTGACCCCGTTCTTTTTAAAACCAATTATCTTTTAAGATTTTTGAGATACCTCCTTTTATAATTTTAGGTTGCTCCCAATATTTTCAATTTGCCAAAACATTCTATAGCAACATGTATTATAGTTAGAGCTGTCAAAATGAGAATATGCTTGCGGGTATTCCGCCTCGTGAGATTAATGGACGAGTATGAGTGCTATTAATTCCATACCCATTTAAATGCGGGTATTAACGGGTATACTCGTGCGGGTAACGGGTCATGCGGGTATGAGCGGATTGCAACGGGGCATGTCCGCTTTGTTTTTTTATTATTAATTTTAGATAAGGATTAATAAGGTTCTTCAGTCTTCGCCAAACTGAACAATAGTCGTATATCTCCACTATTTTTTTGCACGCGTTCTTACCATATATATGAGTCATCTTCTTCCTATAAATATACAAGCTCAAATATGTGTACGCAATTGGATTCACAGTTTCATCTATGAAGGTAACTCAATTATGTTCTAACTTATCATTTATTAATTATCATTTATAATGTTTTAACTTCTTAAGGTGTGTGTTTTGTATGTGAAGATGATGAAGAATCAACATTATCTAAAATGGATTCAAATAATTAATACTTCCAGTGTTCATTATCTAGATTAATAGATGTAGGATATCAAAAATATAATATCTATTTGTTGTTGTTTTAACTTGAGCAAATAGCTTTTTCTTCCACAAAACTAGTTAGGAGTGTTATATACTGCTACAAATCATGTTTTCGTGTTTTTCGACACAAAATTAGTTACAAGTGTTATATTTGCCACAAATCGTTTTTTCGTGCCTTTTCTGCCATGAAACATTTTATGAGTGCTAAAAATGCCACAAAACGAGGGAGAGTGAAGGGAAAAATATGTAAGAGATAAAATTAATTTCAAATAAACCCTAAAATCACATTTGTATATTTAATTGGGTACACAAATTATTTTTTAAATAATTGACCTCTTCTTCCCAAATTTATCAAAGCCTCCACCACCTTCTTCTTCCTTCTCCTCCCACCTCGAGCCACCGCCGTCACCCAATCCCTAACCCCCACCCATACCCCCTGAAAATTAACAATAATAGCAATCCATATGATGAAAGCACTTCTAGATGTATATTTCAGACACATATTACAAATTTTCACAAATGCTTTGCTCCTCTAACCTTTAGAAACTGTTTTACAAAATACATATAAGTCAAAGCAATAAGCAAAATGCGAATCAATTTTCACTACATGATTAACCAAGTGCTTTGCTACTAAAATCATCAAAAAAAATACATACCAGTCAAAGTACTAAACAAAATGTAGATTAATTAACCTAACATAGATGCTTTGCATCTCGAAACCATCGAGAATTCTTGAACAAAAAGGACTCTCGCAAAACAATATGCAAAATGCGGACCAATTTCCTAAGAATATCTAATTGTTCTTAGACATTTTTGCTAGGCTATCACCTTCACCACGCCTCTCCAAATCTTCAAGCAGTCATTTTTTTGTCAGATTTGATACTCTTTGGTATGGGTGGGGGCAGGGATTGGGTAACGGGATGGGGGTGGCAGTGGCTCGATGTGGGAAGAGAAGAAAGAAGAAGGTAGCGGTGAGGGTTTTGGTAAATTTGGGAAGAAGGGTCAAGTATTCAAAATAAAATCAAATTAGGTACCCAATATAATATAAAAATTTTGATTTTAGGGTGTAATTGCAATTAATTTGATTTCTTACCTATTTTTCCCTTCCCCTGCCTCTTTTTGTGGCATTTTTAGCACTCATAAAATGTTTAATGACAAAAAAGGCATGAAAAAACGAGTTGTGGCAGATATAACACTTGTAACTAGTTTTGTGTCAGATATAGCACGAAAACGTGATTTGTGGCAGATATAGCACTCGTAACTAGTTTTGTGGCAGAAAAAGCTATTTGCTCTTTTAACTTTAACAATATGTTTTTTAATTTTGAATAGTTGATCTTGAATTATTCTTGAAATTGTGGATTTTGATTTGATTATTTTTTTTACTATTTGGATATTGTGAAATTTGATTTGATTGTTTTTTAACTATTTTGAATTTTTATTTCCCCTCTATATGATTGTAAGTGAATGAGAAAAAACTGCATTTTGTTGATTTTTTCGGATTTGATTTATTTTTTTTAAAAAAAAATAATAATAATAAGGGTCGCGGGCACGTCCATCTGCCCAAGGACATTCGGCGGGCTGGTACGAGCATCCTTTTGATGTCCTGTTAAAAAAGCGGGCATGCCCGCCCATCCCCATTTAAGGCATGCCCATAAAATGATGGACGAGCATACCCGTTTTGACCAAACTTCTAATCCTATTTCGTCCTGATACGGTTAAACTGTTCATATATGATATGATATGATTATGTGACTTCAATTTGAAGCAACAAATTGATACCTAAGGTGACCTTGTTTCTATGGAATTGAGGTCTTAGAATTGAAATTGGGTTTCCAACAAAATTCCACCCTCAAGATTAAGGAATTTGAGTTCTAATTCCATAACTTGTTTTTGTATTATAAATATATCATACATAAAAAGATCTCTCTTTTTATCTCTCCTAACTACCCATTTTGGAGAAAAGAAGAATAAAAAATATTTAGTGACCAACTAGACACTTCTTGAAAGAAAAAAAAAAGTCAGACTGCCGTCTAATTTAAAACTACCAACACGAAATTTAATCTCCGATAAGTCAATGTCGACTGACACCGATCACCGACCGCTACTAACCACCGGACTCCAGCTGTTGTTGACCACTTGTGGTCGTCGCCAATCGCCAGCCACCTCTGATTGCCGAAATCATTCTATAGAATTGAATTCCACATTAATTTCTTAAATTTACCAAACAAATGAATTGAATAATTTAGAATTGAAATTTCGTTAGATTCCAATTTTTCTAATTCTATATAATTAGAAAATCTCAAAATTATAATGACAGTATTTCATAAAATTGGAATTCCCATTCCAAGTCATATTCCTTCAATTAACTCTATGTACTATTCAAACTTGTTTCGGATTTGATGACTTTGCGTGACAAAATCCCATATTCGATTCAATTTACATTTCTATCCCCTTATATATGGGAACAAAAAAAGATTTGCTGTTTCATTAGAAGATTTTGGGACCTCACCAATACTTTTTTCCCTCCTATAGGAAATGTAACACAATTAATTAGTCATTTTCTATGTAGCATCGGTTCTATGGAGACTCAATTCCATTTGGAAATTCAAAGGAAGAAGTGATGAAAAATGCTAGCCTACGAGGCTATTTCAGCTCTGCTCAAGCAATTGCTGATTATGCAGAGGTGTTGCTGCACGTCAAGGAAAAATTCTCTGCTCAAACTTCTCCAATTGTTGTAATTGGAGGATCTTATGGAGGAAGTAAGTTTTTCTTTCTTCTTAAAATGTTGCTCCCGTTCTTCTAGTACATTGTTTATACACAAATGAAATTCCTTAACATCAACAACATCATTGGATTAATTAGTAAAGACCAAGAAGTTTGGAATAATATGTTGAAATATAAAGTCATACCTCGGTGCCTAAGGAAGATACAAGTCACTTAGAAGTTCACGGGTCACACATCTTATTGCCAATTGTTTTTTTGAGGACTTAGAGACCCATGAAACTAATTTTCACATGGTATCAGAGCAAAACCTTAGGCGGTGAATATGTTGGCGCATAGTGCTCATATGAACAAGGCAGTCACTCGAGTTTCTACGTAGGATCGGAAGGGGTAGAAGGATCGTAGTATCGTAACTCGGATCGTAGATCCTACTTAATTTTAAAAAATATTAATTAATTCAGTACTCTCCTAATTGTTCTAGATAAAATATGTAATTTTGCAGAATCTTATAATATTTGTTAGTATTAAACAAATATTCATCATATGAAAGAGTCATGGGGGAAAATGATATTATGTTCCGTGTCTCAGAATTTTGAAACTAAATTTCTACTATCAAATTTTTTACCAGAAACAATTAAAAAAAAAAATCTACTCGGCTCTCGGTCAATTGGAGCAATCTAAATTCAATAACATTGATTATTTGATTAAATAACCTAATTTATCCAATTAGAGTTTAGGGTTTCAAATTACCTTTTCGTTGTTATAGCCGATGGCATAGGAAGAGTTCAGAGATAAAAATAGAGGCAAGAAAAGAAATTGGCCAGCAGTTGAAGATTGGAGAGACTTGAGAAGATTGAATAAGCCATTAAGTTGAACAAATATTTTTTTTTATCTAAAATGAATTTTTTTTAGAAAATATTCGGGTCGGGTTGAACTAAAATCCGACCCGGAAGAGAAAATAACTAACTCGTAGTTGACTCGTAGGATCGTACGATCCTACGTTCCAGAGTCCGATCCCACGAGTTTACCCCGATCATACTTGATTACCGATACTACGTAGAATCTAACACGCAAGTTCCTTTACAACTGGTAGGATCGTCAACTCGCGAGTTTGACTGCCTTGCATATGAACTCTATTTGTCCCCTAACGGCCCAAGTAGGACGACGTACCTTGAACCGTCCCTTCATAACTAGAGAAGAGTGGAGAGTCTTAAATTGACTCTCCCATTAAGGTTCGAGTGTTGTCAAGGCGGTGAGGCGCACCAAGGCGCAAAAGGGGGCTTGGTGCCTTGAGGCGCAAAAAAGGCGCACGCCTTTGTAAAAAAAGGCGCACCTTGAATAAATATTATTATATATATTAGGAGCATGTAATTTTACGCAAAACATAATAATAATAATAAATAATCATAATAATAAAGTTCCTTAAACATTACTTACCTTCAAATAGAGTAAAACAAATAAAAAAAGCGCAATATATGAAAAAAATAATTTAGATTATTTATTTTAGTAGAAGGAGACAATAGAAGAGCAAATACGATGAACAATGATAAAATACGAGTTACAAGAAGAACAAATACGGGAATATAGATACGATAAAAAAAATTGATAACCAAAGTAAATTATTTATTCATTAAAAAAAAACCGATTTTACAGATATTAGTTACAGTATATATATCACAACACAGTGACATCACAACACTTTTCGTTAAAAATAAGAAAAAAAAGCTCATTAAAAAAAAACAGTGACAACACAACACTTTTCTTCTCCTAAAAAATAAGAAAAAAAAAAATCTCATTAAAAAAAAAAACAGTGACATCACACCTTCTTTTCGTTTCTCAAAGTTTCTCTTCAACAACATATCAGAGAACAATGAAGGTTCTCAAAGTTTCTTTAAAAAAAAATCGGGAAAAAAGATTGTCGTAACTTGGGAAGAAGAAGAAGAAGATCAAGATGTTAAAAAAATAAAAAATAAAAAATAAAATAAAATAAAATAAAATAAAATAGAACTTACCTCGGAAGAGCAGTGACCGAGCGCCGTCGGAGGGCAGTGGCCGGCAAAGGGCAGCAGCCAACGGGGAGCAGCAGAGGAGGGGACCTTGGAAGAGCAGCAGAGGAGAGCAAGAATGATGAAAGACAGGTTTGACGTTTGAGTTGCTTGAAAGGTACGTCTTGCCTTTTAGCCGTAAAAACTTTTCAACTTTTTTTTTAACCCTAATAATATCCCCTTTTAACTCTTCAACGTCTTTTCTTTTTTTTTTTTTTTAATAAAAAAACACTCAGCAGCGCCTTTCTTCTCGACTCGCTTCGCGCCTTGCGCCTCTCGCCTTTACCGAAAGGCGACCGCCTCAAGAAATTCAGGCGCGCCTCAAATTCTAAGGCGCTTTCATCCTCGCCTCTGCGCCTCTCGCCTCAAGCGAGCGCCTTGACAACACTGTTAAGGTTCAAGTCATTTATAAACTCATGGGTCACCTCTCATTGTCAATTAGTGAATTATTAGCCAAATTAGTCATCAACTAACTTTCGCCCTGCCACTTTCATCATTTTCAAGTTTTTTTAATTTTTTGGTCATCACTTTATTTTTGAACAGTCACTTTCATCATTTTTAACTTTTTTCACTCACTTTCACCCCCAAAGATTTTACGAGCAGCCATTTTGGTCATCAAATTATTTTCTAGCAGCCACTTTCATCCCCAAAGATTTTACGAGCAGAGCAGCCATTTTTATCATTCTATCAAATAATTGTCTAAAAATAGTCAAAATCGATGAAACTGTAGATCCACAACATTGCAGCTTGGAGTGAAATCACCATCTATCACCCCAAACTCAAACTTAAGATCTTGAAATTCATTTACTTGTTCGTAAAAAATGTTTGCTCGTAAAATCTTTGAGATGAAGAAAGTTAAAAAAAGTTTAAAATGATGAAAGTGGCTGCTAGAAAATAATTTGATTACAAAAAAGTTAAAATAACTTGAAAATGATGAAAGTGGCAGGGCAACAGTTAGTTGATGACTAATTTGGCTATTAATTCGTCAATTAGTAGAAAATCCCTAACAAATAAAATTACACATTTTTAATTCTTATTATCAATTTCCTTTAATTTTAAACATAATTTGTAGTGCTTGCTGCTTGGTTACGGCTGAAGTATCCTCACATTGCTCTTGGTGCTCTAGCCTCATCAGCTCCAATTTTATATTTCGATAACATTATTCCTCAAGATGCATATGATTCCATTGTTTCCAAAAGTTTTAAGGTATTTTCTTTGCTTTTGTTTGATCTTTTCAAAGTCAGATAAATAGAAGTTTATTTTTATCAGAATTTCACATAGGCGTTGAGGGAAATTGCAGGATACTAGTGAAAGTTGTTACGAAACAATTAAAGAATCATGGTCCGAAATTGATAAAGTTGCTTCCAAAGCAGATGGACTCTCCATTCTCACCCAGAGATTCAATATTTGCACGTAATGTTCTAGTCCCTCTCTTTTGTTTTCGATCAATTTCAATTTCAATTAATCCAATTTCTTGACGAATTTTTATGTTAGTAATTGATGCTACTATATATGCTTCCCACTGTTGTAAAACTCGGCCGAGTCGACCGGCTAGTCGGCAACAAATCGCTAGTTGGCATCTAACTGACTAAAAAACCTCAAAATCGGGCTTAAAAAAGTCGGTCAAAGTCAATCAAAACGACTTTGGTGACTTTTTTTTAACTCAATTTTCGACCCAAATCTATGTCGTTTGATTATTTTAGTATTTGAATGTTGTGTCCAGCTGAAACAACTCGCAATTTATTGAATGAATCAAAGAGAGTACAGAAATGACTAGGGAAAGGAGAATTAGGAATCAATTGGACTTGGAACATTGCCAATTAATCCTAGGGTTCTACAGAATTTGGGGATGAAGGAGAGAGTGAAAATATCTTCCCAATTTCGAGTTTGAAATCTGAATGAGAGGGAATATTCTATTCCTCTCCTATTTATAGACATAACTAGGGTAATACCCGACTTCTCCTGACCCGGATACTCAAACCCGCGAGTTTATCTAAATAAAATCCCCAAAGGCTCCAGTTCGAACCCTTCCACCAACATTCCTTCTCTTTATTTCTAGCACTTGTGACATTACCTTCCCCTCAAATAACTGCTTGTCCTCGAGCTTTCCATGTGAAAGAAGGCCATTTCTTCAAAAAGTCATTGGCATCCTCCCAAGTAGCATCTTCAATGGGGAGATTGCTCCATGATATCAACCATTGTACCACTGGTTTATTGTTCTCCCTTTGTGCTATCACATCATCACCCATCTTCAACTTTGGCTAGCTGACATGAAAAACTGGGTGGATCTTGGCTCCATCTGGTAGTGCTAGTTCATAAGCTACACTTCCTATCTTCCTCAGAATCTTATAGGGTCCAAAATATTTTGGAGACAACTTTTGATTCTTCCTTAAGGCCACTGATTGTTGCCTATAAGGCTGCAACTTCACATAAACCCAGTCACCAACAGCCAAAATTCTTTCAGATCTGTGCTTGTCCTCTTGCTGCTTCATTCTATTAGCAACAATGCCAAGTTGCTCCTTGAGGAAAGCATTCAGCTTCTGCCTTTCCTCCAACATCTTGGACATTTCACCATGCTTGACATCTTCAAGCAGAATGTTTTCACCAATGCTAGGAGGTTTAAATCCAAATAAAGCTTCAAAGGGTGATAGCTTAATGGTAGTGTGGTAATCGGAATTGTGCTACCAAGCTGCAATCGGTAGAAATTTAAACCATTGCTAAGGTCTATGAGATGTGAAACATCTCAAAAACATCTCTAAGCATTGGTTCACCCTCTCAGTCTGCCCATCAGACTGTGGATGGTAGGCAGTACTGAGATGGAGTTTAACTCCTATGGTGGCAAACAGTTCCTTCCAGAAGTGGCTAGTGAACACTTTGTCCCTATCACTCACAATGCACACTGGAAGACCATGCAGTTTATAGACTTTGTCCAAGAATTCCTCAGCAACTTTCTTTGCTGTGCAAGGATGGGACAAACCTATGAAGTAACTGAACTTGGTAAACCTTTCTACCACTACCATAATGGTGTCTTTGCCCTCTGACCTAGGCAATCCCTCTATAAAATCCATACTCAGGTGAGAAAAAGGTTTGTCAGGTAATTCCAAAGGTTGAACCAACCCAGGATAAGGCACATTTTCATGTTTATGTCTTTGACATACCTCACACCTCTTCAACCTTTCTTGAATCAAATCTTGCATGTTAGGCCAATAGAAGACTCTTTTAAGTCTCTGATAATTGGCTAAGACACCTGAATGCCCTCCAATGGAAGAAGAATGGACTTTGTCAATCAAATATTCCCTAACCTTTCCTCCTTGTCCCACATAGAGTCTTCCTTGGAACCTGATTACACAATCTACTAAGGTATAATCAGCCAGTTGTTCTCCCAGAAGAAGAGATGCTAACAGGTTCTGAGAATCAGCATCTCCTTCATAACTTCCCCTGATTTCCTCTATCCAAGCAGGAACCACCACAATAATGGCATTGCACTCAAATTGTCTTGAGAGTGCATCAGCCACTTTGTTCTCTGTCCCTTTCTTGAATTGGATGACAAAGTCAAAGCCCATCAACTTGGTGATTCACTTCTGTTGAGCAGCTGTGCACACTTTCTGTTCAATCAAGTATTTGAGGTTATAATGATAAGTCCTTATCACAAAGGAATGACCCTCAAGGTAATGTTTCCACTTGAGAATGACAATTGATAGAGCCATCAACTCTTTCTCATAAGTGGATAACCTTTGACTTCTAGGCCCCAAAGCCTTACTGAAGTATGATAGTGGTCCGCCCTCTTTGCATAAGCACAGCACCAATACCAGTTCCACTAGCATCAGACTCTATGACAAACTGCTTGGAGAAGTCGGGCAATGCCAGGACTGGGGGTTGGGTAAGGACTGCTTTGAGGGCTTGGAATGCTTTCTCAGCTTCCTCATTCCATCCAAACCCATTCTTCTTGAGCAGTGAGGTCATAGGTTTGCTTATCAAGCCATAATTCTTGATAAACCTCCTATAGTAACCTGTAAGTCCAAGAAAACCCTGAGCTGTTTGACGAACTGGGCCTTGGCCATTCCAGCATACTTCTGATTTTTTGGGGATCCGCTTTGACTCCATGACCAGAAATCAAATGTACCAAATACTCCACCTCCTCTTGAGCAAAAGAACACTTGCTTAGCTTGGCATAAAGCTGATGTTCCCTTAGCAGCCCAAGCACCACTTTCAGATGATCCACATGAGCAGTCAAACTTTGATTGTACATCAATATATCATCAAAAAAGACCAATACAAACTTCCTCAAATATGGACCAAAGATTAGGTTCATAAGTGATTGAAAGGTTACAGGTGCATTGGTAAGCCCAAATGGCATCACTTTGAATTCAAAGTAACCAAAATGGGTGCTAAAAGCTGTCTTAGGAATGTCTTCTTCCTTCATTCTAATTTGGAAGTAGCCAGACCTAAGATCTATCTTAGAGAAGTACCTAGCTCCATGAAGTTCATCAATTAGATCATCCACCAAAGGAATGGGGAACTTATATTTGATTGTCAATGTGTTGAGTTGTTTGTAATCAACACAGAACCTCCATGTGCCATCCTTTTTCTTAACCAAAATAATTGGTGAAGAAAAATGACTGTTACTGGCCTATATAATACCATCATGCAACATAGAAGTACCCTGTTTCTCAATCTCAGCCTTCTGAGGACTGGTTGAGCACCATCCTTTAAGAGGATCTGATGCTCATGATTCCTGTTAGGGGGTAAACCCTTAGGAATGTCAAAGATATCAGGAAATCCATCCAGAACCTCTTGGATTGAATCAGGTAGTCTAGCATCTTCATCAGTAGCTCCTTGGATTGCACTCAAGCTTCCCATCTCAACCTCACCTTGGATAGCTAAGTACCCCACCCACACTTCAGCAGCCCCTTTCAAACGTTTAGGCAAGGCCTCAATTGAGATAGCTTTCAACTCTCCAACCTCTTGACCACTGTCCACAACCACTTCTTTACCACTCTTAACAAACTTCACAGCTTGTTTCTTGTAATCCAATTCAATTGGACTGTGTCTTCCCAGCCAATCACCTCCTAATATCATGTCACTGCCACCCAGGGTCAGGACATGAAGGTCTTGGCAGAATTCCAAGCCTTTAACCTTCCACTTCACTCCCCTACATACCTCTTCATACCAACTTTTCTCCCCATTGCCTAGAACAATTAGCAAAGGCCTAGTATGTTCAACTTCTAGCCCCAGTTGTTTGACCAACTTAGGATCTATGAAGCTATGTGTACTACCAGGATCAATAAGGATATAAATCTGTTGATTTCTAGCAATCCTTACTGGTATTCCAAACACACCTCCTCCAATACTACCACTGAGTGCATTTACTGAGAGTTGAGCCATCTCAGCCACCTCCTCACCTAGGAAAACCTGACTGTCTTCCACAGTGGACTGCACATACTGCAGCTGTCCATCTTCATGATCACACAGATAGATCATGTTGACTTCTGCCAGAGCACATTTGTGTTGAGGGGAATACTTTTCCCAACATTTGAAGCACATGTTGTGCTTTCTTCTTCTTTGAAGTTCCTCATTGCTAATCTTCTTGAACTTAATAGGTCCCTTGTGAGAAGTCTTGAGGTTGTAATATTGAGCAGGAACTGGTTTGGTGGAGTTCACTGAAGTTTGTGATGATCCTCGACCGGTTTGTGAGAAGAAGCCCGAAAGTGCGAGGCTTGCTAGAAGCCTTAGAAGTGCACATCAAGTGCTTTGCTCTTGCTCCACGACTAGCTCGAAAGCCTCGGCAAGGATGTAGGCCTATGCATACATACTTGACCACCCCTTACTTCATCCTTTAACCCACTAAGGAAAAGGTCTATGAAGTAGTCGGGGAGTTGCTCTTGTTCAGTAGTCACAAAGACTGCTTTAAGAGCCTCAAACCTCTTGATATAGGAGTGGACTTCTCCAATTTGTTTTAACTTGGAGATATCACCCACTATACCTGACACAGACTTGACATCAAATCTTTTGTATAGAGCCATCACAAAACCTTGCCAATTTTGTGAGCCAGACTCCATAACATAGTTGTGCCCCCATAAACATGCTTCACCCCTGAAGTATGTCATTGCTACATCTAATTTGTGGTCTGTCTGGTATACCGTGTACTTTGAAATAGTATTCTGCCTGAATAACCCACTCTCTTGGGTTAGAACCTTCAAATTTAGGAAAGTCAAGCTTTGGAAGCTTGATCACACCACTATCCCCCATACCATAATCAAACCTAGGCTCAGAATTAATTCTTGTTGCCTGATTTCGATTAGGTTCTATTCCAGCCCCAAAGTCAGTCCTAAGTTGTCTAATTACAGGTGATTGTTCAATATTCTTACTAGATTCACCTAAGGCATCCTTATCCTTAGTGTTTTGATTCAACTTAGAAAATTGCTCCATAATCTGACCTAAAGCAACATCAGTTTCCTTTTTATTAGAAGCTAGGTCATTGCTAACAGTTAGAACCATACCTCGCAGCTCATCGAATTGAGAGTTCATTCGAATCATTGAACTCTCAAGCTCTATCAACCTGTGAGACTGCTGATCGACTGGAATTTGGAAGTCGCCTACTGCCGGCGTCAGAAGGAGCACCGCCGCGGCCGCTGATTGCAATTCTCCTAGCTGGTTGTGCGTCAACACCATTTCAGCCAAGAGCGATTGGCTCTGATACCAATTTGTTGTGTCAAGCTGAAACAACTCGCAATTTATTGAATGAATCAAAGAGGGAGTACAGAAATGACTAGGTAAAGGAGAATTAGGAATCAATTGGACTTAGAACATTGCCAATTAATCCTAGGGTTCTACAGAATTTGGGGATGAAGGAGAGAGGGAAAATATTTTCCCAAGTTCGAGTTTGAAATCTGAATGAGAGGGAATATTCTAATCCTCTCCTATTTATAGACATAACTCGGGTAATACCCGACTTCTCCTAACCCGGATACTCAGACCCTGCGAGTTTAACTAAATGAAATTCCCAAAGGCTCCAGTTCGAACCCTTCCATCAGCATTCCTTCTCTTTATTTCTAGCACTTGTGACATTGAACTTGTCATTACTTATTATGATATTGAATTTAATTATTATGGATTAACTTTGTGTATTTTGATTTGACTAGTATTTGATTGTTAATTTTTTATGAAATTTTGTTTGACTAGTATAATATATATAGGATAAGGAAATTTTTTAAAATCCTTGTAATCTAGATAAGCCGAGCGACTCCTGCAACATTGTTGCTTCCTACCCTCTTTGTTATATAGTCTTGAAAAGCTATGAAAATCGTAAAAAAATTCAGGAAAGTAAGAGATTCTTCCGTGCTGAAGGATTACTTAGTGAACAAATATCAAAGTGCTGCTCAATACAATAAGCCACCAGGTGGTCGTGTTAGTTCAATCTGTAATGGCATTGATGAAGCAACCAAAAGAGGAACTGATATACTAGGCCGGATTTTCGCTGGTGTATTTGGCGATATTCCGAAGAATATATGCAATAACATAACCGAAGACGATTCATCGACTTTGCTATTGAATCAGTGGTATTGGCAGGTTAGTTATTCTTTGATCATACCCTTTTGTGTTTTCTTTTTATTTTTGATGATTTTGAGTTTGGTTCACATATAGACTTGCAGTGAAATGGTGATGCCTATTGGGAATAATAATAGTAAACTTATGCTTCCTTTGGATCCTTTCAATTTGACAAGTTACATAAAGGAGTGCAAGGATGTATTTGGTGTAACCCCTCGACCTCATTGGACTACTACTTATTATGGAGGCCATGTATGTTTTTTACTCATCTTTTCTTCATATAGCTACTAGGATTGATTCTTCTTCAAATGATAAGAAGCACTTCTGATCTGGTGTGTATCAAAGTGTTTTGTTAACACGTGCAGACATAAGTTTGGCTGTTGGTTCTCGATACAACGGTTGAATAAAAGTATGAATAAGTATTCTTCGAATGACTATATGAACGTAGTTATTAAATAACAACCTTTCATTTTAGTTAAGAGCTCGATCGTTAAATTAAGTGATTCTTGAGATTGCGTTCCGCACATGCGAACAAAAATATACGTTCCACATTGGATCCAAACCGATTAGCTGATTGTAGAATTCATTCTACTTAAAAACTCGCTGTTAAATCAAGTGATCCTGAGGTTGTGTATGTGTTTCACATTTGATTTATTCCAGCTTTGTAGCTAATATACGCCTTGTCTTTTAATAGAGTCTTGTCCAAATTTCTTTCCATCCTCTGTCTCGATATCTTCAAACAATCCTAATGAAGAAAGTGTGACCCCTTTTTTGAAAAAAAAAAAATGATAGATATCTTAAATGTGCATATAAATCAAAATGGTTCTTGGTTTTACTTTTTATGATGCATTTTGGCTTGATTTGAGGGCATGATTCCGTAGTATACGTGCTGGTATAGGAGAATTATTGTTCCAGTGGTATTCTGTGAATAGCCACTTTGTGCATTCATTACCAAATATTAGGTCAGCCTCCAATTCATCTGGTTTAGTGGTATTCTAGGAGTAGTAACTTTTTGCATTTATTTTTAAATATCAGGTCTGTCTCCTGTTAACTCTGCTCATACCCAATTGTTAGAGACTTAATAGTTATGTTAATATTGTTGTATTTAAGAAAGAAAAAAACTATGATTGACCTGACTATAATATGGTCAGGACATAAAGTTGGTGCTTCAAAAGTTCGGAAGTAACATCATATTCTCCAATGGGCTTGCAGATCCCTATAGTAGTGGCGGGTAATGTAATTTTTACTCGTTATAATTTATTTGTCTAATAGTACAATTTTGTATTGAGAATACCACATCGACTAGCTTGTAAGCATATTTGCAATATATAAGGTTTGGCAACCATTCCCCTCTTGAGTTACGTTTTGAGAGATTGAGTTACGCTCAAGTCCATTTTTCACGTGATATCAGAGTCAACTAGTCAGATGTTGGGCATCATCGATGTTCACGCTCCAGATGTCCCTTGGCATGTCCCTGTGCGTGAGGGTGTGTTCACATGATATCAGATTCAACTAGTTCGATGTTGGGCATCATTGATTTTCACGCTCCATATGTCCCTTGGCATGTCCTTGTGCGTGAGGGGTGTGTTGAGAATCCCACATCGGTTAGCTTGTGAACATATTTGCAATATATATAAAGCTTGTGCAATCCTCCCACTCTTGATGTATCTTTTGAGGGATTTAGTTAGCCCAAATTCATTTTTAACATTTTGTCTCTTCAATGGCAGTGTGCTAGAGGACTTATCAGATAGTTTGCTTGCAATTTATACAGCTAATGGTATAAAATAAATGGTTCTTTCTTATCCATTTTATCTCTATCTTCAATTTCATTGAGAAATCTGATATTAAGAATTTTTTTCAATATTTGCAGGCACTCATTGCATGGACTTAAATTCAGAAAGAAGTAAAGATCCAGATTGGTTAAAAATGCAAAGGAAAATTGAGGTCAGAGTCATTGAAGAGTGGATATCAGAGTATAATGCTGATCTTTTTGTTATAAATTCCAGAGGGAATCTTCCTCAAGACAGATATATTAACCATTCATATTTGCGTCGAAGCAAAGGCCATGCCATTTTGTAGTTGTCTTTTTGGTTTGGAAGGACACTCCTATGTATATTGAATATATACGAAAAAAAATATCAAGAAACATGTATGTGCTATTTCCTAGTCTACAAATAGGGTGGAAATGAGACGAGGTGAGCTTAGGCTCGCCAAAGCTATTTTAATAATTCAGCCCATATATGATCTTGCTAGCTCAAACTAAGGGAAATTCGACTATTTAGTCCTCTTAACAATTTTTGTTTCACCTGTTTAGTACCCACGTTTTAATTTTAGCCTATTAAGTCATTTTATAATTTTTGTTTAGTTGAGCATGCATGACACATATGCCAAAATCAGTCAGATTCCAATTTTTAAGTGGTGGCGAAGACTCTTTCTGCTGCCCATAAATTGATTAGGGACTGTCTAGCCTGAAATTAAAATTTGAGCACTAAATAGGCAAAATAAAAAATACAGAGGGACTTAATAAGTTGAAATTAAAATATGAGGATTAAATAGGCAAACCGAATATTGTTAAGGGACTAAATAGGAGAATTTCCCTTCAAACTGATTCGTAGTTTTTAAACAACTTTGCTCATTTATTAACAAATCTCTATATAAAATATGTATTCTATATCCAACAAACCAAAAAATCAAGAAATTTTGAGTATAAGATATGAGTTTAAATATTATTGTAACAGTCATAATGAGTGGACTCCAAAAACTTTGAACACTAGGGGACACTAGTTCAAGTGTGACCTTCTGTAATTGAATCTCGCCTAAAGAACTCTTGCATTAGTTTTAGTTTATTATTAGCTTAAGTTTAATTTGTTAACAATCACTCTTGAA
Organism: Vinca minor; assembly: GCA_026122235.1. NCBI lineage: Eukaryota > Viridiplantae > Streptophyta > Magnoliopsida > Gentianales > Apocynaceae > Vinca > Vinca minor. The sequence goes on from JAOCZM010000196.1 coordinate 563,718, forward strand.
CTTTGAATCGACTAGGCAATATAACACCGGTTGGAAGTGAAGTATCTTACCGCTTGAGCTGTACTTCATTGTCTCTTGTGTGCTATTTGAGTAGTATGTTGTGTAGGATTTTTGTAGGTTAGCAAGAAAACAACAAAATAACTATTTTGGGGAGTCGTGCGCACCATTTGGAGGTACATTCGCACCGTTTAGTTTATGTATTAGTTCTCTCATAGATTCATTCGAGCAGTTCTTTATTTTTTTGATTATGTAAGCATATTTCCCACTGGTTAGAAAATTTAAGTTATGTTTCGAAACATAATCCCTCATTGTTATGCTATTATTAATAAATTCTTGAATCCATTTCAAACACGAAGAATAGATCCCTATTCCTAAATCACTTTCTCAAGTCATTGAAGTCTCATCAGGGCAGATCAATAATTCACGTTAACGTTCGTTAGTATACACCGTTTTTCTTCCTTTTTTCCACAAAAGTGAATGAAACATGATTGACAAGAGGCGGAATTAATTAGGTAAAAAAGGATAATATTAATATTATAGAAATCTAGAATACTACAATTTAAAATTGCATTTATCAATCATTATCCTTTATCACCTTTCTCTAATGGAGGTCACTTCCAAAATCCGATAAAAGCCCAAATGTAACCCCGAGGTTTGTTCATAAACATCTAATTCGAATAATAGCTTCATGCCAGAGATGCGACAATATTTAGTTCCATCACTTTGCCAGAAAGGAACAACACAGTTCGTGGATTAAACAAACATTAGTACAAAAAGAAATAAGAAATCTAATGCAGACCTTTTCCACAGTATCTATGGTACAAGTATCTATGAAGCACAACACTTGAACCTAGAAAAAAGAAAAATTTGACAAGCATTACTAATGTTAAGTAATGAAGAATGAGTACAAGAATCCACAAAATGGAGATTAGAACAGGGTGAGAGTCAAGCATCGCTCTTGAGATTGCGCTCCACATAGGCCTGCGAAAAGTTAATGGTGTCAAAATTTAACAGAAACTGAAAGCATGGCTATCAATCTATAGTTTTTTTAACTTCCAAGTTTATTGGAGTTTCTGGAAAACTAATTTGCTCAACAGATTAGTACACTAAAATGAAGAATATAAGTACCGAAATGAAAAACCAAGATTAGAAATGACAATATATTCAAGACAAACGAAGCAAAGAAGTCCCCGTTAAGTACATCAATCTCACACTTTATACCATACATGTGACCCTTAAATAGCTACTCTTGTCATCTACCTCACTTGCATCTTCTGTGATAATTTTCAATTCTTCCAGGAATAAGATGTTCTGGGTCTTCTATCTCTCTTAATATGATCAAATATTTATAGTTCGTCAATAGGCTCAGCACCATATTCATTCACATCACCTGGTGTGGTTCGAGTTTGGCGATTCCATTTCTCATAAACTATGGGATTTGCATTAATCAAGTCAGACACCATTGTTATTACTCAACTTTAATTAAGCCACTCATCACTAATCACAGAGTTGCAGATTGGATTTCCAATGGAAATGTATGGTATTAAAGTGGTCATATGGTAATATGATTCATCGCATAAATGAAATGTTAAATTCACCTAGTCACAAACTTTTCCCACACCCAAAAACAAATAACAATAAATAGAAAAGCCAAAACACCAAAAATATATCAGGGAGGAAATTCAAGATGAAGGAAGTACAATATGTTAAAAATGGCCTTGGCCCCACTCCAACCCCCAAAAGGTACCTCATGGCGGGGAGGATTGCCCAAAGCCATATAAATTCCAAATATGCACACAAACTAATCAATGTGGGGTTCTCAACACAATGGCACTAATACATGGAAGCACATGAATTTTGCTGCTCAAAATGATCTTTAAAAGCCACAGGAATCAGTGAACACACGACCCAACTGATATATTCAACATGCATCACATTGCCAACAAAGAATTTCATGATCATCTGAGGGATTCTCGCAGCAAAGAATAAGCACTAACATGAAACTGACCTGTACAAGTTTGGTAATTTTGCTTTTGGAGTGTGAAAGGTATTGCTCTATTCTCTCTTGCGTCTTTGGGACATGATCCGCTGTGATTGTGCTGGTCACTTTATCAACGACCTTTTTCACAACAGTTTTGTGTGCCTCCCTGCTCATGCGACCTTCTTTCCATGTGGGTTTCAGGACCTCCTTAACAAACTCAATAAGACAATTTTTAAACAAGCGCATCTCTTTATCATCCTTGTTACCAGCAGCAGCATCTTCAGCTTTGTTATTGCCATTCACGCCTTTTTTATGAATGTTTTCCTGCTTTTCCTTGCATTCTGCTGCATCATTTCTATGGATGTCCTCAGTTTTGGAAACTGTAGTTGCTTCCTGCTGATCTGATTTCAAACTCTCATCATACTGCACCTTGGAACTATCGTCTTGGAGGGTTTTTTGAGCTTCAGCATTACCAGTATATAATGGGGAAAATTCTTCCAAGACCAACTGAGGCAGGCTACCAGGGAGCTGATTACTGTTGCCCAGCTCCGTGGCATTGTGCAACAGATTGGAATGATCTGGAGGCCTTGCAGCTGAATTGGACTGCACATATGTCATATTCAGAGATGGAACAAGAGACTGCAAAGATGACATCAAATGTGCGGAAGTCTCGGAGTTTAATGCTGTATGTGGTTGTACTTGTTCATTCACAAAATTCCGAGTTAAAGATGCTGCATGGTATGCTATTTGAGCATCTTGAGCAGTCGGAGAAAAAATTGGAAACGATTGTGGGGCTGCATGTTCCTGCATCTCAGGTGTTTTATCAGTTTCATTATGATGGCTCTGAATTCGGTTTTGCAAATCAAAAGAAGAGTGCAAAAGCTGGCCAGGACCATTCAAGTCAATACTTCGTGCACTTGCTTGGTTCGGTAACATGTTACTTTTTGCAACTAAAGAAGGCTTGAACAACTTTCCAGCATCATTCTGATCAACGCTTTGTCCAGGCACAGTTACTGTACTAGCATTCGTGGACTTCAGTCCACCATCAAGTCCACCAAAACTGAATGCCTTAGCAACATTATCATCCACAACATTCTGGTGCTGCAGAATGTCTGAATTTGTTGAGACTTCAGTGTGCTTGGTTGTTATTGGAAAATGCAGGTAAGAAGTTTCTTGTCCCATATTCTGTTCACGAGCATATATAGATATTCTATCTGTATTTCGCGATGATGCTAGATGTTCACGCCCTTCAGTAAAAATTTCTGTAACAGTGGATCTGATAGGTCCTGTGTCTCTCCCATCTTCATTCCACTTGGAAGGGGGGTATTCAACATTTACAGAAGCCTTCTCTTTGGCTCGACTCTCCCCCCAGATTTTTCTTTCACGGCCCCGTCTATTATCCTTCATATCAACTGTCATGCTATCTGCATACGTTCTGTTTACACCGAGACTCTCACTCCATCCAGCGGTTTTTTCTGATGCCTTTCCCATCTCATCCCATGTCGAACCGTTCCACTGTGCACTCTTTTCAACCAAACTGCGGCCATCACCATCATCACGTGGCCTGTTTTCCCGGTTGCTTGCTGTTGGACCATCATGAGAGAACCTGCAATTAACCCGCTGACAGTTCCCTGCTAGGAAATACTTGCACACAGGTCTCCCAGATTCACTGGTTTGATGTTCACGATCACGACTAAAGGATGCATTTCTCCCATCACGGTCACCATTATCACCAGTGCTGGTATGGTGTAAAAATCTGCAAGATGCTCCCCACTTACAATTACCTCTCACAAAATCCTTGCAGGGAATTCTACCTGTATTTCTATTCCCCGAAGGCTCATCCTCGCCATAGGTAACATCAGAAACTCTGTGGGCCCGAGGACCTTCAGTGTCTGAATATCTCATACCATGTCCATGCTCCATTCCTCTTCCTGATCTTTCTGCTAGTTCCTTTTCTGGGAAATCCCCATCCATTCGACTGATATTCTCAGGATGAAGAAACCTACACTGACTCCCTCTCCTGCAGTTCCCGGCTGGAAAATCTCTACAGATTTGAGATGATACTCCAGACCCACTTCTATCATTCCATCCAGCATATGATTCACGCCGGCGATCATGAAAAGGACTTTGACTCCTGCTCCTGCTCTTTACGATCTTCTGGTTCCTGCTCCTGCTCCTGCTCCTGCTTCTACTCCTACGCAAACCACTGCCGTGGTCCCGGCCCCTCTCTCTGCTCCAGCTTCGGCTGCGACTGCGACCTCTGCTCCTGCCTCTTTCCCTGCTCCGGCTTCTGCCTCTTTCCATATATCTGATATTTACATCAGGAGCATTATCACAACTCCAAAATTGAGGTTCCAATAAGCAATTGGAGAGAGAGTGACAGAAGAAACCTAACAGAGAAACACTCGGTAGACAACTTAAAAAACAAATTGTGATATTAGAAGTAGGCCATCCAAACCGTTCATAAACAAATTAAGAAAAACAAACACAACTATTTATCAAAACTATTCTAGCTGGCTTCTACTGTCCAGAAGATGTATCAGTGCCTCGTTACTTCAGGATTCAGCAGTTGACATGTAAAAAGAGAAATAAACTTGTCATGACGCAATAGTTATTCATATTAGTAATCATATTCATTTTTATATTATCATCACCAAGGTACAGAAAACCAAGATCCAAAGCTTTTCCATAAGGGAACAAAGATGTGCTGTGACGTACCTATGAGTTTGGCCCAAAGAGTCTTCAGGGGAGTAGTTCCGCTTTCTTTGAACCCAACCATCAATACCAGGAGATATACTCTTATACTGACTATTATCCCTACCCAGTTCCTTAATCTGTGATACATCTCGTCCATCTTTGTAAACGTTCTCAATCTTCTCTGCAACATGGTGCGTCTCCCGAGATGACCTTCTTGACTGATCTTTAGGCTTTAATGAGTTATTATCAGCTCGAGAAGGTGACAGGTGCCAAGCATCATCAGTTGAATATTGTTCTTCAGCATCCCAGAAAGATTTGCGCTTTCGCCTGCCCTCATCCATAGTTCACAGTTGTCAAAAAATGACCTCTATGCTGATCCGTCTTCTATGCAGCATTATCTGAATGGTAAGCAAACAACACATACACCTTTTAACACATTAATATGTTTGTTTCAAGTCTAGTTCCAGCATGAAGTATAAATCCATGAAATGAAGGGAAAAAAAATCATGCACTCGCACCCTCGTCAAAACAAAGTCAACAAGCTTATATCTCCTATTACTTCCTTGATAAAGGCATTATTTTTTATTAAAAAAAAATCCTCATTGCATGAGAGACCTTCGTCTAACTAAGACAGCAAGCTTAAAACAGTAAAAGACATCATCATCTTTAATCATACACTATGCCAAGATATTCTCAAATCACGCATAGCAAGTTTTTCATTTTTCAGCAAGCTGATTAGCTACAATAATTTTCCAATTCTCCTCATAGTTACTTTTCAGATTTATATTAAACAGTACAACAACCTTTTGGCCAGCAAGCTAAGTTAGTACATTACAACCGGTATCAATTAACTTTTAATCACTCATCAGGATTTAAAAATGCGACTCTTGCTTTAAATCTCTTTCAAGACGTAGATGACTACCACATACATCAGAAACATGTCATAACACCAGACAACAAATGGAGAGAAACTGAGACACCTTTAAGTCACTTGCAAAGCGCAAATGACTACCAAACAGTGTTGTTAAGGCTCACGCCTCAGGCGCGCCTTTGCGCCTCAGGCTCCAGGCTCGAGGGATAACGCCTTAACATCTCAGCCGCAACTCCAATCAGGGAGGCGTTTGCCTTGAAGAAAAGGCTCCAGGCCCAAGGCGTGGCTCGGGCGTGACTTTTTGTAATTAATCCTTTGGGAGCTCGAAAAGAACTCAAAAGTGTCTTTTTCCCTGTATTTTCCTACAACTTAATATTTATTAACAAAAGAAAATAGAGGAGTGAGGGATGTGCGTTGGAGGAAAGGAAAACATGAATAGGAATTACATGGGAGAGAAAGTTGATTAGGCACAAGGCATTTCTCTTGTCTGCTATATATATATATATATATATATATATATATATATATATATATATATATATATATTGAGCAAAATATTTTTACTATGTTTTTTTTCTATGGGTAGGGAGTTTTTTTCTATGGGTAGGGAACTATGCTCTTTATATATATATTTAAGGTGCGATTTTTTTACAAAGGTGCACGCCTTTTTTGCGCCTCAAGGATCCAGAACCCCTTTGCGTTTTTGTGCGCCTCATCGCCTTAACAACACTGCTACCAAACATATAAGAGATATGAAGACAACCAATTGGGAACTGAAAAGCACATGGCATGCAAAGGTCCTAGCCTTTACTTGAACCCGCAGACAGATTTGCCCTGAATTACAATAAAGTTGCTTCAGTCATTTGAATAGCATAATGCATTGCCTTGTTTTTAGTAGGTTTTGTATGTCTAAAGTGAGACAACCATTTCATAATGGCCAAGAGAAAAGAAATTACGAGTCAAACAGAAATCCTATGTTTCTCTAAAAAGGTCTTAAAAGTTGACTGCAAGCTAGTTAAATGCATCATAGAAAAATGGCAAGTAAAAGACTTCACCGTGCTCAGGCATTTAGGACAATTTGATTAAAGATGCATTCACAACAACGTCATAAAATCATCAATGGCCAACTTTGAGCACGCCAAAAGTTTGGTCCATATCACTAAACCGCTATGCAGAGGTTACCTAAGTAATGAAGATCTGACCATCTAGCGCAACCCCCCCCACCAACCCACCCTGCGGCAGCCAAGGGGAAGAGAATCTACCAAGAAAAAGCTGACTGGGATCTCATCCTTCCACATTCAATATCGCTTAGAAAGTTCCAAGTACAAAATCAAATTAGCTGGTGGGCACAATCAAAAACCAGCCTTTTCCTTTATTGTATGTCAATTTATAAAGGAAGTACCAGAGACCTTCAAACAAGCTCAGTCTCCAAACATTACATGCACCATAAATGAAATGCAAGGTCATCTTCAGAAACCATCCAGTAGTCGCAACAATTAATCTTCAGTAAAAATACCTCCGTTACTGTAAGGAAACATGATATTTCCTACTTTTTGACCTCTTTGAAACAATATGAAGACTACGTTCTCCAACATAGATGCAGAAAGATTTTTACTTGAATTCATTATCATCAGGAAACTGCAAATCAGGCTCAGTTCATGAACTGCAATAGCCTTTTGCATGCAATTAAACCTAGAAATTATAACCATGGGGAATATTCTCTCACCAACTATTTTATGCAGTGTTGTCAATCCTAAATAGTGTCGAGTCGCGGCCGACCCTAAAACAGCTATAGCAAGGATAGCGGATAGAGACAGCGGCACTATTTGAAATTTAATAAATAATCAACAAAAATTCAAGACAACAACGAAACAAAGTCATAACCAAAATCATTATATCCAAGAAAAAAAACATAACCAAACTCATTAAATCCAAGATAAAAACATAACCAAACTCATTAAATCCAAAACATCTCCAATTTCACCATAAGTTTTTTACTATTGTAAAGGGCAAAAAGGGATTTTAAGCTTATCCAAATAGTGCCGCTATTCCCTCAACACTGATGCACGACGCTATGGATGGGTCTGTAGCGGCATGTCTTTGAAGACTAAACCATCTAGGAGCAAAGACAGTGGCTATCCCCAATCTCTCGAATGGTCCGTTGGTCACCGGTGAGATTATCATGTCACCAATGAAAAGCAGGCCAAAATTAAGGGAATCTCACAATTCAATGTTAATACACGAATAACTTAAAAAGGAATAACTTTTCTGCAACAAAATTCTGGAGATGAATTAATCAAAAGCTACATATCTCAACCCAACAGATTTCAGTGGATCAAACGAAAGGCAAAGCCTCTAATCTAAATGACAAGAAACCATGTAAATCCTCCCAGACTATTAAGGTACAATGACTGAAAGAAGCGAAAGTAGAACGAAAATGCCAGACCTAACAAAAGCCCACCATAAAAGGCCCTCCAAACACCATAGCTATAGGCTTCAGATGGCATCTATGAAAATAATGATAGGCGACCACCACAGATTTAGCAGGGGAGGATATTCATGACCATAGACAACCTCTATCATGTATCATACAAAACTAGGGAAATGCTTCAAAAGCGGCTTCTAGGGGCCTCAATGTTCCAAGGTTATGCATTGCCCAAAAACGAAGCATATCATGGTAGCGAAGGCTTTCAGCGAATTCCACAGAAGATCCAATACAAAGAGCAAACTAATATGAGCTGCCACATACGTAGCAGCATTATTGACAAGGACCAGCAACAAATCAAGGATCAGATTCTAATTGATCTGAACTTGAGAGATTGATATCCATTGACATCTTCTAAAGTGTTTTAACCAATGTAGAAGACAACGGAACGAGTGAATAGGTCATCAACCATCGACTGCTATTAGTTTGGAAGCATATAGGAGCACTGACTTTGGTATAATATACATCAGAAAGGTGCATAATTTGCATGAAGTTGCCACCTTGAGAAGGTGCCAACGCCAAATAGGCGACGCAATATCAGAATAATGGTTGACATCAGGGGAGACAGACGCAGGGAATGAGATGAAGTTATGTGGTTGTACAAGATCAAGCCATTTGACTTTGAAGAACAAGGTATGTAGCCCACCGACATGCAGCCATCTACACATGCAAAAGACCACAAAGGGAACAGAATCAAAATAGCAGTTTTGCCATGAATCAACTAAACTAGATCATCTTATTCCTAACAGCGTGCAACTTCCAACGTTGTCTTCCATAAGAGATATAATGTATATTCGTATACATGACTCATAATTTACTAAATTAAAATAAATTGCACCAATGAGTGATTGTGCTAGGAAATTCCATAATAAATGTACAAAAGGAATCAAAATGTGCCAGACCATGGAACAAAGCTCATAGTTCCTCCACAGATGGGATAGTACTAAGAATAAGGAGAATGACGCATAGAGTAGTAGGTCCAACAAATTTTACATCTTCAATGGTGAAACAAGCAACAACAACAACAGATGTTACTAAAAAAAATTCCCCCTCTCTGAAAATGGAAACAGGCCTAGAACTAAAAAACTCACTCTCTCTCAAAATGGAACCTTGTAACCTCGGCTTTAGTCACTGGACACTGGTTAATATGAAGACAATTCAATGATTCAATCAATTTGAATATACTTAAACATCCACCACACCCTCTTTTTTTTAACTATTTGGTCTTCGGTGACCCCCTTTAATGCATAATAATGCAAAATAAAAGGTCACCAAATCCGGAAAGGGGGGCAAAAAAAAAAAATACACCGAAAAAGTCGTTGAAAACCCAACCAATCACAAGTCAGTTTTATCATTTATGGTTAAAACTCGAACAATCTTGTAAAATTTAAACTTAAATATGTATCCATCAGATCAACATTGTTTTCTGTTCTTCAATGCGAAAACATCTCAGATTCAGAAAACCAAAATAATGATTCAAACAATAAAGAAAAATAGTGACCCACAGGGTCGATATAAAATTGGTTCAATCCCATCATCTTTAAAAATTGTATCCACCACGGTAAAATGTGTCAGGTCCACTTTATACTGGACAGGACAGCTGGTCTTACAAGTCGTATTCTAACTTCTTAGTGATTAATTCCTTATTACAAAGCTAATATGATGACAAATGCACAAGTTAATTCAACTTCTACACTTGATAAGACGACTCCTCTTTGGAAACACCTGCCTAGATATAAGAACAACTACGCAATCCAGCCATCTTGGATTTTTAAAATTATAAAAGAATCACTAATGAACTTGCACCAGTATCAACCTTATTAATCATACACTATTACTACTACTACGCCCCGGAGGAAAAAAGAAAGAAAAAAAGAAAATAACAATTCACAGACAACACCATTCATGACAGAAAAAAAAAAATCATAATCCAAGCATAAGCCGCAGAGAACACCCAAGTCAATAAAATCGGAAAAGATGCAATCTTTTGTATTCTTCAACAAGAATATATTTTTCTAAACCTGAGTTTTCAGCAAAAGTACAGGTTTAGCCGTTTAGCTAACATCATTCATGACAGGAAAAAAAAAAAATCATAATCCAAACATAAGCCGCAGAGAACTCCCAAGTCAATAAAATCGGAAAAGATGCAATCTTTTGTATTCTTCAACAAGAATATATTTTTCTAACCCTGAGTTTTCAGCTAAAGTACAGGTTTAGCTAAAAATTCAGCTACTATTGACATTTACAACGCAAAAAAAATCAAGAAAAAAAGCTTCAATTTCTAACAAATAAAAAACCCTAGGCAAAGAAAAATAAACTATATCTATATGTATAGAAAGAAAACACAGACAAAAACAGTAGGGATGAGAGAGAGTAGGTACAGGAAAGAAGGACGTACCCATAGAGGAATAGCAAGATAAGGCAGCGGCGTTGTGAGAGACAGCAGCAAACACCGGTGGTTGGAAGGAGGAGAAGAGGAGGCGGCTTTGAGGAATTAGATTTTGAGTGAGGACAGTGTGTGAATGCGTGTAGAAAATCCAAACTATACAAAATAGAAAAATTAGTGGTACTATTATTATTACCTCACTTTGTTATGCTCGGGCTATGCCAAAAGTCATTATATTTTTTGTTTTTTGTTTTTTTTGGATACACGGGATAGAATTTTTCGATCCTGTAAACATACATCTCGGATATCACATTACATTATCAGTTATTGTAGCGGGTTTTGGCTGCCAAAAGTCATTGTGTTGGTACACTAGTACCGTAAAACTTTATAAACTAATACTCGATAAATTAATAACCTCATTAAGATAATATTTTTTCTTGATCCGGATTCGGGCCAATGCAAAAACAATTTCGATAAGTTAATAAGATAATGTTTAGAAATACCCTTGTATAAATTCTATAGTCACATCAATATTATAAATTAATAATTATCTAAAATAACAAACATAATTAGGATAATGTTTATACATACCCTTGTATAAATTCTAGGGAAAATGACATAGATCATCCTCAAACTATTTAGTAAGATACGATAAGATGCTACAAGTTTTTTTTTACTTTCTGGTAGATCCTAGAACAAATTTTGTTGTTGTTAAGTAGTCCCACCACCATTGTCCGTGGTGGTTTCCGGTCAAAATTAGCCATTGTCCGGCTACTTATGGCCGGAAACTGCCGCGAACAATGGTGGTAGGACGACTTAACAGGCGCAAAATTGTTCTGGGACATACCAGAAAGTAAAAAAAACATGAAGGATCTTAACGTGTCTTGGTAAATACTTTGAGGATAATGTGAGTCATTTTCCCTAAATTTTATAGTCACTAAAAATTATCTAAAATCACAAACATAACTAGGATAAAGTACAAAAATTACTATTATAAGCTTTTCTTTGTCCTGTTTTGATCCGCGTTTTAGTTGTGATTAGCTTGTAACATGTAAAACAAATAAGTTTCATCCATATTAAAAACATTGTTCATAGGAAACTAGCCTTTGTTTTCTTATGAACTTCAATTTATTCTCTATGTCTTGTGTGTTAACTGAACAAATCTCCCCAAATAATGACATGGTTTGATACCATGTCTTAGCTTGAACTTATGAAGCCTACCTTGAGAAAATTGGTACTCCAAAGGTCATTAAGGGATATTAACACCCCGAAAATCATGGTTGGCCGAGACCATCCTGAAAGCGGACAAAACGGCCCTGCCCAAGTTCAATAGGAGTGCCCGACTAAAAAGCTGCTAGGTCGAGGGTTATAGACCATCCAAGATAAGATGGACGTAAGTAATCAGGAAACATGAGCTCGAAAACGGCCATATTGCACAATCGGCTGGGGAGGAGAAACATGAGATGAACAACAAGACAGGCGGCTGAAAAAGGTCGAACAAAATTCCCCGACATTAGGACTTTATCACTGCTCTTTTGTCATGTTCTTAGATCTTAACCTTTCCCCAACTTTCACGATCTTCATAGGGGGGAATATTTGGCCAAAAGAGATTTGAGAGAAAGTGGTCCAAAAAGCAGCCGGACTGATGAAGAACCTTGATAACTTGTATCAAGATACAACAAGAAGGTTAAATATCAGATATTTCTTTTCTTGAAATTAGTTTACGGGGGAATATAATCAACGCAACACAGTAGTTTGGCTATCAATGGAGGCTGAAATACCACAATAAGCGAAACTATAATTATGATACAGTAACTTAAGAATGAATGAAAATCTAAATAGAAGCTCAATTCACAAGTATCTAAGGAATAACCTTACCAAATATCATATATTTAAATTAAGAAATAAGGTGGCCGAATTATCCTTTAAATAGAGGAGTAATTCAGCTAGCTTAGCCTTACAATGCAAGAGTCCTAATTGAATTAGAGCTCTCCGATCTCTAGAATAATAAACTTGCTATAAAAGAAACATTACCTAAATAAATGGACAACATGTCCTTTATTCTAGCACCACTCGGCATTATCTAAGATAAAAGATATTAAAATAATAAATATAGAGCTGAAAACTAATTAAAGTCTGGAATAGACTTTAATGTGCAAAGTTCCTAAAATGCCCTTTAGCCACTTTGTTGATTTGGTCCGTGAATGACACTTTCCAAAGTAATGAGGTTGACTTGAATATCATCTTGTAAGCTTAGTTTGGCTTCCTCCTTAGCTTTAACTTCACGGATGAATGTAGACATAGCTTGTTTAACCCTCTTTATCCTTCCTCTTGTCATGGGACCTTGAATATTGATTGTCTTTTAGTGTATACTGTACATAAGAACTATCTCTACGACCAGTTCTCTTGGTATCTAATACCCATGTTACAAGTATGACGATCATGGAGATTTAATTCCAACATTGGAATTCAGAGTTATTACTTCGGGAAATAGGCTGGAAAATATGAGAATTCTAATTTTATGTTTTCTTTTGAAGATTCGATTAAGCATCTAAGGTAAGGATCTTACACATTTGAATTTCTATCCTAAAAACATAAACTGGGTATTTTAAAGTTATGGATTATGAATAAATGTTTCTGCATATGTTTTATTGCATTTGAGAATGGAAAGTGTTGAATTGTTGCATTCTTGTGTGGTTAAGCATCGAGTCTAAATGCGTTGTTGTGTGGTTGATCATCGAGTCTATTTGTACGTGTTATATGTTACTTGATGTTGTCATTCTTGTTGTTGTTTCATATTGTTGTTGTCATTGTATCTTGGTTGCGTCGTCTCCTCAATCTAGAGCTCTTGTCTAAGAACGACTTTATAAAAGGATACATCCCGAATTACTGCACACTTATGTGTATTGTACACTGTTATGTACTATACCACTGGAACATTCCTTAGCCGGGTTAAAAGTTATAGCTCATCGGCCCTCGTTTGTTCGAGGGGTTACATAAACCTGGACCAATGACTTCATCGGCCTTGCCTAACATATTAATAGTTGGGGAATATTATTATTTGATTTAGCATCAGGATTGGATGATTGAGCTCTGTTGTGTGAAATTGTATGTGTCTTAGCATGAACCATACTCGTAATGTCTAATGTACTATATGTTCGTCTGTTATGAGTAAATCATGGTGCTCGTAGAACATTTTCCTATGTATAAGTATTTGATATAAAGAGTATGGTTCATTGATTTGTTGTTCTTGTTTTGGTATGTTAAGTGTTGGTCAAAATGAGTGTTTTGGGTTGGCACTTTGGGAATTTCAGAAAGTGACATTTCCTTCACAAATTAACACTGAAAATGCTCTGTTCTGAACCGCGGTCGATCGGACGGCCAAACATCCTGTCCGGGGAAAACTACATTTATATACTTGATAAACATTATCATGCAATATGTCCAAATTAGAATTATTATATTTACATAAAGAATGATTCGATGTTAGTGTTTGTATTTGGAGTTTAGAAATTTTGTAGGCGATCTTAGTGGGTGTATATATAATCCTTTGATAAATTATAACTTTTTTTTTTATTTCGATTGAATCGTTAAGCAATTGGGATTTGTAGGAAGCTCTCAATTTACATGAAGGACTTGATTAGCCACTCCAATCAAGTTTGTAGAAATTTTAGTAAGCGGATCTTTGGTATGCCCTTTTCCCCAATATGTTTCCTAAGTGAACCTTGTGTTTGCTAAGTAGGGGTTGTGCACGCTTTGCCCCTACAATTTTTCCATGGGTTGTACACGCCTACATGGCCCTTGTTAAAATTCACATAGGCATGCATACATGGCCCGTATGAAAGTCCAAAGGACACATTCATCATCTCTAGGGTTTTCACCAAAGGGGTGCAAAAATTTAAATAAATATTTAAAATAAAATAATTAGTTGCCACGCTAGTGATATGAGGTGGACGAATAATAATCTCCTTCACGAGAAAAAAATAAGAAATATGGTAAGTATCCACAATCTTCCATTGAAACAGATCTATAAAATAATAGAGGAACTTTCCTATTTTAAAGATTGAAAACAAATAATTTGCCCACTTACAACCGTAAAAAAATCCTCTGTCCCCGTTCCTATCCCTATGGACCTTATCCATGTTCCAGCCAATCACAATTAACCATGTGTATATATAATTGAAAAAAATGTTTATATAATAAATTCTAATTGATTGGGGGACGGGGGATGGGGATAGAGAATTTTCACCCCCTTACAACCGCCATTAATATACCTAACCATTCAAAAATAGGAAAAGATGCAAAGAGTAGTAGTATGACTCGTAATCCCCTACTCAAACGGAGAAAATATAAAACGAATTTTCCTATTTTCAAAATGGTAAAGAAATAATTTCCTAACTTTAAACCGTCATTAATAATTCTAACCGTTTACCATAAGACCATAGAAAAATAGGATTGATAATCATTTATTGATACATAGTTAAATCTTACTATATAATTGCATAGTTGAAGCAATAGTTCAAGCAGTACCATTTCATTCGATCTATACATAGGAAAAGCAAAAAAAAACAAAAACAAAATCACCATGGCATCAGAGAGAAAAGTGCAGATCAAAAGTTCTGATGGCGAAGAATTTATCGTGGCAGAAGCCGTTGCAGCCAAGTCTGCCACCATCAAGGTAATGATTGAGAAAGACGGAGGTGATTCCTGCATCGTTCCGGTGTTGAATGTCAATGGAAAAACATTAGCAAAGGTTTTGGAGTACTGCAAGAAACATGCATATGCAGAAGTTGGGAAGGAAGAACTTGATCAATTTGACCGAGAATTCATTAATGTTGATACAGATGTTCTTTATGATCTTATTATGGTTTCAGATTACTTGGGCATTAATGATTTATTGGATTTTCTCTGCCAGAAGGTTGCGAGCAAGATGAGAGGCAAAACAGCTGAGCAGATTCGTGAAACTTTCAACATCATGAATGATTTAATTCCAGATGAGGAACAAGAGTTCAGGGGAGATGCTTAGGGCCTTTGAATAGGGATAGACTTGTCTTTCTCTTTATTTAATTTTTGTTTTTATTCCTTAATGTTCTTGAATTTGTAATGGTAAAAGGTTAAAGATATTCAACTAGTGTTGTCAAGGTTGTTAAAATCGTGATTCTACGTGAGACACGGAGGAGGCGGAAAATCGTAAACTCGTGAATCGTAAAATAAATCGTAAAATCGTATCGAGAAATTAATATATATTTTTTATATATATAACAATAATTAACATATAAATCATATCATATGATCCAAAAATATGGAAAAAAAAATTCATTAAATATAGTTTCACAAATTTTTTTAAAAGACAATAAAGTAATAAAATTCGCAATAAAAAATTTACAAGTCTTTCAAAATATAAAAATCCGACTACACATAATTCTTAACTTATAAATCTTTTAAAAGATCAAAATAAAATAAAGTACGTAATAAATTTATGATCTAATAGAGCAAGTCATATAAAGACTTGAATTTTGAACCACCGTCACTATCATCATCCTCCATATCATTTTTGCCAAAAACCATTTTTGTCATTCTGGCTATACTTTGCTCTGTTGCTTGATATTTCCATATTATTTGACTTATTTTTTTTCTCATGCAAGTTTATATGTTATGTCACCAAGTGGTGCTGTGACATGGCATATTTATATGAAAAAAAAAATTCAAAAAGTTGAGTAGACAGTTTGGGAATGAAGGTTCGGGATTTGCCACGTGGAGGATCGTGGGGGTGAAAAAATGTTCACACGTGGTGAAGAACCTTCGATGGAGACCAAACTAGACTGTGCAGCGTATCTGGATGGTCAACGTTCGTTTGGAGACCAAACTGGAGTAGAATCGATAGAAACATTCGTTTCTACGTTTTTACGATCCGATTCTACGCTGTTTCTACGAGATTGCGATTCTACTCACGATTCAACACGTTTTGCCTCCGTAGAATCTTAGAATTGTACGATTCTACGTGTTGACTCGCGATTTTAACAACATTAAATGTTGTTCTTTACTAAAAAAAAAAAAATAGCATTAATTTTTTTTTTTAAGATCATTTATAAATCTTAGCGTTAATGCTTGTTTGTCTTTCAGATACTTTTGAATCATTTTATTTTCATGCAAGGGGGAGAAAATCTTCACAATTAGAGAACTATAAAAGACTAAAATAAAATAATTATAATGGCAAAATTGGTCCAGAGGATGACCCGTTGGAACCACCTAGTGAGTAGTAATCCGGCAAAATGGCCTATTTAGTCCTTTATGTATTTCCCATTCAATTTTAACATCCCTTATGTTTAATTTTGACTTTTAGCGTCCTGAATGTTTTTACGATCTGCCCTGAAAGGACTTTCGTCCAATTTTCTGTGATTTCCCGTTTGCCTAGTCATCCAGTCAACATATTTGTCTTATCCCAGGGGTATTTTAGACATTTCAACATATTTCCCACATGAAAACATTTGGGGTATTCAATTGTTAAACAAAATAAATACGAATACCTTATTTAAACTAATAAAAAAAATTAAACTCATCTTCTCCCCTCTTTCCTCTACCACCACCACCAACGCCCACCAAAACCACCGCCTACCACCTCCAGCCAAGCTGCCGCTCTATCTCCCAGTTAGTCCGTTCCTCTTATTATTTCGGATCTATCCCCACCCCCCTCAAATCCGCCGGTCTTTTTTTTCTCTTACTTCTTTTCAAATCACCGAGCACCCCCTTCTATCCCCTTTGATTATATCAGAAAACAACGAGAAAAATGCTAACTCAATGCTAGGATAGTAAATTTACCCATTCGCGGGATGGGCACAAAAATTGGACATTTAACAACCAATACAGCAAGAAAATCAAAATATAATAACATAAGAGGATTTCTCACATTCAAAATTCCATAAATGGGCAAAAAAAATTGACATTAACAACCAATCCATGTGCACCCGAAGCTTTGAAATTAATTTTTTTTTGGTGAAATTTTTTGGGTTCTTTATATTTTTGAAAAACTAATTATTCTCAAATACCCAAATTCGGCAAGACCAGACTCCATTATCAAGAAAATCAAAAATTTGGGCAAAAAACTTTGATTAGGGCTCCCTTCCAAAGTTGAGATTTGGGAATTTTTTGAAGTCTCAGAATAATTTTTCCAGTAGAAATAAGGAATACATACTAGGCCACTTGATTAATTGTTTCCAAATCAGCTATTTGACTTGATGGATTTTTTTAGAATTCAATGTTCTTAAAAGCTTCAATTTGGGTTTTGAATTGGAAAGTCTTGTATGTTTAGGATGGTTCTTGAGTTTTTTTGAATGAACTTCCAATGAATTTTGATCATTATGGAGACACTGCAGGTGTGGCTTTGGTGGTTGGCGGTGGCGGTGGCGGTGGAAAGACGGTGGTGGGGGAGGTCAATGGCGTATGAAGATGGAGGGGATGATGGTTTTTTGGATTTTATTTTGAGTATTCATAGTTATTTTTTTAAACAATTGAGTACCCCAAATGTTTTCATGTGGGAAATATGTTGAAATGTCTGAAATACCACTGGGATAAGACAAATATGTTGACTGGATAAATAGGCAAATGGGGAAATCACGTAAAAATTGGACGGAAGTCCTTTCGAGGCGAATCGTAAAAACATTCGGGGACACTAAAAGTCAAAATTAAACATAAGGGATGTTAAAATTGAATGGGAAATACATAAAGGACTAAATAGGCCATTTTGCCGTAGTAATCCTTTAACTCGTATTCCAAATTCCAATAAAAAAATATTTTCATTCCAACGAGAGACGAAACACTGAAGCAGATTCATAAAGCATTCAACATCGTGAGTGATTTTAGTCCAAGTCTAGAGGAGGAATAAGAGTTTACGAGAAAATACTAGGTCTTTGAATAAGGATAAACTAGTATTTTCTCACTGTTTAATTTACATTTTTGTTCCTTGGAGTTCTTGAATTTGTAAAGGTTAAAGATATTCAATTGATGTTGTTCTTCACTAAAAAGTCTTAGATTTTTTGTTCAACAAACAATCTTAGAATTAATTATTGTTTGTGTTAAGATCATTTATAGAATTGATACTTGTTTGTTTTTAAGATAATTTTCAATAATGTTGTTTTCATACAAGGGAGAGAAGAATCTCGAGAATTATAGTCATGTATCAAAAAATATTTAGGCACTGTATTAATTATTAAAGTTAGACCCTAAAGTATAAATTATAAAAAAAAGGTCAAAATATTATTATAGAACCAAGTTTCGAGAGTGCGAACAATCATAATATTGATCTTTTATTTAAAAATGATCATCCTTCTAACACTCTTTGAAGCGAAGCTAATCGAATCTTCATAATCAACTTTTGCCAAAATGTCAATTCTCAATTACTATCAAAGCTAATCCATTGAGTCTTTCTTGTGACATTGTATAGCGCATTAAGTGATATATATATATACACACACACACTAGCCTAATGACTCGTGCTATGCACAGGAACAAATTTAATTGTTAAGAAAATATTAAATAGCATAAAAGTGAAAAATGATATTCTACACTTATAGTTGTTTTTGGTTTTTCAAACCTACCTATATAGAAAAAATAAAAAAATATAATAATTTTGTATTTATATGCAAAATATCAAAAGGTTCTGGTAAGAGAAGAATATTTTTTTAATGATTGCTCAATGTCGGCGTTGTAAGTTTTCTTGAAAAAATTAACGGTTTAAATGTACCATCCAAAAAACAAATAAAGTTCGTATCTCCAAGTTATTGGCAAATTCAAACTCAGCTAATGACACGATAAGAATTAAATGATTCGATCATCTAAAGTTTCGACCCTTTTAATGAAAAAGTTTTAGTCAACAGTTCGAATGTGGGTGCAACAAAAAACTAAATGTTTAGGTCAACTAATTTTCTTTGAGAAAGACTTTAACGGTTGGAATGAAAAAAGTTGAAAAGCAAATTAGATTTGTCACTCAATTTAATGGACTAAAAAGCAACTCAACAAATTAATTCAATTAAAAATCTTACTCACGACCTTTATTTATATTGTCGTCAAATTTAAAAAACGTTATACACTTTCGTTTTGGGATCTTGAATAATATTGAAAAAAGTAAAATAAAAAATTAGAATGGGAAAAATAAAAAATCATTAAAGATATTAAAATATATAACTTAATTTGAATAAGTCAAATATGAACTATCTGAAAAGCAAATAAAGTCCGCCTCTCAAATTCATTAGGCAAATTCCAATTGAGTTAATGATACGATAAGAATTAAATGGCTCGATTAACTAAAGTTTATTTTTGTTAAGTTTTTACTCTTTTAATGAAAAACGTTTAGTGTGTAGGCTCGCTTCGGGTTCCACGAGAAAACTAAATGGTTCAGTGAACCAATATTCTTTGAAAAAAACTGACCATGGGAATGAAAAAATTGAAAATCAAATTAAATTTGTCTCTCAATTTAATGGACTAAAAAAACTCAACCAATTAATTCAATTAAAAATAATATTGCACCCTGTTATTTATAATGTTGTCAAATTTTAAAAAACTCCATATACTTTCGATGTGGGATCTTGAATAATATTGAAAAATAAAAAATAGAATATGAAAAATAAAAAAAATTAAAATATATAATTTAATTTGAATAAGTCTAATATGAACCATCTAAAAATGTAAATAAAGTTCGCTTCACCAATTAATACAATAAGAAATAAATGGCTCGAACAACTAAAAGTTATTTTGTAAATTCTGACTCTTTTAATGAAAAATGTTTAGTGAGCTAGTCTCGCCTGCGGGTTCAACATAAAACTAAATGGTTCGGTGAACTAATGTTTCTTTATAAAAACAAATTGAATATTGGAATAAAAAAATTGAAAAGCAAATAGAATTTGTCACTCAATTTAATGGACTAAAAAGCAACTAAACCAATTCATTCAATTAAAAATCATGCTCGACCCCTTTATTTATAATGTTATCAAATTCTAAAAATTTCATATACTTTCGATGTGGGATTTTGAAAAATATTAAAAAAAGAAAAAAAATTAGAATGGGAAAAATAAAAAACCATTAAAAATATTAAAATATATATTATTTAATTTGAATAAGTTTAATATGAACCATCTGAAAAAGAAAATAAAGCACGTCTTTCCAATTCATTAGAAAGATTCCAACTCACCTAATGATAAAATAAGAATTAAATGGCTCGATCAACTAAAGTTTATTTTTTTAAATTTTGACTCTTTTAATGAAAAAGTTTAGTGAGCAGACTCGCCTGTGTGTTTAACAAAAAACTAAATGGTTCGGTGCACTAACTATAATGTTGTCAAATTACAAAAAAATTTACACTTTCGATGTGGGATCTTGAATAATATTGAAAAAAAAAATAGAATAGGAAAAATAAAAACTATTAAAACATATAGTTTAATTTCAATAAGTTAAATATGTCAAACTTACTTTTAATTTAATAGATAAAAAATGATTCAACCAATCAAAATATTTTAAACTAATAAAAAAATTTAAAATTAGTTCATTAGTTACTCAAGTCGTACGATTATTCTTTCATGTCATTGAATGACTTTAAAGGGGGTGTATTCAATCTAAATTCTATAGGATGTTTAAGGAGTTTTAAAGTCTATAGGTATTCAATATGGATTTTTAAAAGTCCAATGAAATCTAGAGGTATTCAATTTAGATTTTAAAAAGTCCATTAAAATCTAGAGGTATTCAATTTAGATTTTAAAAAGTCCATTAAAAGCTAGAGGTATTCAAAACTCTACAGATTCTCATATTTTTAATTAAATGTAGGATTTTGATGGATTTCCTAAGCTTAAATGTGTATTGTGAAATATCTTCTTTATCCTCAAGATTTTGATTTTCTCTCATTAATATTAAAATTAAATGTCTTTGATTACAATTTGTTTTAGTGATCTCATTTATTTAAAATTATAAGAAAAATAAAGAAATATCCAAACTAAAAAAAATGAGATTCTTTTTAACATCGTTAAAAAACTCAATATGAAATGTTTATTTCTAAAAAACAAGATATATTGTCATAATATCCAAACAATTTTCTTCTTGATCATCTTCAAATAGAAATTAAAGAAAGAAAACAATTTCTTCTTTATTTAACCACAAAATTCTATTTTTCAAACATGGATTTCATTTCCCTGAAAGAGAAAATCAAAGGAAAAAAGAGTTCAAACAAAACTCATCACAAAACTATTATTTAGCTACTTTTCTTCTCTGAATTATATTTTGAGTTTCACCTATCTAACATGTTCTTGATTATAATGATAGATTGTTTGTTCCTCTATGATCAGACCACTCGAGGTTATTTATTTTAGATGTTTTATCTATTAGTAAGTCTACAACTTTATATTTTATTTTTATTTTTCTATGGATTTAATTTATCTGGTGTCAGTTGATTATGGAACAAATTAGTATATTTTTAATTTATTTGGAGCTTTTACGCTGAACCTAATGGCATTTTATTTTGATTTTGTATTTTTTCCATAATGGATAATTAAACTCTAATTTTAATTTTTTTGATTGTAACTGGGATGGAGGTTGGTGGTAAAATTAAGCAATCTCTTGAAAGATGCAAACTCACATATACAAGGATTTAAAGATGTCACGAGATATAATATGCAAGCAATTCTTTGCAAGTAGAAACATGCTCTAAATGTTTGTAAACATACGATAATGAAGGGTGGGATAAAATGTTTTTGCCTTCTTGGACTTGGGACCTCCTGTTGGAAGGTCTTTGAAATGAGTTGTATTCTTCTATTTATTTAATTGATAGTTTGTAGAATAATGTTACTTTTTAACATCCTTTTATCTCTTCTATTCTTTCCTCATTCATATTGATTTAAAAAAAACTTATGCCTTTTTTCACTTCAGAGTTGAAATTTATATGATGTTTTAGAGATTAAGTTTATGATTATGAAGTAAAAATTGTGAGTTTTCACTCCTTTAACTTTTCCCTTCATAATTGAAATTTATATACTTTTTTGTATAGATTAGGTGAATGATTATGAAGTAAGAACCTTTAATTTACACCCATTTCATTATTATTATTTTTTTCTCTTTTCAGTCACTAGATAAAGGAAAACTGTTTAGTTTAGACACATAAAAAGAAAACCGGGAATGATGTTCCAGTTAGAAAAATAAGTTTGTAAGAGGTAGATGAAGACAAGATAAGGTTTGAACTGAAATAATAAAGAGTGATATGGTTGTATTAGATTTGAATTGTTTTATAGTCTTGGACATAAAGCAATGAAGGGAATGTATTCATGTAAACGACCACACACAATTCTATATTTGGTTCATGTAGGCGACCTTAATGACTTTGGATTAATACTTTATTCCCGTTGTTGTTATATTTTGTTAATCACGTAAAATTGTGTCCCCATGCATAGCACGGGTCCTTAAGCTAGTGTGTGTGTGTGTTTATATATATATATATATATATTAAGTGATTTTTTTTTTAAATTAGATGCTCGTTTCTGTATGGCACATTGAGCATGCTCAGAGCTGGGCCTTGTAGAAGTATTAGTTGAGGTAGTCCTCGCGATGTACGAACATTTTGCTTGTGAATTTTGTGATAAGTTAAATTTCTTTTTGTTATAGTACTTCTCATTTTCTCTCTCTAAGAAGATTATAGGGGATTGCATTGGCATGACCCAGCTTTTGTATAATGGTCATGACATGGCACCCAAACATCGGGGACAAACATTTATGTCCAGGACGGAAGTGGGACTTCCGTCTTGGCTGACGTGGAAGTTTCCCCGACGCGCCTTGTCACCATCCTGGACCGAGACTTCCGTTCTCAATTGGCCGAAAAAAACCCCTACAAACCCTAATTTGGCCCGTGACCTGAGGACGGAATTGCCACTTCCGTCCTCAAATTACAGGCTTTTTCCAGTGTCTAGTCTTTTCTCACTTTTTCTTTTTTGACCATGCATTATTGAACGGAAATATCTTAACGGTTTTGGCACTTTCGTTCACATTTCTGACCGATTTTCAGAGACTTGTCCAATTCAAATATTCAAATTTTTAATTTTTGAATTTTCCATTACATCTATAAATAACCCCTCAAAACCTCTCCACAATCTACAACATTCTCAACTCTCAATCCTAAAATTTCCTTATCCTCTTCACAATTCCTTTTTCCCAAATTTGTTTCCACAAAAACCCTATCTTCCCTAATGGCAAACTTTCCAAAATTTATTAAAAAAAAAATGCGTAACAAATTCAGGGATATTGATTTTACCAGAGAATGGCCTGCAGAATACGATCAGGTATTAATAGAGATCGTAGTTCCTTTGACTGAGATATGGCCCTCAAATCAATCGCATTCGCAATGCTAGGTACCACACCAAGTTACGCAATGAACTTTTGGATCAGCTGCTTCCTTAGTAACATCCGTTTGCAACTATGTACTCGACTTCAAAGCGTAGAATCGCAACAAAAAAATTATTTTTTTCTTCTAACTTTTATGTTCTTGGAGTTGTGTATTTTGGTGCTGAATTCTACTCAAAATTTCGGCAACCTTGAGGTTATTAGGAGAGTAATTGATTCATCAACCATTGATCATAAAAGAAATGACTAGTGGGGTAAACATTAATTTACTCACTAAGTCACTTTCCCTTCCATTTACTCCTCCATCATGCCCACTACGCACACCCTCACACACATGGCTGATTTTTTTACTTTGTCAAACCGATTCATGGATCGATTTTTCGGTTCAACAGACCGGTCCGATTCAACCAGGTCAATTTGACCAATCGTGTATTGGTCAGTCCAATCCAATTGGAGCACCTATATCAAATGTAAATTTCAACAAGAACATATTGGCAAATTCTTCGCCTAGTGTGGTTAGTTAGGAAGTAGTAAGCTCCACAAGTGGCAGTTGTTTTCCCTCTCCTTGATTAAAACTGTTTTCTAGTGGTACACAAATTTGCTGACAAATTATGTGCATACAAGGGTCGAGATGGTGAGGTTGTTCCATGAAATATTCTATAAACCAGTTGTGGAAGTCACTATAGCTGATTTGGTAGCAATCTAACAAAAGCCTCAAGAAGTGGTCAGAGACTTCTTGGAACGATTCAGGAAACTTAAAGGCGGGTGTTCTACTCTATTATATGAATTAGAATATATCAGAATATCCATATCAAGAATGATGCCTAAAGCGGAAGAACGTCTCATTCTCCATAAATTCTCAGACCTATCACAGTTAGCTTTGCAAGTCGTCCGGATAGATGAATTCATCAAAGAAAAACATAAACGAAGGGCTTCGGTTTCAGAAATGTCAGACTATAATTTTCGTTATAGATGCTTTATCTGACTCTGAAGAGACACAATATTTTGAGATATTGGTGCTGATATCCTGAATGGGAAGGATTCTACATGTTCGACCTTGAAACCCGCCAAGGGCGAGGATACAACTAAACAATATTCCAAGGAGACTTATTCATTTGACATCACCAATGCTAATCAAATCTTTGATCACTTGTTGAATGATAAAACCTATATGTGATACCCCGAGACTTTTTGACTAGGTGCTTTGCATGATTCGTATTTAATTTTGTGTGATTAAACGTTTTTATGTGTTATAAGTTAGTGTTTAAGAGTTTGAGGGGCATATTAGGTGGTTATGAAGTAGAACGACCTAAATGTGGATGTTAGGAAGATGATGGACTATTTTGTGAAGGATTTGAAAGGGGAGTTAGTGGGAATTATGGCTGGGAATTTAGGAGGGAGGTTACAAAGAAATAAAGGAAGAAAGGAAAGAGAGACAAATGGAAAAAGAAAAATCTCGAAAAACAGAGTTATTGGGATAGATTACTTAGTTGAGGGATCAAACGGAACCCGGTCGGAGTGATTCTTGTTGCTAACGTTACATGACTCGTAGGTCATTGTTATGTATTGTACCAATGACATATTCCTTAGCTGGTTTAAAAGTTATGACTACTAACAGTCAAAATGTGGTGCATCGTTAAACCACTGGCCCTGTTTGTTCAGGGGGTTACATAACTGGACCAATGACTTCGCTTGCCTTGCCTACCATATTAATAGTTGGGGGATGTTAGTACTTGATTTAGAGTCAGGATTGGATGATTGAGTTCGGTTGTGTGGAATTGTATGTGTCTTAGCATGAACCATACTAGTAATGTCTAATGTAATGTTTAAAACACAAGAGGGGGGGTGGGGGTGAATTGGGTTTTTAAACAATCTTGTAAACTTTTCCAAATCTAAGCAAGGCTAGTGTAAGTTTGAGCAAGATGAACAAAAGCAAAACGAAAGCCAATCACAAGACAAAGGATTTATAGTGGTTCGATTCACTTAGAATCTACATCCACTACCTTGAGCCGCACCCAAGGATTTTCAACAACTTCACTAAAAAGATATTACACTTGTGGATAACTCACTAAGAGTTTTACAATACAACCACAATACACCAACTCAATAAGAGAGCTTGCCCACACTAACTAGGACTTTCAATACAACAATAACCCTATCACTAAGAAAGGGAATGGGATGGTTTAAGAGAAAGGTTGTTCACTCTTCTAAGTGAAAGATAAATACCTTTGAAGTACAAGAATAATCAGCTCTTTGAACATAAGATGCACACTCTTTGTCTTGCTTTAGAAAAATCACTTTTGAAAGATTTAGATTATAGAGATGAAGAGCATTTACTTTGAGAGTGTTTAAGACTTGATAAGAATTCAATGTATATTTGATGTGCAAGCCCTAGAGTCATTCTACAGCTTTAGAGCTTATATACATTTCAAAATATGCTGAAAAAATGACTCTGCAACGGTCATATAACGGCTAGTAGCGAGAAGTTCGGTTGACCGAACTTGGACCTCGGTTGATCCGACCTTGATTAGGTCGACCGAACTCAACCACTAGGTCGACCGAAATAAGCTAGTTCCAAAGCTTCAACTCTACTGTTTGGTTCGAGTCGATCCAGAAAGCTCGGATGATCCGACTTTCCCTGAGTATGAGAGATGTTGATTTGTCACTAGTTTTGAAATCTTTTGAAGTCTAAAAGGTTTTCCCCAAAAGGTAACAAGTAAGAACATTTGGAAAACCATTTTTAAAGGACTTGGACTTTGAAATCAAAGGCTTTTGAGATAAGAACACATATAAGGATCCTTTTGAAACTTAGCCTTTTGAAAACGTGTTTATGAGCATGCAAGACTAGAGTGTTGTACGTTTATGTTCATGAGAGCATTGGTTAGAGCTAATAAGATAAAGACTTATAAAGACAAAGCTATCCTAACCAAACCTAAGTCTTCAATCTTCAATCTCGAGCGAGATGTGCCTTTAAGTATAACTTTGAATCTTGATCATGGCTTGATTGAAGTACTTAGAGCTTCCATTTTGACTTCGATATTCTATCACAAAGATTGAGAGCATTAGACACAACATCAAATGTTTGTCCATTATCAAAAAGCGAGTTTGTTAGCGCTTTAGGGGCTTACAATCTCCCCCTTTTTTGATTATGACAAACTTTGATGTAATAAAGATAGAATATGGACAATATTAAGAACAAGGAAGCATGGCAAAAAGACAAAGATCAACTAAGAACAAATACTAGTGCTTTAGAAGATAAAAACCGAGAGACAAAAGCACTAGAATTATAACTTCTATTTGCCATAGCATCTAGGGACTCTTAGAAGAGCCCTATTTCCCAACCAACCTCATTTCCTCATTCCTTCCATATAAAAATATGTTTTGAGAAATAAGATAAATAATAAGCTCCCCCTCAAAACATGCCAGGAAAAGATTTTTTATAAGGATAAAAAATAAGTTAAGAAAACTCTCTTATGGTTCAGCGAGTTCTACGAAGCCAAACAAAATTTCAATCTCGAAAGCTGCAAGGAGTTCGGATGATCCGAGATTTTGTTCATTGACTTCGGTCGACCGAAACCTGGCAAAAATTCTGCAACACTTTGCTGCAACTGAGTTGTCCTGAAAGTTTTACTTTCTCACACAACCAACAGTTCGTTATAAATACAATAATCATAAGGATAAGCAATGATAGCATAATGATCAGCAGGGATAATCAAGATAAACACTTACTTTCTCACACAACCAACGATCGAGTTATAAATACAATAATCATAAGGATAAGCAATGATAGCATAATGATCGGCGGGGATAATCAAGATAAACACTATTTTTTCTCCCCTTTGACATAATCAAAAAGACATCAATCATCATAAAAGTTCCAAAGATAAAGAAAGTTTCAAGTTTCAACTTTGACCGTTCTACAACGAGTACTTGAAAGGCTTAACACCTTGATACCAATATCAAGCTGTGTGATTCAGAGGCAACGCTTTGAGGTATACAAATCTTTACGTGCCGAGGGGCTTGGTAAAAATATCTGCAAGTTGTTCATTCGTGATTATGAAGTATATGCAAACATCACCTTTAGCAACATGATCTCTAATGAAATGAAGCTTGATTTCTATATGTTTAGTCCTAGAATGCTGTATGGGATTCTTTAGGACATGCTTGAAATCTAGCACATAAGCATAAGGCAAACATAATATCCGGCCTATTAGCGGTAAGATAAAGAAGAGAGCCAATCATACCTCTATACCTTGTTTCATCTACCGGTTTACCTTTTTCATCCTTGTCAAGCTTGATGATTGCACTCATCGGTGTTTTGCTTTCTATTGCACCATCCATTCCAAACCTTTTAAGTAGTTCTTTAGTGTACTTGGCTTGGTTGATGAAAATTCCTTCATTTGTTTGTTTGATTTGTAATCCAAGGAAATAGTTGAGCTCTCCCATCATGCTCATCTCAATTTCATCTTGCATTAGTTTAGCAAATGCTTCACAAAGCAATTCATTAGTTGAGCCCAAAAATAATGTCATCAACATATATTAGCACAAGTAAGATGTCATGAGATGCATTTGTTTTTTTATGAAAAGGGTGGTGTCAACAAGACCTCTTGAAAAAACCAATAGAAATGAAAACTTGCTCAAACGCTCATACCAAGCATGAGGAGCTTGTTTTAAACCATACATTGCTTTTGTAAGTTTGAAAACATGATTTGGAAATATTTCATGCACAAAACCGGGAGGTTGTTCAACATATACTTCCTCCTCAAAAAAAAGGCCATTTAGAAATGCACTTTTCACATCCATTTGAAATAGTTTAATACTTTTAAAAATAAGCAAAAGCAAGAAGCATTCTAATAGATTCAAGTCTAGCTACGGGGGCAAAAGTTTCCTCAAAATCAACGCCTCCTCTTGATTGAATCCTTGAGCAATAAGTCTAGCTTTGTTTCTTATAATCTCCCCAAGCTCATCAAGTTTATTACGAAAAATCCATTTTGTTCCAATAATGAGGCGATCAATAGGTCTAGGGACTAAAGTCCAAACTTGATTTTTTTTTCAAATTGATTGAGTTCTTCTTGCATAGCCAAAATCCAAAAGTAAACACGTAAAGCATCAAGAATGTTCTTAGGTTCTATAGAAGAAATTAAAGCAAGATTATCTATGAAATACCGCCTTGTTTTGACGCCAACGGATGAATCACCAATGATTTGCTCTTGAGGGTGACCTTGCTTGCATATCCAATCCTTTGGTAGCTCATTTGTTGAAGGATCATTGCTTTGAGTGACTAGGTGATCATCTAGAGTAGTTTTAATGACCTCCTTATCCTTTGATGGATTTCATTTACACTTACCAAAGGCATATCTATATCAACATCCTCTTTTCTAGGCAAGTAGATGTTAGATTCATCAAAAGACACATGCATGGACTCTTCGATACACAAGGTTCTTTTATTATATACCACTATAAGCCTTTTTTGTTTGTTTCCCAAAGTGACAAGCATCACATAGACGGTTTTTCTCATATTTCACTATTGAAAGCCCACGTACTAGCTCTTTAGAGGAAAGAGTATTTAAGAGATTTATGCTCACAAGACCAAGCCTACGGTGCCATAAGAATGCATCATCTTCATTTATGGATAAGCATTTAAAATCGCATGCAACAAGATCAATTAATGACAACATATAAACATTAACGGTTCTATTAGCAACAAGCACTTTTTCATGAGAAGAGCTATCAACAATAGAGCAAGCCTTTTTGCTAAACATAACATCAAAACCATTATCACAAAGTTGGCTAATACTAAGCAAATTATATTTGAGGCTATCAACAAGAAGAACATGCTTAACAAGAGTTGATGAACCTTTACCAACATTTCCATTGCCAAGGATTCTACTCTTCTTTTTGTCACCAAACGTGATATAACCTTCACAGATAGGTTCCATGTCTTTAACTAATGAAGCATCTCCGGTCATGTGGCAAAATCATACACATTGAGACATCATATTTCCGGAGCATCCCTTTAACTTACAAGAACCTATAAGAGCAAAGGAAGAGTAACTTTTGGTACCCACTTTTGTTTGGGTCCATGGGGGTTAGTTGAAGTATGCTTAACTCTCCAAATGGTTTTTACTCCCCTTTCAATCTTTTTCTTCACATAACATCTAACACTAGTGTGACCATATTTTCCACAATAAGTGCAACAAGTAGATGGCTTAGAAAATTTGTGAATATGCTCATGATATCTATTATGCTTATGTGAGGTACTAGCATGCACAAAGTGTTTTCTAGGTAACTTGGAAGAGCTAGCAATATCAAAGTGAGTTGAATGTATATAGCCTAATCCATGTTTAACATTTGAAGCACGTTGCACACCAAGAATTTGATCAAGATCTTTTGTTCCTTTGGTGAACTTATCAACAAGTGAGGTGAGATCAACAACTTTGGTTTTTAAACAATCAAACTCAACAAGTTTGCATTCAAGAGAAGACAATTTATCATATGCTTCTTGATATTTCAATGATGATGTTTTGCAAGTAGTCATAAGCTTTTCATTTTCGATTTTCAAGCAATCAACATCATCACATAGCTTTTTGTTATCATCAAACAACTTAGATCTTTCTTCAAGCAAATATTCAATTTTAAGCTTCATATCTTTGTTTTGCTTTGCACATTTTTTCAATTGATCATACATATCACATAAAAGCTCATTAGGATCATCCTCATCATCATCATAAGAATTTGAAGTGGAGGGAGAAAAGTTATGGCTACTAACAGTCAAAATGTGGTGCATCGTTAAACCACTGGCCCTGTTTGTTCAGGGGGTTACATAACTGGACCAATGACTTCAGCTTGCCTTGCCTACCATATTAATAGTTGGGGGGATGTTAGTACTTGATTTAGAGTCAGGATTGGATGATTGAGTTCGGTTGTGTGGAATTGTATGTGTCTTAGCATGAACCATACTAGTAATGTCTAATGTAATGTGTAAAACACAAGAGGGGGGTGGGGGGGTGAATTGGGTTTTAAACAATCTTGTAAACTTTTCCAAATCTAAGCAAGGCTAGTGTAAGTTTGAGCAAGATGAACAAAAGCAAAACGAAAGCCAATCACAAGACAAAGGATTTATAGTGGTTCGATTCACTTAGAATCTACATCCACTACCTTGAGCCGCACCCAAAGGATTTTCAACAACTTCACTAAGAAAGATATTACACTTGTGGATAACTCACTAAGAGTTTTACAATACAACCACAATACACCAACTCAATAAGAGAGCTTGCCCACACTAACTAGGACTTTCAATACAACAATAACCCTATCACTAAGAAAGGGAATGAGATGGTTTAAGAGAAAGGTTGTTCACTCTTCTAAGTGAAAGATAAATACCTTTGAAGTACAAGAATAATCAGCTCTTTGAACATAAGATGCACACTCTTTGTCTTGCTTTAGAAAAATCACTTTTGAAAGATTTAGATTATAGAGATGAAGAGCATTTACTTTGAGAGTGTTTAAGACTTGATAAGAATTCAATGTATATTTGATGTGCAAGCCCTAGAGTCATTCTACAGCTTTAGAGCTTATATACATTTCAAAATATGCTGAAAAAATGACTCTGCAACGGTCATATAACGGCTAGTAGCAGAGAAGTTCGGTTGACCGAACTTGGACCTCGGTTGATCCGACCTTGATTAGGTCGACCGAACTCAACCCTAGGTCGACCGAAATAAGCTAGTTCCAAAAGCTTCAACTCTCTGTTTCGGTTCGGTCGATCCAGAAAGCTTCGGATGATCCGACTTTCACGAGTATGAGAGATGTTGATTTTTCACTAGTTTTGAAATCTTTTGAAGTCTAAAAGGTTTTCCCAAAAGGTAACAAGTAAGAACATTTGGAAAACCATTTTAAAGGACTTAGACTTTGAAATCAAAGGCTTTTGAGATAAGAACACATATAAGGATCCTTTTGAAACTTAGCCTTTTGAAAACGTGTTTATGAGCATGCAAGACTAGAGTGTTGTACGTTTATGTTCATGAGAGCATTGGTTAGAGCTAATAAGATAAAGACTTATAAAGACAAAGCTATCCTAACCAAACCTAAGTCTTCAATCTTCAATCTCGACGAGATGTGCCTTTAAGTATAACTTTGAATCTTGATCATGGCTTGATTGAAGTACTTAGAGCTTCCATTTTGACTTCCGATATTCTATCACAAAGATTGAGAGCATTAGACACAACATCAAATGTTTGTCCATTATCAAAAACTGAGTTTGTTCGCCCTTAGGGCTTACATAATGTATGTTTGTCTGTTATGAGTAAATCATGGTGCTCGTAGAACATTTTCCTATGTATAAGTATTTGATATAAAAAGTATGGTTCATTGATTTGTTGTTCTTGTTTTGGTATGTTAAAGTGTTGGTCAAAATGAGTGTTTTGGGTTGGGACTTTGGGAATTTCAGAAAATGACATTTCCTTCACAAATTAACACTGAAAATGCCCTGTTCTGAACCGCGGTCGACCGGACGCCCAAACAGATTGTCCGGGGAAAACTACATTTATATACTTGATAAACAGTATCATGCAATATTTCCAAATTAGAATTATTATATTTACTTAAAAAATGATTCGATGTTAGTGTTTGTATTTGGAGTTTAGAAATTTAGTAGGCGATCTTAGTGTGTGTGTATATGATCCTTTGAGAAATTATAACTTTTTTTTTAATTCGATTGAATCGTTAAGCAATTGGGATTTGTAGGAAGCCCTCAATTAACGTGAATGACTTGATTAGCCACTGCAATAAGGTTTGTAGAAATTTTTGGAAGCGGATGCGGGTCGGATCTAGACGTATACACTTTTCCCCATTATTTTTCCTAGGCTGCACATGTGCGCCTCAGCCTTACAACCCTCGTGTTTGAAAAGTAGGGGTTTGTGCACGCTTTGCCCCTACGGTTTTTCCATGGGTTGCACACGCCTACATGGGCCCTTGTTAAAATTCACATAGGCATTTATACATGGCCCTGTATGAAATTCCAAAGGACACATTAATCATCTCTAGGCTTTTCACCAAAGGTGTGCAAATAAATTTAAATAAATATTTAAAATAAAATAATTAGTTGCCACGCTAGTGATAATGAGGTGGACGAATAATAATCTCCTTCACGAGAAAAAAAGAAGAAATATGGTAAGTATCCACAATCTTCCATTGAAAACGAGATCTATAAAATAATAGAGGAACTTTCCTATTTTTAAGAATTGAAAACAAATAATTTGCCCACTTACAACGGCAAAAATCTTTCGTCCCGTTCCGTTCCTGTTCCTATCCATATCCCCAACCAAGCAATACTTCAAGCGGTACCATTTCATTCGATCTATACATAGGAAAAGCAAAAAAGCAAAAAAAAACAAAATCACCATGGCATTAGAGAGAAAAGTGCGGATCAAAAGTTACGATGGCGAAGAATTTATCGTGGCGAAGCCGTTGCGAGCCAAAGTCACGCCACCATCAAGGCAATGATTGAGAAAGAGCGGAGGTGATTCTGCATCGTTCGGTGTTGAATGTCAATGGAAAAAGCGTTAGCAAAGGTTTTGGAGTCACTGCAAGAAACATGCATCTGCAGAAGCTTGGAAGGAAGAACTTGATCAATTTGACCGAGAATTCATTAATGTTGATACGGATGTTCTTTATGATCTTATTATGGTTTCAGATTACTTAGGCATTAATGATTTATTGGATTTTCTCTGCCAGAAGGTTGCGAGCAAGATGAGAGGCAAAACAGCTGAGCAGATTCGTGAAACTTTCAACATCATGAATGATTTAATTCCAGATGAGGAACAAGAGTTCAGGGGAGATGCTTAGAGCATTTGAATAGGGATAGAATTGTCTTTCTCTTTATTTAATTTTTTTTTTATTCCTTGATGTTCTTGAATTTGTAATGGTAAAAGGTTCAAGATATTCAACTAGTGTTGTCAAGGTTGATGATATGTTCTGTAGTATTAGTCTGTCTGAAGCCCAAAACATTAATTTACTCACTAAGTCACTTTCCCTTCCATTTACTCATCCATCATGCCCACTGCACACACACCCCACTTGGATGGCTGATTTTTTACTTTATCAAACCGGTTCATAGATCGGTTTTCCGGTTCAACAGACTGGTCCGATTCAACCAGATCGAGTTGAACAATCGTGTATTGGTCAGCCCAATCCAATTGGAGCACCTATATCAAATGTAAATTTCAACAGGAACATATTGGCAAATTCTTCGCCTAGTGTGGTTAGTTAGGAAGCAGTGAGCTACACAAGTGGCAGTTGTTTTCCCTCTCCATGATTGAAACTGCTTTCCAGTGGTACACAAATTTGCTGACCAATTATGTGCATACAAGGGTCAAGATGGTGAGGTTGTTCCATGAAATATTCTATAAACCAGTTGTGGAAGTCACTATAGCTGATTTGGTAGCAACCTAACAAAAGCCTCAAGAAGTGGTCAGAAATTTCCTGGAACTATTTAGGAAACTTAAAGGCGGGTGTTCTATTCTCTTTATGCGAATTAGAATATATCAGAATAATTATATCCGTAATGATGCCTAAAGCCGAAGGAACGTCTCATTCTCCATAAATTCTCAGACCTATTACAGTTAGCTTCGCAAGTCATCCGGATAGATGAATTCATCAAAGAAAAGCATAAACGAAGGGCTCCCGTATCCAGAAATGTCAGATTATAATTTTCGTTATAGATGATTTATCTGACTAAGAATAGACCCAATATTTTGAGATATTGATGATGATATCCCGAATGGGAAGGATTCTACAAGTTCGGTCTTGAAACCCACTAGCGACAAGGATACAACCAAACAATATTCCAAGGAGACTTATTCATTTGACATCACCAATGCTAATCAAATCTTTGATCACTTGTTGAAGGATAAACGGATCCGTGATACCCGAGACTTTTTGACTAGGTGCTTTGCATGCTTCGTATTTAATTTTGTGTGATTAAATGTTTTAATGTGTTATATGTTAGTGTTTAAGAGTTTGAGGGGCATATTGAGGTGGTTATGAAGTAGAACGACCTAAATGTGGATGTTAGGAAGTTGAGGGACTATTTTGATTTGAAAGGGGAGTTAGTGGAGATATGGCTGGGAATTTAGGAGGGAGGTTACAAAGAAAGAAAGGAAGAAAGGAAAGAGAGAGAAATGAAAAATGAAAAATCTCAAAAAACAGAGTTGTTGGGATAGATTACTTAGTTGAGGGATCAAACGGAACCCGGTCGAGTGATTCTTGTTGCTAAAGTTACAAGACTCGCAGGACTGTAATATGGATGGTGGAGATTTAATTCCAACATTGGAATTCGAGCTATTACTTCGGAAATAGAGTTTGGAAAATATGGGAATTCTAATTTTGTGTTTTCTTTTGAAGATTCGATTAAGCATCTAAGGTAAGGATCTTACACATTTGAATTTCTATCCTAAAAACATAAACTGGGTATTTTAAAGTTATGGATTATGAATAAATGTTTCTGCATATGTTTTATTGCATTTGAAAATGGATGAAGTGTTGAATTGTTGCATTCTTGGGTGGTTAAGCTTCGAGTCTAAATGCGTTGTTGTGTGGTTGATCATCGAGTCTATTTGTACGTGTTATATGTTACTTGATGTTGTCATTCTTGTTGTTGTTTCATATTGTTGTGGTGGTCCTTGTTGTCATTGTATCTTGGTTACATTGTCTCCTCAATCTAGAGCTCTTGTCTAGGAACGACTTTATAGTAGGATACATCCCGAATTACTGCATACTTATATGTATTGTACACTGTTATGTACTTGCTGCATCGGCACATTCCTTAGTTGGGTTAAAAGTTATGGCTACTAACAGTCAAAATGTGGTGCATCCTTAAACCACTGTCCCTGTTTGTTCGGGGGGGTTACATAACTGGACCAATGACTTCACTGGCCTTGCCTAACATATTAATAGTTGGGGAATGTTAGTACTTGATTTAGCGTCAGGATTGGATGATTGTGCTCTGTTATGTGGAATTGTATGTGTCTTAGCATGAACCATACTCGTAATGTCTAATGTACTGTATGTTCGTCTGTTATGAGTAAATCATGGTGCTCGTAGAACATTCTCCTATGTATAAGTATTTGATATAAAGAGTATGGTTCATTGATTTGTTGTTCTTGTTTTGGTATGTTAAGTGTTGGTCAAAATGAGTGTTTTGGGTTGGCACTTTGGGAATTTCAGAAAGTGACATTTCCTTCACAAATTAACACTGAAAATGCTCTGTTTTGAACCGCGGTCGACCGGACGGCCAAACAGATTGTCCGGGGAAAACTACATTTATATACTTGATAAACATTATCATGCAATATGTCCAAATTAGAATTATTATATTTACATAAAGAACGATTCGATGTTAGTGTTTGTATTTGGAGTTTAGAAATTTTGTAGGCGATCTTAGTGGGTGTATATATGATCCTTTGATAAATTATAACTTTTTTTTAATTAGATTGAATCGTTAAGCAATTGGGATTTGTAGGAAGCCCTCAATTTGCGTGAAGGACTTGATTAGCCACTCCAATCAGGTTTGCAGAAATTTTAGTAAGCGGATGTGGGTCGGATCCAGACGTATACACTTTTTCCCAATATGTTTCCTAGGCTGCACCTCGTGTTTGCAAAGTAGGGGTTGTGCACGCTTTGCCCCTACGGGTTTTTTCCATGGGTTGCACACGCCTACATGGCCACTTGTTAAAATTCACATAGGCATGCATACATGGCCCGTATGAAAGTCCAAAGGACACATTCATCATCTCTAGGTTTTTCACCAAAGGTGTACAAATAAATTTAAATAAATATTTAAAAATAAAATAATTAGTTGCCACGCTAGTGACATGAGAGTGGACGAATAATAATCTCCTTCACAAGAAAAAAAGAAGAAATATGGTAAGTATCCACAATCTTCCATTGAAACCCGATCTATAAAATAATAATGGAAATTTCCTATTTTTAAGATTGAAAACAAATAATTTGCCCACTTACAACCGGCAAAAAATCTTACATCCCACGTTCTATCCCCATCCATGTCCCGAGTCAATCACAATTCACCCTTGCTGTATATATAATTGAAAAAAAATGTTTATATAGTAAATTCCGATTGATTGGGGACAGAGATGGGGATAGTGATACAATAAAAAATAAAAAATAGAATTTGAAAAATAAAAAACATTAAAATATATAATTTAATTTGAATAAGTCTAATATGAACCATCTAAAAATGTAAATAAAGTTCGCCTCACCAATTAATTGACCAAATTCCAACTCAGTTAGTGATACAATAAGAAATAAATGGCTCGAACAACTAAAAATTATTTTGTAAATTTTGACTCTTTTAATGAAAAATGTTTAGTGAGCAGTCTCTGCTGCGGGTTCAACATAAAACTAAATGGTTCGGTGAACTAATTTTTCTTTATAAAAACAAATTGAATATTGGAATAAAAAATTTGAAAAGCAAATAGAATTTGTCACTCAATTTAATGGACTAAAGAGCAACTAAACCAATTCATTCAATTAAAAATCATGCTCAACCCCTTTATTTATAATGTTATCAAATTCTAAAAATTTCATATACTTTCGATGTGGGATTTTGAAAAATATTAAAAAAATAAAAAAAATTATAATGGGAAAAATAAAAAACCATTAAAAATATTAAAATATATATTATTTAATTTGAATAAGTTTAATATGAACCATCTGAAAAAGAAAATAAAGTCCGTCTTTCCAATTCATTAGAAAGTGTAAGCCCTAAGGGCGAACAAACTCAGTTTTTGATATTGGACAAACTTTTAATGTTGTGTCTAATGATCTTAATCTTTGTGATAGAATATCGGAACTCATTATGGAAGCTCTAAGTACTTCAATCAAGCCATTGGTATCAAGATTCAAAGTTATATTCCAGGCTTATCTTTCAAGATTGAAGATTGAAGACTTAGGTTTGGTTAGATTAGCTTTGCCGTTATTAGTTGTTATCTTATATAGCTCTAACCAAAGCTCTCATGAACATAAGCTCTACACTCAAGTCTTGCATGTTTTTCATAAACAAGTTTTCAAAAGGCAAAAGCTTCAAATATGTGTTCTTATCCAAAAAGCTTTTGTTTACAAAGTATAAGTCTTTAAAATGGTTTTCCAAATGTTCTTAGATGTTACCTTTTGGGAAAACCTTTTAGACTTCAAAAGATTTCAATACAAGGGTCAAAATAACATCTCTCAAAGCTCGAAGTTCGGATCATCCGAGTTTGCCTCGGATCAGCCGAAGGCAAGCAGAGAGGTGTGATTTGGAGCTCGGTCGACCTAAGGGAGGGTCGGTCGACCGACCTTGGCTAAAGGCTCAATCGAACTCTAGTTCGGTCAACCGAACTCTGTGTTGAACTAGCCGTTTTTTGGCCAGTTAAAGAGTCGTTTTTCGACCATATTTGAAATGTATATATACTCTTAAGCTAGAGAATGACTCCAAGACTTTGAGACAAAATAGACATTCATTTCCTATCAAGTCTAAACACCTTCAAAGCAAAAAGCACTTCATTGCCATGATCTAAATCATTCAAAGGTGTTATTTCAAATGCAAGACAAAGAGTGAACTTCATACGTTCAAAGAGCTGAAATTTGTTGTACTTCAAAGGTATATCTTTCACTTAGAAGAGTGAACAACTTTGTACCTAACCTATCTCATTCCCTTTCTTAGTGATAGGGTTATTTGTGAAAGTCATACTTAGTGTGGGCAAGTTGTAAAAGTCCTACTTTGTGTGGGCAAGCTCTTTGTGAGTTTTGAGTTGTGGTTGTGTTGTAAAACTCTTAGTGAGTTAGCCACAAGTGTAAACATTATTCTTAGTGAAGTTGTTTAAAATCCTTGGGTGCGGCTCAAGGCAGTGGATGTAGATTCTGAGTGAGTCGAACCACTATAAATCCTTTGTCTTGTTATTGGGTTTTACTTTGCTTTTGCTCATCTTGCTCAAACTTACATTAGCATTGCAAAGAAACGGAAAAGTTTACAAGATTAGTTAAAACCCAATTCACCCCCTCTTGGGTTTCTTGAAAAGAAATTGCAAATCTTGCCCTCATGTATCTTTCATTTGAATATAGTAGCATTTTTTGCTTCATCTCTAGGTTTGAATGAAGGTCGCCGACTCTCGCCAAATGTCGACCGGATCCGATATATACTAAAAAGAAAGGAAAAAATGTTTTCTCCCAGGGAACAGAAAAAATCCCCAAAACGCCTAAGGACAAAACTAACTATAGTTGGTAGGTTCAGTAACGAAGGTTTCTTTAAACTCAATGTTGATGGAGTACAGTATGAGAACTATGGAGGAATGGGTTTCATCATTAGGGACCATGAAGGATCATTTGTCGCGAGAGAGTTTGCAAAAAATTGCCCCAAACTCCCCGAGTCTTGAATACACTCGAAGCAAAGGCGCCGCTCGAGGGACTTCGGTTTGCTATGACTCAAGGATATCAACCACTACTCATTGAAAGTGATCATCAAACGCTAGCGAATTAGGGTCCCACCAGCGAGAAGAGGATTTGTCTCCATTAGGACATATGGTTAGCCTGAGATACGAAATTGTTTAGGTCTTAGCGTAGCTAATTTATTTTTGTGCATGATGATCTTGTAATATTGTTCTTTGATAGATTAGCAATGAGGTTTAAAACCTCCTCTCAATGGTTTGTAGAGCCATCGAGTTTTCTCCTACCATATATAATCTTTGATACCGATTAATGATATTCTCTTGTATTTTTATTTAAAAACACTACAGAACATATGAGTGAAGATACCCATATCTTGTGAAACAACCCCCTCTAAAGATTATCTGTAATCTGCTGGTATTTTTTATAATTATTATTTGTGCTATGTTTTTTTTAAATGATTATTTTGCTGGTTCTAAAAATGCGCCAAATACTCTGGCTTTTTTTTTTTTTTTTTATTATTATTTATTATCGAGAATGCTTCACAAGTTTCTACCATTCAGGTTCTTCCTTTTGTGTTTCAGATTTCAGAAGATGAGACCGCGTGGCCTT
Source organism: Vinca minor (assembly GCA_026122235.1). NCBI lineage: Eukaryota > Viridiplantae > Streptophyta > Magnoliopsida > Gentianales > Apocynaceae > Vinca > Vinca minor. The sequence continues at coordinate 603,556 of JAOCZM010000196.1, forward strand.
CATTTTACCAAAATATCAACCATGTCCCTAGTCCACGAAAATCCAGTCACACTGAATTGCCACTTGGAATGGCAATGAGGCAGATTGAGACGGTTATCTCAATACCCAATTTCATCCCGCGCAGGGTTAACAAGCGCCCGCCCTGCCCCATGACCCGCCA